>CM072514.1:32911823-32939323 GCA_036898135.1 Oncomelania hupensis
GACGATCAAGGTCACGAACTGGACTGACTCTCTATGTGTGCTAGAACAGCCCTCAGGGAGTTATACTGACACACAGGTCCCTAAAAGCCCCCAAGAACACTATAAAACACAAAAGGAGAGTTAAACTGGAACAGGTACAGAACATCCCCTCCCCCCTTTTCTCCCCCGCCCTTTTAAACATAACTATTAACCCCACTACAGGAGATTTAAACTGGGACAGGTCCAGGTCAAGCCCCACACTAAATACTTAAAAGAGGAGTAAAACTGATACAGGTCTAGAACAACCCCCCCCTCCCCTCCTCACAACACACAAAACCCAAAAGGTGAGTTAGACCGGTACAGCCCCCTTAAATAAAACTATCAACATACATGGAGCTAAACCCCAACTTAACTATTAACAACTACGCCCTATTACTATTGAGTTAAACTGGTACATTTCCAGACATCCGCCACCCTCCAACCCAGTATTATTGAGTATTATTTTCAGGAGGACCTTGCTTGGATGGTTGATAAGGCTGATGGTGCGATAATTTTCACACTCCTGAAGGTTACCTTATTTTGGGAAAAGTGATGACAAGCGACTGTGTCCATGGTGTAGGCCACTCCCAACTCTGCCAGATCTTGTTACAAATAATGGTAAGGGTGTCAATCATCGCTTCTCCTCGTGCTTGAAGCAAATCCGCGGGTATGTTGTCCACTCCAGCAAACTTCCCCTTCTTCAGCGATTGCACAGCTGCCTCAACTTCTTCTCGGAAAATTGGGAGGATTTCTTCTTCTTCTTTGTTCTGGGGACATACTAGAACTGATGGGTCTCCGTTTGATGTGTGATTGTTAAGGTCAGAGCAGTACTCCGTCCATCTATTCAAGACTTCTTGTTCTTCTGAAGGCATATGCCAGACTTGCTTTGGATCGTGGAGACCTTGCTGTTTCACAGTCTGGTAGGCCTTCGTGCTGTTGTTCTTGTTCAGACTGTTCTCTATTTCCTGGCATTGATCTTCTATCCAGTTCTCCTTTGATGTGCGCGTGCATTTTCGGATGTCATTGTTTATCATTGTTGATTTTTCGGTAGGCATCAGCTCCGTGTGATGTGTTCTTTTTCTTTTTCATCTCTCTTCATTTATCACACAGATCCAAAACTTCAGGTGTGATCCACGGTTTCTTCTTTGGGCGGTGCTTGCAAAGGATCTCAGTGGCGGCATCTGTCACAGCTGAGTTGAAGGCGGTGGTCATGATGTCGACCTCTACTTCACCAGCTCCCAAAATGAGCAGTGGTGCAAATTTCCCTCCAATTTTGGTTTGAAATATTTCTGCCACCTCCGAGTCTTGCAGTTTGTCCAGGTCGAACTTCAGTCTAGTGCACTTTGCTGTCTTTACTCTTTTCAATTGGAGCCGGAAGGACATCATCACGAGATCGTGGTTACTTCCGATGTCTGCACCTGGAAAAGTGCGTGTCCTGCCAATTTTGATGCTTGATCTGAAGCGTGTCTTGACCATGATGTAGTCGATCTGGTTATGATGCTCCCCACCAGGACTGTGCCATGTCCATCGTCTGGATTTTTTGTGGAGACCCAGAGCGTTTGCCAGTATCAGATTGTTGTATCTGGCAAACTCCAAGAGTTTCAGACCTCTGTCATTTGTCTCGTTGTTGCAGTGGAGTCCACATGTGTCTCCCCAGTTGTGGTGCGGCGCATCTTGGCCAATCTTGGCATTCCAGTCGCCTTGAACTATGACTATGTCCTTCTTCGGCACTTGGTCAAGGACAGCCTTTAGATGTTCATAGAAATCCTCCACTTCGCGGTCCTCATAGTCTGATGTTGGGGCATAGGCCTGGATGATGGTGATGTTGAAAGGAGCTGCTCTCAGACGGATGGCAATGAGTCTATTGGAGACTAGGCGGCAACCCATGACAGTGACTAGAATGTCTCTGTGGACCAAAAATCCAACGTCGTGTTGGTGCCTGTCTTCTCTCCCGATGAAATAAATCTTGTGGCCTTTGTCGGTCGTTGTTTCACCTAGGCCTTTCCAGCGCAGTTCGCTGATGTCTAAAATGTTCTGTCGGTAGTGGTCCAGCTCGTTGGCCAGTTCTTCTAATTTTCCCTCTGCAGTTAGGGTCCTGACATTCCCTGTTCCTATGACGAGATTGTCTTTCGTGCGGATCTTACTAAGTTGTCCATCAGTAGCACTCTAATCGCCTCCGGCCACATAAATGCACGCTGCGAGCACTAGGTCCTTTCTCCCTCTTCCCCCACCCCCTTCCCATCCCGGGTCGCTCTGGATTGTGCTCAGTCGTCTGGGCGTCATACTGCGCGCCTAAGGGTTGAAAGTGGGCAACTAGGACGGCATGAGTTAGATCCTGTATTGACCAGCGCCTTGAGCAACTGTCGAGTTGGAAGAGCGCTATGTAAGAAGGATTGCCCATTATATCATCTTTTAATGTGACCGTGATGTAATTTCCAAGTAGACGCATTGGCCACACACAAATATAACCACGTAATTCCTTTATATCCTGGACCTTTAACAAGTTTCTATGTTGCAGATCACCAGCCTCAGAGGCCAGCTAAAAGCAGATCAAACAGCTGCTGAAGGCAATCATACTGTAAGTATGTCATTATCGGAGTTGCCGAAGTATCGAAGTAAAATGGTTGTTAGTTATGTCATAAGTATAATAAGGATAATGATAATCTTTGTCAAGCCGATTGCAATTTTTTTTATTATTATAATAATGATGGTGACGGCGACGACGATCATGATAGTAAGGGCGTTATTGGGGATATTCCCTTGAATTGGTTAGTCCAGTAGACGTACTGAATGAACATTTTAAATAGTTTGTACAAAGAATGTATAGCTAAAGTCGAGAATGTTAAGAAAATGTGATTTCTGTAGTAATCGTATCTCTCGATTAAACTTTATATATATATATATATATATATATATATATATATATATTTATTTATTTACTTATTTATTTACCGTATTATTTATGGATTTGTTTATATTTTATTTTCTATTAATTAATGTTTACCCCTTTCAGGGTGCCGGGGCAGAGTATGACGGCATGATCGGCACTTGCGTAAGTTTTACAACCACCACCACTCCCTCCACTTTCCCATCTTCCCTCCCCATCCACACCAGTAGCTCCCCCTGCCTTTCTCCCTCTTTCAACACTTGCTCAGCATCCATTCTCATCCCTTCTCCCCCCCCCCCCCACTACCAGTTTCTGTATCTCTCTCTGTCGGTCTGTCTGTTTGTCTGTCTGTCTCTCTTTGTATGTATCTCTGTCTGTCTCTTTCTTTCTTTCTTTCTTTCTCTCTTTCTCTCCTCTGACATTAATGAGGACAATGAAATCTTGAAAATGCTGCCAGAGGACAAGAAAGTAAGTCATTTGGCGAGCGCCAAATGTGTAACATTTTCCATTGTATTCTACTTAACAGATTGACAAAATATGGTTTTGATGGTTCTTTTACTTATATATCAAGCAATGGGGCTAGTATTACTATTTCATTTTATTTCTAGACTTGACTCACTTACTTTCGAAATGTTTACTCAGTGTTAAGGATTGGATAGACTGATCACATGCCAGTTGAGTTTTTGTTATTCTGTCCAACTGATGAAATTATTCACAATCCTTGAAAAAGCTACCTAAAATCTAGCATATGGTAACAAAACCCAAAGAACTTAATTTTTAACGAAAATATTTAATTCAGAAGACATTGTTTTAATGATGGAAGATGCTACTTCAAAAATTAATGACAATGCCGCCATATCGCAGTGTAAATCCTAAGTCAGTGTATTGTTAGAACACAGATGAAAACACAATACACGAAAACATGCTGCATGGTTTGTAGCGTGTGTAGAGATGCCAAAAAAGACTGTAGAAAGAGATTGCGTCCAATTTAATACAGAAAGACCAGAGCAGATTTTCACAGACACATGAATATGTTAAAAGTAAAACATTATACAAAAAAAACCTGTAAAATTAAAGCTACAACAGCATCGCAGAAACACAGCAGAATCATTAGCAAACAGGGTTAAAAACTCCACTACTTTTGAAAATAATTAAAAAAAACTTAGAAAGACGGGTAAAGAATACTGCTAGGAAAAGCATCAGCACGGAAGATTGGTATAATCAATTTAAAAGTGTGTTTTCACTGGACGTCGATACTAAGGGTAATTTTGATACAACTAATAATTAATAGTTATGAGGATGGAGATCCAGGTTCCATATTAAATAGAAAAATAACTGAACAGGAAGTTTTCACAACAGTTAAGAATCTTAACTGGGGTAAAGCTGGATAAACAGATAGTATAGCTTCGGAAATGTTAAAATGTAACAAAGCTTTTTAATAATTTTTTTGACTCTGGGTTTTATTCTGAAAAGTGGTCAAAAGCAATTGTTGTCCCCATATTCCCCGATAAAAAGGGACAATAGAACGTTAGCATATTTTAAAAGGGCTTTGCAAATGTGCCTGATAACTACAGGGGTATATCCCTGATTAACGTTACTTGTAAATGTTACACAGCTATCTTTAACAAAAGATTATATTAATGGCTGGAAGGAAATGACCGTACTGTTGAAAACCAAGCTGGCTTTCGTACGAATTATTTACTACAGACCAAGTATTTAACTTGTATTTTATTGTTCAAAAATGTTTTAGTAACGATGGTAGTAGTAAAGTATATGTTGCATTTGTCGATTTTTAAAAGGCATTTGACAGTATAAATCATGAGAAATTATTGATTATTGTACATAAGGATGGTGAAAACTGGAAGTTTGTTTGTGTCCATAAAAATGTGTATGAATCATTGCTATCGTGTGTTAGGTCTCGTAATGGAATATCTGAAATTTGGAGTGCCCTGTAAGTGTCCGTCAGGGTTGTGTGATGAACACTTCTTTATTTTTAATGTTTATCAATAAACTGGCTGTTCATGTCATTCTGGTGTACATGGTGTCCATCTTCTGCTAACCCTGTTAGAACATTTTATATTATTATTCGCTGATGATGTTGCCCTCTTTTCTACCACTCCAAGAGGGTTGCAAGCACAATTCTTTGAAAACCTGCTGCGATAATTTAAAACTAACTGTAAATAAGGATAAAACAAAAATTATGGTTTGCAGAAGGAGGATTTTTGGGACAGATGAGAAAATGGTATTTTGATTGGTAGATAATCGAAGTAGTTAGTTATTCATTGTTTATAGGGTCCAGCGGATTGCAAAGTGCCGAATCATGACCATAAAAACAGGTCCATAACTTGGTTGAAAGAGGACTGATCCCTGATCCGTATAAAAGATCTGCTGAAACAACTCTAACGGTAACACTGAAGGCACTTCACCAGCTGGTCACTCTACAATAAAGGCATCCCATGCAGGGGACGCTGAAGCTTCACTCTAATTTATCGAACCCCCGTTTACCAAAACTAAATAAAATATAAACATCATTGTAAAATATTTACGGAACACATACATATAAAATGCCTACATTGCTAAATAATAATACCATAGAAAGCTCTAGTGACCATTTGGCAGAAAGCGTCCAATATCCCCATAGTGACCCAACAGACCCCATACACAAATGAGGAGTTGTGGGAGAGTTTTCAAGAAAAATATAGTTGACTGGTCTAGCGAAGAAGATACATGTAGTAGATTAATAGAACGGAGAAGGAATGAGAAAGAACAATGGAGAAAGATAGCGACAGTGGGAATTTAAAGCACTACATTTCCAGTTCAGTTCAGTAGGTAGATTACCGTCCCCGGACACGTAAGCATATAGGGAACTTGGATGGATGATAACCGTTGAAGTAAGAAGTCATGTTGAAGAAGGTGAAGCACGATGAAGGAAGAAGTCGTGTTGCTGTAAAGGAAAGTCACTTGAGGATGGAGCGCACAAGGCTGCTGCTACAATCGGAAGAAGAAGTTGTGATGAAGCAGAGGAGCAGCTGAAGTAAGAATGCCAAAGGTGAAAAGCGCATGAGTGCGCAACGAGATGACGTAAGGGTGCCAAACAGGACGCAGGGCCGGTCCTGAGGGAGGTGCCGATGTGGCTCATGAAGGAAGCGCCGATATGGCCGCAAGGAGGTGGCCAAGCAGAGGCCGCGTGAGGGTGGGTAGGTAAATGCGGGGAGCCACTGGCGGTGAAACACCTGTAGTCCGGAGGTCGCCACGCTCCACACGCCCATCGTAGAGAAAGGTGAAGGGCAGCCGGAAGCCAGGTTGATGGAAGCCAAGCGAGGAGGGCCCTTCTGCGCAGCACGACCGACGCCGGTACCAAATGGAAGAAGATGAAGTATGAAGGTTGAGGTGGAGTGACGTATCGGAATCTCCCACAGTCCGCGTCAGCAGCTTTGACTTCTGTACTGCCACCGCCGGGTAGGCCCCCGTACCATACCGACGGTGCGTCCTCCTCATCTCTGCATGCTGGGCGGCTGTGGGACTGAACGTCTCGTTGAGCAGGTGTGGGCTCGAAAAAAGCCTAAGGACCGCCACAGTAGAAAGTGCTGGTCGGCAACCGCCGCTGTGGGAAACGCAGGTTGGCTAGGCAAGCTGAACAGGAAACCGCCGCAGTGGAAATGCAGGTAGGCAGATGGTAGGAAAGGAAGGTGCCCAACACCTCAGCGAGTGGTGAATGCTGGAGCTCGGAAAGACAGACTCCTAGCATGCCAGCCTCCTAGGAGCTTGCGCTACCTCGTCCTTGACTGACAGGCTCGTTCTTGCCTGTCGCTGTTCAGCCTTGATTGATGTGTGCCGCCGCACGCCGCGCGTACATTTCCAGAAAGTGGGGATACTATTTATACAGAAACCCCCGGCGCCCCCACGAGGGGAGGAGGGAGGAGGGAGATAATCGAAGTACTTAGGATTACTTAGGATTTACATTTACAACAAGGCTTAGCCTGAAATTGGATACCAATCACTTGGCTGTTAAAGGGAGAAGAGTTGTGTACAATCTCAGTCGTGCTTTCCACAACTGTGAGGAAATGACGAAAGAGACTTTTTCAAAAGTTTTCGATTCTAAAGCTACGAACATATGTGCTTTTATATTCTGCTGAAATTTGTGGTTTTCAAAGACTATACAACATTGAAAAAGTACATTTGCTTGCGTGTAAACGTTTCTTTGGTGTTCCTCTAAAGACGCTAAAAGTTTATGGGAAACTGGGGAGGTATCCTTTTTTTGTTTTTTCACATTTAAAATGTATAAACTATTGGTTTAGACTCTCGCAGATGTAACCAAATCGATTACCAAATTAAGCTTACTGTATGGTGTTTTCTATTAGATCAAATTGGAACGCGCTGTTGGGTTTCTCAAATTATAGAATTATTGTCAAGAACCGGCTTTTAATATGAATGGTTAAATCAGGGAGTTGAAAATGTTCGTGCCTTTCTATCAGTTTTTAAAATACGTTTGATTGACATGCCTATCCAAGAATGGAATGGGTGTGTAAGAAATAAAGAAAAATATACTATGTTTTCTGTTGTAAAAGACTCTTTTACGTGTTCCCCTTATATAGTTGATATTGATGTATATTGTTTCCCAGTGGCTTTCGTCACACAGATTCGCCTGGGCGTTCTGCCTATTAATACTAATATGCAAAGATATGGTAATGTCGAAACTGGGGGAAAATGGCCCTTTGTGCATATATACTATTGAAAATGAGGTCCACTTTCTGCTTCAGTACCGATTGTATTGTGATTTAAGATTATGTTTTTTGAATAATTTAAGACACATCCCCTTAAATAGACTGCTCAAGGGATATTGTCAAGAAGCTGTTTCCATGACCGTTAAATTATTTCATGAAAAGTAACCAAATTTATTATTAACTCAATAACTGGTTTTATCACAGCTTCGTAATGCGCAAGGTCACGAGCACCGCTATCCGACTCATAGGTTCGGAAGCCGCATTCGGTCCCAAGCGCACCGACAAGGAAAATAGAATAGAATAAATTTGAAATCTCAAGACACTGGACAACACCTAACAATAGAAACAGCGAAGAATGAAGTTATAGGAAACAATTAATTCACACAACACTTGCTTTGAATTTCTAACTTAATTTATGACGGATTCTTTCATTCAACAATATAAAATAGTTTGCACAAACGTTATTAGGCTACATCACAATTTAAAGTCTACGTAATTAATATTTGTTCTATCAATTACTAATAATCAAAATTCTTTCAAAGAAATTATAAAATCTAAACCTCCAACAAAATTAACATTACCAACCTTCACACACCAACTAAAGTATCCAAATAATGAATTCTCGCACACGTGTCGAAGCAGACGTTTTGAGAGCATTAAAGTTACAATTTACAATTATAATTATAACTATCAAAACGAACTTTATTACAATTAAATTTTAGAGAAAAACACCTATCACAAAATATTCACTTCACTGTGCCCTAACTTCGGCCAAAACGATTTAGAGAAATATCACAATGATGGAAAAAGTTTATAAATGTAATTCGTCTGCTTCGGCCTAGTCCTCTTCCAATCTCACTCGCATTCAAATCCGTAACGTTTATTGTTGTTTGTTTGTAGATTATAGTCACACGACACTTTCGCATATAGGTGACTACTGGACCGATTTATACTGACACCAGCGGGCCAGTTGTTGGTAAAGGGGAAAATAATATGATCACACGTTGACCAATCCGGGATTCGAACCAGCGACCTTTCGGTTACTAGCAAGACGCTCTTACCAACTGAGCTACCCGGCCCCTCCCGTAACGTTTATGAGCTTTACCTGTCTATATATACGTCTCATAAATATTGGCAGTTCCACGCAATATACGTTATCGCTCACATGAGACCGTATACCTAATTATATTGACAAAGCTACAGTTACCCGGTTACTACTGCGCAATACCCGATATCTTTTCCACCCTCTTCATCCCTATCAATTCCTATCATAAACTATCACCAAAGAATCACCCATAACACAGGCGCAGAATTAGAATATTATATACAATAACATGTTGCCTTTGACAGATATGATGTTGCTGTTACTCGTCGAGTTGCAAAATTGACTTGTCATACTATTTAACAAAGAGACCAGTTGATGGAAATGTAAATAATTAAAGGACTTGTTTCAACGAATTTGGAACTCACCTGTTTTTCGTGTAATTTAGATGTAAATTTTTTCCTTCTTTAACTACTTATATCGCTGGATCTAAAGCAATAATCATGTAATGTAATGTAACTACTTATATAATTATTGTACCTCCTCTTTCATCCGCCCCTCCCCATATTTATGTATATGTGCCCATAGCCCAAGTTCACGAATAAATTGTCAATTTGTAAATTTATCTCGCTCTCTCTCTTTCTCCCTATCTCTCTCTCTTTCTCTCTCTCTCTTTCTTTCCCTCTCTTTTTCTGACTGCTGTTGTTATTATTTTTATCATTACTATTATTTTTTAAAATAATAATGTTAATGAGAATTGTCATAGTAGTATTTTTATAATGATAAAATTAAGTAGTAGTAATAGTGGTTGTATTATTATTATTTTTATTATTATTATTATTATTATTATTATTATTATTATTATTATTATTTTTATTTTTATTTTTATTATTATTATTATTACAGTATTATTATTATTATTATTATTATTATTATTATTATTATTATTATTATTATTATTATTATTATTATTATTATTAACATCATCATCATCATCATCATCATCATCATCATCATCATCGTCATCATCATCGTCATCATCATCATCATCCTTGAAACGGTCATACCTTTTTACTGTATTTATTGTTTCTCTGTTTCTTCTTCAAGGATAACATGGAAGCAACTTGTAACGAAACCTCGACGATAACTGACGATATTGGTGTAAGTTTATTATTATTATATTTATTTTTTTTTTCTATTTGTTAGCTTCCGAATACCTGGATATACTTTTTAATGGTCTGTCCACCGGTCCATCCGTCCACCGGTCCTTTCGTTCACCGGTCCACTGTCCACCGGTCCATCGGGCTGATGCACGCCATAGCTCAAGAGCCTATGGACATATTTTGTTCAAACCTCTCCGGAACTTTACCTGGGTTAGTGCCCAGACCTTCCGCAAAGGTCAAGGTCGGTAGACTCAATTCGCTGTTAAGCACGTTTTTTTTGGGTTGTTGTTGCTTTCTTATATCTCATAAACGGCTAAAACGATTTTAATAATTTTTGTTGGATAAGCAGGCCGATCATTCGGTGGCAGTCCGTTGGTTGATCAGTCGGTCGAACCGTACATGGATAGTTTACTGTAGTGTTCAAAACACCTTTGCATTATCTCAAAAAATGTCCACCGATTTTCATTATGTTTACTATGTAGATATACTACTTGAACACCCGTCTAGGACATGAACGCCGTGATCTTCAAAATCCGTGTGACGAAGTGCATGCGTTTACACACTTCCCCACGGTTGGCACTCTCTCTCATCCGAAAGAGTACGGGCGCTCCGCTTCCTGAGCATTAAGATCAATTTATTGCACAGGCGCATGTATCTGGACACGTGAGGGCCTATGCCTGATTATAGATAACCACAGGGAGACGCGTCACAGGCATAGGCGCTCGCGTGGTCTCCCTGTGGTTATCTGATTATAGGGAGACGCGTCACTGGCATAGGGGCTCGCCTGTCCAGATACAAGCGCCTGTGTGTTAATGGGACACTGGGCGAGGCGTGCAAGCATTCTCTCTCTCTCTCTCTCTCTCTCTCTCTCTCTCTCTCTCTCTCTCTCTCTCTCTCTCTCTCCTCTCTCTCTCTCTCTCTCTCTCTCTCTCTCTCTCTCCGTTTTCTCTAATAGCAAACGCCTTATAAACAGTCCACTTGACCTTGGTTTTGTGTTTCAGACTAAGGCGGTCAATTTTAACAACACTGATTTTCCAAATGCCATGAACAGACTGAAAAATGAGACTTACATGACAAGCCTTATCACAAATGTAAGTCGGATAGTTGTATATCTGTATAATATATAAATTTGTTTGCATTTTAAAAAATCTTATTTCAAGTTTTTTTTAATTGTATTTATCTTCGAGTTCTATTGTGGAAAACACATCACCCAGGTCTGTGTGTAACCCGTGCCATTGGGATCGCTTTCTCAGCAAAAAGCATGGCTGCTTCAGTGTAGCCAAAGAAGGTAGAACAATAAGACAGGCAACTCCTTCTATACATATACTAATGAGTCAAACCGAGGACAAGGACTATAGGTTATTTCCCTTGGCTTGTAGACGTAAAAGTTCATTAAGGAATACAAGGAACAGTGTCATTATAGTATTAAATTCATGTGATCGTGCATGCTGTAGTATTTAACAACTGTTGATTTGTGATAGTGATAATAATAATAATAATAATAATAATAATAATAATAATAATAATAATAATAATAATATTATTATTATTATTATTATTATTATTATTATTATTACTGTTAATTTTTATTTCTTATTTTTTTTTGTCTTCCATTAAATTAAATAAAGTTCATATTCGTCTTTAAGCTTTGGTAGCTACATCAAGTACGAGGTGTGAAATAGGAATTACCTATTCTTTTAAATATTTTGATTCCACACGTAGGTCTACCTGTAGGTCGCTTATATCATAGTGATTTACCTTATTTTGTAGAATTCGTTGTCTTTGAATTGATTCGAATTTAATTGACTAATTTAATTGTAATGAGGATCTGGAGAAAAAAAAGGTTAGCTGCATTTATTTATATCTTGTTAAGAATACGCTGTATGATTACGGTTAGCTGATATGAAATTACAGGTGACTGCACACTTCACCGGTGTCGTCTTCGGGTTCGTTGATACATACATCGCTGATATTAAAACTAAGGTACGTTTATCAATCTCTTGTCTCTTTCTCTGGTCTCTGTCAGTCTGTCTGTCTCTCATCTCCTTACCACCATCCCTCGCTGTACCTGCCCCCTGTCTCTGTCTCTCTCTCCCTGTCTCTCTCTCTCTCTCTCTCTCTCTCTCTCTCACACACACACACACACACACACACACACACACTGTCGGCTCTCGAAACGAGGCTCCCAATATGGCGTAGCAACATTTTTTGCGCTGTTATTTGGGTGGTGGAAACCAAGCTTCAAGCTGTCTGACCAGCAGCAGTATCGGCAGCCCTCAACGTCCTGTTTATGAATAATCAGCTATCGTCAGAAGGAAGTTATACTGTGGGGGTTTTGCAACTGCAATGGTCTGACTTCAATACTATAAGCCAAAATGACAGCAACATCGTCAGCTACAGTAAGAAATCAAGTTCGTCGTGACAGAAGAAGATTTGAAGAAAGAGCAAAGCGGGTGGACAATAAGGCAAGTGAAACTGATTTAATGTCAACAAATCTCGATGCCGCGCCGAACATTGGTGCAAATGTGAGATCGAAGGCATTTTACATAGCCAAAACAGTCATAGGCTTATTATGTCTGAGATTGCCACCAACACGAACATTCATGGCCCAGTTATTTCGGCATGTGACTTGTGTGCGCACTCGAGGCAGCAAGACGTCAGCAGTAGTAGTGAGACGCCCATAGTGAATGAAACCGAGAAAGCCAGCGTTGTTGACAAACATAGGCTTTTGTTTACATATTTCTCCGCACAGCCTGACAACGCCCAAGCAAAACAACAATCAACATCGCCATCAGCTACTGCAGGCAGCAACGACAGCGAACTTATGATGTCCTTGGAGCTTGAACTTTCAAGAAAAACGAACGTAAAGCTTTTGTCTTGCGATCACCTGCCAGCGGTTGTGGAAAAAATAACGTAGGCGAGGTCAGATTTGACAGTGTTGGATTATCTGGCGTGGTCAACTGGTCATGATCTGAATGACATCAGACAACATGTTGCTACCGCCGTCAACAAGAGGATTCAAGCGGCACTTCGCAGCAAAGCAAAGAATCTATGGTTCAACAAGATCGTACTAGTGACAGATGACAAAGGTGAAGCATTATTATGTACACGATAGGTATGGTGGCCTAATGGTAGAGCTTTGGCTTGCGGATCTGAAGGTCCCGGGTTCGAGCCCAGGCCGGGGCATTGTGTTGTGTCCTTGGGAAAGACACTTTACTACCGTTTCCTACTCCTTCGGATGAGAGTATAAACCGAGGTCTAGTCTGTGCCGCATACATTCCATCATAACGGACTTTAAAGATCCTGACGCTCATGTCCTAGACGGGTGAGTGCCGGTGACAGGAACACACCCAGCATGCACCTATGTCCCCCATCCCTGGCTGCCCAGGATTGTGCTCAGTTGTCCGGGCGTCTGACCATGCGCCCAAAGGCTGCGGGTGGGCGTCTCGGGCGGCTTGAGTTAGATCCTGTATCGGCCAGCGTATTGAGCAGCTCTTGAGCTGGAAAAGCGCTATATAAGAACGATTAAATAAATAAATACAAGCGACGCTTGTGTGATTATCCACTACATTGCACTCAATATTGGGAAGTGGTTTATTATCAACAGTAAATCAAAGCAGAATCTGAATGTGAGAAATCGATTCTAGAGTCTATTGCTAAGAAACCCCCATTGTTGACGTTCTACACACACGAGACATTGCTATTCTATCCAGGCTTGTGCAGAAATATCTCGGCTAGACTGTGAACCCAAAGCATCAGGACTGCTAGCAAAGTCGTTCACGTTTTCTTTCTATTTTGTGCAGTTCTTTCGGAACCTGAATCATGTAGTAAATCCTAAGTAGTGATATGGATACCATGTTATGGTTGCCCCTGTGCGGGCATGTGTGTGTGTGTGCGTGTGTGTTTTGTTTGTTATGGATGCGTGAAAGAAAATTGTGATGGGCCGATGGCTTTAAGCACAATAAATATTTGTCTATTGGCAATTATCACTCTGCCTGTCTTTGTCTCTCTCTATATCTCTGTCTCTGTTTCTGTCTCTGTGTATGTCTTTTTGTGTCTCTGTCTCAGTCTCTCTCTGTCTTTCTGTCTCTCTCTTTTTCTCGTATAGCTATTGCAATTTTGGATGTGCGACTTGGTGAGCAATCGTATGAAATCCACCAATTCGTAATTTAACTTAACCTTAAGTTTGTATGAACACCCTCCCACTCCCCGCCCCCCTCACCACCACCACATGCACACGCATAAACACACGCACAAACACACACACCGACACACACACACGTTCGCAAACAAACGAACATATTTACTTAATGGACGTAGTTAGTTTGTTAGCTCGTCAGTTAGATAGTGGATTGACAGTTTTAAATTGTCCTAGTTAATTACTGTTGTTGTTACTTTACAGTTGGAAAAGGACATCGCCAAATGCTCTCCCTTTTACTCCATCATAAACGCCATCGTATCCGAAGCAATGTGCCACGGCATTGTCGATCCGCTGGTAAGTGGAACTGCAACATTCTCTTTCTGTCCGTATATCATTGTGAAGTGTGCCATGGGATTGATTATTATTATTGATTATTATTGGCGACCCGCTTTGTAAGGGGATCTGCATAAATTGTTTTAACCAGCCCGTTTGTAGGGATGGCGATTTTCAACTAGTCCATGAACTATTTATTATATTAAAAAAACGCAAGTTAAAATTAGGTTGGCTCTGCTCTCTGCGATTTTCTCCAGCAACTGCCTAACCTCAGGAGGAGAGGGGGGGGATTGAAAGGGGGAGGGGGAGACAACAGTTAGTTGCCGAGCGGAGCACTCTTATCGGCAGTGGTCATCAACGTTAAAAGTTACAACTGAAATGCGGAGTTCTCCTATAGCGCCCTTATCAGCTGAAGGAAGCCGCTGACCCACAAGATAACGAGATCCAAACTTAACTCAAGAAAGGCTCGGTGCCAGCTAGCTAGCTGCTTTGGACTGTGGTGGCAGTGAGTGACTGCCAGCAGTTAATACGCGCACCTTCCACCGTAATAATAGTAGTAGGTCCAGTTGTAGTGGTTGCTAGTAGTTGTAGCAGTAGTATGTAGTAGTAGCAGTAGTAGTTAGTAGTAGTAGTAGTAGTAGTAGTTGTAGTAGTAGTAGTAATAGTAGTAGTAGTAGTAGTGTGGGGGCAAGCCTTTCAAAATGCCCTCTAGGCTGCTGGACCATAGAACTTCACGCTACACGCTACACGCGTGAAAAGAAAAATGAACAGACATGGTTTCTCTTGGCGTGGGTACACCGGCCATACAACTTCACACGCGCTACACGCTACACGCGTGAAGAGAAAAGTGAGCATGCCCACTTTTTCCGTAGCCTAGTTCACGTTCTAGCTTACCAAAGTGGTCAGACACAAGAAATTAGATCTAACTGGATGGTAAAATGGATGACTATAGAGTAAATTTATTCGAGTTGGTCCGGGCAAGGCCCCTTCTCTGGGATCCACTTGTGTCGGATTACAAAGATAAAGACCAGAAAGCACAAGTTTGGGAGGAGTTGAAAAAACTTCTGAATACATCCAAAGGTAACTTTTATACTATTTATTTATTTATTTACTGTAATTCATAGCACAGTCAACCAAAAGGTGGCATCAAGCATGAGTAGAGAGGCGTGTAGCGTGAAGTTCTATGGCCCAGAGCATGAAACGTGCAGTTCTATGGCCCAGCAGCCTTAGTGTACTCAACATTTGACTGATTGGATCTGATGGACCGGGCATGTAATTTGCCTAGATGCGTAACACACCATTTGTCATAGTAGTAAAATTACTTTGGAAGCATAATTATGTATAACTGGTTCTTATATGAATCTGTGCTTTGTGCATGATTTTAAGTGAAAAACAAAAATAGATTATTCTAATGAGTAGCAAATCGGTTACAAAATAATGAACACTTTCTTAACTCAATATTGCAATGCTAGGTAAGAAAAATAAAACTTCCCTCGGGTGCGTATAATTGTAATGAGGAGTTTTAAAGATGTTAGATCAACTTAAGTCATCTCATTTATGGTATATTTTATATACGGTATTTGAACTGAATCAACCCTGATTCTACGTCCATGCAGAGAATGTCGAATAAAAACTCTAAGGATACGTCAATGCACTACAATCATTTACCAGTTTGGTATCTCTCCAATGTGCTTTTTCCAAACACTGAAGATTAATTGTCTCTTTAAAATAGGATGCCAAACAGCATATTCAAGATCTGATGAGATGTAACCGTTGACGCATAGCCTACCATGTTTACATAATACCAGTCTTTGTTTGCGTGAGAACATGACCGCTGATTCTTGTACTAACGATGACGAGTTTAATTGTAGTCATAGTATTGAGATCTATGATCCAAAGTGTTCATATTTTTTCTGTCCTTGATCACAGAACGGTTTCTGGCTGGCACTGGGCTGGTGTATTTTCTTCTTCATGCCGTCCCTCATCTTCGCCGTCAAACTGGCCAAACACTTCCGCCGGATGCTCTACGATGACGGCTATGGAGGATCCCCCTCTTCTCTGTAAGACCAAACTTCCTGTTCTTCTTCTTTTTCTTCTTTTGCTTTCTTTCTTTCTTTCTTTCTTTCTTTCTTTCTTTCTTTCTTTCTTTCTTTCTTTCTTTCCTTCAATTAAAATAATTCTTTAATTCAATTCAATTTTTAAAAACTGTAATTAATTTGATTCAATTTGGTAAAAGTCTATAAGCAAATTCTTTGTTTTAATATGATACTAAAAAAATGTAGTTGTAACATGTTGTTGTTGTTGTTGTTATCATTAATAAATTTTGCCTTCAAAATAATAACGAGGGCTCCGTTTGGTACAGCCAATCGAATGAAACCACATACTATACAACAAACGCTTCGGCTGTTCTGAAATGTCACCTAACCTTCGCTCTTGTATCGAACAGCCGTGAAACTTTCTGTTCTGGATATGTAACTGTATTCCTAATGTTATTACTTATTCTCCTATAATTGTGGAAGATCTAAATTATTTTCTTTTTTTATTTTAAAAAAATGTGGAAAAAGAATGAAAGAATTATTTTTTTTAAATAGTAATTATAAATACTAAAACATATTTTTTTTGTAGTTTCAGAAGAAAGACTTTCCTTCGGTATGCATTATGAAAGTATTGTGCAGTTATCTATTGTTGTTTTTTAAATGGTGGTTGATGATGGGAGCACAAGAGCAACGCATGTCATGCGCCTATTCTGTAGCTTCTGTCTTTGCAAGCTTCGGGCTAAGTATGACACAGGCTCATGCACGAGGCACATACGCTTGGGGGTGAAACGGGCACATTGGATTTCACTGGGTGCTGTTTATTAACTTTGAACGATGATGATGCAGGCCTATGTTTGCATTGAAAAAAAAATTTAATTCCATGCGTTAATGAAGTTTAGGCCAATAAATTAATGAGAATTGGCAATTTTTGTTCCTAAGAATAAGAGTAAGGTATTGGTATTTGTCAATTAAAAAAAACAACACTATTTAGAACAACGAGTTATCCGTGCCTTGTAAATGTAAGTTATTATTATTATTATTATTATTATTATTATTATTATTATTATTATTATTATTATTATTATTATTATTATTATTATTATTATTATTATTATTATTATTATTTATCCTCCCTTTGATGTGCGTAGTTCGTGCTGGCTGGGAGCAGTGTGTTCAAGGTTCATTATGGGGAACTAGATATTAAGAAGTGCTGTGATAGTCATCAGGATAGTTGTTAATGTGTGCACTGCGTGTGTGTGGTGTTGCTATTGGTTGTTTGTTTTTTTATCAGCACAAACTAATAACTAATACAACCAACTAAGTAGATTGGGGTGTAGGAGCGACACCATAAGTGCCCATCCCTATAGGTGTGATAATTTGCGTGTCGCACTGCTATGTGCGTTATGGTCTGCGACACCCACATGCTATAATTTTATCACATCCAGATTTGTGCGCCTGTGGTCTACACCTTTCAATTCAGTCGATCGCTTGAATCACACAGGTTGGGCGCATATGTAGTGGATCCTTGATAGCAAATCGGTAGATTTCTATCTATGATGCAGTCAGGCATTCATATTTTCTCTTTTTCTATCTTGTACATATCTTTATTCTTGTATGGAGAAGGAATTAGGATAGAGAACCCACAATGCTGAGCTGAGCCAAATTAGCCTAAAGTATAATAGTCTAAAATCCTAAACATCCTGAAGATTGTCCAGAAAACTCGTGCTTTGCTAGCTATGGAGGATCAACTTTCCGCGTATAATGCCTCTATGACTGAAAAGACTACAGAAAGTGAAAGAAAAATACAGAAATATATAAGCCTATACTATCATACAATACGTTTTATAGCACAGTATTGGTGGAGTAATATTGGTTAATTGGGGTTTTGGTTTCTTCATTAGTTACAGTTAGTTAAAATTCTTGTTATTAGGATTGCAGATTGTGTCTTGCATTTTTTGAAACGTAGAGCTTTTTTTTTTGCCTTCTCCACTTCTGTGTGTGTGTGTGTGTGTGTGTGTGTGTGTGAGTACGCGCGCGCGTGATTGCGTGCGTGTTTGTGCGTGCGTTTGTGTCTGTCTTGTTGGTCTGTGCTAAAAATCGCCCCCCAGCTTGATAGTCGCATTTCTAGTCTATTGAACCACGTTTTTGTGGAATGTAAATTAAAGGGCGAAGTTTTAATAAACACTCACAAGTCAAGCGATTTAAAAAAAAAATATTTTCCTCTTTTCTGTTCTTTTTTTAAAGCGAGAGCGGCAAGGATTTTACTCCGCCACCACCGTCCTACAGCTCCCCACCAGGGTAAGAACGAGCACCCTTCATTAATTTACAGTTGCGGTTCTTATAGTTAACGTCTGTTCACTTCTTACAATCTTAGACTCGTGATCACACACCCACCCACACACACACACACCCACACACACCCACACCCACACACACCCACACACACCCACACACACACACATTCACAAACACACACATATTTATACAATCAAAAAAATATTGGTAAATCCGTGCTTAAAGTAATACTTGCTATTGATTATATTATTGTTTGATTGTACAATATATTACTAATATCATCAGTGGGTTTTTTTTAGACATTACGTTTTTCGCTGTTTACAATGCTGGTGACAACGACGTTCGCTCAAATAATACCATGTTTTCTAGAAACTTGTTGTTGATGTATGCAATTAATATCTTTTACACATTTTGTTAACCACGAATCCAAGCGCGTTTAATATACAACTCTTTGTAATGCTTTTTTTAACAGGATAAAATATTTGACTTATTAGCCAATTTTTGAAAATGGCTTTATATTAACGAGATGAATTCATGACTAGCTAATTTAAGATTACAAAAATTAATGGAATTTAAATTTGTTGCTTCTTTTTTTTGCTAGTTTGTCCTCATTATGTACAACAATGTACATTACCGTACATTACCGTTCATGTCCCATCAACAACAACAAAATCACAGATGGGATTTTTTTTAAAAAGAAAGTTAAAAATTTAATGAATTTAAAAGTTGCACCAAACGGTCAACAATATTTTTGGAGAGAAAAATGGATTTCAGAACCTGATAAGAAAATGTCCTTTCTATATGGAAAAGGTATAACCATGGTCATGGTGAATGTTTCTACAAAATATAGCGAGAGCGACGGTTCTGTAATTCAGGGGTAGGCTAAAACACTGGTTTACAACTCACAGGGTCCAGTAAAACGCTGTTGACTGTTTGCACTAGTCTAAAAATTTCAATGTAAAGCATGGTAATGTAGGTTCAATTCACTGTCCTGGTAATAATAGATGTACAGCTGTCATAGGCCTATTACACTTAATGTCAAGTGAGTTAATAGTCGGAATCGAATCGTCGGGCACCACCGCATTTCAAAATCATATTTTTATTCTCACAATATGGTGTTCATAACCTTTTGTTACCGCAAACTATTATTATTATTATTATTATTATTATTATTATTATTATTATTATTATTATTATTATTATTATTATTATTATTATTATTATTATTATTATTATTAAAGTAAAGATATCAAACAATACGATACTGACAGCGTACTTATAGCAGCTGGTGAACGTATTTGTAGAAATGTTACTTTATGGTCATAGTTCAACTTTAATTTGTTAGATTTGGTTAAATGGCAATGGCAATGGCATCAACACGGACATCAAAGTCCAAGGCCAATCCCTCAACACAGTGCATAGCTTCAAATATTTAGGAGCCATTGTATCAGACAATGGGTCCCGACAGAAAGTCTTCTCCAGGATCGCACTAACAACTGCTGCCCTGGCAAGGTTGAAGCCCATTTGGAAAGACAGGACCATCAGTCTACATTCCAAGGTAAGACTGCTGCGTTCCCATGTCATCCCCATCTTCCTCTACATGCTTGCGAAACATGGACCCTCACAGCAGATCTACAACGAAGAATACAAAATATGGAGAGGAGGTGCTACAGAAGACTTCTGGGCATTTCCTATACCCAGCACATGACCAACGACGAAGTCCGACAGACCATCACACAAGTCATTGGACAACACGATGACCTGCTCACAGGGGTGAAGAAACGGAAGCTTCGATGGTATGGCCATGTCACCAGATCATCAGGTCTTGCAAAGACCATCCTGCCAGGCACAGTGCAAGAAGGTAGAAGAAGAGGGAGGACAACATTCGAAAATGGACGGGTTTGACACTGAGCGAAGCCATTGGGGACGCTGAGGACAGAGAAAGATGGAGTATGCGGGTTAAACGATCATCTGTGGTGCCCCCACCACCTCTGAGTTACAGGATAGGATAGGATAGGATATTATTATTATTATTATTATTATTATTATTATTATTATTATTATTATTATTATTATTATTATTATTATTATTATTATTATTATTATTATTATTACTATTATTATTATTACTATTATTTATTTGTTTATTTATTTATTTATTTAGTAGTAGTAGTAGTAGTAGTAGTAGTAGTAGTAGTAGTAGCAGTAGTAGTAGGTTTAGTAGGTCTATTCCCTAATCTAGACTTAGGTCTAGGCGCTTACATTAATACAGAACAATCAAAGAAAACGATGAAAGTAAGAAAGGGAAGCTGTTTTAGGTTGAGTATAGTACAAATTCCAGACAAAATCTAGCACATAATGTATTGAAATACAATACAAAATATTATGAAATCAACCAAGATATTTTTTTAAAGGAAAATGAATGAAAATTCTTAATCTAAGAATTCATACAATCGTTTTTTTCTTCTTTTTTTTTGGGTTGCTTAAACTTATTGAATATAAAAACTTGAAGAATTTTTTAAAATAGGTAGCGACCAACAGATTTCCTGTTGGTCTTGGGCTAAATGCTACATGACTATTTCTTTGTTTGTTTATTTATTTCATCGTTATGATAGAGCACTTCTCCAGCCCAAGAGCTGTTCAAGGCGCTGGGAAAAAACGTGTCGTGTAGCGTACCTGCATTTTTTGTCTTCAAAACATTTAACATTTGGTTTTCTTGTAATTTTGATGCCAAATTCAGTCCGAATACAGAATCACTGTGGTTTCAGATACGGCCTGTACTATAGGCCCCAGGAAGTAAGCCTATGTCTATTGCATGTGATCTATGCTTATATATTCCGGATTGTATTACATTTAAATACTTTGCTTTCAGATATCACCTTTACTATATACCTCAAAGAGTATGTCTGTTAAACTTTAATATTTTGTTTTAAATTCTCTTGGGGGATCACTCGGGGACGTCTTTCATGCACACGCTCGGTGCTGCGCTTACAAGTTTGTGCATGGTTGAGATTTTGGATCAGTGATAAAATGGTCTTGCTTTGTTATGACAAGAAAAAAAAAAACACACTATACTGATGCGTAAAAAAGGTACAGGAAGGGATTTTCTCAAGGGAGGTAATTCATGTGTACTGATAGTAAGGGAGCGCGCAGGCTCAGCGAGAAACAGCGACGACAAAACGATCTAAACATTGATAGCATTGCAAACAGTGATTCAAAATTTTAAGGTTAACGGCCCACCTCCCCCTCCCCCCCCCCCAAAAAAAAAAAAGAATGCACCGGCAGGTGGCCTCTACTCCTTCGGATGAGAGTATAAACCAAGGCACACATGTAGTCCATCGCACTGTTTTTACAGACCCTGACGGGTGACTGCCAGTTACATATACAAACACTCAAGCAATAGATCCTTTCATCCTCATCCTTGATCGCCCAGGATTGTGCCAAGTTGTCTGTTGCGCTAGACGATGCACCAAAGGCTGCGAGTTGGTGCCTCGTGCGGCTAGAGTTAGATCCTGTATTTGCCAGCGCCACGAGCAGATCCTGAGCTATAAGAACAATATTACAATCTTTAACACAGCTTGGACAACGACTTTTAGATTCAAATTTTACAAATACCAGAGGCAAATTATAATAATATAAATAATAATAGTAGTAGTAGTAGTACAATACAACAAATCTTTATTATCCCATAAGGAACTTCACAGCAATGTATGTCAGGCATATAAAACATATAATTAAAAACAGTCATGTTATAACATTTAACAGCGCTAAAAAATCAATACTAAATTAATATGCATTCTATAAATCTAATCACTTGCGTACTCTTACACTTCATCTTTTCCTTCAAACACCTATCCACGCACTCTAGTTCTATCACACGTATGTCAATGCCCTTTTTAAACAGTTAAAATATAATAAAAATACATACAGACATAATGTAGGCCTATATCATAAATTTACCACTCTGGACTTATAAAAAATTATTTTGTTGCAACAGTGCTAGATAAATAATCTCAGTTTAATATGAATCTCAGTAGGTCAACAATGTATAACTGTATCAAACTATAATCAACATAAGCAATAATACTGTTGACTGATAATCACAGTTGTAGTAGTAGTAGTAATAATAATAATAATAATAATAATAATAATAATAATAATAATAATAATAATAATAATATATTAAATTATTATTATTATTATTATTATTATCATCATCATCATCATCATCATCATCATCATCATCATCATCATCATCATCATCATCATCATCATCATCATCATCATCATTATTATTATTATTATTATTATTATTATTATTATTATTATTATTATTATTATTATTAAAGTATATAAGTAGATAGTAATCTCTTATCGTGAATTAGATCTTTTTTAAAATCTCGCCTTTTGATCAAGGATTCAGACTCCTTTGAACCATTGTAATGTTGAGTTCCATGAAATCATGGAGTGTCAATAATTAGTAGACGTAAGCTGAAATTCTAACGGGATTACTTCTACCACAGAATTAAATAATGATTGGGCGACATAATGTGCGGTTATCTGAGTGGAGTAATAGTAGGAGAACGATTGTGACAGTAACGACGTAAATAACATTGACACAAAATTACCATATAAACCAGTGTTCCAGATTACGCACAGTAGTGCGTCAATTACGCACAAAATATGTGGACGCACACATTTTTTTGGAATCGCTGAAGTCAAAAATACGACCAACGAGTGGCGAACTAATTCACGGCATAATCAGAATCAGAACCCAACTGAGACTGCCATTGCAGACGATTAAAGATTGTGTCGGGAGTTGTCGTCCTTAAAAATCGCATGCGCGCCCATTGTAAACTTCCTCCAAGCAATACATTCACTGAACAAAAGAAATCTTCGTTAATCCATTCTTTGATTCTATCATACACGATCATGTCACTTCTGACTTGGTTGACTGGGCCCAAAACCCGTTCATCCACCGATTTGGGGACTCTCAAAATTTGCACAAGGACTCTTAAAATTTTATACCTGGGAGTCCCAAGGACTGTCATTTTTGTGTGTGTGGAGGGAACACTGTAAACAAAATAAGATTAACAGCAATGCAAATCCCATTACTTACAGGTACCACGAGATGTAAGTAGCGCGTTTCATTACCAACTCAACGATTATGCAGAATATAATAATGACTGTCTCTGTACTAAACAACATAATAACAGAATTAACATTCTTTTAACCTTCATGAAGCAAATTGGTAGCGGGACAATTTTGAAATCTTTTTGCTTGCAAGGGTCTTCGTCATCATCTTAACAATTCTACAACTGTAAACTTTCTTTGTCACTGTCTTCATGAAATAAAACTAAGGGCAAAAACATGTCTGTTTTCGGTATCCCGATCCACCCTATTTGTTTGGCCCGACCTTAAACGTTTTTGGGGGATCGTTTTCAAAAAAAAAGAAAGAAGAAAAAACAAAACAAAATCGTATTCAAAGTTTTGGAAAAATGCCCACCTACCAGCCCTATTTTTTTCCAATATTACCGTAAACAGACTTTTTTTGGCCTTTGGAAATTGTTACCTGTAAGCAAATAATAAAACTAACATTGCACATAGGCCTATATGAAGCAGACTGGTAAAGAGAGAGTTGTTTGCTTGAAAGGGTTGTCATCATCATCATCATCATCATCATCATCATCATCATCATCATCATCATCATCATCGTCGTCGTCGTCGTCGTCGTCTTCGTTGTCATCGTCATCATCATAACAGTTATACAATATACGTCTTTTGGTCTCACTGTCCTCATGAAATATAATTAACATGTAGCCTTCGCTGTCTGTGTGTGAAGCAAATTAGTAGCGAGAGCCTTAAAACTAACGTTCTGTTGGCCTACATAATGCAGAATGGTTAATTATGCATGAAGTCTGTTTGCTTGCATGCGTAGGGATCGTGATCATCACCATAACAATATATACGATTTACTGTCAATTTCAAATTGAAACTCAAAGCTTTGCTGTCCCTAGCCTACGGAAATGGCATTAACGCTGGGTAACAATATATGCCTTTAAACAGAATGGAAGCGAGACCATCTATTAAAAAAATATATATTTATTATTTATTTATTTTTTTAATCGTTCTTATATAGCGCTTTTCCAGCTCAAGAGCTGCTCAAGGCGCTGGCCGATACAGGATCTAACTCGAACCGCCCGAGACGCCCACCCGCAGCCTTTGGGCGCATGGTCTGACGCCCGGACAACTGAGCACAATCCAGGGCAACCAGGGATGGGGGAGAAGGACCTAGGTGCATGCTGGGTGTGTTCTTGTCACCGGCACTCACCCGTCTAGGACACGAGCGTCAGGATCTTTAAAGTCCGTTATGATGGAATGTATGCGACACAGACTAGGCCTCGGTTTATACTCTCATCCGAAGGAGTAATAAATAAATTTTAAAAAATATATATATATTATTTATCGATAGATATATATGAATGCAAACTTTGCTTGCTGTGATCATCATCATCATCAGCATCATCGTTATCACCATCGTCTTTTTTTCTTGTGTTATCTGAAATTTTAATAGCGATCTAGTCTCTTTACCGCTTAGTGTCTTTTAAATCTAACATTATTCTTTTACACACTAATCCAGGCATCACCAATCAGGACCTTCTATGTTCCCACCAATCGGGTGAGTTGCATACATCACGTGGTCTTGTTGACCAATTAGATGTCGTGCTAGGCAGTGTGTGTTTTCCGCTAGACTCACGTTCCTCTCCCTTCTTCCCTTAATCTCTCCCTCCCATTCCTTGTTTTCCAACTTGGAAAGCACAATAAGCCACACCCGCTTTTAAAAAATATATATTATTTTGTGTGTGTGTGTGTGTGTGTGGTCATATTATATTGTATATGATATATTAGCGTCGGCTTCTTTTATTATTATTTAGTAAATTATTTTTTGCACTGTCGTATCATCTTTGCTATTATGTATTCTATGTTTATTGTATTGTTTTAAAAGAATGAAACCCAGTAGGCCTATTGTTTCACATACGTATCCTAGTACCTTCTATAATAAACAGCTCTAGGTGATGGACCAACAATGAGCTGGCGCGCGTGTGTGTGTGTGTGTGTGTGTATGTTTGTGAGATGAGCTGAGCTGAGAGAGAGAGAGACAGACAGAGAGAGAGAGAGAGAGAGAGAGAGAGAGAGAGAGAGAGAGAGTATATGATTAGTTTTCTTTCCTGCTGACCTTCTGTTATGAAAGACAATTGCATTCTCAATAACATCGTTTTCAATGAGTTTGGTACTTTATTCTGTGTGACTTTGAAGTCTCAAGAGCAAATGCATGAAATATTGTGTGGACAAAAGCGCAAAACGTATTCTTAAAAACTCTTTGCTTTGAACTTTTAGCACTGTTATATCTGTATTTCAATGCCTATGTCTATATTGTTCCAATTTTGTTGTTCTGTTTTTTATTCAATTGAATGATTTAGAATTTGTTTATAGCAATATCTGTGTGCTTGTAAAAATGCGTACTTATTAATTATACAAACTTAAAAGTGTGCAACGCATTGGATTTATTTACCTAACTCTTGTGGCCACTGTTATTATCTCCCCTTGTGAGTGACACTTTCTGTTATTACCTCCCTTTGTGAGTGACACACAGTGTGTGGTAATATAAGTGTGTGCACGGCAATAATGCATATAAAATTAAAGTTTGCATTGCAATATTTGTGTTTGTTTAATTTGCCACTTTTGCTCAGTATTATCTCTGCCCCAAAGGCGCTTGTATCTGGACACGCGAGCGCCTATGCCTGTGACGTGTCTCCCTTCTGGTTATCTTGCTCGCGTGTCCAGATACAAGCGCCTGGACTATACCCATATATCTCGTGGCTTTTTATAGTTGTAGCTCGTGTTGCGAAGACACCGCCTCCTACCTCTCCTCCCCCCTCCCCCCCACACTTCTCCCATTCCTACCTCCTACTCCCTCTCTCTTCCCTCTCCAATCCAGCCCCATCCATTCCCTCCACCTTTACCCCTACAAGTCCTTCTCTATCACTCCCTCACCTCCCCTGTCCCTCACCCTCACCCTCACCCTCACCCCTTCCTCCTCCTCCTCTCTTTCACTTCCCTTCCTCCCATCGCTTGTTTCCCTAGTTTATTACGACTTTTTTTTTCTCCCAAATGTCGTTAGGATTGTTAGTACACGTGCCCACCAGTCCGAGGAGCACCAGGGTATTAGCTGGCACGCCGAAAGTGGATCCTCAATAGCAAAGCGGTAGATACAGCCTTATGTCTCATAGACAGAGGCTGTACGCTATCTACCTGTATCACAGACAGATGCTGTACGCTATCTACCCGTATCATAGATAGCGGCTGAACGCTATCTACCTGTATCATAGACAGAGGCTTAACGCTGTCTACCTGTATCATAGACAGAGGCTGTACGCTGTCTACCTGTATCATAGACAGAGGCTGTACGCTATCTACCTGTATCATAGACAGAGGCTGAACGCTGTCTACCTGTATCACAGACAGAGGCTGTACGCTATCTACCTGTATCATATATCCCCTTGGGGTCATGAGCAATCTTGCCACTGTAGATTGTTTTAACCTATAAAGGGAAAAGTGAAAGCCCCAGTTGAAAACCTGTCTTTCCTTTATAGGCAAGACCGATTCACTGCGGCAACAGTTCCCCCCGTTGGAGTGCCGGGGGTTTCAGTATAAATAGCATCCCCACTTTCTGGAAATGTAGTGCTTTAAATTTCCACTGTCGCTGTCTTCCTCATTTGCTCTTCTTCGCTAGATCAGTGACCTATCTTTTTTCTTGAAAACTCTTCCTGGACAAGACTCCTTGTTTGTGTATGAGGTCT
>CM072514.1:32944323-33169323 GCA_036898135.1 Oncomelania hupensis
TCGCCGTCGCAACCTTCACAAAACACGAAGTAGTTGACTATGTTAGGCGAGCGTTGTGGCCAAGTGGGCTAAGGCGGGACTAACTTACCTTGTCCACAAGCCAGAAACCAATGGCGCCTGACAGGTGTGGGTTCGAGCCAGCATCTGAGCGTTATGTTTTTCCGAATATATTTCAAAAATTCACAAATAATGTTAGGTAGGTAGGGTTTAGGCGCGCCACTGGCGATAGAAAGGGATAATAAACTGCAGCAAAAAAAAAGTGAGGGTACGATACAGGTGGCCAGTGACACATGTTATTATTCTTGAATAGTTGGAAATAACTCACTAAAACAAGCGGAGAAAGAAACCGGAAGTATGTTTCATTGAGGGGGTTCCCGTTGGTGCATAGGATAGCAGAAAAGTGTGAATAAACTGCAACAACAACAACAGACTCATTGTGCGTGCGGTTTCGTTTAGCTAAAATATACTATCACGTTTTGTTGTTGTTGTTGTTGTTGTTTTGTTTTATCAGCTGAACAACAGCATTCGTTGTTTGTTTGTCGCTTGTCAAATAATGTGTTTCTGTTTTGTTGTTTGTTGAAGTTATTGCTTTCTTAAGTTTTGTCCTTTATTTACTCCATAAACTTTGTTGTTTCTTGATATTTATTTTGTGTGGTGTTTTTAACCTACAGTAATCAGTTGTGTCTTTATGCTTTGAATTATAGGCGGACGTTTCAGAACAATATTTCGTTAAAGTGGCCCAATTCCAAGGATTTCTTTTTGCTATTGTTTTTGTTATTTCCTCTCGCAGAAACGAGTTTATTCTAAAATGTCCGTATTGTTATTTTGGATTTTTTGTCCCGTGATACGTAAATGCATCTGTTTACAAAACACCAAGGCAAGAACCAGCCAGCTCGCGCATTGTAACAAGACTGGCTGGGTCGCGTCACTTCAGCAGGTTTCATTGCTTATATTGGGGAAAAAAAAGGGTTAAAAGACACAACCGCATGCATACACGCGCACACACACTCACACACACACAAACATACACGCACGCACGCTCACACACACCCACACGCACGCACACACCCACACACACACACACACACACACACACGTTTTGTAACGTTACAACGCCCCCAATCGGACGGGTGGCCGCGTGATGGTTTCTTGGATAACGGTTTATAACGCTGTGGAATAGAAACGGCACCAAGATATGCACAGTCGTGTTTATGCCATTTTAGCCACATATTATAAAGCTATAACTAAGCACATAAACAACCAAAAATTTTGATTTATACAATGTTTAAAAAATTCTATTGAAAGATATATGTTTTGTTGTTGGTAACTTATTTTTTGTCAGCGGGGCAACACTCATTAGGAATATTAAGAAAATGATCTTTCACACTGCATCCATCAAATTGGGCCACTTGAAATATTGCTTTTTAAGAAATACTTAATTGCGAATTTTCCCCAAATAAATTTGTATTAAATAAATTCTGTATGATGCATTATGAAATATAAAGACCTTACATTAATTATTATCACAAAATTGTGAAACTTGGCTTATGTGGTTTCAGCTACGGATATATTGATGCATAATATGTGCAATCTTTCTCTGATGATCTGAAGAAAAGAAAAACTTGTACATAACTGTTCTGGTATAAGTCCATTATTCATTTTTACCCTGTGCGATTCGTACAAAGGTCTTGCAGTCATCACGTCTAAAAGGAACAATTTCCCACCTTGTTATTGAATTTAAATCCATTATTATGGGTTCCCTTTAGGGAGTTGTTTGACGGGTACAACATAGGATTCGGAGCTGAATCGTTTAGCTGTTAAATTCATCGTAGCTTGCAAATGCACCTTACCTGATACATTTAGTCTATGTTAATGTGATTGGCTCATCAGAAGATTGAAAACAAAATATTATTTAAAAAAAAACCAGTGGCTTGTATGCGTGGTAAGTAATATGTACAAATTTTCAAGAAGGTGAAGACATTGTAATAGTAAGCAATCATGAAAATATAATTATTGAAAACATTACAGTTTTAAAATAGCGCAAATACCTGCTAAAGGAGACAGTCAAGCTCGGTCATGATAAAAGATTTTTTTTTTACTTACCCGTACAAAGAGTTACTCAAAAGCACCGATCATTATCGTAGACTTGTGACGGAATGCGCGATGCAGTGTCCCAAATGAAGATTTTACATTGAAACAAAGAGCACAAACAACCCATCTTTCCTTTTTTTTTCTACATAGAAAGTAATGCACAGCTCATATGAAGTAAACGTGTTTGTGGTGTGACAATCCGGTTCTTGTGAATCGGATATTGTGATAATAACTTATTCATGTGCTTTCATTTTACGTACATCACGTTATTGTTTGGTGTTGTTTTAACTAAACGATTACTGCAGATTACTGTAATAATTGCGGTGAACGATTACCGCAGCTGTATGATCACTATAACTGAATGAGCTTGTTAATTAATTTATGCAGCATTCCAATTTTGGGGAATTACTATTTTTGCTTTTGTTTATTTTTGTTGGCTCCTTGGCAATCTTGTTATTTTCACACTTTTTATTGATTTCACCGTTCTTCACTTCCATTTTTTTCATTGAGGGATTCCAATTTTTTGCTCATATATAATTATGCGGGTAATTGTAATTGGGGTGTGCGTGCATGAAATTATTATTTGTTCATTCCATCGCATTTCTTTGGAATTCTGTTAAATTCTGCAATGAGTGAATCTCTTTGAACATTCCGATCATTGTCCGTGCGTGCATCTGATGTTAAAACAAATGCAACCAGGTTCGTGTAATTGTTACATTTTATTTTTATTTACCGTGGTCCTTGCTAGTTAAAAGTTTACACTTCACGTTAATACATTCACAAAAGTAATAGTAACTTTAAAAAAATATTATTTATAATGCCAGTTGCGTCTCAAAAAGATCAGTGGCTCGCTTCTACGTTAAAAAACAAACAAAAAACCCCTGGCAATATCTAAAAGAAGGCAACTTCCCTTTTTTTTTAAAGAACATAGAAGTGAATTTATGCCAAAAGAAAATTGGGTTATTTTTTCTACGGAGTACACGGCCTCTGCAGCTGTTATCGTTTTCTATCCATTCACTAACGCTGTTTCTTTTAGAAATTTAAAATTAAAGTTATATACCGTCAGAAAGTTCGTGTATATTCCTTACGGAATATGCGGCATCCTCTTGGTATAAATATATATATATATTTTTTTTTAAAGAACAAAACAAAAAACCGAGTATGAATCATAAGGACATGAGATAATTTATTATCTAAAACAAGCATAGAAAAACATTTTCTAGCACTGCGCACTGTTTTCATTTCATAATCGTTATAACCATTGTGATTATTTGTAGTGCAAATTAAGTTTTCAACAATGTTGATTGTGTGTGCCATGAGGACTGAAATTTATGATAGCATTTCTTGCCAATAATTATGACCATGATTATTCTACGCAATATTCTAGCAATAACTATTTGCCATTATTTGATTTTATTTTTTAAAAATGAATTTTTAATTTCGTTCAGGTTATTATTATTATTTTTTGTTTTACATAATATTAATCTTGTATGTATGTGTGTAACTGTTTGTGTGTGTGTGTGTTTGTGTGTGTGTGTGTGTTGTTTGTCGTCACTCTCTACTCCTCGTTTACTGAACAAAAGAATGATGTATTTTTATTTGATTGTTATGGTTCCTTTATCTATATTGTTTTCAATTCCTATTCTGTTTTATGAAACTCTTTATTTATAAGTGAAGAAACGGGGTGACACCAAAGAGCTTATTACGGAAAGAGAGGAAACTTCCATTATGTCCTATACAAAAATGCGAGACGCTCTCACGGATTATTTCCCTTTGCTCGGGCTGGCTATAATTCACCATTTGCTATATGAATGATCTGTGCGTAGTAACTTATTGAGCCTATGCCAATGCAAAAGAACATTTTTATGGCAACGTTTGCAAAAACCAAACTTTTAACCATCATTATTATTAACATTCCGCTACTGCTGTCTTTTTTTGTGTTTGTTTTTGTTTATGTTTACTTATTGACATTTATTAGGTGCTTTTATGCTGCTTATGTGTGTATGTCATAGGTTCGTTTTCTGCCCTGGAATTTATTATTTTTTAATCAATGACAGATATTTTAAAATTGAAATATGCATGACATCCGAAACTATAAATCCGTAATCGTGAGAGAGAGAGGGAGAGAGAGAGAGAGAGAGAGAGAGAGAGAGCTCTGTCATTCAATCAATTAATCACAATAAAGCACAATAACAAAATGTTTCACTAATAGTGTGAATTTAATTTATATCAGGTGTCCCCCTACCCCCCAACCCTCTCACCTCCCACATCACTGGCTTAATAACATCAGTCACTTCATGGAAAATTATTAATTAATCAGAACAATCAGAACCTACTGGCTAGACTAACTAACAACATTCCACGCAATATAGATCTAATGCGCAGAAATTCACAGATCAGAACAATGACTGAGTTTCTACATTACATTTTTTTCCCGTTTACTCTCAAACGAAAAGGGATTACAACAGATCAAGGACCATTTTTGTGCCTAGGTAAGGGGTTATCTTGCACAGTATTTGATCACGAGGAGAAAACAGACTTAGTCTAATTTAACTTGTTAACATAAGCAGTTTGACGAAGCCAAACTGCCAATCTGACATCTACTTTTGAAATATAAGCACAAATATAGTCAAACAACCTAGCAATAACGTAAAACAGTGAGCGACCTGTTGAACGTAAACTGTCAGCAAGCAAACTGTTTTGGATTTAGCACATAGGTATAACATGAATCATTCAAGCCGCTCTCCGATTGTTTTAACACTAACAACACTGCAGCGGTCTTAGTTTAGGCCTACATAAACACAAAAAAATGAAGTTTTTCAATTGCAATTTACCTTTCTTTGTCTCTTAGAAATTTGAAAAAGGACTTGCCAACACAACTTTTCTTGTATCTGGCATTATGGCAATTGATGGCTGTGCAAAAGTCACCGCCCTGTTTCACTCGGTCGCCTTTTGACTTTCTGCCACGAGCCATTTTCAGCATGTCGACAAGGGAGCGTAACTCGTACATTTCGTCTCGCGGTGCTGTACCAAGTTCCCCCTCTTTCTATCATAAGCTCTTTGGTGACACCGAATTAACAAAACGATTTAAATGATATTTTATTAATTAATTAAGTATTTTATTTATTGTTTATTTATTTAATATTTTATTATTGATTGATTTATTCTTTTAGTTGTATATTTATAGTTTTATTTGTATTGTTTTAGAAATAATTTATAGTTATTTATTTCCATTTGACGTTTGTTTCGATTGTATTGTGTGATAACCTGATGTCAATTATTGTGATATGTATATATGCCAATTAGATGTCCTGAAAATAATGTTGAATATGTTAAGCGCTTGTATTCTTGTTAAATAATTAAATCAATAACTTTTTTTGGACCCCGTGGAGTTGCCGGGGTTTTCAGTATAAATAGTATCCCCACTTTCTGGAAATTTAGTGCTTTAAATTCCCACTGTTGCTGTCTTTCTCCTTTGTTCTTTCTCATTCCTACTCAGTTCTATCAATCTATTATACTATCTTCTTCTTCGCCAGACCAGTCCGTTACGTTTTTTCTTGAAAAAACTCCTCATTTGTGTGTGAGGTCTGTTGGATCAGCATGGGTATATTGGACGCTTTCTGCCAGGTGGTCACTGGGGCTTCCTATGATGGTATTATTTGGCAATGTAGGCATTTTATATGTATGTGTTTTGTTGATATTTTATGATGTCTGTATTTTATTTTGTTTTTGCAAATGGGGGTTCGATAAATTAGAGCATAGCCTCAGCGTCCCCTGCGTGGGATGTCTTTATTGTAAAGTGACTGGCTGGTGGAGTGCCTTCAGTGTTACCACTGGGGTTGTTCCAGAAGATCTTTTATGCGGATCAGGGGTGAGTCCTCTTTCAGCGAAGTTGTGGCCTTGATTTTTTGGTCCTGATTTGGCTCGGAAGAGTCCGCTGGACCTAAAGCAATAAACATGTAATGTAGTGTAACTCTTTTTGGCATTGAAAGAAGGAAGAGTGTATAATTTTTACGTTTCAAACTTTTCTTTTTTTAATTTAAATTAATTAAAAAAAATTCGTTTATTTTTCATTCATTCTTTTTTTCTGTCTTTTATTTTATGTTATACTGTGTTGTTTTGTTTCATTTTTTTTTGCTGCTTTGTTTCTTTCTGTCTTTCGTTATCAACAACAATCATATGCAAATGATGTTACTATACTATACATGGCAAAAAAAATCCATACAGTGATGTATTGTAATTATATTGTGATGACAATTAATTAACATTGTTTTAACGTTATATCAATAAAAGCTTATTGTGTAGTTATCGTGCTGTTTTTCACTTTTATTATCTGAAGTATTTTGGTTTGAATGAGTCAATAAATGACTCTCCCCGTAGAGGTGCCGGGGGTTTCAGTATAAATAGTATCCTCATTTTCTGGAAATTTAGTGCTTTAAATCCCCACTGTCGCTTTCTTTCTCCATTTGTTCTTTCTCATTCCTATTCTGCTCTATCAATTTACTCTAAACCCCCGTTGGGGTGCCGGGGGTTTCAGTATAAATAGTATCCACATTTTCTGGAAATGTAGTGCTTTAAATTCCCACTGTCGCTGTCTTTCTCATTTGCTCTTTCTTATTCCTGCTCTGTTCTATCAATCTGCTAAACTATCTTCTTCTTCGCTAGACCAGTCATCTACCTTTTTTCTTGAAAACTCTTCCGGGACAAAACTCCTCATTTGTGTGTGAGGTCTGTTGGATCAGCTTGGGAATATTGGACGCTTTCTGCCAAATGGTCTCTGGGGCTTCCTATGATGTTATTATTTGGCATTGTACGTCTTAGTAGGCATTTTATATGTATGTGTTTTATTGATATTTTATAATGATGTTTGTATTCTATTTTGTTTGTGTAAAACTGTGTTCGATAAATTAGAGTATAGCCTCAACGTCCCCTGCGTGGGGTGTCTTTATTGTAAATAGGCCGGCTGGTGGAGTGCCTTCAGTTTTACCACTAAGGTTGTTTCGGCAGATCTTTTATGCGGATCAGAGGTGAGTCCTCTTTCAGCGAAATTGTCTTGATTTTGTAGTCCTGAGTCGGCTCTTTGCAGTCCGCTTGACCCTGTAAACAATGAATAACTAACTAACTAATGAATGACTGAGTGAATTAATCCTTAATTTTAAAGTGTGTTAAAAGCTTTCCACCCTATTGATCTTACTATTGAAAAAAGTTATAATAACGTTAACGTTAGTGTTCTTTCCTGTATCTTTAATTTTTGTTGTTGTCATAAAGCTGTCTCAGAAGGAAGATAATGTTCTGTCAGCCTGTCTGTTTGCATGTCTGCCTATCTGTCTGTCTGTCTGTCTGTCTCTCTCTCTCTCTCTCTCTCTCTCTCTCTCTCTCTCTCGATCGACGTTTGACTGATGGGAAGTAACAAGCAAGTATTCTTGACTGGGACTTACTCTTGCTTAGATATTGTCACAACCGGTGTGCCCCAAGGATCTGTCCTATATTATATGATGCATTAGTTACAGATGAAGTAAAACCAAATTGTTGAAAAAAATTGGACGGTAGAATAGTGCGCACAGAAAAATGGAAAATAATTTAAAAAAAAACAACAACATAAAAATAGGGAAATCAAATTGAAGTGGCTGCAAATTAAAATAATTCATATAATAATAGGAACCAATATAGTATTACCTAGCATTGGAGTAGAACACAGCATTAATTATACCTTTTGTGAAGTAGATTTGTTAATTTTATTATCAAAATCCTTTATTTACATATGCAAAATGGGAAAAAAGATTCCACTTTACAGGTCCTTTACAGCTGTGCTGAAAAACCGGTATGAAGTAGGAAAACATGGTGTTTTTACAAATGAGATATCAAAAATGAGCACAAGCGTGGCACCCGTACTTACAACTGCTTAGCGGCAGGTAAGTGCTTATACCTTATAGTCACATGTATGTATGTACTTTTAACTGCCAACTAAATCTGGTTTTGTATGATTTGTAAAATGATGACCACGATGCTCTCTCTCTCTCTCTCTCTCTCTCTCTCTCACACACACACACACACACACACACACACTCTTCCCACTTTTCTATCACAAAATATTAAACACCAAATATGTATGTAGAGTCTAATACGAAAGCTGTGCAAATCCAAGTGTATGATTTTGTCTTAACAACTTGTACATGTGACATAAGGACCTGGGAATCATTCGATTTATATTGTAATACAGTAAAACCTCCGTTTTACGACCTTTAAATTGCCATTAAAACGAGGTCTTAAATTGGAGGAGTCTTAAAAAGGAGGTAGGACGTTTTCGAAAAAGACATTTAGAAAATTAATTAAGTAAAATAAATACATGTACAAAAAGTACACTTACCATTAAGTATAGGGAACATCTACCATCTTTCAGAAATATAGATTGAACTCCTTCTCTCAACCAATACAGTCAATATCTTCCTGTTCCTCATTATTTACAAAATATAAAAATCATTGTTGGTATGATAGTTGTTTAAAAGTGTAAGTGCTGAGTGCATGTTTGGAGTTATAACTATTTATAAGATAACCCATTAATATTGTTGCAATTATTTGTATTCAATCATTGAATAGTTTTTAGAAAGCGGTTATTTCTGTTTGTTTGCATGATCCCGCCACCCCCCCCCCATCCCCACCCGTGCATGTTCTCTTAGTATGTCACTTTGAACACCAGACAAGGTGTCGGCAAGATCTGACAGGGCTCTGCTCGGGGCAAATCTGGTCAGCTCCTTAGAGTATTTCAAGCTGTTTTAATGCATCGTCCGCTGTTAAAAGTTGTAAACGAAACTGTTTTCTTTAAGCTCACAAATATAGTATTGCTTTGGAATATGAATTTTTCAGATGCTAGGTCGTACAATTTAGTTATTTGAAGGTCGCAAGTCGCGTTTTAGAAGTAGTTGTTTAAGAGAGATCGTTTATATAGTACAAACCATCGGTGAATTTTTTTCCGGTCGTATGTTGGAGGAAGTTGTTTAAGAGAGGGTCTAAAAACGGAGGTTTTACTGTATTATATTTTTATGTCCTTTTCCCCGCCAGTCTTTGAGAATGAAAAAATATAATATTTGCACGCTTGTTTTGGAAAATTAAAAAAGTTTGTTATTGAAAAAAAAGAATCTGTCCTAGGTCGGCTACTATTTTTGCCTGTTTATAAATGACATGACCCTTCACATATCTGGAAGTTCTGTATCCTGTGATCTCCTTGCTAATGACAGCACGTCTTCTCATGACCTAGACATTACATTACATTACATTATTATTGCTTTAGGTCCAGCGGACTCTTCCGAGCCAAATCAGGACCGGACAACCCCCGATCCGCATAAAAGATCTGCTGAAACAACCCTAGTGGTTAAACCGAAAGCTCTCCAGTCTCTCAAGCCAGTCACTTTACAATAAAGACATCCCACGCAAGGGACGGCTGAGGCTTCACCCCAACTTATCGAACCCCCGTTTACAAAAACAAAATAGAATACAAACATCATTATACATTATCAACAAAACACATACATATAAAATGCCTACATTGCTAAATAATAACATCATAGGAAGCCCTAGTGACCACCTGGCAGAAAGCGTCCAATATTCCCAAGCTGATCCAACAGACCTCATACACAAATAAGGAGTCTTGTCCCGGAAGAGTTTTCAAGAAAAGAAGTAGGAGACTGGTCTAGCGAAGAAGACGATAGTATAGCAGATTGATAGAACAGAGCAGGAATGAGAAAGAACAAATGAGAAAGACAGCGACAGTGGGAATGTAAAGCACTAAATTTCCAGAAAGTGGGGATACTATTTAAACTGAACGGGGGTATGACCTAGACAAAATTCAGTCAGATCTTCAGGAGGCAAGTAATAACGTTGCACTACGGTGCAATAAAAACATGTTTCTACATCCAGAAAAGATTGTGCATGGTCATAACGTGCAGACAGAAACACCAGAGAACGCCGCTCTGCATTGACCTCGTGCATGGTTGGGACCCATGTTGTTGAACAAGACGTTGAAACTCATCGCGTGCTTGGAGTTCTTATTGATCATAAACTTAGATGGCATAAACATGTAGATTACGTTTGGAAACTTGTCTCCCAAAATCTGTACCTCTCAGGTAAAGTAAAATAAAAATATATCGGTCCTGATACGAGAAGAATTTTTTTTCACGTCCCACTGCCTTTCACATCTCAGTTATGCGTCATCAGTATGGTGTGGTGCAGGAGAAGTGCATATCAATAAACTATATTCTTTGCATCGCAGAGTAGCGAAGATTATCATTGAGGATCCCAGTCTTTCATAGTCGAATAAACTTAAAGCAGCAAACCTAATGTCCTTATACCATCAGTTTGTATTCAACATTTTGACCCTATTATTTAATGTACAAAATGACATGGCACCACCTTATTTAAGCAATTCATTAACAGCTGCGACAAAACGTTTCGGGTCCAACAAATTCATCCTGCCTCGAACACTGTAGAGAACGTTAATTTTCCGGTTCTCAGTAATATTTCTAGTTTTAGAGTGTGATTTAATTTTTTGGAATAAGTATATTTTATGTTAATATTTTAATTGGCCGAAATTGTTGAACCAATGGAATAATGAAGAGCTGACAGGTCAGGGCAGTTGTACTCACTCGAGTGTTGTGTTCCAAGGTGTGAGATTGTAGAGTTAGTGTGTCAGGCCAGGAAAAAAAAGATTGGGAAAGAAAAAAAGAAAAGATTGTTGTGAATATTAAAGAGGTAGAAAACATCGAGAACTTATCAGGGTGCATAGGTTCGGTGGATTTTCTTGCTGAAATTGGATGTGAATATTGTGCTGTAAAGATTATAGGTATTTAAAATGTTTTTCATGATTGTGAAATGTTGCATTGGGTTTATTGTGTGGAGAGGTGGTGAGCTGTTGTCCACTAATCAGTTATATTTTGCATTTCACTTAGCTATTATAAACAGGCACACCCATCCAAATATCCATACGCTACAAACACGAATTGACCTGTTTAAGAATAGTTTTGCATTCTTAGGACCTAAGGCCCGGAACTCTCTTCTTTTAAACATTAGATCGTGTTCTGCTCTCCCTTCACTCAAACGAACAATAAGGCAGCGTGACCTTAATACGACCTAACCACTGATTTTGTCAACCGTTTTGCAATGTGCAATGTGCTACATGTTTATGTGATATGCAGTTGATGCGCCTTAGAATGTATGTGTAATTGAACCACATGGGTATTTGTTATATTTTGGGTTGCTTGCTTTGTATTGTGTAATTGCAACACCAATATTGATTGTCATATATCTTTTTTGTATGCTGCATAATAGTTCTTAGAGTTATTTCTTTTGTCGTTTCATTATAGTCAATTGTCTTGTCGTTGGCATAGGTGACTGAATGTTGCAGAATGTGAGTGTGAATGATACGAGGAACGATTGTAAGATTAGATTCCCGCCTAAAATCTGCATAACCTTTGAGTGAAAGTCACACAGGGGGAAGATAATGGTAAGGGATGATTATAAACATTGCTAAGCTCGACATGGCTATTATAGTGAGTCAGAGGGGCAGAATTGTTAGTATTACATTGGCACGTGCCACGCAAAAGCGCTTGGTCAGCTGTATTTGTCCGGCAAGAATGAGTAACAGGCATGCTTAGTCCATGAAGCATGCAGGCAGATCTGTGGTCTGCAACCATTGGTCTCTAGTGTGTGAAGAGCACGGACAATTCCGAGCTCGTCATTGGTGCAAGTCCCAGGGATTTGGGTTGGGTCAGTGACGTGGCAATTAAGGCATCACCTTATCTAGAGAAATGCACCCCTGCAGAATTATGGTATAAAAACCAGATTGAACAAAGGAAGCTTTCTCTTATCTCTTTCTCCTGCAGGGGCTCCAGACCTCTCTTCTGTATATAGTGCTAGAACTTAGGGTGGACAGTGTATAATATGTAGTGAGTTTAGTGTATAGAGACTGCGGGCTCTCTTCTCTTGTGCATAATGTATGAGAGGTTAGGGAGAATGTATAGTGCACAGCTTGGTTGCTTTAGCTTAGCAGTTGGTTAACTGGTGATTTTATTATTCAGATGCAGAAGTTAGTTTGAAAGTTAGTCAGTGAATGAGTTGGTAAGTAAGTTAGGTTTGGTCGGTTCTTAGGGTGTGTGCATAACTTAGACTGCTGTTTTAGTTTTATTATTGTTAGTATAGGGTGAAAGTTCGTGTTTTCAATGGAGGAAAGAAGGGCGAAAAAGAACTGAAAAATGCGGTAAGAAACAATGAGTTTATTTGACTATTATTTGCATTGTTAGTTAGAATATATGTGCATGCGAGTTTTATGGTTCTTGGTTGACGTGTATTAGTTAGATTATTAAAATTGTATAAAATGGAGACAAGCTGTGGTTTATTGTTATTTATTTGAGCGCATGACGAAACCCTTTTTGAACGGCAGTGAGACTGGTTCTATTTTGTATGTCTTATATGCTATAATTCGGTAAGTCATGCCCGATCCCCGTACAAGTAGAAAATTAAGTAGTTAGTATAACTCTCACAAGAGAACGCATAAATAGGGGACGCGTTACATCTGTATCCTTGTGAATAAAACGTCTGAGTTTGAGTCTCTCTCTCTCTCTCTCTCTCTCTCTCTCTCTCTCTCTCTCTCTCTCTCTCTCTCTCTCTCTCTCTCTCTCTCTCTCCGTATGTTTTAGTGGTTATTTGGGAATTCAAGCCTACGTGTTGGCGGTGCGAACGTGCATGCGTTGATGCGTGCGTCTAACTTTCCTGTCACTTAAAGAAAGGGATTTTTCAACGTACAGTTCCTGTCGCAGCAAGCATTCACGCAGCCAGGACCATAAGATCGCTTTTATATCATCATCCTTCCATTTAGCACAATCCATGGATTCTTCAGTATACTGTAAAATATAATCTGTCTGTACTTTCGTGGCTTATTCATAACACCTTTCCCTCTCTACCCTCTTACATCTTCACTCATGTATCTCCATAACTTTCCGCCCGCACACACATACACACACACGCACCTACGCATGCACACACACACATACCAATACACAAACACACGCACGCAAGCACGCACGCACACATGGCCCCAATCCCATTCCCTCTTTCTCTCGTCCTTCCAGCAAATCCCAACACATTTTGCGCTCCTTATTTATTTATTTTTTTTTTTTTTGCCAGTAGTCTTTTTATATGAATTCTTTTTGGGTTCCAAACAAGCTATTTTCTCATATATTTTCTACCTCCAAGGCACAGTGCAAGGAGGTAGAAGAAGGGGGAGACCGAAAAAGAGGTGGGAGGACAACATTCGAGAATGGACTGGTTTGACACTGAGCGAAGCCATGAGGGCTGCTGAGGACAGAGAAAGATGGAGTATGCTGGTTAAACGATCATCTGTGGTGCCCCTACGACCTTCGGGTTATGGGACAGGATAGGATAGGATAGGATAGGATTTTAACCAAGAATTGTCTGTCAAGGTCTTACTGAATGCGTTTATGCTTTCTTATTACCACCCAAAAAGGAAAACTCATAACAGCACTGTTTGTTCGGTTGTGTGTGTATGTATGTGTGTGTGTGTGTGTACGTATGTGTGTATGTATACGTGTATGTGAGTGTGTTTGCCTTCCTTTGGCCTTTGTTGTTTTCTTGTTTTTGTTTTTGCACGGACTTGACTGATCAAGCGTTTACTTCGTGTACGCCTTTGTACTCTGTTTCTCCCCAATACCCACAAACCCATCCTACCCCACCGCACCCCCCCCCACCCACTCAACACTCCCAACCCTTCACACCTCTTTTCCTATGCGAGTGAGTTGGAATAAAAACGCCATTTCGTACGACTTTTGCCGTTTGTGCCATGAAATATCTTTCACGCCCCAATGGCGAGACAGTTTGGAAACGTGTTTGTCAGCTTTCAGACCTTTGTTGACGGATAACATGTTTGATTGGCCAACGTAAAGGTATAGTACAGTATGAAACACTTGGTGTCCTTTATTGGACCCGGTAAAAATAGCACATACACTAAAACACATAACAAACACACGCACACAAACACACACACACCCACTATACACACGAACACCCCCACACACAAACCACACACACCCACCCACCCACCCACACACACACACACACACACACACACACACAAATGACTGAAACACGCGCATGACACACCCCAGTCACCCAGCTGTCAATGGGTACTCAGACCTGTTTAGACCAAGGGAAGGTAAGGCAGGGAGGAAAAGGAAGATAGGCACCGCTCTCTTAAAGCTGGCCAAGAGAAAAGATGTCCCCATTTCCTCTCTCCCCAACGACCGAAAAGGTTACGCGAAACACCTTTACCTTTTTACATTGAGAATAAACGTGATAAAAACCAAAATGTACTTATTGTGATAGGATAACTAATTTCCCGACTATGATTTTATGGTTAAATTAATAATAAACAAAGTAAGGGAAGTTATTTCTCCACCTTCCAAACTATTGACCATTTGAATGAAGATATACAATTATTTTATCCAATATCGTGTGGTCGTCATAGGCCAAAATATGCGATTAGACAGTGAAGGAGCTGACATTGGAAGTTAGAATGAAATAAGTTCTATTATAAAGAAATCAATATTTTTATTGACATTAGTCATGTGAAATAGGGTACTCTGTCACAATGTTAGGTCCCAAATTAATTTCACCAAGTTCAATTGGGCACTATTTTTAAAATGATATTAATTGGGAAGAGCAGTTCGGGCGAAGTGTGTTGTTATGAGGTCGCTATCTTTCATGCAGTACAGTAAAATAAAACATTTGAACGTTAGGCTTATTTTAAATTACCTCCCTTGATGATGCTTTCCATTTTTATTTTTGGTGATATAAAATGTATTCTTTTGTTGCTGATAAATTACAGTAAACAGCTCACTACTAACAATTAGTAATACAAATGTATTAAGGAAGTATTACACTGAAAAAAAAATAAAGAATGAAGAACGAACATGTAATTATTGTGATCGATAGTATAGTTAATTTCATTACTATGATTTAATGGTTAATTTACAGAGTTCAAAGTACTGGAAGTTGTTTCTCCACATTCCGACCAAATAAATTAAATTGTTTTTCCTTATGTGCAGTATTGTGTGGTCGTCATGGGCCTAAATTTAACATGTGATTTGACAGTGAAAGAACAGAAATTCAAAATGAAAGTACTAACTATAGCTATTGTTCATGAAAATAGGGTGTTGCGTCACAATTTTAAGTCCCAAAGCAATTTCGAAAAGTTCAACTGGATACTTCAATTAACATTAAATTAATTGGGAAGACGAGTTCAGGAGAAGTGAGTGTATAACTTGAGAAGATTCGCAATCTTTTTATACAGTAAAAACAAAAGCATCTGACAATTTCGTTTATTTCGAATTGCCTCCCTTGTTGACTTATTTCAATTGTTATAGTTGGGAGCTGTGGAGTGTATTCATTTGTTATCGTAAACGGTCCCATAGAATCAATTACTATAACAAATATAAACGTAGTATTGCACTGCAAATAAATGTGAACAAAGGTCAAATATGTAACCATTGTATTAGTATAAATAATGTAACTACAATGCTTTTATTAAAAACGTACAGATGAGACGGGACTATAAACTGATTTTAAAAAAAAAATTTACTGATAAACATAAACATAAACGTGTCCGGGGACCAATCAGAAGTCTCCTCTCTGAAAATCCTTACGGGAAGAGAGGGGACTATAAACTGATAAACACACACACACACACACGTGTCCGGGCATCGCTTAATGTATCAGAGTCTCCTCTCTGAAAATCCTTACGGGAAGAGAGGGGACTATAAACTGATAAACTAAACTACGTGTCCGGGGACGTAAATCTACCCAAACAAACATAGTTAGTTCAGTCATATTATGTATCAATTATCTAAGAATTTTGGGAGGTCGAATTCGGCCTATTTATGCTAATTTGTTATGTAATCTTTTAAAAGAATTTAATAATATTTAGGAAGATTTATTGGAAAAAATCTAAAGATATTATTGACCACTAAAAGGACGGATCCCATCTGCAAGGCTACAACTATTGAGAGTAAACCTTATATCTACAAACGGGTATTAAATAATTATACTAAAACAATATGTACCAGAGACCAAAATATAAATGTAGGTTACACATGCTAAATACTTGGGTTATTTTTATACGTTCTTATCTTAAACTGAAAGAATTGAGAACAATGCATGCGGAGTTTCAATTATTTCAGATTGCTTCCCTTGTGGATTCATTCCCTTGCATTTTATTGGTTTTTGGTCAATTTCCTTGACGACCTAAATTTAAAAATAACTAAAAAAATTTTTTTTAAATGATTAAAATAAAACTACAATTGATTCATTTAAAAAGAACAAAGTTTTAAAAGAGTTACCTTTTTTTGGTACTGTTTTTTTTTTCAGTGTTACAACACTCGGTGTGAATATTAAAAGCATGTGTTGAGGGGATATTGTGAGCGCTTTTAAAATGACAGATTTGTGACAAGGAGTGCAGTCAAAGTGTTATCATTTGGAGAGTGGCAATGCTTCATACAAAAGCATACACATGTAAAATTATTACCCTACATCAGTTTCCAATATAAAGTGTGAAAGGAGAACAAGTGGTGTTTAAATGTCACCTGATAGATCCCAACCTATAATAAGGTTTAGGACAGTCGATACACTGTAGTGTAAAGATGTACATTGTCTGCAACAGCACATCACCTGATAGATCCCAACCTATAATAAGGTTTAGGACAGTCCAGACATTGTAGTGTAAAGATGATCATTGTCTGCAACAGCACATCACCAGATAGATCCCAACCTATAATAAGGTTTAGGACAATCCAGACACTGTAGTGTAAAGATGAACATTGTCTGCAACAGCACACCACCAGATAGATCCCAACCTATAATAAGGTTTAGGACAATCCAGACACTGTAGTATAAAAATGAACATTGTCTGCAACAGCACATCACCTGATAGATCCCAACCTATAATAAGGTTTAGGACAGTCCAGACATTGTAGTGTAAAGATGATCATTGTCTGCAACAGCACATCACCTGATAGATCCCAACCTATAATAAGGTTTAGGACAAGCCAGACACTGTAGCGTAAAGATGAACATTGTCTGCAACAGCACATCACCAGTCAAAAACTGTAACTTTCACAGTGCCATTCTCTTACTAGTGTGCACTCCGGGTTCTGAAAATATGCCTCAGTGCTATATTCTTTAGCCAACCTGACTAGACAGGTGTTTCTACTCTGGGAGCGTCTTCAGTTATCAAGGGGCTGATGAGACACAGAAAACTTAATTGGCTCTTGTGCCACCACAAGACCATCTTAGAATATTTCAGTTTGCCTCCCTTGTTGATAGTTTCCCTTGTTATTTTGGGGTGTTGTGGAGAGTATTGACAATGAACAGTTCACTACTGGCAATGAATATAACAGATATTAAGGAAGTATTAGGCTGAGACTGGGTGTCGCAGTAGAGCAGTCGTTGGGCACACGCTAGCAATGGTTCATGTTAAGCAACGTCAGGCAGGGTTGGTTCTTGGATTGATCACCCCACTTTTAGAGCAACTACCAAAACGACACTAAAAAAAGAAAAACAAAACACCCACTCACACACACACACACTCACAAATGACTGAAACACACGCATGACCCACCTCAGTCCACACAGCTGTGAATGCGTACACAGACCTGTTTACAACCTGGGAAGGTAAAGCAAGGATGGAGAGAAGATAGGCAAGCTGGCCATGAGAAAAGAGAGTTCCCAATGGCCTCTCTCCACAACGGTTGAAAAGTTAACCTTTTTACATTGAGAATAAACGGGAGAAAGGAAAAAAAGTACTTACTGTGATAGGATAACTAATTTCCCGACTATGATTTTATGGTTAAATTAATAATAAACAAAGTAAGGGAAGTTATTTCTCCACCTTCCAAACTATGGACCATTTGAATGAAGATATACAATTATTTTATCCAATATCGTGTGGTCGTCATAGGCCAAAATATGCGATTAGACAGTGAAGGAGCTGACATTGGAAGTTAGAATGAAATAAGTTCTATTATAAAGAAATCAATATTTTTATTGACATTAGTCATGTGAAATAGGGTACTCTGTCACAATGTTAGGTCCCAAATCAATTTCACCAAGTTCAATTGGGCACTATTTTAAAATGATAATAATTGGGAAGAGCAGTTCGGGCGAAGTGTGTTGTTATGAGGTCGCTATCTTTTATGCAGTACAGTAAAATAAAACATTTGAACGTTAGGCTTATTTTAAATTACCTCCCTTGATGATGCTTTCCATTTTTATTTTTGGTGATATAAAATGTATTCTTTTGTTGCTGATAAATTACAGTAAACAGCTCACTACTAACAATTAGTAATACAAATGTATTAAGGAAGTATTACACTGAAAAAAAAATAAAGAATGAAGAACGAACATGTAATTATTGTGATCGATAGTATAGTTAATTTCATTACTATGATTTAATGGTTAATTTACAGAGTTCAAAGTACTGGAAGTTGTTTCTCCACATTCCGACCAAATAAATTAAATTGTTTTTCCTTATGTGCAGTATTGTGTGGTCGTCATGGGCCTAAATTTAACATGTGATTTGACAGTGAAAGAACAGAAATTCAAAATGAAAGTACTAACTATAGCTATTGTTCATGAAAATAGGGTGTTGCGTCACAATTTTAAGTCCCAAAGCAATTTCGAAAAGTTCAACTGGATACTTCAATTAACATTAAATTAATTGGGAAGACGAGTTCAGGAGAAGTGAGTGTATAACTTGAGAAGATTCGCAATCTTTTTATACAGTAAAAACAAAAGCATCTGACAATTTCGTTTATTTCGAATTGCCTCCCTTGTTGACTTATTTCAATTGTTATAGTTGGGAGCTGTGGAGTGTATTCATTTGTTATCGTAAACGGTCCCATAGAATCAATTAATATAACAAATATAAACGTAGTATTGCACTGCAAATAAATGTGAACAAAGGTCAAATATGTAACCATTGTATTAGTATAAATAATGTAACTACAATGCTTTTATTAAAAACGTACAGATGAGACGGGACTATAAACTGATTTTTAAAAAAAAAAATTTATTACAATTGTCCCCTATACACAACGTGTCCGGGGACGTTAATTTACCCAACTAAACTAAACTAAAATTTATTAGAGTCTCCTCTCTGAAAATCCTAATCGGGAAGAGAGGGGACTATAAACTGATATAACATAACATAGTTAGTTCAGTCATATTATGTATCAATTATCTAAGAATTTTGGGAGGTCGAATTCGGCCTATTTATGCTAATTTGTTATGTAATCTTTTAAAAGAATTTAATAATATTTAGGAAGATTGATTGGAAAAAATCAAAAGATATTATTGACCACTAAAAGGACGGATCCCATCTGCAAGGCTACAACTATTGAGAGTAAACCTTATAAACGGGTATTAAATAATTATACTAAAACAATATGTACCAGAGACCAAAATATAAATGTAGGTTACACATGCTAAATACTTGGGTTATTTTTATACGTTCTTATCTTAAAATGAAAGAATTGAGAACAATGCATGAACTCCGCATGCATTGTTCTCAATTCTTTCATTTTAAGATAAGAACTTCATGCATTGTTCTCAATTCTTTCATTTTAAGATAAGAACGTATAAAAATAACCCAAGTATTTAGCATGTGTAACCTACATTTATATTTTGGTCTCTGGTACATATTGTTTTAGTATAAGATCCAACGGATCTTTTTTATTGTTTGAGTTTGTTACAATAAAAAAGATCCGTTGGATCTTATTTTTGATATGATGATGATGGTCATTGTTGTCAGGGTGGCGACGTGGTGATCGTCCTTAACGCTCATGCAATAGGACGTTAAGCATCGTTTTCCGTTGCGGAGTTTCAATTATTTCAGATTGCTTCCCTTGTGGATTCATTCCCTTGCATTTTATTGGTTTTTGGTCAATTTCCTTGACGACCTAAATTTAAAAATAACTAAAAAAAAATTTTTTTAATGATTAAAATAAAACTACAATTGATCCAATTAAAAAGAACAAAGTTTTAAAAGAGTTACCTTTTTTTGGTACTGTTTTTTTTTCAGTGTTACAATACTCGGTGTGAATATTAAAAGCATGTGTTGAGGGGATATTGTGAGCGCTTTTAAAATGACAGATTTGTGACAAGGAGCGCAGTCAAAGTGTTATCATTTGGAGAGTGGCAATGCTTCATACAAAAGCATACACATGTAAAATTATTACCCTACATCAGTTTCCAATATAAAGTGTGAAAGGAGAACAAGTGGTGTTTAAATGTCACCTGATAGATCCCAACCTATAATAAGGTTTAGGACAGTCGATACACTGTAGTGTAAAGATGAACATTGTCTGCAACAGCACATCACCTGATAGATCCCAACCTATAATAAGGTTTAGGACAGTCCAGACATTGTAGTGTAAAGATGATCATTGTCTGCAACAGCACATCACCAGATAGATCCCAACCTATAATAAGGTTTAGGACAATCCAGACACTGTAGTGTAAAGATGAACATTGTCTGCAACAGCACACCACCAGATAGATCCCAACCTATAATAAGGTTTAGGACAATCCAGACACTGTAGTATAAAAATGAACATTGTCTGCAACAGCACATCACCTGATAGATCCCAACCTATAATAAGGTTTAGGACAATCCAGACACTGTAGTGTAAAGATGAACATTGTCTGCAACAGCACATCACCAGATAGATCCCAACCTATAATAAGGTTTAGGACAATCCAGACACTGTAGTGTAAAGATGAACATTGTCTGCAACAGCACATCACCAGTCAAAAACTGTAACTTTCACAGTGCCATTCTCTTACTAGTGTGCACTCCGGGTTCTGAAAATATGCCTCAGTGCTATATTCTTTAGCCAACCTGACTAGACAGGTGTTTCTACTCTGGGAGCGTCTTCAGTTATCAAGGGGCTGATGAGACACAGAAAACTTGGCTCTTGTGCCACCACAAGACCATCTTAGAATATTTCAGTTTGCCTCCCTTGTTGATAGTTTCGCTTGTTATTTTGGGGTGTTGTGGAGAGTATTGACAATGAACAGTTCACTACTGGCAATGAATATAACAGATATTAAGGAAGTATTAGGCTGAGACTGGGTGTCGCAGTAGAGCAGTCGTTGGGCACACGCTAGCAATGGTTCATGTTAAGCAACGTCAGGCAGGGTTGGTTCTTGGATTGATCACCCCACTTTTAGAGCAACTACCAAACGACACTAAAAAAGAAAAACAAAACACCCACTCACACACACACACACTCACAAATGACTGAAACACACGCATGACCCACCTCAGTCCACACAGCTGTGAATGCGTACACAGACCTGTTTACAACCTGGGAAGGTAAAGCAAGGATGGAGAGAAGATAGGCAAGCTGGCCATGAGAAAAGAGAGTTCCCAATGGCCTCTCTCCACAACGGTTGAAAAGTTAACCTTTTTACATTGAGAATAAACGGGAGAAAGAAAAAAAGTACTTATTGTGATAGGATAACTAATTTCCCGACTATGATTTTATGGTTAAATTAATAATAAACAAAGTAAGGGAAGTTATTTCTCCACCTTCTAAACTATGGACCATTTGAATGAAGATATACCATTATTTTATTCAATATTGTGTGGTCGTCATAGGCCAAAATATGCGATTAGACAGTGAAGGAGGTGACATTGGAAGTTAGAATAAAATAAATGCCTTTTGTAGGGAAATCAATATTTTAATTAATATTATTCATGTGAAATAGGGTGCTCTGTCACAATGTTAGGTCCCAAATCAATTTCACCAAGTTCAATTGGGCACTATTTTAAAATGATAATAATTGGGAAGAGCAGTTCGGGCGAAGTGTGTGGTTATGAGGTAGCTATCTTTCACACAGTAAAATAAACTAAAGCATTTGAACGTTAGGTTTATTTTAAATTGCCTCCCTTGATGAATCTTTCCATTGTTATCTTTTGGGTGATGTGAAGTGTATTCTTTTGTTGCTAATAAATTACAATGAAAAGCTCACCACTGACAATTAGTATTACAAATATATTAAGGAAGTGTTACACTGAAAAAGAAGCAGACTAAAGAACCAACATTATTGTGATAGTATAGTTATTTTCTTTACGTTTTATGGTTAATTTACAGATAAACAAAGTAATAGAAGTTATTTCTCCACCTCCGACAAAATAAATTAAAAATTTTTCCTAATGTACAATATTGTGTGGTCGTCATGGGCCTAAGTCTAATATACGATGTTTGACAGTAAAAGAACATAAATTCAGGATAAAAATAGTAACTATAGCTATTGTTCATGAAAATAAGGTATTGTGTCACAATTTTAAGTCCCAAAGCAATTTCGAAAAGTTAAACTGGGTACTTCTATTAAAATTAAATTAATTGGGAAGACGAGTCCAGGTGAAGTGTGTGGATAACATCGGAAGAATCGCAATCTTTTCATACAGTAAAATACAAAAGCATCTCACAGTTTCGTTTATTTCGAGTTGCCTCCCTTGTTGATTTGTTAATTCGCTTGTTCTAGTTTGGAGCTGTGGAGTGTATTCATTTGTTGCCGTAAACGGTCTTATAGAAACAATTAATATAACAAATGTAAACAAAGTATTACACTGCAAATGAAGGTAGACAAATATTACGTAAATAATAAAGTATAAATAATTTTACTACAATGCATTTATTGATAAATTACAGACAAACAAACTTATGAAAGTTATTTTCCACACCAACTTTTCTTAACTTTAATGAAGATCCGGTCGTCTACTCAAAAGGCAAGACTTGGTCTGACCAATATGTATGTTGAGGGCCTTACAGCCCAATTTTATTGTCCTTAACTTTATTAAAATATAGGACGTAAAGCTTCGCTTTTGCTTGTTGATGAAGATCCAGAGCCAGACCAAATGGTCTGGTAAATGTGTATGATGAGGGCTTTTTAGCCCAATTTTATTGTCCTTAACGCTCATGCAATAGGACGTTAAGCATCGTTTTTTCGTTCAATGAAGATCTACCGCCTGTAACAGTGAGCCAGACCAAATGGTCTGGTAAATATGTATGATGAGGGCTTTTTAGCCCAATTTTATTGTCCTTAACGCTCATGCAATAGGACGTTAAGCATCGTTTTTCGATTCGATTCGAATGAAGATCTAGTGATTCAGTGAGCCAGACCAAATGGTCTGGTAAATATGTATTATGAGGGCTTTTTAGCCCAATTTTATTGTCCTTAACGCTCATGCAATAGGACGTTAAGCATCGTTTTTCGTTCGTTCAATGAAGATCCGTGATTCAGTGAGCCAGACCAAATGGTCTGGTAAATATGTATTATGAGGGCTTTTTAGCCCAATTTTATTGTCCTTAACGCTCATGCAATAGGACGTTAAGCATCGTTTTTCGTTCGTTTTTCGTAATGAAGATCCACATAAATAGAGCCAGACCAAATGGTCTGGTAAATATATATGATGAGGGCTTTTTAGCCCAATTTTATTGTCCTTAACGCTCATGCAATAGGACGTTAAGCATCGTTTTTCGTTCAATGAAGATCCTTAATGAAGATCCGTTGGATCTCATTTTTGATCTAATGATGATGGTCATTGTCAGGGTGGCGACGTGGTGATCGTCCTTAACGCTCATGCAATAGGACGTTAAGCATCGTTTTTCGTTCGTAATGAAGATCCCTTGGATCTCATTTTTGATATGATGATGATGGTCATTGTTGTCAGGGTGGCGACGTGGTGATCGTCCTTAACGCTCATGCAATAGGACGTTAAGCATCGTTTTTCGTTCGTTCAATTAAATCAGAAAAAAAGTTCTGTTAACGAATTTTGGGAGGTCAAACTCGGCCTATAATTCAAATTGCTTTTGTAAACTTAAAGCAAAGAGCTCAATACGGAAAGAGGGGGAACCAAAGAGCTTATTACGGAAAAAGGGGGAACTTCCATTATGTGCTATACAAAAATGCGAGACGCTCTGACGGATTATTTCCCTTTGCTCGGGCTAGCTATATTTCATCATCTGCTATATGAATGATCTGTGCGTGGTAACTTATTGAGCCTATGCAATTGCAAAAGAACATTTTTATGGCAACGTTTGCAAAAACCAAACTTTTAACCATCATTATTATTATTAACATTCCGCTACTGCTGTCTTTTTTTTTTTTTTTTTTTTTTGGGGGGGGGGGGGGGGGTTATGCTTACTTATTGACATTTATTAGGTGCTTTTATGCTGCTTATGTGTGTATGTCATAGGTTCGTTTTCTGCCCTGGAATTTATTATTTTTTAATCAACGACAGATATTTTAAAATTAAAAATATGCATGACAGACTGTTTCATTGTTCCGAAACTGTGTAAATCCGTAATCGTGAGAGAGAGAGAGAGAGAGAGAGAGAGAGAGAGAGAGAGAGAGAGAGAGAGAGAGAGAGGGTTGGGGGAAGAGAGAGCTCTGTCATTCAATCAATTAATCACAATAAAGCACAATAACAAAATGTTTCACTAATAGTGTGAATTTAATTTATATCAGGTGTCCCCCCACCCCTCTACCCTCTCACCTCCCACATCACTGGCTTAATAACATCAGTCACTTCATGGAAAATATTTAATTAATCAGACAGAACAATCAGAACCTAGACTACAACATTCCACGCAATATAGATCTAATGCGCAGAAATTCACAGATCAGAACAAGGACTGAGTTTCTACATTACATTTTTTTCCCCGTTTACACTCAAACAAAAAGGGATTACAACAGATCAAGGACCATTTTTGTGCCTAGGTAAGGGGTTATCTTGCACAGTATTTGATCACGAGGAGAAAACAGACTTAGTCTAATTTAACTTGTTAACAAAAGCAGTTTGACGAAGCCAAACTGCCAATCTGACATCTACTTTTGAAATATAAGCACAAATATAGTCAAACAACCTAGCAATAACGTAAACAGTGAGCGACCTGTTGAACGTAAATTGTCAGCAAGCAAACTGTTTTGGATTTAGCACATAGGTATAACATGAATCATTCAAGCCACTCTCCAATTGTTTTAACACTAACAACACTGCAGCGGTCTTAGTTTAGGCCTACATAAACACAAAAAATGAAGTTTTTCACTTGCAATTTACCTTTCTTTGTCTCTTGGAAATTTGAAGAAAGACTTGCCAACACAACTTTTCTTGTATCTGGCATTATGGCAATTGATGGCTGTGCAAAAGTCACCGCCCTGTTTCACTCGGTCGCCTTTTGACTTTCTGCCACGAGCCATTTTCAGCATGTCGACAAGGGAGCATAACTCGTACCTTTCGTCTCGCGGTTCGGTACCAAGTTCCCCCTCTTTCTATCATTAAGCTCTTTGGGGGAACTTCCATTATGTCATATACAAAAATGCGTGACGCTCTCACGGATTATTTCCCTTTGCTCGGGCTGGCTATATTTCATCATCTGCTATATGAATGATCTGTGCGTGGTAACTTATTGAGCCTATGCCATTGCAAAAGAACATTTTTATGGCAACGTTTGCAAAAACCAAACTTTTAACCATCATTATTATTAACATTCCGCTACTGCTGTCTTTTTCTTTTAGTTCAAGACACTTTATTACCCAATAAATTCAAAATACATAGGATTTCGTTTTGGTGATGCGATAAAACATTCAGTCCCTCTGCAACAACAGACAACCTTCCACTGGACATTAAAACATTAAAATACTCTAATAGAGAAAGTTATTTTAAGGAGTAAAGCACAGGCGCACGCCCACTCGCAACCCCCACACGCACACGCATACTCACGCATACCTGCATGGGTGTCTATATTAAAACGTAATGAGATAAAATACATTAAAGAATCAGAATTGCACCACTAACACATTATCGCAACTAATAAATTGGCGTTTAAGTATAACACCTCATGCTATGTGGATAACTGAGGACACTGGTACCGAGAGGGCAGCCTCGGGGAAGAAGCTGCGTCTAAACCGGCTAGTTCTAACTTTTAGTGCTCTGAAGCGTTTGCCTGACAGGAGGAGCTCGAACAGATGGTTGGCTGGATGGGATGTTGCTGGCCCTTCTTGCCAAACGCGTGCTGTTTAAGGACGCGAGGGATAATAAATCGCAACCTATGATTTTTGCCGCGCGTTTCACAATTCTTTCGAGTTGAAACTTCTCGCCCGAAGTGGCGCCTCCAAACCAGACTGTGATACTGAAGCACAGGATAATCTCAATCACGGCGCGATAGAAAAGCGCGAGTATTGTCTGGTTAAGTCCGAGCCTCTTGAGCTGTCTCAAGAAGTGGAGGCGCTGCTGACACTTCCTGATAATGGACATGCTGTTATTGTCCCAAGACAGGTTGCTGGAAATGACCGTTCCAAGAAATTTAAATGAATCAACCTGTTCTACGCATTCACTGTTAATCATAAGAGGTGAGATTGTGCTTTTATTCCTGCGAAAGTCGATGACCATTTCTTTTGTTTTAGATACATTGAGCTCAAGGTTATTATCGGAGCACCAGCCAACCAGCCGCCCGACCTCCTCGCGATATGCACTTTCATCTTCACCCGAAATGAGACCCTCGATTGTAGTGTTGTCAGAGAACTTGACCACTAGCACCGACGAATCTGACGATCCACAATCGTTTGTGAAAAGGGTAAATAAAAGCGGTGACAAAACACAACCTTGCGGAGCCCCAGTATTTAGGACTCGAGAGCATGATGTGGCTTTATTGACTATCACGACCTGTGGTCGGTCCAACAGAAAATCAAGGACCCAATGACAAATGGAGAGATGGACGTTCAACAGTGCCAGTTTATCAAACAGTTTATGAGGGATGATTGTATTAAAAGCAGAACTAAAATCAATAAACAATACTCTAGCGTATGTACGCGAGTTCTCCAGATGTTGGAGGATGTATTGGAGGCCCAGAGCGACAGCGTCCTCAACTGACCTGTTTGCTGGGTGGGCGAACTGGAGTGGGTCCCGAAGGTTTTTTTTTTTTTTTTTTTTTTAAATCAGTTTATAGTCCCCTCTCTTCCCGGTAAGGATTTTCAGAGAGGAGACTTTCTGACTTGTATCCCGAAGGTGAACCGTGCATGCCTTTAAGTAGGTGAGGACGAGTCGCTCAAAGACCTTCATGACCACAGAAGTGAGCGCTACAGGCCGGTAGTCATTGAGCTGGGTGACCTTTGACTTCTTGGGGACGGGGACAATGACGGATGATTTAAAGCACTGAGGGACAGCATGCTGCTGCAGAGACGTGTTAAAAATATTGTTTATGTTTACTTATTGACATTTATTAGGTGCTTTTATGCTGCTTATGTGTGTATGTCATAGGTTCGTTTTCTGCCCTGGAATTTATTATTTTTTAATCAACGACAGATATTTTAAAATTAAAATATGCATGACAGACTGTTTCATTTATCCGAAACTGTGTAAATCCGTAATCGAGAGAGAGAGAGAGAGAGAGAGAGAGAGAGAGAGAGAGAGAGACCATTTTTGTGCCTAGGTAAGGGGTTATCTTGCACAGTATTTGATCACGAGGAGAAAACAGACTTAGTCTAATTTAACTTGTTAACATAAGCAGTTTGACGAAGCCAAACTGCCAATCTGACATCTACTTTTGAAATATAAGCACAAATATAGTCAAACAACCTAGCAATAACGTAAACAGTGAGCGACCTGTTGAACGTAAACTGTCAGCAAGCAAACTGTTTTGGATTTAGCACATAGGCATATATAACATGAATCATTCAAGCCGCTCTCCGATTGTTTTAACACTAACAACACTGCAGCGGTCTTAGTTTAGGCCTACATAAACAAAAAAAAAAGGACTTGCCAACATAACTTTTCTTGTATCTGGCATTATGGCAATTGATGGCTGTGCAAAAGTCACCGCCCTGTTTCACTCGGTCGCCTTTTGACTTTCTGCCACGAGCCATTTTCAGCATGTCGACAAGGGAGCATAACTCGTACCTTTCGTCTCGCGGTTCTGTACCAAGTTACCCCTCTTTCTATCATCAAGCTCTTTGCTGCAAGGTTTATCCTATCCTATCCTATCCCGTAACTCAGAGGTCGTAGGGGCACCACCACAGAGGTCGTAGGGGCACCACAGAGGATCGTTTAACCAAGCGTACTCCCATCTTTCCCTGTCCTGAGTAACCGTGATGATTGTTACGCTCAGTATAAAACCAGTCCATTCTCGAATGTTGTCCTTCCACCTCTTTTTCGGTATCACTCTTCTTCTACCTCCTTGCACTGTGCCTTGAAGGATGGTCTTTGCAAAATCTGGTGATGTGGCATACCATCGGAGTTTCCGTTTTTTTCACCACTGTGAGCAGGTCATCGTGTTGTCCAATGGCTTGTGTGAGGGTCTGGCGGACGTCGTTGTTGGCGATGTGCTGGGTATAGGAAATGCCCAGAAGTCTTCTGTAGCATCTCATCTCCATGCTTTGTATTCTCCGTTGGAGATCTGCTGTGAGGGTCCATGTTTCGCAAGCATATAGGAAGATGGAGATGACAAGGGAGCGCAGCAGCCTTACCTTGGAATATAGACTGAAGGTCCTTGTAACAGCAGAAATAGTGACGAAATAATGTAGGAAATTAGCTTAGCGCAAAATAGATACCATCGAATGAAACTGGACGTTAATACAACAGTTATCTAAAAAGTAGCCCACACATGGCAAATTAACTTTCTTGAGACAGTCACACCGACAACCGATCAAGATACCATCTAACAGACTGAGCGACCAAGAAGTTTAAATAGCATACTTGAGTCAAAACGGACTAGAACGTTGTCCCCGTTAAGGAGCACTCCAGCCAAAAGTTACCAAGATGATGTCATCAGTACTTGGGCAGGCACAGCCTATCGTTATTACATCTATTCTCCACTCTATCCCTGACACTCCACTTTAAAGATAATTATGCGTGTCCAGTGACGAGAGGGAGGGGGAGAAAATATTCAAAATAAAACGATTGGTCAGAAGACGCCTAGGAACTCTTGCATACCCTTGGGGACCAAATCTCAACTGGTCAGTCGCAAAAGAACTGTTCAGCTGTGAGGGTCGACCAAAGGAACAAACTGCAGTGTCCGTCTATCTCCATCTCATCAAGAGAGTGCTAGAGACGTAAAAGACGATTTCTCGAGTCCCAGAGTCTACAAGTAAGATAACACTAGTAGTTTTTATATGTGTATGTTTATTGTATATTGATTGCCATGTATTGATAATATGTTCTTGATATATATAGTGACAGAAACAGATTATTGTTTCTGAGACAGTATGCATGTGGATTGATGTATCTTAGCCTTAAGATTCGAATTGAATTGTGCATATGGGAACCCTGCAGGTGTCTGATGCTATAGACACTTTGCAGAGGAGACCGCACACTTATAGCTAACGAGAATACTGTAGCCAGAGCTCCGACTTTTACAGGTCGTACCTGGGATCATAAAGGTTTGTGGAGACGAACGCCTGACCGTCGCTCCCGTGGCACCAAAGGAGAACAATCCAGAGTCTACCTGGCCACGTCCGAACCCCACAGCTACAAGGGCGACCCGAACCACCGTAGATAAGTCACCCGCAAATGAACTGAGTCTTACCCTCGAGAAAACTAGAACATTTAATAACCTACGAACAGTGAAAATCGTAACCGCAGTTAGTAAAGGATGAAGGAAACCTGCTAAAGAACTGTCCCAGCACGTTGAACTATATTACTTATTAATTCACCGGTTAATGCAGAAATGTTAAAGTTTGTGTTGAATATATAAAAAGTGAAATTACATACATACGACTGGTGTCATTCTATTTGTATTTTGTGTAGCTATTAGTTTTCTTCTCTCGAGACATAATAATCTAGTCTTTTGATTAGTAATTGACGGTTCTCAAGTTGAGCCAAATGATACTAAAATTCCCGAGAACAAATATAAATTTTATGTGACCAAAGTGCCGTGATCTGTCTCTCACACAACTTTCGGAATTCTGGTAAAAGAACGATCGATAGTGGTAGCACATCGCCCATCTATCAATAAGTCTTACCCCTAGTAAGATAAACGTATCTTCCCCAGAATATCATCACAGTCCTGTCTTTCCAAATTGGCTTCAACCTTGCCAGGGCAGCAGTTGTTTGTGCGATCCTGGAGAGGACTTCCTGTCGGGACCCATTGTCTGATACAATGGCTCCTAAATATTTGAAGCTATGCACTGTGTTGAGAGATTGGCCTTGGACTTTGATGACCGTGTTGATGCCATTGGTATTATCATTTATCAGTACAACAAGTTATGTTAATCTGATGAGTAAAATTTGATACAACAAACAAAAATGCCATTGGTGTTGTTGGTCATCATTTTGGTCTTCTCTGCACTTATTTCTATTCCATAGGCTCTGGAGGTGGTGTCAAGCCTCTGTACCAGCTGTTCATGTTCTTGTTCTTCTCTAGCCAATCCATCAATGTCATCCGCAAAACGAAGGTTGGAGATTGCTATTCCCCTATGCTGACTGTGCCTTTGTGATCTGCATGGGCATCTGACATGACGCGCTCTTGGAAGATGTTGAAGAGTGTTGGAGAGAGTAGGCATTTCTGACTGTCGCAAGAGGACCAGATTTAACCCAGCACTACGTATACTCGCCTTAAATAAGTTAGCCTGTACCCTTTGTAAACTTAAGTCGTTGTCCAGAAGACGACGCAAGTCAATGGTGTACTAAGCATGGGTACGTTAACGCTGGCTCAGTTAGGTAGTGACTTCATTCAGCTGACGTATACACCCCCTTGCCAGAGGACGCTCAGATAGACTAGTTCTAGCCGGTTTAGGCGGACCACACAGCTAGATGGTCATTCGTTTTGTAAACCGCACAGGAAAAGGAGCTAAGCTCTGATAGATTTCTCTAACTAAAGACTGAAGAAGGGACTGGTGAAATTCAATTCAACCTAGTTAGCCACAGCCTGACATTGTCAAAAAGGTAAATGATCTATCTTTTGTCTCCTCGCGATTTATTGATGTTATTGCTGAATTATGTTTGTGAAGTTTGCCATGTTTTGAATTGTGAATGTTAGTCAAACTTTGCTTGACCACGTGGCGGACCCACGACCGGCTTCGCCACCATGAAGTATCCCCTACAAACCCACTGTTGTTTTTCCTATGTGTATTCTTGGAGACCAGTGGCTGTACCAGAGAATATGTAGATGGTTGATCATTGCTCCATGTGTTTAGGAATTAGAGTGGAGATTCCAGTGGACCACTGACGTAGAAAAATGATCGTCCATTGTTTGTATTAGTGGAGCGGTCACTGAGGGCTATTTTTGCCGTCAGTGAGACGCTCTGCACACACCTAGTATACACGGTGTTGCAGAAATTCGTCTCATATTTTTTCAGACGAGCAGGCATCGTTGGCCCGAAGCTGAAGAAAGACCATCGTGCGTCACTTCTGACATTCGGCCTGCAGTGGACTTGAGCACTGAGCTACGATAACACAACAGTCGGCCAGCCAGGAGAACACTCCACCATAACACAGCTCTTCAACACGAAAGTTAAGTGCTAACAAAATCGTGCACCAAAACTGTTCTAGACGGAATGTGCAATAGTCCCCTCTTCCAGAAACCGGAATAGAGGACAGACAGAACTATTCGTCCTATGATGAGACAATAGCTACATAAACCTATCAAGGACCAAACTAGTCGAAGTGATATTTGGACATGTAAGTTAGTATATAGTTTAGAAGATTTTACATAGAGCAGTGCGCAGGAAAACAAGTCGCATTCTTTCAGACAAATCTCACCCTTTGTTTTCAGAGTTTCAATCCCTCCCCTCAGGTCGCCGGTATGTTGTACCAATGGCTAAGAAAAACAAGTTTAAAAGATCCTTCATCCCCCAAGCAGTTTCACTTTTGAATTCCAAAGCCCAATTATCCAGCATCTAAATTAATGTACAACTTTTAGTTGTGAGTGTGGGTATGGATTGGTGGTGGGTGGAAAGAATAGGGTGTGCCATTGTAAAATGTGGGGGTGGGAGTGGGGGATTTGTGAGGGGGGGTGGATCATCATAATTGTTATGATTGCTTGGATGTAATTTGCTGAGTTATGACATTCTTAATTAGTAGATTGAACTTGTTCTAGTCACATAATATATAATTTGTCATTTTAATGATCCTAACCATTGTTATGGTACTCTTTATGTAATCTGGTTATGAGATAGGTAACCTTGTCAGTTGTGTCTTTGCTGTGTTTCTTTTTTATTTTAAAAATTATAATGTTCTAAGCATGTTTTTACTGCATTGTATTATGCAATTGATTGTTGACTATGTATAGGTAAATGTAGAATGTTCTAGTCATGCCTCTACCTTTTAAGCACTGCCATTATAATCATGTTTAGGCCGTGATATGTATAGTTTAAGACAACACTTAACTTGTGCTGTCATTGGGTTATTTTGTGTGTGGATGTGTGCGTGTGGGTGTGTGTGTGTGCTTTTTTTTTTGCATGAATGTAAAATTATTAGTTATTAGTGATGTGGAATTTAGGTTGTGAATGTCTGTATTTGATTGGAATTTAAGGTTGCTGTTGTGTCATTCGAAATGAATGTGTCTCTGCTAATTGTGTATATACAATGGATATATTGCATGCTTCTTGCGGACGACGAGCCAAAGACAAATTTCTGTATGTGATGAACATCAGACAATAAAGTTATATTGTATTGTATTGTATTGTATTGTATAGAGTGGAGGAAAAAAATGTGTGATATTTAAGGTGCGGTCTGACGGGAAGCGAAGCAGAAGCAAAACAGCCAGTAAAACACGAAACATCGTAGTTTTGACAATGTTTATCGTGTGACTAGACATAAAGCATAACAGCAGCAAAGCACGAAGTGAAGCAAAGCAAATGCTTTCAGTGTTTGAGCGTGCTCTAAAATGTTGAGTTGTTTCGCTGAAGCATTTGATTGCCAGCCAATCAGAAGAGCTGACTAATTAGGGCAACGAGGTCGTTATCATTTCAGCGGTCATGGCGGCATCAAACTCTACTGGGCCATTAGCAAATCTGACACATTTTGATACATTTATTCTCATCGATCTGATTCAAAGCCACGAGGCATTATGGAATTTTAAGAAGCCAAAATTACATAAACCAAACCCTGAAAAAGGCCTCATGGACTTCTGTGAGGGTCAATCTGACGGAAAAAAACTAAAAATATCGCGTAAATGGAGGTAACTGATTTACAACTTATTGCGCATAGCTTCCACGCAGACTGCTTATGCAAAACATCTCATCGTGTGACCGGCTCACAAAGCAAAGCATTATAAACGCATTTATTTTTAGATGCTTTTAGAAGCAGACGCTTTGCTTTGTTTACCGCTTTGCTTCTGCTTCGCTTCCCGTCAGACCGCACCTTTACTGTTAACAAGTGGCTGGACTACCTATGTTTCATAGCCGTGTGAGAGCTAGTGTGTCAGTGAATCTCTTACCATTTTCTCTCTATCTCTGTAACCCCGGCCTAACAAAGACCGAGCTAAACTTATAAATGTATTAAGATTAGTCACCGGGAGATTAACTAGCGATCCCACAGACGAAAGACGAGTGGGTAATAGCATTCCATTGTGCAGAGCCCAGCAAAAAGACCCACCGTCATACTGACGCACACCGATTGTTGTTCTGAACCAGTTTCTGATGGCGCTGTTGTGGAGGACTGCACTGGTAGCCTTGTCATACAGGCTTTTGATGACTTCAATAATTTTAGGGCTGATGTTGTACACTCTCATGGTTGCCCACAGAGCTGCATGCCAGACTTGGTCAAACGCCTTTTTGAAGTCTACGAACACATGATATAGATGTTGTTGGTGCTGTAGGTATTTCTCGCAGATTGTTCTGAGGTTGAAAATCCAGATAATGGTGAGTGCGTCAATCATCGCTTCTCCTCCTGCTTGAAGCAGTTCCGCGGGTATGTTGTCCACTCCCGCTGACTTCCCCTTCTTCAGCGATTGCACTGCTGCCTCAACTTCTTCTCGGAGAATTGGGAGAATTTCTTCTTCTTCTCTGTTCTCTGGACATGCTAGAATTGATGGGACTCCGTTTGGTGTGTGGTTTTAAAGGTCAGAGCAGTACTCTGTCCATCTGTCCAAGACTTCTTGTTCTTCTGTAAGGCATATGCCAGACTTGCTTTGGATCGCGAAGACCTTGGGCTGTTTAACACTTGTTAGCCGCTTCACAGTCTGGTAAGCCTTCTTGCTATTGTTCTTGTTCAGACTGTTCTCTATTTCCTGGCACTGATCTTCTACCCAGTTCTCCTTTGCTGTGCGCATGCCTTGTCGGATGTCATTGTTAATTTTTTCGGTAGGCATCAGCTCCCTGTGAGGTGTTCTTTTTAATCTCTCTTCGTTTATAACACAGGTGTTAAAGTTCATGTGTGATCCACAGCAAGGTTTATAAAATAGGGTTTATAAAATAAGAAAATTCAAAGTGTTAATATTTAGGAATGTTTGTGAGAATTAAAGGTATTGTTAACCACTAATCAAAGAACGGAAAACAATTTGCTACGATTAAAACTATTGAGAGTAAACCCAATATTTACAAACGGGTTTTAAATAATGATATACTTAAACAATATATACCAGAGAACAAAATATAACTGTAGACTACACATTAGGGCTGGACGGTTTTACCGATACGTTTAAACTGTATTCAGGTTCGGAAACGCGACGGTACGGTTTACCGGTGCGGGTGTCCAAGGTTCGGTTTACTGGGAAATCTCCGGTATGACTTTGACCCACGGTACCCAGCTCTACTGGTTTACTGGGAAATCTCGACAACACGTAACGCGACAGTGGGCGACATCTTGCCCGCTTAGAGAGCGAGCCTAAAGCCCAAACACGTGCAGCTGTTCTTGAAGAAGAACTTATAAGAACAGCAGCTTATCCACGTGTTTGAGCATGGTACCAGTCGCCAATCCTTCTGAACTCTTAAAGTTCTTAAAGACCTTTCCCGTTCAATGTTTTTGTTTTATTTTGATTTTGTGGTTTAAAGTTTGCTGATGTTCTAAACAGTGATTTCTCATAATTTGTTTGGAAGGCGTTCAAGCAATAATAAAGCTTCAGTTTCTATAGAAATGTGGTTCTTTGAAACTGTTTTGAAGTCTTTGGCAATATCTTTCTTTTGTGTCGGTCACTACTGTCAGTGCCATATCCCATTTGATTGTAACACTTAAAATCGCAGTGTACCGGTACTAAATACCGATACGAACTAAAAATACCGCGGTAATACTGGTACGACTTTGACCCACGGTACCCAGCTGTACTATACATACTAAATACTTATTATTATTATTTGTGTACGTTCTTATCTTAAAATGATAGATGTGAGAAGAATGCATGTGAAGTGTTAACATTTGGAGATAGAGATTCAATTATTTCATATTGCTTCCTTTGTGGTTTCCTTCTCTTGGATTTTAATCAATTTCTTTGAAAACGTAAATTTACAAAAAGAAAAGAAAAGATAAAACCTAGGAATTTAATCATTTAAAAAAGAACTAAGTTTTAAAAGATTTTTTATTTTGGTACTGTTTTTTTCTTCAGTGTTGCAACATTCAGTGTTAAAAGTATGTATTGAGGGAATATTGTGAGCCCTTTTAAAATGACAGATTTGTGAAAAGGAGTGCAATCAAAGTGTTATCATTTGGAGAGTAGCAATTATAATTCTTCATACAAAAGCATACACATGTAAAAGTATTACCGGACATCAGTTTCCAATATAAAGTGTGAAAGGAGAACAAGTGGTGTTTAAATGTCACCTGATAGATCCCAACCTATAATAAGGTTTAGGACAGTCGATACACTGTAGTGTAAAGATGAACATTGTCTGCAACAGCACATCACCTGATAGATCCCAACCTATAATAAGGTTTAGGACAGTCCAGACACTGTAGTGTAAAGATGAACATTGTCTGCAACAGCACATCACCTGATAGATCCCAACCTATAATAAGGTTTAGGACAGTCCAGACACTGTAGTGTAAAGATTAACATTGTCTGCAACAGCACATCACCTGATAGATCCCAACCTATAATAAGGTTTAGGACAGTCCAGACACTGTAGTGTAAAGATGAACATTGTCTGCAACAGCACATCACCTGATAGATCCCAACCTATAATAAGGTTTAGGACAGTCCAGACACTGTAGTGTAAAGATGAACATTGTCTGCAACAGCACATCACCTGATAGATCCCAACCTATAATAAGGTTTAGGACAGTCCAGACACTGTAGTGTAAAGATTAACATTGTCTGCAACAGCACATCACCTGATAGATCCCAACCTATAATAAGGTTTAGGACAGTCCAGACACTGTAGTGTAAAGATGAACATTGTCTGCAACAGCACATCACCTGATAGATCCCAACCTATAATAAGGTTTAGGACAATCCAGACACTGTAGTGTAAAGATTAGCATTGTCTGCAACAGCACACCACCAGTCAAAAACTATAACTTTCACAGTGCCATTCTCGATCAGTTATCAAGGGGCTGATGAGATACAGAAAACTTCGTTCATGTACCACCACAAGATCGACCATCTTCGAATATTTCAGTTTGCCTCCCTTGTTGATAGTTTCGCTTGTTATTTTGGGGTGTTGTGGAGAGTAATGACAATGAACAGTTCACTACTGACAATGAATATAACAGATATTAAGTATTAGGCTGACAATGGGTGTTGCAGTAGTGCAGTCGTTGGGCACACGCTAACAATGGTTCATGTTAACGTCAGGCAGGGTTGGTACTTGGATTGACCACCTCACTTTTAAAGCAACTACCAAACGACACCCCCCCCCCCCCCCCCCCAAAAAAAAAAAAAAAAAAAAAAAAAAACAAGAGAAAAGAGAGGTCCCAAGTGCCTCTCTCCACAACGGTTATGGGAAGACCTTAATCTTTTTACATTGAAAATAAACGGGACAAAGAACCAAAATGTAATTATGGTGATAGGATAACTAATTTCCTGACTATGATTTTATGGTTAAATTACAAATAAAGAAAATAAGGGAAGTTATTTCTCCACCTTTCAAGCTATGGACCATTTGAATGAAGATATACAATTATTTTATCCAATATTTTGTGGTCGTCATAGGCCTAAATATGTGATTAGACAGTGAAAGACCTGACATTTGAAGTTAGAATTAAATAAATGCCACACACACACACACATGCACACACACACACACACGCACACACACCATCACCCACACACACACACACTCTACACACACTAATGCACTGAGGCACGCAAAGTCTCACAAACACCCCAAACACACGCACATACACACACACACATAAACACACACATACACACACAAACACGCACTACATACAGTCGACATCACATCACATTACATTACATTACATTACATTACATTACATTACATTACATGATTATTGCTTTAGCTCCAGCGGACTCTTTCGAGCCAAATCAGAACCGGACAACCCCTGATCCGCATAAAAGATCTGCCGAAACAACCCTAGTGGTAAAACTGATAGCTCTCCACCAGCCAGTCACTTTACAATAAAGACATCCCACGCAGGGGACGCTGAGGCTGTACTTTAATTTATCGAACCCCCGTTTACAAAAACAAAATAGAATACAAACATCATTATAAATTATCAACGAAACACATACATATAAAATGCCTAAATCGCTAAATAATAGCATCATAGGAAGCCCTAGTGACCACCTGGCAGAAAGCGTCCAATATTCTTAAGCTGATCCAACAGACCTCACACACAAATAAGGAGTCCTGTCCCGGAAGAGTTTTCAAGAAAAAAGGTAGGTGACTGGTCTAGCGAAGAAGAAGATAGTATAGCAGATTGATAGAACAGAGCAGGAGTGAGAAAGAGCAAATGAGAAAGACAGCGACAGTGGGAATTTAAAGCACTAAATTTCCAGAAAGTGGGGACACTATTGATAATGAAACCCCCGCACCCCAACGGGGGTATACAGTCGACAACGACATTCTGTGTATACATCTATATAGAAGGGAGACGCGTTATGGGCGCTTTTGTGTCAAGATACAAGCGCCTGTGCCCAAATAGGACTAGGCGTAGGGGACACCAGAGGTCAATGTACTATGGAGGAGGAGAAAAGTTAGTTTGGTTTGAACGTTGATAATGTACTGTTTTATTTAACAGCGGGTACGCAAGTGTACTCTTTTGTCGTCAAAATTTACAAGTTGCGGGTCAGATTACGAAATGGAAAGCAAGACGGCAAGCCATTCAAATGTATTTCAAGAATTCGCACGCATGGCCTGAAAATCCGCATTTTCCAACCAAAAAAAGTGTTCATTTTCATCGCGATGTTAATAATTATTATGCGGAAATACACAATACAGAAATGTTACGACAGTAAATGCATTGCAGTAACAAGTTGCCAATGAATGAATCAATCACTTTCCCAAAGCCCGAAACCAAAAAAAGTGGGGGGGGGGGATGGTGAGGGGGGAGAGAGAGATAGAGAGAGAGAGGAAAGGAAAATATGAATGTCGCCCATACAATAATCCCGTTTCCAGAGATGTGACCATGTAGAAAGCACGACACTTATTTGTTAGAAGCATCCTGTTTCATTACACGATACCGTGACTAACGTTTTGCCAGACAAATAACTGAAACGAAAAGATATTTACTCTCTTAAGCTTCCATGAAGTAGGGATACACTTCAGTCCTTTTGTTAGCGTATTTGTCAACTAAACACTTAACAAAATGTTTGCAAGGGTATGGAACTTGTCGTCAGTGAAAGTGTCTTAGTGTCTTAGACGAGGATCGTATAATACTGGTTGCCTATTTTAGTGCATCCTATCCTATCCTATCCTATCCTGTCCCATAACCCGAAGGTCGTAGGGGCACCACAGATGATCGTTTAACCAGCATACTCCATCTTTCTCTGTCCTCAGCAGCCCTCATGGCTTCGCTAAGTGTCAAACCAGTCCATTCTCGAATGTTGTCCTCCCACCTCTTTTTCGGTCTCCCCCTTCTTCTACCTCCTTGCACTGTGCCTTGCAGAATGGTCTTTGCAAGGCCTGATGATCTGGTGACGTGGCCATACCATCGGAGTTTCCGTTTCTTCACCACTGTGAGCAGGTCATCGTGTTGTCCAATGGCTTGTGTGATAGTCTGTCGGACTTCGTCGTTGGTGATGTGTTGGGTATAGGAAATGCACAGAAGTCTTCTGTAGCACCTCATCTCCATGCTTTGTATTCTTCGTTGGAGATCTGCTGTGAGGGTCCATGCTTCGCAAGCATATAGGAAGATGGAGATGACCAGAGAGCGCAGCAGTCTTACTTTGGAATGTAGACTGATGGTTCTGTCTTTCCAAATGGGCTTCAACCTTGTCAGGGCAGCAGTTGTTTGTGCGATCCTGGAGAGGACTTCCTGTCGAGACCCATTGTCTGACACAATGGCTCCTAAATATTTGAAGCTGTGCACTGTGTTGAGGGATTGGCCTTGTACTTTGATGTCCGTGTTGATGCCATTGGTGTTGTTGGTCATCATTTTGGTCTTCTCTGCACTTATTTCCATTCCATAAGCTCTGGAGGTGGTGTCAAGCCTCTGTACAAGCTGTTCAAGTTCTTGTTCCTCTCCAGCCAATCCATCAATATCATCCGCAAAACGAAGATTGGAGATTGCTCTGCCCCCTATGCTGACTGTGCCTTCGTGATCTGCAAGAGCATCTGACATGATGCGCTCTAGGAAGATATTGAAGAGTGTTGGAGAGAGTAGGCATCCTTGACGCACACCGATTGTTGTTCTGAACCAGTTCCCGATGACGCTGTTATGGAGGACTGCACTGGTAGCCTTGTCATACAGGCTTTTGATGACTTCTATAATTTTAGGGCTGATGTTGTACACTTTCATGGTTGCCCATAGAGCTGCATGCCAGACTCGGTCAAATGCCTTCTTGAAGTCTATGAACACATGATATAGATGTTGTTGGTGCTGTAGGTATTTCACACAGATTATTCTGAGGTTGAAAATCTGTTCAGTGGTACTTCGCCCTGCCATGAATCCTGCTTGTTCTTCAGCTATGATTTGTTCAGCTTGTGGTTTCAACCTGTTGAGTATTATTTTCAGGAGGACCTTGCTGGGATGGCTGATGAGGCTGATGGTGCGGTAATTTTCACACTCCTGAAGGTTACCTTTTTTGGGAAGAGTGATGACAAGCGACTGGGTCCATGGTGTAGGCCATTTCCCACTCTTCCAGATCTTATTACAGATAATGGTGAGAGCATCAGTCATCGCTTCTCCTCCTGCTTGTAGCAGTTCCGCTGGTATGTTGTCCACTCCCGCTGACTTCCCTTTCTTCAGCGATTGCACTGCTGCCTCAACTTCTTCCCGGAGAATTGGGAGGATTTCTTCTTCTTCTCTGCTCTCGGGACATGCTAGAACTGATGGGTCTCCATTTGGTGTATGGTTGTAAAGGTCAGAGCAGTACTCTGTCCATCTGTCCAAGACTTCTTGTTCTTCTGTAAGGCATATGCCAGACTTGCTTTGGATAGTGGAGACTTTGGGCTGTTTAACACTTGTCAGCCGCTTCACAGTCTGGTAGGCCTTCTTGCTGTTGTTCTTGTTCAGATTGTTCTCTATTTCCTGGCATTGATCTTCTATCCAGTTCTCCTTTGCTGTGCGCATGCCTTTTCGGATGTCATTGTTGATTTTTCGGTAGACATCAGCTCCCTGTGAGGTGTTCCTTTTTTTTTTTTAACTCTCTTCGTTTATCACACAGATCCAAAAGTTCAGTGCATACACAATAATAATAATAATAATAATAATAATAATAATAATAATAATAATAATAATAATAATAATAATAATAATAATAATAATAATAATAATAATAGTACAAGGGAGATAATTGTGCGATCTCTCCCTCCCCCTCTCTCTCTCTCTCTCTCTCTCTCTCTCTCTCTCTCTCTCTCTCTCTCTCGCTGTCTTTCTCTGTCTGTCTTTCTCCCTATCTCTCATACACACTCTCTCTCTTCCTTAGTTTTAGTACTTCAAAAATAAGAGAGGCAGAGAGGGGAGGGAAGAGGGCAGGGAAGATGATGGCGGAGGAGGTGGGGGCGAAGGAACCGATGGAAGTGGGGGTGGGTGGGGAGTGGAAGGATTTTTTTTAAAAGACGGAAACTCGCGAATTTTCCCCCCAAAAAACATTTGTTTGCGTGTGTGTATGGTACTCTTGGCAAGACGACTTTTCAGATACTGTAGGGGAGATAACAGAGACGAACAAACACTGGAAATTAAACATTTCATTGCTGCACATATAGAGTTACCACAAAACGTGGTAGAAAGCCTTTGACTACTAGCTAGAACCGCATTTTGACATTTTTTTTAAATATTTTTAATAGATTTTTGTGTGGGTGGTTGTGGAGTGAGGGAGGGTGGGTAAAGGGAGGGGAGGAGGTGGAGCTTAGGGGTAAATTTGGAGAGAGGGGGGAGGAAGGGGGTGCGATGCAGTGGTGTGATGGAACATAACATTTCGAGAGTTCTTTCCCTTGCCTTTCTTCCTTCCCACCTACCCCCTTCTCTCCCGCCCATGGAATTAAAGGTGGACGGAAGAGGACTGAAATATTAAAATCGGTCAGTCGATCCGTAAATAAATCATTAAACCTATCTATCTATCTATCTATCTATCTATCTATCTATCTATCTATCTATCTATCTATCTATCTATCTATCTATCTATCTATCTATCTATCTATCTATCTATCTATCTATCTATCTATCTATCTATCTATCTATCTATCTATCTATCTATCTATCTATCTATCTATCTATCTATCTATCTATCTATCTATCTATCTGTCTGTCTGTCTGTCTGTCTGTCTGTCTGTTTGTCTGTCTGTCTGTCCGCCCATCCATCCAACCATCTAACCATCCATCCATCTATCTATCTATCTATCTATCTATCTATCTATCTATCTATCTATCTATCTACCTACCTATCTATCAGAAATGTGTAGGTAGAGGTCTAAACAAGGAATAAAAGGGCTGTATAGTGCTGATTGAAGAAGCCTAAAATTAAATTAATTTAATGGAATTAACTTAACTTAAATTAAATTAATCCATTATGTTTTCGGTTTTTTTTAACCAACCCATTCATCCATCCAATCCATTAGTTCACCTATCCATGTATGTATTACTCAATCACCAAAATCATAAGAAAATGCCTAATAAACAAGACGATCACCTACTGTATACACCGTGTAGACCTGCTAGCATTAGGTTCATCTCAGTGTTTCCGCCTCTGCTAGTAAAATTATGAAAGATTTCTGAAGCATATCCCCAGTTAAATTATAGTCAGTTAAAGATGCTGTAGCAGTATCTATTTATTTTATGTATTTATTTTAGATATTTTATTTTATTCTAACGTCTACTCACATGTGTGATATTAGACAAAATAATAATAAATACATAATCTTCACGACACTGCTATTTTGATTACTTAATCGGAATAACACTGTTGCTTCATTTACAGAATCATGATCCTGCTCCTCTAATTGACAGAATCTTCACGGACATTGCTACTTTAATTAAAGGATCTTCAAGACACTCTACATTAATTACAGAACCTTCAGGGCCTGGCTCCTTTGAAGGGACGAAAGCCCACTTTATCATCACAGAAAACCCGTTTTCGACAAAGGTAAGCAAGCTTAGCTTTGGAACTAGGGGTTGTTAAGTATGAAAACTTTTATTATTATTATTATTATTATTATTATTATTATTATTATTATTATTATTATTATTATTATTATTATTATTATTATTATTATTATGAAAACTTTACGACGCTACTCCTTTAAATGTAGAAAGTTGTCTTTACGGCCCACCACCTATTGAGAGACGCCCATAGCTATGGCGGCAACAGACGACCTTTCTCGTTGCTTTCAGCATGAGTGTAAGTGTCATTGAGTGAATCACAGCGTCTAGCTATCAAAAAGAAGTGAAACCTGTTTTTATCGTAGGCTCGAAACCCCTTCATGCTTCCCTAATGTGTACAAAACAACAACAACAACAACAACAAAGCAGAGAGTTTGTCTACACGATGAAATGCAGCATCTCTAGGTGTTGAATATAATTGAACTGTTATCTACCAGTAGGCTGCAAACCCGCTGATGGAATTTGTATGCATTGTGCAGACAAAATAACCACGCAAAGCATATGGATCTTGACTCAACAGCAACTCGTTGTGTGAAAACTGAAAGGAAAATACCGTGTTTTGTGTCAAGTAGTACGGTGTGTCTGTATTTGTGCAGGTCAGTTGACCATTTAAAAAAGGACGACAAATATTATGTTACATTTGCATGTATCCTTGTGATGCATAAAAAGTGACATTTAAGCCATTTTCGTGCAATTTGTTGTTTTTTTAATTAGAGTAAGGTATTTGTATTTATTATGTGAAACTTGGGGATAAGTATTCAGAAATGCACATGAAAGTGTAATACAGTGCAGTAGTGTTACTTAAAAGGGCCAAGAGTATCATAGCTGTTTATTTTTCTGTTATTTTATGACAGTGAGATTTACTTTGGGGAAATGGCATTGTTGCCACATTACAAGATATTATAATGGGTACTCGTTGCTCAAACCGATCGCTAAGCTTTGAACTTTAGACGTCTCTTCCTTGATATGTATCACACAACTGTGCCTACTACTATACACACACTTCGTGTTGCGGTGCTATTTTGTAATGATAAACTTGACGCTATTAATATAGTATAAGATGTATGTTTTAATTGCGAGTGTGTTTTTTTCTTCTTCTTTCCCCCCCCCCCCCCCCCTGGTGTCTAAAATATTTGTGTATATCTGCTAGACTTGTGTGTTACTATTTCTTTTTCCATTTAAGGTACACGTTTTAGTTTAATAGACTAGACCATTGTGACTGCTAATAGTTTTTCTTGAGTTGATTTTCTCCGACAGAATATCAAGTCAAGTTAAGATTGATTTTAAACCAGAAAAGACACACCATAGGGGTAGGCCTACATTGATTAATAGAAACACACACACACACACGCGCACGCACGCACACACACACACACACATCCATGTGCCTTATGTTAACATAATTGTGCGTTGTGAGCTGGCCTCTCTAGCGTGGAACCTTTTGTGAGCTATGCAAATTTCATTGGGTCATTCATTTAATCGTTAATTCAGCTATTCAGCACGTCAGTCAGTCAGTCCGTCCGTCATACATAATAATAATACTGAACGCATATATATTTCTTTTAAGTTTACACATTGACCTTGAGTCCTTTGATTTTTATTTCGCGCCTTCTGCTAAAAAACTTAACATATCAGTGTAGCCCAGGAACTGATAGGACATTAATGTAATGACTGTTGACAACATTTCAATGCATTTGCTATATAGGCCCTCATGCACCGTATTTTTTTTTTTTTTTTTTTGTACGCTGTGCAGAGTCAACTTTGTTCACCCATTTGAGTCCTGCAAAACATTTTTTGTGTAGTTTGAATGGCCGCCTTAAGAACGAGTATATTTTAAAATGGCATTAATAATGTATGAGTGACACTACTGATGTATGAGTGATATTATTAATGTGAGCGTCACATTATTGATTTGTGTGACATTATTTAATGTTTTTGACGGTCAAAGTAATACATATAGATAGATAAGTTTAAAACAATTGTATCTATCTATCTATCTATCTATCTATCTATCTATCTATCTATCTATCTATCTATCTATCTATCTATCTATCTATCTATCTATCTATCTATCTATCTATCTATCTATCTATCTATCTATCTATCTATCTATCTATCTATCTATCTATCTATAATAATAATAATAATAATGAATGGTACTTATATCGCGCAAATCTCACATTGTGACTCATTGCGCACCCACTCGCATTCATCCATTGTACATCCTGTCATTACAACACATATGACATAATATTACAATAAAATAAAAACAACAATAATAATTATTATTATTTGAATACAAGCTTGAACAGATACGTTTTCAGTTGCGATTTGAATGTCGCCAAGTCAGGTACGCCTCTCATGTTTGCCGGCAGCGAATTCCAGAGAGTAGGCGCAGCAACAGAAAATGCACGTTCTCCGAAAGTTTTCATATTTTGGCGTGGCGCTGTCAAAAGACGTTCAGACGAAGAACGTAGTGCCCGAGTTGATTTTTAGGCTACAAGTGCATTGGCTAGGTAGGATGGTAGTGTACCTTCAAAGAACCGAAAAGCCAAAACGCAGACCTTGAATTGAATGCGAAACTTCACCGGCAGCCAGTGAAACTTGCATAGTAAGGGAGTGGTGTGATCCCTTTTCTTCCGTTTCAAAATAAGACGCGTTGCGTTGTTTTGTACGCGTTGAAGGCGATTTATCTGTTCAGCTGGAAGACCAACCAGAACAGAATTGCAGAAGTCAAGCCGTGATGTCACAAAAGCATTGACAAGAGCTGCACACGCTGACTCGGTTAAAAACGGTCGAATAGAGGCAATGCGCCTCATCTCGAGAAAAGTAGCACGACAAATAGTACCAATTTGATCTTGCATTGACAAAGTTTGGTCAATTTTGATTCCAAGATAGCGCACGGAGTCTTGGTACGGAATGCTGCTTTCATTTACAACTAGGGAGTCGCTGCCGACCTGCCTGAGACACTATCTATCTATCTATCTATCTATCTATCTATCTATCTATCTATCTATCTATCTATCTATCTATCTATCTATCTATCTATCTATCTATCTATCTATCTATCTATCTATCTATCTATCTATCTATCTATCTATCTATCTATCTGTCTGTCTGTCTGTCTGTCTGTCTGTCTGTCTGTCTGTCTGTCTGTCTGTCTGTCTGTCTGTCTGTCTGTCTGTCTATCTATCTATCTATCTATCTATCTATCTATCTATCTGTCTGCCTATCTCTCTCTGTCTCTCTCGATAGATAGATAGATAGATAGATAGATAGATAGATAGATAGATAATGATGATTATTGTTATTATTATTATTATTATTATTATTATTATTATTATTATTATTATTATTATTATTATTATTATTATTATTATTATTATCATTTTATTATTATTAATAAATAAATTTTTTATTTTTTAAATTATTTTTTTAAAAAAACTTAATTATGATGATTATTATTATTGGTGGGCTAAGTGTGGAAAAAGAATACATTCTTACAAGCCTTTAAGAAGATACAATTTACTAGGCTAACTGGCAGTGTAAACAAATGTGTATTCTTTAACAGAAACCTTTTTTTTTTTGGAGACTTGTATAGCCTGTATAGTGAACCTACCAACCAACTAAACGTGTAAAGTGTGAAACGCCACATTAAATTTTATTATCAAAGTTACAAAAAACAGACACACACACACACACACCCACACACACACACACACTAAGCACACCCACGCTAAAAGTTATTTCAATCAAGAATGTTTATGTCCACAGCACTCATTTCAATAGTACTGTATTCAACAACAGGCAAAGCCTAGTGAAAGGCGTTCTAGGCAGAGCTCGCAACCATTTTTTATTTGGATCGCCTGAATTGATTTGTGATAAGGGTTATTGTAGAATGTTATGTGACCACGCTAGCAATTTGAATGTTTCCATATACAGCGGTCTCACGCCGCTTTACGGGAGTAGAGTTAATAGACAAGTGAACCCAAAGCCTCTTCACTTTTTTTAAAACGACGAATGCCATTTTCCAACCAAACTAATGCGTTATGGTGCACAACTCTCTTCAAAGCGCAGGCAGAGAACTAGTACTAGTTATGTACCAAAGGAACGAATAGCTCCTTGTTCCCCCTAAGGAAGATTTGCCGTCACAGTTGACAGTATAACGCTGCCTTAGGCATATAATTATGTTGATGGTAAGGTGTGAAGTCTTTTCTGGAATACTCCATCATCTGGAATCATCCAGTGTTTCGGGAATGCTCTCTCTCTCTCTCTCTCTCTCTCTCTCTCTCTCTCTCTCTCTCTCTCTCTCTCTCTCTCTCTCTATATATATATATATATATATATATATATATATATATATATATATGTCCACATAACTAATTTCAATAGTACTGTATTCAATAACAGGCAAAACCTAGTTAAAGGCGTTCTAGGCAGAGCTCGCAACCATTTTTTATTTGGATCGCCTGAATTGATTTGTGATAAGGGTTATTGTTATTATATATATATATATATATATATATATATATATATATATATATATATATATATATATATATATATATATATATATATATATATATATATATATATATATATATATATATAAACTTATCTATCTATATGCTGGTCTACAAAACCAGCTAAAAAGTTTAAAAGATAGTTGTGTCAAGCTTAAATTGCAAGTTAATATTGAGAAAACAAAAATTATGGTATTTAGAAAAGGGGGATTTTTGTCCAAATATGAACAATGGTTTTTTGATGGTGTAAAAGTTGAAGTGGTTAATATATAATAATACTGCTATTTAGGCTATGTCTTTACGACCATGCTTAGTTATACAATTGGTACAAATCATTTGGTTCAAAAAGCAAAAAGATCAGTATTTAACCTATGTCGTGTTTTTCAGAAATTGAAAGAAATGTCGAAGGATAATATTTTCAAAATTTTTGACTCAAAGATCCAGTCCATTTTGCTATATTAATCTGATATTTGGGGTACGTTTAGGATGGATGCTATAGAAAAGGTGCATCTGATGGCATGTAAACACTTTATCTCTGTACCTATTAGAACCCCTAATAAAAGATTTCCTCTATATATATGCCACCCTTAGAAGCCTAAAATACTGGTTTCGCCTGCTAGAATTAACTACAGACCGTCTACCTAAACAAGCTTACACTATGCTGATTAACATGGATAAAAATGGAAAACAAAAATGGGCATCTAAAATTCGCCAACTTTTGTTAGATTGTGGTTTTTATTTTGTCTGGTTGCAGCAAGGCGTTGGAAATGTTAATGGTTTCTTGAAAGAATTTAAATTACGTCTTCAAGACATGTTTGGACAAGAGTGGAATGCTGCCATTCACTCAAAAGAGCGCTATTCATTATTTCGATCATTTAAATATGATTTTAAAGAAGAAAGCTACATTACCAACATTGACATTTATTGTTTCCGCGTTGCTCTGAACCAACTCAGATTTGGCGTTCTTCCAATAAATAGCAATATGTATAGATACTCCGAAACAGTCAGTGATTATTATTGTATTTTTTGCAAAAACATTATTGAAGATGAACAACATTTTTTGTTTAATTGTCCTCTGTCATTACACAACAGTAAACGTTACACAACAGTTAGGAAATATACCATATGCGCCATTTGTAGAAGAAAGAATTAGCTGAAGTTATTGGCGATACCTAGATATTTTTAATGTCCATTCTCATTACCAAAAATGTTAACTAGATAACGCTTTTTGTTTGTCTTAAGATAATTAAAATGTGTCCTCGTGATTTTTTCCCCTCAACTGCTTATGACAGAAATATATATATATATATATATTTGTGTGTATATTTCTGTATATGTATGTTGCTTCTTAATTGTAGGGAAAGTAAATCCGGTTTTTGTGAATTAGTGTTGCTTTGGTAGAAACTAACAAAAATTGTGTACAGTACTGGAAGTATAGACTTTACATATGATATGGCAGAATAGTATCACTCGCGACTGTCCCTTCCCCTACTGTACCACAAGCGTGTGAATGTGTATGTCTTCGCGCATGTGGCGCGTGTGTTTGCAGGGGCGAATGGCCATAAAGCAATAAACTGTTAAAGTCTTACAAGTCTCTCTCTCTCTCTCTCTCTCTCTCTCTCTCTCTCTCTCTCTCTCTCTCTCTCTTTGTCTCTCTCTCTCTCTCTCTCTCTTTGTCTCTCTCTCTCTCTCTTTCTCTCTCTCTCTTTCTCTCTCTCTCTCTCTCTCTCTCTCTCTCTCTCTCTCTCTCTCTCTCTCTCTCTCTCTCTTTTTTTTAAAGTAGACCTAATAGTTTGTTGGAAAGTAAATACTATAGCCAACCATGTTCTTTACTGATGACTGAGATAAACACAATTTTTTTAAAATCTAAGTAGTGTGCGGCGTTTTTTTAATCCAAAGAACGTTCCTGAATGAATTATAAACATTATGATAACAGTTGGATTTCTAAATAATACATTATTTAACACAATCTGCTAAATAATACATCAAATAGATTTTTTTTAAATTATTTAGCAACAATGCCTTATTTACCTGTAGCATGATTTATTTACGTAAACAACGTACTGTTTAGGCAAATAATGAGTTATTTACGGGAAAATATATTATTTAGGGAAATCCTACATTGTTTGTCAACAAATGATTATTTAGAAATATGCTTCTTTATATAGATTATTTAACTGAAAGTGGTTAAAAAAAAAGAAAGAAACAAAGAAAAATATCACAAATAAATATTTTACAAAGGGAATTCTATTGGCCTTCACCAATAAGATTGTGCAGAATCAAAGGAAGAATTTTGAAGACAATATAGCCTGTTTTATATGAGTAAACCGTAAGAACAGTAATAACATTTATATTATTTCAAATTATCTTATTTTTGTCTTTTTTCAGTGTCCATAGATAAGTAAGTGACTCCAGTTTTGCTTTGTGGAGCAGGCTGATAGATAAATACTTGCATGGATAAGTGACTTCAATGTATTAATTTTATCTGAATAAAAATGATATAACAAAAGAGCAAAAATATGGAGAACACAGTGCTTAGCATCTACGCAGCACCAGACCAGAGGAGATGTATTTTTGGTGTCACATTGCTTTTAACGTTATTATCGCTGTGCTGCAGAACTGTAGTCTCACAGTTGAACACAAAAACAGCTACTTCGGGTCACTGTGTTTTGATGCCAAACGCTGAAGTCCGAGACAACCTGCAGACACTTCTGTCTCTCAAACCCAGCCTGGTTCAAGTGCATCTCACCTTCAAGGACAAGATCAGAGGCGGACGGCCAAGGCCAGAGGAGAAAGACTGGACTAAAGAGGTCATGTTCCGTCTAGAGCATGACCTGGGCATGTTCCATCCGTTGCTATGGCAACGGTCAACGTCACGCCAAGGTCGCAGCCTGCTGATGCTGGGCGACAACTTCGACATCCTGTCGCTGAAGCTGCTGTCCATGCGCGTGGAACATCTTCACGTCACGCTGACCCAGTCGCCGCCTGGCTGCCTTTTCAACATGACGTCACAGGCCATCAAAGATCTCCTGCTGGCCTTGATGTTGAATGACTTCAAAACTGATGGTAAGTGGTCTTGAAGAACTTTTGCTTTAGTAATCTAAACTTTCTCTTTGAAAGCTGGTTAATCATGATAGCTATTGTAACCATGACAACGCGGTTTTTCTCGACGTTTTCAATATAACAGTTAAACGATGACCTTTTGATCTCATTGCATAAAGGTGAAGGTCACGGCAAAGGAAGCATGAGCAGAAACGAGCACATTTGTTACCGCCAGGTGCGGGCCAGCGCGGAAGGCGTTGCGCAGTTCTTCCACATCTGTTGCCACTACGATCTCCTTGACCTCGCCGCTGTCGGGACCGGAGTTCGAAGTGATGTGAACTTGGTGTGCGACGACATCAAGCGGGACAACTGGATCAGCCTGCTGTTGGCGGCGGTGCTGGTGATCAAGATCCTGGTGGTCCTCTTCAGTCCTAGCCTGATGCCCGAGTCGATGTACAGAGAGAAGTACGACACCGTCAAGTACAGCTACCGCTTTCCCGAGGACCAGAAGGTAAGCGCCTGCAATTCACAGATATGACCTTATTGCGCATGCGTGAAGCAGAAAACAAAATTGATCTGCATGTTAAAAAAGATTGTTACTGAATAACAAAAAGTATGTCAACACACACACAAGCCATTGGACATGCTCACAGTGGTGCATCATGCCTTGCAAAGACCATCCTGCACGGCACGGTGCAAGGAAGCAGAAGAAGAGGGAGACAGAAACAGTGGTGAGAGAACAACATTCGAGAATGGACTGGCTTGACACTTAGTGAAGCCATGAGGGTTGCTGAGGACAGAGAAAGATGGAGTGCGCTGGTCAAACGATCATCTATGGTGCCCCAACGACCTTCGAGTTACGGGATAGGATAGGAAGGATAGGATAGGATGTCAAAAGGAACCTGAATCTCATTGGCAGAGGAAGTGCTGCAATAAAGGTTTTCCATCAAAATCCATAAAAGCGCACTGCCTTCATTCAATGCCGAAGAATGCGGATTCGATCCCTGCCTGGAATGAAATATTTATTCTAGCTGTGGGAGTTTTAGGCCACTTAGAGGTTCTCCTGGGTACTCTGGTTTCCTCCCTCTCGTAATGCATGCAGTCGATGAAAACTTTCAATACTACTACCACTAATTTCCTTCCCGTCTTCTAATAGCTATCTCGGTGCCTTTAAGACACATGTTTGAGTGATGAATGTGTGTTTGTTGTCTATGTAAGTGTGTGTGTGTGTAATTGGACGCCTATGTTGGTGACAGATCGCTGCGCTTTAAATCTGATTTAGGAAAATAATAGTATTGGTTGCAGTCAATCTAAAGTTTCACAAATAAAAATTGGAGTTCCTTTCCGTCTTCTAATTGCGACGTTCCTTTACAGCACATGTTTGAGTGATGAATGTGTGTTTGTTGTGTGTAGGAGTGTTTGTAACATGTGAGCGTGTATGTTGGTTACTACAGATCGCTGCGCTTTGAGTCTGATTTAGGAATAAGGCGCGTATAGCATCCATTATTATTATTATTATTATTATTATTATTATTATTATTATTATTATTATTATTTTTATTATTATTATTATTATTATTATCATAAAGCATCCATGAGAAATTAATTATTATTGTCTCTGAAATACTTTCATCCGTACGATTCCACTAGCATCGAAACTCAAAGTTCATCAAGTCTCCCTATAACCCTCCACAATTGTTAAAAAGCCAAGTGTGGTGTGAGAAGTCCTTTCTCTCTCTCTCTCTCTCTCTCTCTCTCTCTCTCTCTCTCTCTCTCTCTCTCTCTCTCTCTCTCATTGTCTGTCACTAGGTGACCTTGCGAATGTTGAAGACGAAGACTCCATGGAACTACGGCAACAAAGACAGAGTTGTGCGACCCAGCAAACAAGCAGGTTGGTGCTGTGTGCTTTTATACTGTTGGTGTATCAATGTTTAATCATCAGATTAACATAAGTTGTACTGATATTTTATACTGTATTGTAGCCCACTGATCATAGAGTGAGTGTCACGTGGGGTTTATGGGCTCTGCACAATGGAATTATGGACCCTCACGTTTATTCGGTGGGAACTGCTAGTAAGTCACCCTATGAATTACTTTAATAAATTTATTTGTTTAGCTCGTTCTGTGTTAAGGTTGGGGTACAGAAATAGATAGAAAAATGGTAAAAGAATACTGTCACACTAGCTTTCACACGGCTATGAATCATATGTAGTCCAGCCACTTGATAACAGTTAAAATCACACATTTATTTCTTCTACTCTATACAAGATTCTCTAAGTGCTAATCTAACTTAAAAAGTCTCTTTCAATGCTAATAGTTCGATCGCTGATAGTCTAGTATAGGCAGCTGTTTTTCTTCCTCGGGCACTTGCTATAATATTTCATGTAGATTTGGACTACTGTGGTCCGTTTTACAGTTTCTGAAGAGTTGGACTACTGTGGTCCTGTTATGATCAGTTTAAGTGCACCTTCGCCTTATGCACTTAACTCATGTGTGGGGTGTTCGAAGTCCTTCTGTGAGGTAGCTTCTGGTACACCTTTGTCGTTGTGTAGTTGGGTTACCTTGCCACGCTGTGGGGTCTGACAGGGTGTTTCTTCGGGTAGCTCCTTCCGTCTTGTGCGGTAGAGTCTCCTCGACCAACTAGTCGTTTCTGTGGAGTGGGGTGCACAGGATAGCTCGGGATAGCTCGCCTGCTCGTCTGTAATATAAGAGACGAAATTCTGCACAACCCTGAATAATCGGTTTGTGCAGAGCGTCTCACTGAAAGCCAAGTAGCCCTCAGTGATAGCTCCACATCTCTATACATAAGCGACGAACATTCTGCTACTTCCGGGTTCCACTGGAATCTCACTCTAAATTCCTATACATACATAAATATCAATCGTGTCTAACTATACACATACAGAATTAATAATATTATAAACATTCAGTGGTACAGCCACTGGTCTGCAAACATACATATAAGTTAAACAACAGTGGTTCCGTACAGGATTCAACATGGCGGCGCAACCGGTCGTGTTTCGCCTCGTGCTCGGCTCTTCCACGTGGTACGGCAAATTCGGATTAATAATTCACATTTATGCATAGCAATTTCCACAAACATAATTTCAACAATAATACAAATATATCACGCTGAAACAGAAGGGTGTTCATTTACCTGTTTGACAAGTTCAGGCCCGTGATGACTTGAGAGAATTCTAAGATTCTAAGTCCTGCTTCCTGGTCTATGAGTGTAGAGATCTCTCTAGCTGTGGAGATGTTGCCTCTACCTCGTCTCACACACGACTGATTCAAACTGTGTTAGGCTCTGACACAGTCAATACTGCTCTACCCACTGAGCCTGCTCTGATTGGTTAAAACGGTCCGATTCAAAGCTCAAGTGCTGACTCACTGCGCTAGCGTGGGTCGGGCTCGCGGTGTGTGGTCTAATGTGTAATCTTAATTGCTGCTGTGTAATAGTCTAACTTCTCTACTGTTACAAATACTACACATGGCTAAATAGTCAACAAGCAGAGTTAATACTAGCCAGTTCGTGACAGGCTCCCTCAACTGAAAAAAGGCGATGACTACTGGATTCGACCTTTTTCTACTACAGAGCCTAGTTTAACACTGCACTATCCTAGGGTCCTATTTACAAACTAATTAAGTTGCTCTACCTGAGCTGCAATGCTGTGCCAGGTAGCTATGGACACTAGTGACAGGGTATTACTGGGCGGGGACGAATTCTGGTGCTGTGGCCCTTAGTTGTGTTGGGTGGGCGACAGCTGCTGTGTCCTCCACGAGATGGCGACTGAGGTAGTCGGCTCCGTGGTTCTCTTTGCCGGGGATGTACTCGATTTGGAATGAGTATGCCTGAAGGGTGAGTGCCCATCGCATCAGGCGAGAGTTCAAAGACTTGGAGGCTGCCAGGAACGATAGTGGTTGGTGGTCCACCTGAACTGTGAAGTGGGTCCCATACAGGTAGAGTTGAAACTTCTGTATGGCCCAGACTAGTCCAAGACATTCTTTCTCCGACGTGGCGTAGTGGGTCTCGGCGGGTCTCAATTTTCTGCTGGCGTAGGCGACCGGGAATAGCGTCTCTGCATTCTTGGGGTCGCGCTGTAGCAGTACTGCTCCGAGGCCGAAGTTGCTTGCGTCGGTGCGAAGAACGAATGGCTGAGTCAAATCGGGTAGGTGGAGTACTGGCGCCGATGTCATTCTGTCCTTGAGTGTTTGGAATGCTGTCTCGCATTCCGCTGTCCATACTACTTTGTCCGGGGCGATTTTCCGGGTTCCATTTGTCAGTGGTACGGCGATGCTGTTGTAGTTGTGGATGAGCTTCTTCCGCGATGGCGATGGCCATCCATGTGTGTGTGCTGGGGGTCGCTGGTCGGTCCGTGTACTTCTTGAGGAGATTAATGTGGTGGTATCGGGTTCTCCCGTTTACCTCTATTTGGTAGACTGTCTTGGATTTCTTGGCAGTCACCCGGTACGGTCCTCTCCAAGCGATGTCCAGCTTGTTGGTTCCACTTGGAAGTAAGAGTAGCACTTGATCGCCGACTTGCAGTTCTCTGTCCTTCGCGTGGCGGTTGTAGTACTTCGCCTGACGGGCTCTTGCCTTCTTCAGTGCTTCACCAGCTTTCTTCCACGTTGCTTTGAGGGTTTCCTGCAGGTCTGCGACGTACTTGGTGGCACCTCTTGGTGTGTCGTCTATCTTGGCTTCCGTCCAACTTCTGCGTAGGGCTTCTAGCGGTCCTGCTAGAGGTCTGCCGAATAGCAATGTTGACGGGGTGTAGCCTGTGGCTGCATGGGGCGTTTCTCGGTATGCGAACAGTGCCGCATTCACGTAGGTGTCCCACGCTTCTGGATTGTCGTCGGCGACTTTCCTGAGTATGGTGAGAAGGGTTCCGTTCAGTCTTTCTACTTGTCCGTTGCTGGCTGGGTGGTATGGTGGTGTGCGAATGTGATGAACTTGTATCAACTCGAACACGTCTTGCATCAGGCGGCCGGTGAACTGAGATCCGTTGTCCGTTCTAATGCTGTCCGGGAATCCGACTCTGGTAAAGATGGCGATGAGTGCATCTGCGATCTTCTTGGTGTCGATCGCTGGCAACGGGACTGCTTCGCACCACATCGTACATGCGTCGACGAGTGTGAGTAGAAATCTGTTCCTCTTCTTGGTCATGGGCAGTGGTCCTACTATGTCTACTGAGACTTGCTGGAATGGTACGCCGACTACTACCGATGGTCCTAAGGTAACTGGTACGGTGTGATGTCGCGGGGAATATCGTTGACATTGGTGGCAAGATTTCACGTAGCGCTTGACATCCTCCGTGATTCCTGGCCAATAGTAGTGTGCGCTGATTCTCTGCACTGTGGCTCCAATTCCCATGTGTCCGCTGAGTGGCATGCTGTGGCCTAGTTCTAGTACTTGGGCTCGAAGGGTGGCTGGTAGTACTAGTTGGGTGTGATCTCCATCTCCTTGTCGATGTAGAACTCCCTCTTCCATGTAGAAGTCTCCCTTGTGCGGGGGTGTGTGCGCCTTGGGTAGCTTCTTGAAGCACTTCGCTATCGAGGTGTCTTCTTTCTGTGCTGTTTTGATCTCTTCGAGTCCTGGGTTCGGAGCGAACTCGGGCTGGGGTGGTTGGGTTTTAGCTTGGGCCCTGGTTTGCACTGCAGCTATCTCTACAGTTTTGGGGGGCGTGCCTAAGAACACATACCTACAACCTAGCACTAGATCATACAGGGGTTTCTGTAAAACAGCTGCTTGGATTCTTCCTGTGACGTACCTACTCTCTACTTCGATCCAAGCTATTGGGCAAGTAGTCGTCGGTTTCGTCAAGTCTGCTCCTTGTAAGTCGACTGTCTTGTCTGTCAAGTCCGCGCGCGATACAAGAGATTCGCTAACTATCGCGTCGTATGATAGACCTGTGTCATACAGACAGTTCGCTTCTTTTCCGTTGACCTTGACCGTGTCTGTCACCGATGGGTGATCTCCGATTGTGTGTGGCTTGTTACCGCTGCTTTGAGTTAGAACTCTGTGCGCTGGCCGGCTTTCGCGCTCTTCCCTACGTTGTGCGGCCAACTTGAAACATTCTGCGGTGGAGTGATTGTTTCTGTTGCAGAACGAACAATACCGTCTCTGTTCTGCGGGACCTCTTTTCCCGAATTCCGTGTTGGGTCCTTTATTCTGCCCAGGTCTGGGGTTATTCGGCTTATTCGCGGTGCGCTCTTCCCGGTTAGGGCTTCGTTTCTGTGCCTCTTTCCCGTTAGGCTTTAGGTCTCGCCTGAAGCTCTTGGCTTCTCCGTGTGCGGCCACGTACCTATCTGCGACCTTGACCAGATCTTCCAGTCTTTCCGCGCCCTGCTCTACTGAGAATGTTCTCAGCTCGGGGGTCATGGTTTCCCGTAGCTGTTCCCATACTAACAGTTCTGTCAGTCCATCATACGTTTTAGCCGTGGCTGACTGGCTAATCCACTTATCCAGCGTTGTGGACAACCGATCCGCGAACTGCGCATAGCTCTCTCCTTTCACTCTTCGATTGGTGCGGAACTTTTGCCGGTAGCATTCTCCTGTCAGTTCGAATCCCGTTAGGAGTGCCTCTTTTACTTTGTGATAGTCAGTCACTCTGTCAGTCGGTAGCTTACTGTAGATGTCATAAGCCTTTCCTCTAAGCCCTTGACTAAGCTTAAAAGACCAATGAGTGGGATCTAGTTTATACTCTGTTGCTAGACGCTCAAACCTAGTCAGATAGAGATCTAGACCTTCTTCTCTCTCATTGAATGTTCCCAGTGGAAATGACATTCCTTGTACAGGGTTGGATGCTACCTCTAGCTGATCTGAGTGGGAAGGGGTTGAGGAAGAACTTGAAGCTCCTGATCCCAATCTCCTTAGCTCTAACTCATGCTGTCTTTCTTTTTCCTTTTCTTCCCTCTCTTTTTCTTTTTCTGCCCTCTCTTTTTCTTTTTCTGCCCGCTCATACTCCCATCTCCTAATTTCTGCATCTCTCTCTGCTGCTACCTTCTTCTGTTCTGCTTCTAGCTCTAATTTCCTCGTTTCTCTCTCTGCCTCTAATTTCTTCTGCTCTGCTTCTAGTTCTGCTTTTCTCTGTTCTGCTTCGAGTTTCTTCGCCTCTCTCTCTGCTGCTCTCTCTGCCTTAGCTTCCTGTTTCTCTACCTCTGCATTGATATACGCAATTAGGTCTCCCCCTGCTAAGTGTAAAGCTTCTCCTAGTTCCTTGAAACGCAATCTCAAGGCCACTGGGTCCGACATTGCCAAAAGTGTCTATGAACAACCTCTGAATCACGTGGAATACCAAAACACTAGCAATATTGCAATTCAATAAAAACAATGCAAAGACCATATAATTCGTAATCAATAATAGAATAAAACCAGAGTCAAATGGCATACAACAGTTATTTAAGCAAAACCTGCAAAAGAACAATGCAACATACAGGCACAAAAATATTTGAAGCAAAAAAGTTTTTAACTAAAGAATAGTGCACCCAAACTGATTAGTCCTTGTTACCACTATTCTAAGTTATTCTACTACTGCTGTTATCTAATTTTATTGTACTTAGATCCGGTTATACCCAATTCCTATTATACACAGATCCTGGCTAGGCTCGCCAATTAAAGTGTCACGTGGGGTTTATGGGCTCTGCACAATGGAATTATGGACCCTCACGTTTATTCGGTGGGAACTGCTAGTAAGTCACCCTATGAATTACTTTAATAAATTTATTTGTTTAGCTCGTTCTGTGTTAAGGTTGGGGTACAGAAATAGATAGAAAAATGGTAAAAGAATACTGTCACACTAGCTTTCACACGGCTATGAATCATATGTAGTCCAGCCACTTGATAACAGTTAAAATCACACATTTATTTCTTCTACTCTATACAAGATTCTCTAAGTGCTAATCTAACTTAAAAAGTCTCTTTCAATGCTAATAGTTCGATCGCTGATAGTCTAGTATAGGCAGCTGTTTTTCTTCCTCGGGCACTTGCTATAATATTTCATGTAGATTTGGACTACTGTGGTCCGTTTTACAGTTTCTGAAGAGTTGGACTACTGTGGTCCTGTTATGATCAGTTTAAGTGCACCTTCGCCTTATGCACTTAACTCATGTGTGGGGTGTTCGAAGTCCTTCTGTGAGGTAGCTTCTGGTACACCTTTGTCGTTGTGTAGTTGGGTTCCCTTGCCACGCTGTGGGGTCTGACAGGGTGTTTCTTCGGGTAGCTCCTTCCGTCTTGTGCGGTAGAGTCTCCTCGACCAACTAGTCGTTTCTGTGGAGTGGGGTGCACAGGATAGCTCGGGATAGCTCGCCTGCTCGTCTGTAATATAAGAGACGAAATTCTGCACAACCCTGAATAATCGGTTTGTGCAGAGCGTCTCACTGAAAGCCAAGTAGCCCTCAGTGATAGCTCCACATCTCTATACATAAGCGACGAACATTCTGCTACTTCCGGGTTCCACTGGAATCTCACTCTAAATTCCTATACATACATAAATATCAATCGTGTCTAACTATACACATACAGAATTAATAATATTATAAACATTCAGTGGTACAGCCACTGGTCTGCAAACATACATATAAGTTAAACAACAGTGGTTCCGTACAGGATTCAACATGGCGGCGCAACCGGTCGTGTTTCGCCTCGTGCTCGGCTCTTCCACGTGGTACGGCAAATTCGGATTAATAATTCACATTTATGCATAGCAATTTCCACAAACATAATTTCAACAATAATACAAATATATCACGCTGAAACAGAAGGGTGTTCATTTACCTGTTTGACAAGTTCAGGCCCGTGATGACTTGAGAGAATTCTAAGATTCTAAGTCCTGCTTCCTGGTCTATGAGTGTAGAGATCTCTCTAGCTGTGGAGATGTTGCCTCTACCTCGTCTCACACACGACTGATTCAAACTGTGTTAGGCTCTGACACAGTCAATACTGCTCTACCCACTGAGCCTGCTCTGATTGGTTAAAACGGTCCGATTCAAAGCTCAAGTGCTGACTCACTGCGCTAGCGTGGGTCGGGCTCGCGGTGTGTGGTCTAATGTGTAAGAAGAAGAGGTCGACGAAGCCTCCCCAAGACTCCCAGGCCCAAGTCACAGTTACGGTATTTATATGCCGCAAATCAGAAGTGATACAGAAGTGATTAGGCAGTGATCGGGACGTATTTCGAACTTGTTCGAGACGTCGTTAGTTAGTGCTATGTACGTGGAAAAATCCATTTGTCAGTGATAAGCCGCTAAACACACGCTATTTCCCGTGATTCCAACGCGGTACATGCGTCCAATGACCGTGCTCTGGCCGTGACTGAACGCTAAACTTTCGCGTCTTACCGCGTCTCCCCAAGTTTTAATCACTGCCGGAACACGGATTACCACGCGTGTTTCACGTGTGTTGCACGTCTTTACCGCGTGTGTTACCCGTGGTTGTGCGCGGGCTAAAATTTTGAGCAGTTCAAAACTTTTTGCCGCGTCCGATGCCGTTCAGATTTCTCCCTGCGTCCTGCCACGTCTATACCTCGACCGTAGCTCGTCTTAACCTCGACATCAACGCGAACAACAACGTCCACTCCACGGGTAACACATTTTGGACGCGCTTTGGCCGTGATTCAGCCGTAAAGGGCTGTGTGACCTGGGCTTAAGGCTCGTCCGCAAACAGCAGGCTTGCCGCAGATGTGGACCATCATGAAATTTTCGCTCGCAAAGCCGTGCCAGAGAGAGAGAGAGAGAGAGAGAGAGAGAGAGAGAGAGAGAGAGAGAGAGAGAGAGAGAGAGAGAGAGAGAGAGAGAGAGAGAGAGAGAGAGAGAGAGAGAGAGAGAGAGAGAGAGAGAGAGAGAGAGAGAGAGAGAGAGAGAGAGAGAGAGAGAGAGAGAGAGAGAGAGAGAGAGAGTGAGAGAGAGAGAGAGAGAGAGAGAGAGAGAGAGAGGAGAGAGAGAGAGGAGAGAGAGAGAGAGAGAGAGAGAGAGAGAGAGAGAGAGAGAGAGAGAGAGAGAGAGAGAGAGAGAGAGAGAGAGAGAGAGAGAGAGAGAGAGAGAGAGAGAGAGAGAGAGAGAGAGAGAGAGAGAGAGAGAGAGAGAGAGAGAGAGAGAGAGAGAGAGAGAGAGAGAAGAGAGAGAGAGAGAGAGAGAGAGGAGAGAGAGAGAGAGAGAGAGAGAGAGAGAGAGAGAGAGAGAGAGAGAGAGAGAGAGAGAGAGAGAGAGAGAGAGAGAGAGAGAGAGAGAGAGAGACAGAGACAGAGACAGAGACAGAGACAGAGACAGAGACAGAGAGAGACAGAGAAAGAGAGACAGAGACAGAGACAGAGACAGAGAGACAAAGAGAGACAGAGACACAGAGAGAGACAGGGAGAGAGAGAGACAGAGAGAGAGAGGAATAGATTAAGGATGACAGACACGCAGAGAGAGCGAGAGAGAGAGAGAGAGAGAGAGAGAGAGAGAGAGAGAGAGAGAGAGAGAGAGAGAGAGAGAGTTGTATGTTTTAACATTAATTATGCTTGTTAGCCCAGGATTGTGCTCTGTCATCTGGGTTTCAGACGCCAGCTGCGCCTAAGGCAAACCAGTGGGCGCTTCGGGCTGCTGGAGTTATAGATCCTGTATCGGCCAGCGCCTTGAGCAGCTCTGAGCTGAAAAAAGCGCTATATAAGAACGATTAAATAATTAAAACTAAATAAATACGGGTGCCTGTATACAATCATGATAATATCTGCAATGTTGCAAATGAAGATATACAACTTGTAATCAATGATCAACTTTTCTTCGAGACACTTTTGATGGAGATTAGAGGTAAAACCATCTCCTATTCCACTTTTGTGAAAAAGAAAGAAAACATGGAAGAAGAAAGTTTAGTGAAGGAAATTTTAGAGTTGGAATCAGGAGATGCCCTTAATCAAGAGTCTGTACAACTTTTAGAAGAAAAAAGAATGATGTTACAAAGCTTAAGAAAAAAAAAAGTTAATGGTATGATTATTCGTTCTCGTTTACAATGGATTAATGAAGGAGAAAAACCTAGTAAGTACTTCTGCAACTTAGAAAATAGAAACTTTTTGAACAAGCACATGTGTTTTTTGGACAGAGGTGATGGGGAGATGATTTTTGATGAACTTCAAATATTGAATGAAACAAAGTGTTTTTATGAGAATTTGTACAGTCGGCACAGTGTATCGCAGGTTGATCTTAATAACATAGTACAGGAGATGCCAAAATTAGATGATGATGAGAAGACTAGGTTAGAAGGTTACATAACTTTTGATGAAGCCCTTAATGCTTTACGTTCAATGAAAAATAATAAAAGTCCTGGAAGTGACGGGTTCTCTGCGGAATTTTTTAAATTCTTTTTCAGTGATATTGGTGCTTTTCTCATACGCTCTCTTAATTGTGGCTTTTTGAACAGACAATTGTCAGTAACGCAGCGTCAGGGTGTTATAACTTGTATCCCTAAAGAAGGAAAACCTAAACAGTTCATCGGGAACTGGAGACCTATCTCACTACTTAACACATCATACAAAATTGCTTCAGCATGCATTGCAAACAGAATAAAAAAAGTATTACATAAACTTATACACACAGACCAGAAAGGTTTCATGAAAGGGAGGTATATTGGTGAGAACATACGTCTAATATATGATTTACTATTACACACTGAACAGGAAAAGATTCCAGGATTGTTGTTACTCGTGGACTTTGAGAAAGCATTTGATAGTATTTCGTGGGAATTTTTAGATAAAACTCTGAACTTCTTCAATTTCGGTGCAGATATAAAGAATTGGGTAAAAAACGTTCTATACCGACATCAAATCTTGTATTTCTTTGAATGGTCAATACTCATCTTGGTTCAATATTTGTAGAGGAGTAAGACAGGGAGATCCTTTGTCACCCTATCTATACCTTTTGTGTGCTGAAATTATGTCAGCAATGCTGCGTGAGAATGAGAAAATTAAAGGTATTAAAATTCGAAACAATGAATTTCTTTTGTCTCAGTTTGCCGATGATACCGCTCTATGCTTAGATGGGAGCGAAGAGTCATTTGAGGAAGCGGTAGAAGTTCTATGCAGGTTTGCGGAAATGTCAGGCTTAAATATTAACTATAAAAAGACACAAGTTATATGGCTAGGTAGTAAGAAAAACTCTCAACAGAGATTCATGCGTGATAAAAATTTTTGCTGGGACCCCGGTATTTTTAAATACTTGGGTATTTTATTCACAACAGATACCGACAACATTGTCAACATAAACTACGATGGGAAATTGGATGAAATTAAAAAGCTTTTGTGTACTTGGCAAAAGCGTCAGCTTACACCATTTGGCAAAATTACAATTGTGAAAGCACTTGCTGTCTCTAAATTGACATATTTATTTATAACTTTGCCAGACCCGGATCATGTATTTTTGAACGAATTAAACAGTTTGTTTTATAAGTTCTTGTGGGATGGCAAACAAAGCAAAATAAATAAAGCAACTGTGTGCGACTCATATGAGAATGGGGGATTGAAAATGTTGAATGTTTTTGTATTTTTGTCATCATTGAAAATAAGCTGGCTGCGAAGGTTATTATCATCGGAATCGTCTTTAAAAGAAATTGTTTCATGCTTGTACCCAGAGCTTGACAACCTTTTTATGCTGGGTGGTGAGTTTGCCAATGGGCTCACGCACACATTGAAAAATCCCTTTTGGCGCGATGTTCTGAAACATTTTAGAAATTTAAGCTTAAAAACTAGACCTAAAGACATAAGTGAATTTAATGCGGAACATATTTTTTACAACATAAATGTAACTGTAGGCAATCATGTTGTCTATAATAAAGATTGGATTGAAGTAGGAATCAACCATATATATCACTTACGTAACGAAAATGGATTTTTGATGAATTTTGAGGAATTTAAGCTGAGATTTCCTGATGTACTGCATACCAATTTTTTACAGTATAGAGGTATTATTGATGCAGTTAACGAATATCAGAAGAAAATGAATTTTTCATCAACAGCAAATTACAAGCTCTTAGCGCCAAAAGTATGTACAATCATAAAAGGGGGAAATAAAAGTGTGCAGGCTGAGCTCCTAAAGGCAAAGTCACTCCCACCCGGTCCCACCAAATGGAATTCTATTTTTGATGAATTGAATTGGAAAACTATCTTTGAAAAATGTCATAAAACGACAAAAGATTGTAAATTAAGATGGTTCCAGCTAAGACTACTTCATAGAATACTACCTACAAATCGTTATTTATTTTTAAGAAAAGTAATTGACTCTGCTTTGTGTACATTCTGTGAGAGGGAAGAAGAAACAATAGGACACCTCATGTGGCATTGTCAATGTGTGAACAAGTTTTGGACAGACCTTGGACAGTTGTTAAACAGTAAATGTGGGCATGTTGTAAATTTTCAGTTTACTGAACGGTTAGTCATGTTTGGTGTACAGGAAAATGTTTCAACTGACAAGGTACTGGATATGATTATTGTTTGTGCAAAATACTATATTTATACCAGTAAATGGCAACAATCAAAACCTAACATACAAAGCTTTTTAAGAGTCCTAAAATATAGATTTTGCATGGAAAAATATCATTGTACTGTAAAGGAGAAACTACATCTTTTCCAGTTGAATTGGGAACTATATCTGAACTTGTTCATACAATAACCATCAGTAGATTTAGTGTAACTTTCGGTGTACCTGGTTAGCTTTAGCCGCTTTTTTCTTTTCTCTAATTAATTATATAGTTCATCTATTTATGTTTTGTATAATTTTATTAAGACTACAATAGAAAACATAGCAGTACCTCCCTACCTACCCCCTTTAGTTTTGCGTGTGTGTGTTGTATTCTTTATTTACTATACATGTGTATGTACTGTGTGTATATGTATGTGTATATGTGTGTATGTATGTGTATGTGGGTATGTGCATATATTTGTGTGTGTGTGAGTATATCTAATGTCTATGATTCCAGTGATATTAATCAAATTAATGTTATTTTGGTTTGTATGTATCTATGCACATATAATTATACATATATATAGGTATGTGCATGTACTTGTGTGTGTGTGTATATGAGTATATTTAATGTCTATGTTTTTCAGTGATATTAATCAAATTAATGTTATCTTGGTTTGTATATGTTGAAGAGTTTGTGTAAGAATTAATATAACCCACTTTGCTGGGGACCAAAAAAAAAAAAAAAAAAAAAAAAAACTAAATAAATACACACATAAATTTCGAAAACTATTTAATGTCAATAATAACTCTTTATTGGAACTCTGAGTTAGAGGTCTTTACTAGGTCTTACTAGGCATGTTTTTGTTTTACATATTTTATTTTGTTTTAATACTATTGCTTTTTTAGTGCATTGTAAAGCGTGGCGAACCCATGTTTGTTGGGGTACCACGCTATATAAATCTACCGTATTACTATTATTATTTGTTAGGTCCTTTACTGCATATATTTAATTTCATACTTCAAAATATCGTGCCGTAATGCTTTTTGATGTGTGGATGTATTTTCAGACATGCCTTACTTGTCTAAGCTGGTGGACTCGTGGCAAGAAGACAAGTTCTATGACGTGCCCTTGACCAACGCTGATCTGGGGGTCAAGGCCAGAAAAATTCTGGGTGAAAACGAGGTCCCGGTGGGAGTGATGAATGTAAGTTTATACCTCAAGCGCCGTAACCAAGTAGAATGGATATTCGATGGGAATGAATCTTTAGATTCTCGTTAGCATAGCGGTAGCAATAGTATGCATCTATAGGTATAAATAATTACGTACTACTGCTATTGGTCCTCCACAACAGCGCCATCGGGAACTGGTTTAGAACAACAATTGGTGTGCGTCAAGGATGCCTACTCTCTCCAACACTCTTCAACATCTTCCTAGAGCGCATCATGTCAGATGCCCTTGCAGATCAATAAGGCCCATTTAGCATAGGAGGATAGAGCAATCTCCAACCTCTGTTTTACGGATGACATTGATGGATTGGCTGGAACAGCTGATGCAGAGGTTTGACACCACCTCCAAAGCCTATGGAATGGAAATAAGTGCAGAGAAGACCAAAATGATGACCAACAGCACCAATGGCATTAACATGGACATCAAATTCCAAGGCCAATCCCTCAACACAGTGCATAGTTTCAAATATTTAGGAGCCATTGTATCAGACAATGGGTCTCGACAAGAAGTACTCTTCAGGATCGCACAAAGAACTGTTGCTCTGACAAGGTTGAAGTCCATTTGGAAAGACAGGACCATCAGTCTACATTCCGAGGTAAGGCTGCAGCGCTCCCTTGTCATCTCCATCTTCCTATACGCTTGCGAAACATTGACCCTCACAGCAGATCTACAACGAAAAATACAAAGCATGGAGATGAGGTCTATAGAAGACTTCTGAGCATTTCCTTTACCCAGCACATCAAAAACAACGAAGTCCGACAGACCATGATACAAGCCATTGGACAACACGATGACTTGCTCATAGTGGTGACGAAACGGAAGTTCCGATGGTATGGCCACGTCACCAGAGCATCAAGCCTTGCAAAGACTATCCTGCAAGACTCGATGCAAGGAGGCACAAGAAGACGGAGACAGAAAAATAGGTGGGAGGACAACATTCGAGAATGGACTGGCTAAATAGGTGGGAGGACAACATTTGAGAATGGGCTGGCTTGACACTGAACGAAGCCATGAGGGTTGCTGATGTGATGATATTCTGGGGAAGATACGTTTATCTTACTTGGGGGTAAGACTTATTGATAGAGGGGCGTTAGGCTACCACTATCGATCGTTCTTTTACCAGAATTCCAGAGCTGTGTGAGAGACAGATTGTCAGCAGATTCAGCTGCTGTGTAGACCTTCATTCTTCCCTTGTTTTAGTCTTCAGTCTAATCTACGTGTTAGTTTTAGTTCTTTTTGATCAGCACGTGTGCCTTTAGTTCAGCTAGTAATTTATCAGTGTAGTTTTTAATAAAAGTTGAGTTTTTATTCCGTGATTCATCGTCTTCTGATTTCTTCGTCCGTAGATTTACTTTCGACCTTCATCTTCACCTCTAGAACTACATCCGTGTGCCTGTGTATGTATATGTTTGTGACACAGATCACGGTGCTTGGTCACATAAAATTTATATTTGTTCTCGGGCTTTTTAGTATCATTTGGCTCAATTAGAGAAACGCGGATCACTAATCAAAAGACTAGGTTATTATGTCTTAAGAGAAGAAAACTAATAGCTACACAACAATACAAATAGAATGACACCAGTCGTATGTAGGTAATTTCTCGTTTAATATATTCAACACAACTTTTACATGTACTTTTTTAAACAGGTAAATTAATAATTCTAAGAGTTCGATGTGCTGGGAAAGTTTGTCAGCAGGTCTTCTTCATCCTATCCTACGCAAGTCTACGATTTGAATGTTCGTAGTTTAATAAATGATCTAGAGGTCGTCTAGGTTTTCTCGAGGGTAGAACTCAGTTTGCATTTGTGAGTGACTTAGCTCCGGCGCTTCGGTGCGTGATAGAGTCCTTCTGAGAAGTCTTGCCTCTCAAGTTGAGCGGGTGAGTCGTGTAGCTGCGAGGTTCGGACGTGGAGAGGTAGAATCTTGGTTGTTCTCCTTCTGTAACACGGGAGCAAGCGTCATGCGTTTGTCTCCACAAACCGTCCCAGAGCTGACCTGTAAAAGTCGGAGCTCTGGCTACAATATTCTCGTCAGAGTGCGGTCTCCTCTGCAATGTGTCCATAGCATCAGACACCTGCAAGGTTCCCATATGCACACTTCGATCCGAAATCTTAAGGCTAAGATACATCAATCCACATGCATACTGTCTCAGAAACAATAATTGGTTTCTGTAACTATATATATGATGAACATTTTATTAATAAATGGCAATCAATATAATATAAACATATCAAAACTACTGGTGTTCTTACTTCTAGACTCTGGGATCCGTGAAACCGTCTTTTAGTCTCTAGCACTCTCTCGATGAGGTGGAGATAGGCGGACACTGCAGTTTGTTCCTTGGTTTGACCCTCGCGGCTTCGTAGTTCGTATTCGACTGACTAGCTATGGTTGGGCCACCAAGGACATGCAGGGGTTCTGACCAATCGTTTAACTCTCGTTTTAGTTAATCTCGCATATATGGGATTATTCGTTTTTATTTGAATATTTCCCCCACCTGTCCTAATAATGGGACACGTGCGATTATGTCTTACTTGGAACATCCGTGACCGGGTGTAGGATAGATTCACTAGCGATAAGCAGTGCCTGGCTAGTCACCGGAGATGACGTCTTGGTCACTTTGGCTAAAGTAAGCTAATTAACGGGGACAACGTTCTGGTCAGTTTGGCCAGTACGCTCAGTACAGTCATGGATCGCTAAGTCGGTTCGATTTTATCTGGAGAGGCTGGCAGCGTGACTGTCTGAGGGAAGTTAATTTAGCATGTGTGGGCTTCTTTTTAGATAACTCGTGAATTTACGTCAAGTTTTATTCGATGGTATCTATTTCGCGCTAAGCTAATTTACTACATTTTGTCGTCAATATTTCTGCTGTTACAGCTGAGGACAGAGAAAGATGGAGTACTCTGGTTAAACGATCATCTGTGGTGCCCCACGGACCTTAAAGTTAGGGGATAGGATAGGATAGACTACTGCTACCGCTATGCTAGAGAGGATCCACTTTTTTGCTTATGGAGGATCCATTCTACTAGATTGATGTCCCCTGAGCATTAATTCTTTTATTAACTGTTGCTGTCTAATCGCAACGGGTATATTTTTGAATCAACTCTAATAACACTATGTAACAAATTTTCACTTTTGTTCTGTTCCTGGGTTGAAAGTGTGTTTTCCTATCCCATTAGGTCTAGAACAGAAAGGAAATCGCTGTTATTCCAGAAAAACTTTGCTTCTGTGACCGGGACAATGAAATTTGGAAAATCGCGTGTGTACGAGAAAATTATCGATTTGCTTTCAATGCCGAGCTTCCTCCCTGAACTGCTAGAGTTGTCCACATGTTTCTACAATTCTCCTGAACACTCTAGAACGTTCAAGAAACTTCCAGAACTTTCAAGAAACTCTCAGAACTTTCTAGAACGTTCTTGAACGTTCCAAAAGTAGCTGTACAAGTATAAAAGCACACGACCACTGTGTCCTTGAGTGTCTGGCCCTGGAGCCTGACTTCTCCGCGGTTAGGATTGCCTGCCGCGACGTGCATCTGGACTCCATGGCCGACCTGGTAGCCTACTCCTTGTCGACTAACTTTGGACTGCTGTTCATGACCGCGGCGTGCACCTACCGCTCACGAGTGTCTGTACACATTTAGACCCAACCGCCTGGCCGTTTCTCTCCCCGGAACTCGTCTTGGGTTCCTTTGTCTTACAACTACTAATGATGACTATCCCCACTCAGTTATCTGTTTGTAACCTATTCCCCCACCTGGCCCATGGGCCTTGGGTTCGACTCTACCTTCTCGGGTCCTGGGTATGCTCTACTTAAGTGACATGTTCCACTCAGCTACTACTACACGGATTGTACCCTCAGCTGACCCATTGGGTCCTGGGTATTACTACCACGTACTGACTTATACCGCTCAGCTACCTTGCTCTCATACCACATGGCTCATACCTCCAGTCGACCCCATGGGTTCTGGGTATCCGTTTCCATGACTGACCACTCCCCTCACATGACTCATACCTTCAGTTGATCCTTGTGTCCTGGGTATTAGATACCACTACTGACATTTCTCACCACATGACTTATACCTCAGTTGATCCCTTGGATCCTGGGTATTCGTTTTCATGATTGACATCCCATACCACATGGCTCATACCTTCAGTCGACCCCACGGGGCCTGGGTATCCGTTTCCATGACTGACCATCCCCTCCACATGACCCATACCTTCAGTCGACCCCACGGGGCCTGGGTATCCGTTTCCATGACTGACCATTCCCTCCACATGACTCATACCTTCAGTTGACCCCTGTGTCCTGGGTATCCGTTTTCATGAATGACTTTCCCTACCTCACTGTACCATTTTTTCCCATCCTAGTTTTATGGGTCCATTCTTGATTGTTTATAGCTTTTACCCGGCCATCCTCGACTTTTAATGTGGTCCTGAAGGATTTTTATCTACTTAGGTACGTTCCCCTCCCCCCGCCCTCCTGGTCACTGCTAGGCCCTCCCCCCTCCCCCCTCTGTGCTTGCCCTCCCTTGGCCTTGGCGGCCTCCCTGGCACCCCGGTCCTACCCCTGCCGCCGTTCGTTTGTACTCCTTCCCCTCATGCCTTCCATTGATCCATCTCCGTCTTTTTCCGGACGTCGTAGCAGCGTCCCGCACTCCCTCTTCATATGACCTCTTACTGCAGCACGACCTCTTATATCAATGGACATCATACTACCAAAGTCTCCTATACGCATACTGTGTTGGGGACTATAACTGTATAAACTGAACTGAGAGAGTGATTCACAGTACAATCGTAAATCTAGAAAATCTACACATTTCTGAACCTTGTTGAGTGGTTTCCGACTGTGTTTGTCTATTCCTTGTGCAATTTTTGTTTTTACCTGATCATAATGACGAAAAATATAAAAAAAATCGTTCTATTTTCACAAAAAACTAGTTTTCTTCGTGCTGTTGTCGTGTAAGCAAAGTTTGTGCTTAATGAAGTCATTTTTTCACGTACTTTAGACATAAGCAATTGAAATATAACACTTAGAAGCCAGGAACAAAAATTGTGTTACATAGTGTAATTTGTTTCTGTGGAGTTTGCCACTTTTAAATTTATTTTTTTGTATGTCTATCTGTTTGAACTTATTTTGTACAAGAAAGTGCCACAACATTTTCTGTTTAGTAAAAAACATACTGATAACCATTTTTTTTAAATGAAGAAACTCCTAGACCTTTTTAAAACTTAATATGTGATAATAACAAACCCACAGCAAAATCTTCTCAGGGTGGCCTTAAGCTGGGCGTCCTATATTCCGCATACGCAAAAGCAATGCGCAACACTTGATCGTTATACCTGCCGTGAATCCATCAGTACGCAAACAAGTGCGCAAACCTGATAACATTGTTGATTGGTTTTGTATTAACATAGATTTTACTAAAGCAATCCTCTCTTCAGATTTCCCTGGAGTGCCCTATTTTAACCTCCAGCTGACAGTGGAGAGCCGTCTTAAGACGGACAGAGAGAGAGAGAGAGAGAGAGAGAGAGAGAGAGAGAGAGAGAGAGAGAGGGGGGGTGGGGGGTGGGGGAGGGAGAGAGAGTCAACGTTTCAAAAGATCATTTGAATCTTGTAATTGTTATTCTAACTCAACTGAGAACATAAACAAAACAACAGTGACCACTTCGGTTTCTGGAAAGTTACTCAACATTATTTGCTGGTAAAAGCAAAAAGACGGGCGTTCAGATTCCATGTATCTTCAAATTAACTGTTTATGATTTCATTAGGAAGCCTGATGGCTTCTTGCAGCTCATGTAGCCCGCGAAGCAGTTGGTCTTGAACCGGCGGGGGATATTACCATGGCAACGGACGTGCGTTTGCAAGGGCACGCAAAGCAAAATTTCCGCCTCTCGATCCGGAAAGTTGAGAGTTTGCTTTTGAGGACCCCTTTTGCCTATGCGTTTCAGGCTGAAAGGAGTCAGGCAATCAATTTTATTCTTGTGCAATGCGCATTGCGTTTGCGTTTTGCGTATCCGCCCATAATTAAGGACGCGCAGCTATAACGTACTGTTAAGGATTCGAATTTTTTTGTTTACGAGACTCACATGCAGCATTTGCTATTTTGTGGTTGTTTTTTTCTCGGCAGCATTTCCGATAGAAATCGCGCTTTCAAAGAAGGCCATGGTTTATGCAAAGGTTCTTCGTTTAAAAAAAGAAACTTAAACTATAGTCTAACAGCCTACTTATCATTATTCAGCCATTTTAAAAGTTCTAGAATATAATACATTTCTACAATGAAAATTTCAACGATTGGATAACAAAAAAATGTTTTCAAAGAACTTGCATGGCTGTGTAAAAAATATAGATTTTTGTGTATTTTATGTTATTTTATTTATTTATTTCCATCCCCTCTCCCTCCACCCTACCCCTTCACCCCTCCCAAACAGATAATCTACAACAACTTGTTCCGGTGTCGTCTGCGGCGGATCGCGGCATTAGAGGGCTGTTGCAAAGCCAACATTCTGGGCATGCTCAATCCGGGCTTCAAGCTGCCCACATGGTTCAAATGCGCGCGCCTTTTTGCGCGGATTGTGCTGTTGGGTCTTCTGGTTCTTCCTTGGCTCATCCGAATGTTTGTGTATTATGGGTAAGTGTTCCATTATTTAGCAACGTTATCGTGTGTTTTAAACACTGTATTATGATTGTTCTGCTGACGGTTCGTGTATCCTCCACACCCCAAAATAGTGGCTAGCAATGGGATTAAATCTTGAATCTTACAAATAGCTTAATGTTATTATTTAGTTATTCTCGAGCATTAGAGTTTAATGTAACGGTCTCTATGAATTATTCAATGTTTGTTGTCATAGTTGTTGCTAACTGCAGCAATAGCGCTGTTTCATAATGAAAGCGAAAGTGGCGGATCGGTTGCGGCCCTTGGGTTCGGCTAGTTCCGGTTGAAGCAAGAAAGATGGAGGGTTATATAAATTATATTTCTCTTGTACAATCGTTCAAATTTTACTCAGGATGGCTGCTTGCCTAAACATTGATTGCTGATTTGTTTGTTCAGTAGGCCTAATTCGTTTGTCAGTGACCTACATTCACGAGAAATTCGAAGTCTCTTTCTTTTTCTTTGCTTTAATTTTTTAATTGAGAAATTTTAATTTTGCAGTTTATCTAGAAGATAACATTATTATACAGTAGAATAATTTTTGTTTTTAATTCAGTGAAGCAACTGCAATTATGTCTTATTATTTTCAGTCTTTCAGTTGTTATTATTATTAGTTGTAGTAGTATTGTTATTATTATTATCATTATTACCATATATTAATTATTAGTTGTCTGTTGGTGCTGCTGTTGTATTATTATTATTATTATTATTATTATTAGTTGTAGTTGCATTGTTATTATTATTATTTTTATAATTATTAATTACTCTAATGATTACGATTATTATTAATATTATGATGATTATTTTGTATTATTACTCTTATTATTATAATGATTATTATTATTATTATTATTATTATTATTATGATCTAGGATGGATCTAAGGCATGGAAGAATGGGTGAGTGTTGTAGTTGTGTATACATATACTGTGTTGTTTGTTAGTTGAGTAGATTTATGTCTCCGGACACTAGACGCATATAGGAGACGTATATACTGGTGTTTTTTTGTTTTTTTTTTTTAATCAGTTTATAGTCCCCTCTCTTCCCGATAAGGATTTTCAGAGAGGAGACTCCGCAATATATACTGTGTTTGTTTAATTAGTTTATGGTCCCCTCTCTAATAAATTGGAATAATTATCTGTGTGTTAAATGTGTACGCATGGGTATGTGGCTGGTTATCTGTTTATGCATGTGTGTTAGTGTTTATAGATTTGTATTTTGGTATGGAAGTTGTTTTTGATAGTATATCAAATGTATCAATATTGTATGTCCATGTTTGTAATAATTTTGATGTTGTTATTTCCTTCCTTATTGCACTGCTAAACAAATATCCATGCCTTGTGTTTGGACAATAAAGAATCTTGAATCTTGAATCTTATTTTACATTGTTGTAATCTTTCCGAATCAGTCGCAAACGTTGTTCCCACAGTGGTTTCAGTGTTTTGTTAGCTGGTAATGTGTGTAACTTGACAATGCGCCCTTCAATTACTTTTCCTGCGAAATTAGGGCAGCAAACGCAATACTGTTTTCCTCCGCCACAAGTCTTCCGTCTACGTTCGGCCATGCTTAATACTCAACCGGAACTAGCCGGTGTCCGTGGCATAGGTGAAGGCTGGGCCGGATAACTCTATCTGCACTAGTTTTGCAACAGCGCTATACCCCTTGGGGTCATGAGCAATCTTGCCACTGTAGATTGTTCTAACCTATAAAGGGAAAAGTGAAAGCCCCAGTTGAAAACCTGTCTTTCCTTTATAGGCATGACCGATTCACTGCGGCAACAGTACCCCCGTTGGAGTGCCGGGGGTTTCAGTAAAAATAGTATCCCCACTTTCTGGAAATTTAGTGCTTTAAATTCCCACTGTCGCTGTCTTCCTCATTTGCTCTTTCCCATTCCTGCTCTGTCCTATCACTCTGCTATACTATCTTCTTCTTCGCTAGATCAATGACCTACCTTTTTTCTTGAAAACTCTTCCTGGACAAGACTCCTTGTTTGTGTAAGGTCTGTTGGATCAGCTTGGGAGTATTGGACGCTTTCTGCCGGGTGGTCACTAGGGCTTCCTATGATGTTATTATTTAGCAATATAGGCATTTTATATGTATGTGTTTTGTTGATAATTTATAATGATGTTTGTATTCTATTTTGTTTTTGTAACCGGGGGTTCGATTAGTTGGGGTAAAGCCTCAGCCGTCCCCTGCGTGGGATGTCTTTATTGTAAAGTGACTGGCCGGTGGAGGGCATTCAGTTTTACCACTAGGGTTGTTTCAGCAGATCTTTTATGCGGATCGGGGTTTGTCCGGTCATGATTTGGCTCGGAAGAGTCCGCTGGACCTAAAGCAACAATCAATCAATCAATCAATCAAAACTGCAGCAATCAGTCTCAGGGTTATTTTAGTGCTAAATTGGCGCGATAAGGCGTGGATTTTTTTTTCCATAGAAGGATGCACGCGTTGGTCTGTGGCACCCATATTTTCTGACGCTGAGAAAGCGACTCCAATTTCACCAGTATATAAATAACATTAATTTGAAGGGTTAATATATTGCATTAGTTAGTGAGTATATTAATTATTGAGCGAGAGGGTAAGTGAGTGTGTTAGTTACGGAGTGAAGAGTGTGTGAATGTGTGAGTGAGTGGATGTGTGAGTAAGTGCGTGAGTGTGTGAGTGAGCGCGTGCGTGCGTGAGTTTTTTTAATGAGCGTGAATGAATGAGTGAATAAGTGAATTAGTGAATGAATGATTGAGAAAGTGGGTTGATGAATAAATGAACGAATGAGTGAGCGAATCTGTTGATTTTTCAGCTAGTAGTAAGTTATTCAAATGCGTGCTTACGTTTAAATCTTCCACACGCCTTATAACAGGTACGAGCGGCCGGTAACAGAGGCGAGAAAAGCCGCGGCCTATAGAGCGGGACTGGCACCCCCGTTCCTCGGGAACTTCACCCTCTACCTCACCCCCGTACACCTGTCCTTCATCATCTGTTACGTCATCCTGTGCCTCGACTCTCTCGTCTTCGGAATTCTCTCGAAAGCCGTGAAAGAAAAGCTGAAGCTTGTCACCCGAAGGTTTGTCGCTATTCTCTGTTTTGTGTCTATAGACTAAATTCAGATAAATGTGTAATAGAAGCAGACGAGGGTTTTGACGTGTTCTCGGATAAAAGAAACGTCATGAACACGTGATTTGGTTTGTTCATGTGTTAGCTGTATATGTATAGATGAGTACCTGATATGGTACGCTCCACGCTGTATTACACTGTACTGTACAGTTTCCTATTACGTCAGTGCTTGTGTGAGAGTGTGCGTGTGAGCGCTTTGAGCAGACTTTTTAGTTCGAAATTGCGCTTAATAAAATAAATAATAATTATCATTATTTAAAATTGTAGATCCAATGCATAGTTCTTATACTATCCTGTCCTGTCCCGTAACCCGGAGGTCGTATATATATATAGTTATTGTTCCCATAAAGTCCAAGGAAATCTGGTGTGTGATGGGACAATTCCCTATATAAGTTAGTCATTGTTGATAGGGTAGGGTCCAATGGACTGCAAAGAGCCAAATAAGATCCACAACTTGGTTGAAAGAGGACTCGCCCCTGATCCGTATAAAAGATCTGTTGAAACAACTCTAGTGGTCACACCGAAGGCACTCCACCAGCTGGACACTTTACAATAAAGGCATCCCATGCAAGGGACGCTGAGACATAACCCTAATTTATCGAACATCCATTTACAAAAGCAAATTAGAATTTAAACAACATTATAAAATATTAATAAAACACGTACCTAGAAAATGCCTACATTGCTAAATAATAATACCATAGAAAGGCCTAGTGATCATTTGGCTGAAGCGCCCAATGGCCCCAAGCTGACCCAACACACCCCAGACATAAATGTGAAGTTTTGGGAGAGTTTTCAAGAAAAAAAGGCAGGTGACTGGTCTAGCGAAGAAGATAGTAGATTGATAGAACAGGTTAGGAACGATAAAGAACAAATACGATTGACAGAAACAGTGGTAATTTAAAGCACTAAATTTTCACAAAGTGGGGATACAATTTATACAGAACAGAAACCCCGGCATCCCTACAGGGTAATTCCGTATACACGGACAATAACAGGCCTACAAACAAAACTAATATAACAAAATTCTGCCTATACTGTATTACATTATCACTGAGCAATAAAAAAAACGTTTTCCTGAACAGTAAAATCACGCAAACTTCTACAGACTCATCAAATTAAACGCTCTATGCCATTCGAAAGCAAGCTTCCAAGCAACTATTATTATTATTATTATTATTATTATTATTATTATTATTATTATTATTATTATTATTATTATTATTATTATTATTATTATTATTATTATTATTATTATTATATTATTATTATTATTATTACTAGTAGTAGTAGTAGTAGTCATGTTATTACTGTTTAGTAGTAGTAGTAGTAGTAGTAGTAGTAGTAGTAGTAGTAGTAGTAGTAGTAGTAGTAGTAGTAGTAGTAACAGAAAATATATCTAAATTGTGAGAAAAAATAAAACAAAACAATGTGAGCATTTCGAACCAATTGGGAATCAAAAAAAAAAAGTAAAGATTAAACGTTCATAGTAGCAATAAGTCTATTTCTTCTGATTTTGGTCCAGATGTTTGCGGGACATGAAAGAACGGTCCAAGCTTTCTGTGCTTGGATGGGCGACCGCCGTCACTGTGTTCCCCTGCACCAAATGTGGTCTGCTGGGACTAATCCTCATGCCACTGTGGCTCGCCTTCATGCTCCCTATACTTATACCTGTGAGTATCATCATCATCATCATCATCATCATCATCATCATCATCATCATCATCATCATCATCATCATCATCATCATCATTATCAACATAAATATCATCGTCATCATCGTCATCATCATCATCATCATTCAACAAAACTTCGTCCTCGTCGTCGTCGTCGTCAACAGCAACACCAGCTGCTTGTCATTAGAATTCATCCGTCTTGTTTTGATTTCTCTTTCGTCCTATATTTGAGTTAATGCTGTTCATCTTCCTGTGTGCATCATCTCGCCGCATTCTGCCAGTCACAACAGCATCCGAGTTACCTTCAGAATCATTTGAAGTGTCAGCGTCATGTTGTTGCTGTTGTTGTTGCTGCAGTAGACTACTTGTTCTGACGCTAGTGAATGTAATAATCTTTTGCTGTGTTCGTGTGTCGATCTCTCCCCTCTCCTCCAAGGTATCTATCCTTCTCTTTTTACTCAAAGATATTTCTATTTCAGCTGCTGCATCCACACTGTACTGCTTTCATCACAGTTGTCACTTGCTTGTCGTTTCTTTTCTCTTGTTCTGTTCGCCATGATGACGTCAACACTTCAAAAATATTTGTAACTCAAAATGCGTATACGTTAGATGAAAAATTAACCCAATTTTCTTCACAGATAAGCTTCAATATTATTTCACCATCTACATTATGCCTACTACCAGTAGTAGTGCTGTCATCTGTGCTCAAAAATTCAATTTTCTAGTCATCATAGGCTACAGGAGCGTTTACTATTCCATCGCAGCATTTGAAACACACGTCGCTAGCTACGGTGAACGAATGTTAACTAATTCTTCTTTCATTCTATTTTGCTTTCTTCCTTTCCTACCTCTGCTTTTTATGTTCTGTAGCAGTCCTCATTCACAAGCACCTTTAAAAAAACAACACACACACACACTTAATTGTTTCTTTTCTTTTATCGCCTCTGACAAGTATTCCATTGGTCAGATATCATTCCGTCCTATTTTTTTGCAAACAGGTGATGGCATTCTACGTCTTCCCAGCCGTGAACCTGACCTTGAGACTGCTGTTCTACATTGTGCTCTTCATATGCCCCAACCGCTGCATGCGAGGCGTCCGTAACATCTGGCGTCGCTTCTTCCATCAAGCAAGATCGCAGCTTGAAGTGCCGGACGTCCCATATCAATCTCGCCTGGACGAGAAAATCGACATGAAAAACGAGATGAGCAAATGGGAACTGCCATTTCAGGTAAACGGAAAATTAAAACCTCTAGACCTATACACAGTTTCTTTGTTTTATTGTTTCTTTCTTTGTTTCTTTGTATCTTTCTTTCTTTTCTTTCCTTTTCTTTCTTTCTTTCTTTGTTTTCGTAGTGGTGTTTTTTTTAAATCACTTTCTTCTTTCTTTCTTTCTTTCATTTTTTTTGGTGTTGGTGTCTTTTCCACCTACGATAGACGCAAATCAGTCATATTCTGTCCAAGATCTCGAGTATACCGCGCTGTCTTTTATCAAAACCTAGGTTCTCAATCCCATCTTTTTCCAGCTGGGAATGTGGAACTGTTGTGTACTTATACTGATATGACCAATATAGTGCTTGGAAAGTATAATTGGTCTGTTCTCGTTGCAGGTAATCGTGGTGCTTGTGTGTCTGGTGTCTTTCTGGTCGTTGACGTTTCTGGCGATGGAGTTGCTGTCGTTCGTGGTGGAGGTGGCCGTCTACACCTTCATCGGCATCATCGTCACTGCTGACGTCACTAGCCGTTACCTCACCGTCATCGTCATGCTTATTCTATATGCTCATGAGTAAGAAACTACCGTTTCTTTATTTGTTGTTGTTGTTGTTGTTGTTAAAAAGACGATAATTCTGATGGAATTATTATTAATATTATTATTATTATTATCATCATCATCATCATCATCATCATCATCATCATCATCATCATCATCATCATCATCATCATCATCATCATCATTATTATTATTATTATTATTATGATTATTGGCCTGCAGAAGTTTTTCAAGCGTCCAAAAGAAGTATTTGAAATACCACCAGGATCTACGTAAAGAGGTGATCAAGATCAACAGGCCTGAGATCGACAAGGTGGCCAAACTTAGCGAAGGCGAACAGGAAAACACCGTCTTCTATATGCGCGGGGAGATGGGCCCTGACGCGACCTTGCCCCCAGTCACCTTCACGGTCTCCAAAGGTAAGTCAAGGTCACTTGTCGGGAAATAAGAGGGGGAGGAAGAGTAGAGAGGGGTAGGGTGTTGTTGTATTTTATGTATGGATGGACTTGTTCGTGAATTTGTTTAAAATAAATCTGTAATTTTATTTTAAATGAATAGAATTCATAGTAAGATTTAGGAGCGAAGAAGGAGGAGGAGAAGAAGAAGAAGAAGTTGTTGTTGTCGTCGTTGTCGTAGTCGTCGTCGATGACGATGATGATGAGGAAAAGGAGGATGGCGACGGCGATGACGACGACGACGACGATGATGATGATGATGATGATGATGATGATGATGATGATGATGATGATGATGATGATGATGATGATGATGATTTTATTGTTGTTGTCGATGATGATGATGCACCCATTGCACATAGCTGCGATCGAAAGAAAGTATACTCCAGGCACACGCTGCGCAGCACAGTCTAAAGTATGTCCCTTGTCCCTTGAAGGGAGGTAAGCGAGGTTAGCAGCCTGCTCTGATAACAAAAGTAAGTTTCGTCTCCTTTAGGCGACGAATTAGGTCACGCAGTATTTGTTTCTAGGTCAACTGTCTTTTACGAACCGTTTGAGAATCTTTTCGAAACGTTTATTGACGCCGGATAGTGTCCTCACTTGGTTTCATACAATTTAAGAATCCAAGAAGGCAAATGGGTTTTGGGAACGGTAAAAGCATTTTTGTAGAGAAAAGGGTTAAGGCAAGGGTTAGGGATAGATCTACAACTAACCCTTACCCGAACCCTTGTAGCCCGCTCTTTCCGTCACTTTTAAACAGTAGTGCGCTTCGCATCCGCGGCTAGCAGCGAGCCCAAAGTATACTTTGAAGAGATGGAGGGAATACTTTCATCTGCTGCTAGCGGGAGTTTTGGCGATACTTTCTACCGATCGCAGCAATGTGTATTACCTCGATGATGATGATGATGATGATGATGATGATGATGATGATGATGATGATGATGATGATGATGATGATCATGATCATGATCATGATCATGATCATGATCATGAACAGGATGAAGACCATGACAAAAACACCACCTACTATAATAACAACACTACTGACGGTGTGTACACATTGCAGGAAAACTTAGGTGGCATACGTCTTCCTTGTTGCTGTTTCTGGACAACAAGGACAAGGCCTACACGCCAGAGAAGTTCTTCTTCGAGACCATCGACCTGAGCTACTGTGGCTGCCCAGGCAAGCTCTATGTGAACTTCTTGGACGCCTTGTGGACGTTCAGCAAGCTGGCGGTCTTCCTGCTCTTCGTCTTCATCGTCGTCATGGCCTTCGGCAGCGCTCACGAAGTCTCTTCCACTAACCAACTCCTCGCTACTATCGCTGGAGGCTTTGTGCCTCTCATATTCAGGTAAAGGAAATGAATGATATTTTGTTTCCGTCTCGTCGTCGCTGTCGCCGTCGCCGTTGCCGTCGTCATCGTTGTTGTTGTTGTTGTTGTTGTTGTTGTTGTTGTTGTTGTTGTTGTTGTTCTTCTTCTTCTTCTTCTTCTTCTTCTTCTTCTTCTTCTTCTTCTTCTTCTTCTTCTTCTTCTTCTTCTTCTAGTAATATCTACGATCAATCGGCTGATCATTGCTGATATAATCATACTTTCTTCGGCGAGTCCAGGATTGAGCGACTTCTGGTGCCTTGAGCAGCTCTTTTCTCGGGCAATAAATACGCTATAAAATTACAATTATTTAAATATATAACTAGGATTTTAATGTTCGTAGTACGCCGAAAGAGCGACAATTATTGTGAAAGATCTTTTCCCCGTATTAATGACTGGGCGCCAATGGCTACCCGCTTGTCGCATGTTGAATTCTTTTTGTGCAGTTATTATAAAATTGCGACAGAAAGATAAAGAAGAAGAACAAGAACAAGAACAAGAAGACAAACGCAAAGACGATTCTTCATTGCGTATAAGCTTAACTACTAAGTTTCGTTATCTCAATATTTTAATATTAAGTAAAGTTAACAATTCCTATTCGGCCTACATTTCTCTTTTAGATACGTCTTCACTGGAAATCGCAGGTCTTCTGGGATCGACGACAAGAGCATCCAATGGCAGACGAGCTTTCATGCCGCAGTCAATAACTATACACAGACTTGGCCAGTGTTTGACATCGACTCTGCTGCCTCAAATGCATGGTTAGTAACTGATATGGAACAAAGATTTCCAATCAAAATGGACAGTATCACATTGCCTTATATGGTAAGGTGATTGTCAGTAATACTTTTGTCTTCACTCTATGTAGGAAGATGTAGACAGCTGTGTTGTTTAAGAGCAAAGTGTGTGACAGCTGTTACGACATTTCCATTGCTTTTACACAGGCGTATCGAGTAATCAGGATGCCCTTGCAGTGGCGTAGCGGTTTGGTCACACGCTATAGCTAATGGTTCGTGAAGCAACGTCGAGCCCGGTTAGTACTTGGATGGATGGACCATGCTTGGAATGCAACCATCGAACGACACAAAAATAATGAAGCAAGCACACAACAAACACCCAGTCGACCCAGCGGTGAATGGGTACCCGGCTCTGTTTAGAACCGGGAAAAGGTAAATTAGCGAGGGAAAAGAGATGGGCTCCGCCATGATTCTTCTTCTTGAGTTCAGCAGCCACAATCAGTATATAACTTTATTTGCTGCGATTGGTTGTTACTTGGGAAGTTGTCGTGTTGTTTTGTGGTGTTGTGAGAAAAAAAAAAGCGTTAAGCTGGCCCAGAAAAAATAAAGATCTCAAACAAACGTCTCTCTCCCTCAACGGCTGAAAGAAGGCTTGTGTGGTGGTCTTTCGGATCTCGTTGTTGGTGAAGTGCTGGGTATAGGAAATGCCCAGAAGTCTTCTGTAGCGCCTCATCTCCATGCAACGAAGAATACAAAGCATGGAGATGAGGCGCTACAGAAGACTTCAGGGCATTTCCTATACCCAGCACATCACCAACAACGAAATCCGACAGACCATCACACAAGCCATTGGACAACACGATGGTGAAGTGGTGAAGAAACAGAAACTCCGATGGTATGGCCACGCCACCATAGCTTCAGGCCTTGCAAAGACCATCCTGCAGAGCACGGTGCAAGGAGGCAGAAGAAGACAGAGGCAGAAAAAGAGGTGGGAGGACAACATTCGAGAATGGACTGGCTTGACACTGAGCGAAGTCATGAGGGTTGCTGAGGACAAAGAGTACGCTGGTTAAACGATCATCTATGGTGCCCCAATAACCTTCGAGTTACGGGATAGGATAGGATAGAAAAAAAAATAGAGATCTCAAACAAACGTCTCTCTTCCCAACGGCTGAAAGATTACTGGAACATTCTGTAACACCTTTTTATCCAGTTATCAGCGACGAATCGTTTCCTACATAGGCCCACCTCTCTTTCTTTTTCGTTGTTTCAGCAGCCCTACAGCAAGCAAACCTGCTGACCAAGACTCACAGATGCTGGGCGACACCCTGGAGAAACAGCCACTAGCTACGTCCACTCTCCGTCACGACGTCAGCGCCATGTCCAGTCCTTCATCTCCTCCTCCCGGTGACCACCACCTCCTTCTTTCCCCAGATCCATCCTCCACACTCGCCTCGGGAATGTCACCGAGCACTTTCGGAGGCTCCGAGGTGGCGGAGTCCGTGGATTGGGAAGATACAACCATTGACGTCATATTTGACCTTTCACCTTCAGGAGCGTATGCGCAGTCAGGAATGACCGGGTCACAGACGATGATCGCCGGGAATAGAAGAAACGGTTCCTTGAGCGAAGAACGCGATGAAGATGAAGATGCGTAAACGTTTTTTTTTAGAAGAAGAAGAAGTACAAAGAAGAAGAAGTACAAAGAAGAAGAAGAAGAAGAAGAAGAAGAAGAAGAAGAAGAAGAAGAAGAAGAAGAAGAAGAAGAAGAAGAAGAAGAGATTTATACATGTAGAAGAAGAACAGATATATAGCTTGTGTCGGTTATATTTGATTGCAGTTCTGAACGTGACTTATGTTTGCGTTTGTAGATTAGTTTAGAGTGATTCCTTTTGTGAATTTTGTTATTTATAAATATTTTTTAGGCGAGCGGAACCCTTCATCCAGTTTTTTCAATAGTTCATTCACTCTCTCATTTAGAATTGCTCCCTTTGTAAAGTTTCATGTATTGATTGATTATATTATTTAATTAATTTACTCGATCTCTCGCTTATTCTATCATTTATTTACGGAACGTCCACACATTCTTTCAGTTGTCTACCCATTAGATAGATAGATATTCAGTGTTTATAAGGTCCAGCGGACTGTTAAGAGCCGAATCAGGAGCACTGGAATCATTCAATAATTTTTTTTCCAGCTATCTGTCAATCACACCAAAGACAAATTATTTGGTTTTCACGGACTTTGCTTGTAGGTGTAGCAGAGTTGTACCGTTTTAACGCTTAGTGCAAAATGTATTGCAAAAGGTATTGTGTAAATGTTTAGATTTTGAACAGTGCTTCTAACTACCATTTTATAAATTTTATTTTCCTATTGTATTTCATATTCTTTGATATTCATTTCAAGAAAACATCCTTGTGTAATTATGGTGAGGACATGGTTAGTATTACTATTACGTTTCATGCATTAGACGTGGTTGCTACACCATGTTTTATTATATACTTATTATTTATGTATACATTTATTCTTAATGATATCGTTCTAACATAGCGCTGTCCAGCTCAGGGGCTGCTCAAGGCGCTGGCCGATACACTATCTAGCTCAGGTTGCCAGAGACAGACTTTGGGCACATGGTCTGATGCCCAGACATCTGAATACAATTCTGGGCGACCATTCTGTTCATCCACGATGCCCCCCCTCCCTCTTCTCTACTCATCCCCCTCGTACAGGGAGTTTTTGTATAAATAGTATCCCCACTTTCTGGAAATTTAGTGCTTTAAATTCCCACTGTCGCTGTCATTCTCCTTTGTTATTTTTCATTCCTACTCTGTTCTATCAACCTACTATACTATCTTCTTCTTCACTAGACCAGTCAACTACCTTTTTCTTGAAAACTCTTTCAAAACTCCTCGATCATTTATGTATGAGGTCTGTTGGGTCAGTTGGGAATATTGGACGCTTTCTGCCATTTGGTCACTGGGGCTTCCTATGATATTATTTTTTTTAGCAATATAGGCACGTTCTATGTATCCTTTGTTGATATTTTATAATGATGTTTATATTCTATTTTGTTTTTGTAAAAGGGGGTTTGATAAATTAGAGTATAGCCTCAGCGTCCCCTGCGTGGGATGCTTTTATTGTAAAGTGACCGGCTGGTGGAGTGCCTTCAGTGTTACCACTAAGGTTGTCTCAGCAGATCTGTTATACGGATCAGGGGTGAGTCCTCTTTCAACCAAGTTGTGGTCCTGATTTTGTGTTGTCCTGATTCGGTTCTTTGCAGTCCGCTGGACCCTGTAAGCAATGAATAACTAACTAACAAAATCCACGATGTGTTCACTGAAAACGTTTTTGTTGGCACATGATGCATTGTACAGTGCATGTTCTGTAGTGCGGCTTAAGGTTTCCAATTCCAAAGGGAAAACAATGATTTTGTATGCTGACATTGCTTTGTTTATCATTATTGTTTGCATTGGTTATAAATATAATTTTTGTTGTGTCATTTAGAAGTCTGAGAGTAAAGATGTATGTTATTTTTCCCATTAAAAAAAAAGCTGCAAGAGTAGGTTAAAAGATGTTTCCATCGTCTGTGGCTGTCTCCGTCAGTCTCTGTCTCTTGGTCTGCCTCTGTCTGTCTGCCTCTGTCTGTCTGCCTCTGTCTGTCTGTCTGCCTCTGTCTGTCTGTCTCTCTTTCTCTGCGTGTCTCTCTGTGTCTCTGCCACCCCCTTATCCCTTCCTCTCTCTCTCTCTCTCTCTCTCTCTCTCTCTCTCTCTCTCTCTCTCTCTCTCTCTCTCTCTCTCTCTCTCTCTCTCTCTCTCTCTCTGTATGTTTGTATCTCTGTCATCTCCATATCCTCCCTCTACCCCCGTTGGGGTGCCGGGGGTTTCAGTATAAATAGTATCCCCACTTTCTGGAAATTTGGTGCTTTAAATTCCCACTGTCGCTGTCTTTCTCATTTGCTCTTTCTCATTCCTGCTCTGTTCTATCAATCTGCTATACTATCTTCTTCTTCGCTTGACCAGTCACCTACCTTTTTTTCTTGAAAACTCTTCCGGGACAAGGCTCCTTATTTGTGTATGAGGTCTGTTGGATCAGCTTGGGAATATTGGACGCTTTCTGCCAGGTGGTTACTAGGGCTTCCTATGATGTTATTATTTAGCAATGTAGGCATTCACTAGGGTTGTTTTGGCAGATCTTTTATGCGGATTGGGGGGGGGGGGTTGTTCGGTCCTGATTTGGCTCGGAAGAGTCCGCTGGACCTAAAACAATAATCATGTAATGTAATGTAATTTATACTCCCTCTCTCTCTCATTGTTCTTTTCCTGCCCAGGTTGATATCAAGTCAAGTCACGTCAACAAATCTTTATTCACAAACATACAGTGAAACGTTTAGCTTATACAGTACAATTAACCACATGCACACGCCCACACACCCACATAACCACATATGCACACAAAGGGCAGGCTCCCAACTCGCCCAATAATACACATATACACACATGAGTGCTGACAACATGCGACATAAAACATCATTATACACTTTTACATTCACCACATACAAAACAAGAAAACCAACAACAAAAGAAACAAATGTTAAAATTTGCGTATGAAAGAAAAAATGGTGAGAACGAAAAGTAGCCTACTAAAGGAATAAATACATTTGCATAAATAGAAAGGGAATATTTTACATCAGCGCAATCACATACCCCTTCACCCCCTTCCTCCTCCCATCTTTCACACACATCTTCCTCCACCACACAACTCACTTCTGAAATTACCGTGTTAAAAAAAAGTACTAATCTCCCTCTATCCATCCCACCCACTCTCCCCTATACCCATACACCACAGGCGCTTGTATCTGGACACGCGAGCGCCTATGCCTGTGACGCGTTCCCTTTGGTTATATCTGGATACGCGAGCACCTATGCCTGTGACGCGTCTCCCTTTGGTTATCTATTATAGATAATCAAAGGGAAGACGGTTCGCAGGCATAGGCGCTCGCGTGTCCAGATACAAGCGCTGTAACAGCAGAAATGTTGACGACAAAAATGTAGTAACTCAGCTTAGCGATAAACAGATAGTATTGAATAAACTTGACGTTAATTCACCAGTTATCTAAAGAGAAGTCATTATGTTAAATTAACCTCCTTGCACCGTTCGTTCCCGAGACAGCCAAGCAGACCTCGCAAACCAAGAATGTTAAGTAGCTTACTCAGCCAATTTGACCAGGGTCTCTTGAAGCGATAAGTAGCCCAGGCGACTCATATCTCTCTTGGATCTATCCTGTTTCGTCTCTGACATTCCAAGTCGAGACGTAACCGAGCGTGTCTCCCAAATAGAACAGGGGAGAGGAATTTCAAAAAAGGAGATTCACATGTTATCCCGTAGGAACGAGATTAACTAGAAACGAGAATTAAATGATTGGTCGGATCGGAGGACGTAGAAACCCATGCATATCCCCATAGCCAAAAACTGAGTTACAGTACTCCTCTCTTAAGGTGACCACCCACGGGACCAAATTTTTGTTTGATCTTATCCGAGGGGCACCCTAAACAGTCCTCTGATAAGATCAACTACCAGTAAAAAAAATTGATCCTATACGAGGTGCTAAATTTTTGTGTCGTGTGACAGTGTGTGTGTGTGTGTGTGTGTGTGTGTGTGCGTGTGTGTGTGTGTGTACATGTGTGCACGTTGGTGCGCGCGTATGCATGTATGCATTACTGTATATTTATATTTGTGCGTGTGTATGATGCATAAGCACACACTCAAACACTCAAACGAAGGATGCAAGCATACATACACATACACACACTCTCACACACACAAACACATTGACGCGCACGCACGCCAATGAGATTAAAAAATAAAACGTATGCACCAAGACAGATGCTACTGGGTGTATTTGCAGAAAACCTTTCACAAGTTTAACGAATTGTTCACTTTGTCTACGCTACGGCACATGCTTTATCGCTAGTGAATGAAGTCAATTCAGGGTAAGGTCCACTGTGGCAATACGTCCCGCTTTTGCCATTGTGCGAAATCTTCTCGATTTGACTCACTGAAAACAAAAACAAACACAAAAACAAAAACAAAAAAGATAATAATAATAATAATAATAATAATAATAATAATAATAATAATAATAATAATAATAATAATAATAATAATAATAATAATAATAATAAGAGTGAACATTGGATCACAAAATGTGACCAACATTTTTTTTTTTCATGGCTGACGTACTGCTATTTTTTACAGATGCAATCCCCCCAATCCCCCCCCCCTCCACCACCACTCCTTTTTTTTTCTTCTCAATATTATTATGATAAAGGTTAGGTGGAACTCGGTCACAAAAATTCCATCCAACATGAATTCAAAACAACAGCCTCCCAGCTATGTGAACAGGAAATGACATCATAAGGAATATATGACATCATCTCAAAACAGGAAGTGACCTCATAAATGACGTCATCTGTGACATCAATTTCTCTTAAGCAGTAGTCTCCTCCATTTGGAAACCAAAAAGGGGGTGACGTTATCGGAGGTTTTCCCTTATGCCAGGTGATGCTAAGCAAGGAATTCTAAATGGTACAAAGAAGGTGTTTGGCCGGGACCAACAACCTAATTGATCTTATCCGCGTTGTGACCTTAAACGGTAGTGACGTTAAAAGAGGAGTACTGTAGTCAGTCGTATACTAACTGCGAAGCCACGAGGGTCAAACAAGGAGCAGACTGCAATGAACCATAAAGCATCAGCCTCATCAAGAAAAGTGATAGACTAGAGACGGTTCACAATTCCCAGAGATTAGAAGTAAGTTAACACTAGGAGTTTTGATTCCTGTATGTTTAGATATATTATATTGATTGCCATGTATTAGTATGTTCATGTTATATATATTTACAGAAACCGATTATTGTTTCTGACACGTTGTGCATGTTGGTTGATATAACTTAGCCTTAAGATTCGGATCGAAGTGTGCATATGGGAAACTCGGCAGGTGTCTGATGCTATAGACTCCATGCAGAGGATACCGCATACCCATATCTGAATAGAATATTGTAGCCAGAGTTCTGAATTTTACAGATCAGCTCTGGGACGGTTTGTGAAGTTAACGCATGATGCTTGCTCCAGTGGAAACAACGGAAATCATCTAGATTCTACCTCGCCACGTCCGGCCCCATTGCTACACGCCTCACCCAATCATCCTGAGAGGCAAAACCCCTCAGCTTGACCGACGGACTCAAGCACACGCTGCCGCATAGCAGCTAAGTCTCCCTCAAATGCAAACTGAGGTCTAACCCAACTTGGACTCATATTCAACCACCAGAACAATATTAGAACTGCTTAGCAAGTGATGATGAAGAACTGCTAAAGAAATTACCCAACAAGTTGAACAATTATAATTATTAATTTACATTTAAATGAAGTAATGTAATATTTGTGTTGACTATATAAAAGTTGAAATCACATACATACGACTGGTGTCATTCTATTTGTATTGTTGTGTGTCTACTAGTTTTTCTTCTCTTGAGACCAAGTAACATAGTCCGTTGATTAGTAATAAGCATTTCTTAAAGTGAGCCAGATGATACTTTAAAACCCGAGAACAAATATACATTTTATGTGACCAAGCACCGGGATTAGTCTCTCACACCGCCTTGGAATTCTGGTAAAAGAACGGCTGATAGAGGTAGCCTAACGCCCCATCTATCTACAAGTCTTACTCCCCTTGTAAGAATATCATCACAAGCGTCTGTACCATATACCCTAGGTAGCTCTCTCTCTCTCTCTCTCTCTCTCTCTCTCTCTCTCTCTCTCTCTCTCTCTCTCTCTCACCGAAAAAAACATGGAAGTACAAACTATGGAAACACATCTCCTTCTTTCTATGACCAAGGGAGTTCACTCATTCACTCATTGTCACTTCGTCTTGCCGTATATGCCCACAATCAATCGTGTTGATTATTATGGCACTTTTTACCAAGGTGCATGCTGGGTGTGTTCTTGTTACCGGCACTCACCCGTCTAGGACATGAGCGTCAGGATCTTTAAAGTTCGTTATGATGGAATGTATGCGACACAGACTAGACCTCGGTTTATACTCTCATCCGAAGGAGTAGGAAACGGGAGTAAAGTGTCTTACCCAAGGACACAACACAATGCCCCGGCCTGGGCTCTAACCCGGGACCTTCCGATCCGCAAGCCAACGCTCTAACCATTCGGCCACCGTCCCTCCCTTGCGAGGCAAGGTAGAGATCTAGATTGTACTTGTAGTCATTTCTTATCATGGGCATTTTCATGACACATTTGTAACTTTAGTAGTGCATATATTTAGTCTATCGTTGTTTTTGACCTATTTCTTTTAGTTTACAAGGTACGATATAAACTTTACCGGCAGTCAGCAAGCAGTTTTGAAAGTGCAAAACCGAAGAAGAAAAGTAGGCTTACGTTTGTTTTGCACAGATGCTGTTGCCGTGTTGGTGTTCCGTACTGTCATAGTACACGTTTCTTTTTCTTTTCTTTTTCTTCAGAAATGCTCTGCATCTGTATCACCTGGCAGCTTTGAGGGCTCATTCTGCATATTCCGCTTCTGACTGTACAACCGGCGAAACAGCAACAACTGCCCTGAGGGCGACGTTTGGCGGACATGTCAACAGGGTCAAAATATCACTATCAAAATATGTACGCCATTCAGCAATCGGAAGTTTGGAACACACACGTCCAAAAAAGACGGGAAGCAGAGAACTTCGGGCCTTCACGCCGAAAGCCGTGCATCCATATACTGAACTACAGAAGAATCCATGGAAAAAACCCAAGTGAATAACCCTCCATCCATCAGTGAGATAAAATGGTTTGACCCTAACGACGTTAGCCTACACCAAAGACCTTGATATATATCAAGGTCTTTGCCTACACCACAGACAGCCGAAATTCAACGAGCGATCGTTGTGACACTAAGGGACACAACTAAGGGAGCTCAGTTTTAAACAAAAACAAATCAAAAGGTGCAAAGATGAATGTTTTGCTCTTTCTGCACGTACGTACTTAAAGAGAGACTGAATTTTTATTTCCAAACTTTTATATTAGAAAGTAGGTCTATTATAATAGAAGATTTTATTAATCGACATTATTTTTTTTTAAAGTTGTTTTAACATAAATTTATTCAACAAACAAACCAGATAATAATACAAGGCAAAAACACCAGGGCGCACAAAAGCACAAGGCTTAAATGAGTGCTACCCAAATAATAATAATGTATCAAAAATATCACTGGCGGACGACAGGAAACAACAACAACACATTAAATATAAATACAAGAAAAACAAAGAAGACAAATTTATTTTTTTAAAGTTTTCCAAGCGAATGGAGAAAAAAAAAGGGAGTTCGGTGGCGGGGTTGTGGTGAGGGGGTGGGGTGGGGGTTGGGTGGAGCGGAGGCGGGGAGGGGCGGATGCGAGAGAGTTATAGGAAGAAACTTACAGATGTGTGTTGAGGATCAAAGTTAAAGAGCGAAGTATGTGGAAAGTCGTTGAAAATAAAATGTGAAAATAAAATAAAATATATTATAATATGCGGTCAAAAGCGGTTACATGAAAGTAAAAATGTGCGAACAGTTGAAAATCGACAGTATTGAGGTAAAATCTCTCCAAGGCAGCGAAGGGAAAAAAAAAAGACAGTGATGTCCCTGATAACGTCACGGGCTTCAGTAATTGAGAGGTCTCTAATGCAGTCATAGAGCGGCATTTCTGCCTGCAGGGACCGCATCGTTTCCGTCGGCAAATCCACCGTTTGTGGTTCGCCTGTAACTGTATTCTAAGGGAGGTAAGCCATTTACTACTGTGGCAGACGACCTTTTGGACGCTTGGACAGGACGTTTAAATTCAACTTCGCAAATAAGAGATACACAACAATAACAACAACAACAACAACAAAAGTATGAATATTTACGCAAATAGCCACCTCTTAATATTAATTAGATATTTTATATGTTCTTTCGCAATTTTGTTCTAGAATCTCAAATTCACTTTAACTCAGGAAATTTACTTTTGTTTTTTTCAAGACTGTTATCTACATTGCTTCTTTTTTAAAGGGCACATTTAAGGCATGCCACATTTCAATCGCTCTCAGTGAGCGCTACGTGTCCACCGCTATCAGTTGAACCTGACACGTTGGCTGATATGACCGTGCTCTAGATGCTTGTGAACTGAACACCAAATGTGTTGATGTCTGTGTGCATGTTCAGGTCAGCGCAGCTTTAAGCATTGCAGTGGATAATCATTAGCAGTGTCTGACCATTATCTACCCGAGTCAATCGCTCTAATATAACTAATAATAATAGCAGAAAGCGGTTTGTGTGTCGAAGAAGTGACAACATACAACTATGCTCGCGATTTGACATCATTTTATGCAAACTATAACGTAAATGTTTAGCATCAAGTTAGTAATAATAATAATAATAATAATAATAATAATAATAATAATAATAATAATAATAATAATAATAATAATAATAATAATGCATATAACTTTTAACGTACTAGGTCGCTAGGCAGAGAAAGATATAAACTTACAGAACGAACTTCAAAAACAGACAAGATAAAAAGTCAGTGTCATTGCCAAGCGTCAAATGGTAGAGAGAGTGTGCTAAAGATGATCGTTTGTCGTGTCCCCCATCTCCCCAGGAGGATGAAGAAAGAGGAGCCAATAGAAGAGGAGGAGGAAGAGGAATGGGGATAAATATGTCATAGTAAAATATAGGAAGAAACAACCCAACGCTTAAAACAAGACACTCCAAAAAACACAACAAAGAAGAAGAAGAAGAAGAAGAAGAAGAAGAAGAAGAAGAAGAAGAAGAAGAAGAAGAAGAAGAAGAAGAAAAGAGCAACAACGACAACAACCATCCGGAGAAGAAGAAGGAGAGCAACAACAACAACACAACAACAACAACAACAACACGACGACGGCGACGACGACGACGACGAAGAAGAAGAAGAAGAAGAAGAAGAAGAAGACACCCGGTACACATTGGTCGAAGGCTACTAGATGCATGCTGTAGTAGTCGCCTCAACAGGCGATAAAGCATGCTCTCATGCTTCAGAGCATTGCTCCCTATACGCTTCAAGCTCTATAGTGGCGGAAAAAGCGCAATTTCACTGTAAATATATACAGAATGTTGCTCTACAACTTTCCGCTCTTTCCTTCTCAAAAACCCATTCGCCTTTTTGGATTCTTAAATTGTATTAAACCAAGAGAGGACACTATCCGGCGTCAACAAACGGTTCAGAAACATTCTTAAACGGTTCGTAAAAGACAGTTGATCTAGAAACAAATACAGTTTGACTTAATTCGTCCCTTAGAGGAGACGAAACTTACATTTTCTATTTTCATGAGTTCATTGGTCATTGCTCTTAGGGCTTGAAGCGTATAGGAAGCAGTGCTCTGAAGCATGAGAGCATGCTTTATGGCATGTTGAGGCGACTACTACAGCATGCTTCTAGTAGCCTTCGACCAATGTGTATCGGGTGCAGAAGAAGAAGAAGAAGAAGCAGAAGAAGAAGAAGAAGAAGAAGAAGAAGAAGAAGAAGAAGAAGAAGAAGAAGAAGAAGAAGAAGAAGAAGAAGAAGAAGAAGGAGAAGAAGAAGAAGAAGAAGAAGGAGAAGAAGAAGAAGAAGAAGAAGAAGAAGAAGAAGAAGAAGAAGAAGAAGAAGAAGAAGAAGAAGAAGAAGAAGAAGAAGAATAAGAAGGAGAAGAAGAAGAAGAAGAAGAAGAAGAAGAAGAAGAAGAAGAAGAAGAAGAAGAAGAAGAAGAAGAAGAAGAAGAAATACACAACACAAGGAGAACCACAAGACTGAAATGGTGGAAGGAACCAAAATAAAGTTTTTAATTTAATCGTTCTTATATAGCGCTTTTCCAGCTCAAGAGTTGCTCAGGGCGCTGGCCGATGCAGGACCTAACTCAACCGCCCGAGGCGCCTTCTCGCAGCCTTTGGGCGCATAGTCTGAGTTAAATAAAATAATCAGTTCTACAGCAACAGGCCTGCTTTGTGCAATGAAAACAGAAGACTGACTAAATGCAGTTGACAATATAAAAAAAATAGTAGCACTTTTAAGCCAGCATTCTTCACTAATAGCAGACACCATTCTAAAATGTATTATATAAAAATAAATAATATTAATTAATTATTTGATTTATTTTAACGAGCATGCTTGTCCCTTGCCCAGGGAAGCTCAAAGCGCGTTACATAAAATCGATGTACACAATTTAAATTACAAAATGTAAGATGCACAAAATACAAAATTGCATAAATAAATCCAAGCATGCAAACCACAGGAATAAACATCAGCAAATTGAGGTAAGACTGCATGCGAACCCATTTCAAACCATCTTTTTTATTTGGTGCCGGAAGCATGAATTCCTTTGGAGGAAGCACTTACTCTTTTGAATCCTTCAAGTTATAGTGGTCATAATCAAAGCTTATCAATAGCAAAGAACGCTGGTAATATATCCAGCCTTTTAACAATAGGTTTAATTGTGTGGATTCATTTTAAAAATAATGGAGAAAATGGTTCAAACAACATTCTCTGACTTGAATCTCTGCTTTGGTACTTTCATATTTGTTGTTTTACATTTGAAAAAAAAATCAAGAGGTTTACTCGAAAAACTACTGTTATATTGTCGTCCACAATGACATGCAACTTTTATTCAAGATCTTTTTTTTTCACGTCAATAAAAGACAAGTTGGTGTACATCATCCAAACGCATACAATGAGACATTGTGGAGTTTGATTGACAATCTTCATAACGGAAATTCCTTAGCAATTCTCTTTAGAATAATCAAAGATATGACGTGAATTCAGCAACACTTTGACTTCATCAAATATTTAGTGTAGGTGTTTCCCAAGCTTCAGTGACAAAGATGTGTCAAGTATTGAAGAACATCACCGTGGAACCCGTCCTCCTGCTGTTTATGTTCTCTTCTTCGTTGAATTTTTCGGCATTTATGGTAAGTAAAATAAAATTCAACTTGGTCTTTGCGTTTGTCAGTCTGCTGGTCGGTCTTCCGTTCGTTTTCCTGTCTGTCAGGCTGCCTGTCCGTTTGCCTGTCTGTTTACCTGATGGTCAGTCTGTCCGTTCGTCTCTATGTCCACCTCTCTCTAACAGTGCGCTCAACTATCTGCCCCGCAAATCGTTCCGTTCATCTATCTGTGTGTCTGTCCATTATTTATTTTGCCTTCCTTTCAGATTCAGAGTCTGAGGTTTTCTTTCTCTTGGATAGTTCTATAATTGTGATGAAGATTGTAATGCTGACGGTAATGCTGACAACGACGACAATGTTGATGAGGTGAGGTTGCTGCTTCTGGTGTTCCTGCTGCAATTGCTGCTGACGAAGATGATAATATTGCTACTACTACTGATGTCGTTATTGTTGTTGTTGTTGTTGCTGTTGTTGTTGTTACAACGGCTGCTGTTAATGGTAGTGATGATGATGATGAGGAGGAGGAGGAGGAGGAGAAGGAGGAGGAGAAAAAAGAGGAGGACGCTGCTGCTGCTGATGGTGAAGAAGAAGAAGAAGAAGATAATGACGATGATGATGATGATGATGATGATGATAATGATGATGATGATGATGATGATGATGATGATGATGATGATGATGATGATGATGATGATGATACTGCTGCTGCTGCTGCTGCTGCTGCTGCTGCTGCTGCTGCTGATGATGATGATGATGATGATGATGATGATGATGATGATGATGATGATGATGTCAATGCTGGCAACAGGCGATAAACTACGACAAATCGTGCCTGCTGTTGTACAACACAACTTTCTGTGAAGACCTAAATAACTCCACCCTAGCCAAGAACCACAAGGCTGAGGAGGATGCCGTGCAGAGCGAAGCTTCCGCCTGGATCATGCGCGGAAACATTGCCATCACTGTGCCGGTAACAGCCGAGTGCTTTAGAACACCAGATTCTTAGGCGATCATTTGACTTTATTTTTTAAAGTAAATAAAAAAAATAAATGTTTAAATTAATTAATAGATTAATTAATTAATTAATTAAACATGTTTTAATACAATCGTTTGAATTATAATTATGAAGACCAAATGCTTGGACTGGCTAGAAGTAATGGACTTGTGAACAGCTTGATGGTTGGTTGGTTGTTTTATTAACGTCTTCTTCATCGAGATAATAAGACTTACACACGCATTCACACACATTTACACCAGATACTTACATACATCCATACATATAAAATAAATAATTATATAAACTGAGCAACTGGCGAATCAATCAGAGCTTTTGCTCATCGAACGCTTACAGCAAAGCTTATGTTATCAACGGAATCGATTATATAAACATCAGTTGGCAAAAATGGACGAATATCACTGCATTGAAATAATACATGTTTCAGAGAAATAGATTCACCACATATGCATTCCACATGTTTACAATATTTGGTTTTAATTGACTTTAATACTATTCTATGTGTCATGCTTGAAATTGATCTAGCAATTCCACAAGGTTTATTATAGTTGCGATTAAGTTTATTCTCTTTTACAAATTAATTTTCTATAGAGTTTTATATTTCTTTAGAAGACAACGGTATCTTTATTGTTTGAGAATTAATATTTGAAGCACCAAGTTTTGCAGCCCGATCAGCACAATCATTAGAAAGGAAACCACTATGTGAGGGAATCCAGACAAAATTCTCCTGAGTGCCATTAGTTATCAAACTGTGAATAATATTTTAAATTAGCAAGATCCGCACGAGAAACAACATCGTCATAGGAACCTGGAATGTCAGGACCCTAACTGCGGAAGGAAAATTAGAAGAACTGGCCCACGAGCTGGACCACTATCGATGGAACGTTCTAGGTATCAGCGAACTGCGCTGGAAAGGCCTAGGTGAAACAACGACTGACAAAGGCCACAAGCTCTATTTCAGCGGTAGAGATGACAGGCACGAACACGGCGTTGGATTCTTGGTCCACAAGAACATTCTAGCCACTGTCATGGGTTGCCGCCCAGTCTCCAGTAGACTCATTACCATCCGTCTGAGAGCAACCCCTTTCAACATTACCATCATCCAGGCCTATGCCCCAACATCAGACTATGAAGACAGCGAAGTGGAGGATTTTTATGAAAATATACAGGCGGTCCTTGACCAAGTGCCGAAGAAGGACATAGTCATAGTGCAAGGCGACTGGAATGCCAAGGTTGGCCAAGATGCACACCACAACTGGGGAGACACATGCGGACCCCACTGCAACAACGAGACAAATGACAGGGGTCTGAGGCTATTGGAGTTTGCCAGATACAACAATCTGGTACTGGCAAACACGCTTGGTCTCCACAAAAAATCCAGACGATGGACATGGCACAGTCCCGGCAGGGAACATCACAACCAGATCGACTACATCATGGTCAAGAAACGCTTCAGATCAAGCATCAACATTGGCAGGACACGCACTTTTCCAGGAGCAGACATTGGAAGTGACCACGATCTCGTGATGATGTCTTTCCGGCTCCATTTGAAGAGAGTAAATACAGCAAAGTGCACTAGGCTGAAGTTCGACCTGGACAAACTGCAAGACCCGGAGGTGGCAAAAATATTTCAGGCCACAATTGGAGGGAAATTTGCACCACTGCTTATTTTGGGGGCAGGCGAAGTAGATGTCAACACCATGACCAATACCTTCAACTCAGCTGTAACAGATGCCGCCACTGAGATCCTTGGCAAGCACAGACCAAAGAAGAAGCCGTGGATCACACCTGAACTTTTGGATCTGTGTGATAAACGAAGAGAGTTAAAAAAGAAAAAGAACACCTCACAGGGAGCTGATGTCTACCGAAAAATCAACAATGACATCCGAAAAGGCATGCGCACAGCAAAGGAGAACTGGATAGAAGATCAATGCCAGGAAATAGAGAACAATCTGAACAAGAACAACAGCAAGAAGGCCTACCAGACGGTGAAGCGGCTGACAAGTGTTAAACAGCCCAAAGTCTCCACTATCCAAAGCAAGTCTGGCATTTGCCTTACAGAAGAACAAGAAGTCTTGGACAGATGGACAGAGTACTGCTCTGACCTTTACAACCATACACCAAATGGAGACCCATCAGTTCTAGCATGTCCCGAGAGCAGAGAAGAAGAAGAAATCCTCCCAATTCTCCGGGAAGAAGTTGAGGCAGCAGTGCAATCGCTGAAGAAAGGGAAGTCAGCGGGAGTGGACAACATACCAGCGGAACTGCTACAAGCAGGAGGAGAAGCGATGACTGATGCTCTCACCATTATCTGTAACAAGATCTGGCAGAGTGGGGAATGGCCTACACCATGGACCCAGTCGCTTGTCATCACTCTTCCCAAAAAAGGTAACCTTCAGGAGTGTGAAAATTACCGCACCATCAGCCTCATCAGCCATCCCAGCAAGGTCCTCCTGAAAATAATACTCAACAGGTTGAAACCACAAGCTGAACAAATCATAGCTGAAGAACAAGCAGGATTCATGGCAGGGCGAAGTACCACTGAACAGATTTTCAACCTCAGAATAATCTGTGAGAAATACCTACAGCACCAACAACATCTATATCATGTGTTCATAGACTTCAAGAAGGCATTTGACCGAGTCTGGCATGCAGCTCTATGGGCAACCATGAAAGTTTACAACATCAGCCCTAAAATTATAGAAGTCATCAAAAGCCTGTATGACAAGGCTACCAGTGCAGTCCTCCATAACAGCGTCATCGGGAACTGGTTCAGAACAACAATCGGTGTGCGTCAAGGATGCCTACTCTCTCCAACACTCTTCAACATCTTCCTAGAGCGCATCATGTCAGATGCTCTTGCAGATCACGAAGGCACAGTCAGCATAGGGGGCAGAGCAATCTCCAATCTTCGTTTTGCGGATGATATTGATGGATTGGCTGGAGAGGAACAAGAACTTGAACAGCTTGTACAGAGGCTTGACACCACCTCCAGAGCTTATGGAATGGAAATAAGTGCAGAGAAGACCAAAATGATGACCAACAACACCAATGGCATCAACACGGACATCAAAGTACAAGGCCAATCCCTCAACACAGTGCACAGCTTCAAATATTTAGGAGCCATTGTGTCAGACAATGGGTCTCGACAGGAAGTCCTCTCCAGGATCGCACAAACAACTGCTGCCCTGACAAGGTTGAAGCCCATTTGGAAAGACAGAACCATCAGTCTACATTCCAAAGTAAGACTGCTGCGCTCTCTGGTCATCTCCATCTTCCTATATGCTTGCGAAGCATGGACCCTCACAGCAGATCTCCAACGAAGAATACAAAGCATGGAGATGAGGTGCTACAGAAGACTTCTGTGCATTTCCTATACCCAACACATCACCAACATTGAAGTCCGACAGACCATCACACAAGCCATTGGACAACACGATGACCTGCTCACAGTGGTGAAGAAACGGAAACTCCGATGGTATGGCCACGTCACCAGATCATCAGGCCTTGCAAAGACCATTCTGCAAGGCACAGTGCAAGGAGGTAGAAGAAGGGGGAGACCGAAAAAGAGGTGGGAGGACAACATTCGAGAATGGACTGGTTTGACACTGAGCGAAGCCATGAGGGCTGCTGAGGACAGAGAAAGATGGAGTATGCTGGTTAAGCGATCATCTGTGGTGCCCCTACGACCTTCGGGTTACGGGACAGGATAGGATAGGATAGGAATAATATTTTTAATTTTCAAAAAAACTCTTTCACCATGATTATCTGAATTCAATGCTTGTAAAACTGACCTTCGCTTATAACCACGCTAAATATGCTCACGGAAAGATTAGAAATTGTATTTAGAGCCATTAATATCGCAATTAATTCAGCAGTGAATATCGAATATCCTTTCCCTAAATAATATGATTCTGAGATATATATAAATCCGGTATTTCTCTTTCTCTTTCTCTGCTGCAACTGCCTGGAACTCACTACCGATGCAACTCCGACATGCTCCATCGCTTTCTTCCTTCAAGCGCCAATTAAAGACCCACCTTTTTAACATGCAACCTCAATAATTTTCACTCCTCCTCCCTTCAATCCCCATATGTAATCTTTTATCAAGTCACGTCATCTGTTCATGGATGGTGGCGGCACCGGCTCGGTTCTTGGTATTCATATTATCTGTTGTTTTGCATGGCCATGTTTTACTGTAATTATTTAACCATTTGATAAGTGTATACCTGTTCTGTGTGTGTGTGTGTGTGTGTGTGGGTGTGTGTGGGTGTGTGTGTGTGTGTGTGTGTGTGTGTGTGTGTGTGTGATTGCACGTGTGTTGTCAAGCGCGGCGAGCTCGCTTTCCTTACCGTTTGCGAGGTACCGCGCGATTCAAATGTACTGTATTATTATTATTATTATTATTATTATTATTATTATTATTATTATTATTATTATTATTATTATTATTACAAACGCTGCTCGTGCTTCATCTGTTTGAAGAACAGATCCATCAGGATATATTTGCAGTTGTCCAGAATACTTCTCATGTATATGATGTCGAACTTCAACTACAGTAAACAGAGAGTTGTGGTTCTTATTTTCATTACAGTAACAGATATCATATTTAGCTCTTTCCAATTCCCACATAGGCACTGGTGAAATAATAGTTTTATGTAAACATTCAATATGCATTAAGACAATTTGAAACAAATCTGTTGTAAAGGTTCCTATTGTTGTAAAGGAGTGCACTTTTTGGACTTGTTTACGAAAATCAAAATCAGATCGTATGAACAGTTCTTCGTCAGTAGGCCTACTGTTGTTAATTGCATTATTTTGTTCTTACTATGTATATGCCACATGATAACTTTCGCCATTCATCAAGAGGGATAACTCCTGCAAGTTTATATGCCGCTGTGGTTTTTGTATGAATTTGGACCATAGTGCTAATTTTATTGCTTTACTGTTTAATGAAGTTACAGATTTTTTTGTCCAATACAATCTTTGCCAATAATTGATTAACTAATATTATAGTTGGTTTCTTTTTTCGTCTTCAGTAAAATCTTGGACAATTTTTGACTACTGGAAAGAAAAGATTTTGTTTTATTTAATAAAATCTGTGACGATCATTCGTGAAATTATAATTTTAAAAAAATAATTCTACAATGATGATTGATTGACTAAAGTTCGAAAATTTTTCTTTCAATAACATAATGGTGATCGCTGAGTAATTTAAAGGGATCGACTTTGACCACGACCCCTCGACAGATCCGTTTAACATTCACAGTGAATGTTGTCCCACTGAAGAAAAACGCTTGCAACAAAAACAACAACAACAACAACAACAACAACAACAATAACAAAACACTCTTTCGAAGGTATAGTTTCTAGCGCTAAAATATCATCGTGTAGCTCGTAGGGCGTATTGGTGCACATTTATATAAGGGAAACCACTCCATGTCAGAACAGAAATGGAAAATTCAAACTTTAGCTGTTAGCTTGAGCATCGAAGCCCCACTGTTTCGTGTTTTTTTTTTATGTAATAACAATGCGAACTTGGAATAAACTTTTTTTCTCTCCAAAAAGTGAGAAAAAAAAGCCTTCGAATTGGGTCCCTTTAAACATTTTTCCCCTACACTATTTATAACGATCGTTGACCAACTGAAGTCTAAGGGGGCCGGGTAGCTCAGTTGGTAAGAGCGTCTTGCTAGTAACCGAAAGGTCGCTGGTTCGAATCCCGGATTGGTCAACGTGTGATCATATTATTTTCCCCTTTACAAACAACTGGCCCGCTGGTGTCAGTATAAATCGGTCCAGTAGTCACCTCTATGCGAAAGTGTCGTGTGACTATAATCTACAAACAACAACAACAACAACTGAAGTCTACTGTTTCTACTGGCAGGCCATCTTGTCGCTCGTGGTGTGGATGGGGAGCTGGGGCGACAGAGTAGGACGTCGCCTGCCGCTGGTGGTGCCCTGTGTGGCCATAATGTTCTACAGCGGCGGCAACCTCCTCAACGCTGTTTACATGCACTGGTCGCCTGCATACTTACTCATTGGCTCGGTAATGACGGAGATGATGATGAGACGAAGGAGTACGTAGAACGACTAGAAGGACGTGGAGAAGGATGGTTGGAGTTGTTGTTGTTGTGGTTGTTGTAGTGGTGGTGGTGGTGATGATGATGATGACGACGATGTTGCTGTTGCTACTCTGCTGCTACTGATGATGACGATGTTGCTACTGCGGCTGTTTCTGATGATGATGATAATGACGACGACGATGTTGTTTGTTGCTGCTTCTGCTTCTGATGCTGCTGTTGCTGCTTCTGCTTCTGCTTCTGATGCTGCTTTGCTGCTTCTGATGATGATGCTTCTGATTATGCTTCTGATGATGCTTCTGATCATGCTTCTGATCATGCTTCTGATCATTCTTCGATGCTTCTGATGATGATGATGATGATGATGATGATGATGATGATGATGATGATGTTCCTGCTGCTGCTTTTTGTTGCTGCTTCTTATGACGACGACGATGTTGCTGCTGCTGCTCTCTGATGCTGCTGCTGTTGTTGCTGCTGCTGTTGCTGCTGCTGGTGATGATAACTTTATATATTTCAAGATATGTTCCGGTCTTGGTGGAAGCTACCTGGCTATTCTGATGGCCTCGTACACCTACATCACGTGCTTGATGGACTCGGACAAGCGAATGATGCGAGTGGGCGTAGCAGAATCCGCAGTCTTTCTCGCTAGTACCATCAGCGATTTCGTCTCGGGAAGACTCGTCGACACTCTCGGCTATAAGCCCGTCTTTGGAATTTGTCTCGGATGCCAGGTTAGTAGTAGTAGTAGTAGTAGTAGTAGTAGTAGTAGTAGTAGTAGTAGTAGTAGTAGTAGTAGTAGTAGTAGTAGTAGTAGTAGTAGTAGTATGTTCTTATTGCAGTTAAATTCAATTAGAGGCACTACCTGCCTAATCGTGCATACTAGCAGTTATATTATTTTGCTGCTTAGCCGATTTTAGTCGTTCGTACAGATGCACTGCACAATGCGCTAGAACAGTTGGTTAGTTAGTAATTCATTGTTTATAGTGTCCAGTGGCCTGCAAAGAGACCAGTCAGGACCACAAAATCAGGACCATAACTAGGTTGAAAGAGGACTCACCCCTGATCCGTATTAGATTTAACCCAGGAAACTAACTAGCCCGCCGGGCTAGCTAGTAAGTAAAGTGAGGTAGCCCGCATGGTTTTTAGGCAGCCCGACAATCGTTCACTTCAATACTGCTGCATGAGCTGGAGTCTATTGATCACGTTGAGGGTTCTTGCCTCTCAGGATGATCGGGTGAGTCTTGTAGCTACGGGGTTCGGACGTGGTGAGGTAGATTCTATAAATAAAGTTCCACATTTTCGGATCAACAACCGTCACCTTGACAATACACGTAATTTGTAGCGAGTGTCTTTTTCACAAACAAAGCAGACAGCGCGCTTGGAGCGAAAGGGAATTAGGCAAAGGGAAATAACGCTCGCGTATGCTTCATACTCGTAGCAGACGAACAGTGACCTAAAAACGCTCTAGCTTCGGACCGAGCTTCTAAAAGTCTGCAAGTAGTTTTTTTTTTTTTTTAGGTCGCCAGGCGGGCTGGCTCAGTTATAAAGTGAGGTCGCCCGAGCCGGTTTTAAGTCGCCTCGGGCGACCGCTAAATCTCACTCCTGGCTGAAGGCATTCCACGAGCCAGCTACTTTACAATAAAGGCAACTCATGCAGGGGACGCTGAGGCTTTACTCTAATTTATCGAACCCCCGTTTACAAAAATAAAATAGAATATAAACATAATTATAAAATATTAACGAAACACATACATATAAAATGCCTACATTGCTAAATAATAATACCATAGAAAGCCCTAGTGACCATTTGGCAGAAAGCGTCCAATATCCCCAAGCTGACCAAACAGATCCCATGCACAAATGAGTAGATTTGGGAGAGTTTTCAAGGTAGGTAACTGGTCTAGCGAAGAAGATACGTGTAGTAGATTGATATAACAGTGTAAGAATGAGAAAGAACAAAAGAGAGCGACAGTGGGAATTTAAAGCACTAAATTTCTAAAAAGTGGGAATACTATTTATACAGAAACCCCCGGCAACCTACAGGGGGTCGTTAGAACAGACTTATTCTGCAGTCATTATTACACTTGTATGAAATAATGAATGAACAAATCATTTCCTTTAAGTATGTTCGCTTCTTGGTGATATTAGCTAAGCATAATGAAACCTTTAAATATCACAAGTCTCCTTTAGTCTTTATTAGTTTATACTGAAAATAAATGCAAAATGTGAAATAGAATCAAATTTTACATAATTTTTCATATTACCGATTAAAAAAAACACAACAACATTTGTAGTTGTACAATACATTTGTACAACGCACAGGCATATTATATTTCAGTGCGCAGCTCTACTGTATGCCTTATTCATTCTACCGGACATCAAAGGGACAGGCATTCGATCTGCCGGATGTTGTAGCGGCGTCTGCTTGAAGCCTGCACGTGACATGTGGAACTTTCTGTCTACTTCGCGGGCAGCGCGCGTCCGGTTGCATTTAACGCTGCTCATTCTTGTCCTCAACATCCTGCAGCTCTGCACCACAGGTAAACTTGTAAACTAGGTTAAATTGTTGTTGTTGTTGTTGTTGTTGTTGTTGTTGTTTTGTTGTTGCAGCAGATGAACGCAGCAGTGCCACCATACCTTACACCTATGCTCGCAAGGAGAAGACTACAATGAGCATATGAATCAAATTAATTGAAGAGGCTAAAGCATTAAACACTACTTCAGAATAAAGTTAATCGTTCTCCTCGCGTATAAGCTTACCTTCTTTTCTGCAACTACCCCTTACCTGCCGGAATAAAAAAGCGCACCTGTACTCCTGTATGCCGGAGCAAAAATTTGACTTTTGAGGGTGTGTTCACTAAAACGTGAATAATTCAGGCATTTGAAGATATATCTCTTAGATATTTGGCAAGTTTTTTTTGTAACATCCCTGGCTTCAATTTCAAGTAAAAATAGTTTCATTTGACAAGACATAAATTTTTTAAGTAATTATTTATTCTTGTTTTTGTCCGTGGTCAAGCATTTTTGGAACATAAAAACACACATCAACACAAAAAATGCAGCACAGAACACCACATAAAACTGGTGTAACAAAAGGACAAACATCAAGCACTCATTAAACTACTTGGAAATTAACTTCACTGCTATATCATCCACAGAAATAAGGGGTACCTGTCTATGGTAAGGCCAGTCCCAATCACACGTCATACTCCACAGCTGTAGAGACTCAGCCACTAACAAAGTCACAACCCACAGAGCAGCCAAAGTCCACACACTACTTCCAGTATATGAATTTTGTGTGATAAGGTCTTCATCATCATTTTCTTGATCATTTAGGACCTTTTGAAGCACTTCAAGTGCTGAATATCCTCTGAAAACAGACCTCGTAGTACCCTCTCATCGACCACCGTCCGCCATTTTGGCTTCATGACTGAAGACTGAGAATACTGAAATGTCAAAACTGCCACTACCAATTTCGGTTTTTACAATTTATAACAGTCAAAGGGAAAGAACCGTTAGTTGGAGATTTCTAGCTGCTCTGCCAACAGTTACTGCTGTTACCTCCCTTCTTTGGTGACTACAGAATGCTGACGAATAATACACGCACGGCGAACGTTTTTGAGCACACAGGAAGCAGAAAATCAAGCCGCACGATGTACGGCTGTGGGCAGTTAAGGGGAAGTCAGATGCATGTAAATTTACAAGGGTTACTTCGAGGGTGTTGTTCCAGCTACTTGTTCAGTTGCCTAATATTTTAACATCCACAAAGGAAATCCACGAAATTTTTACAACGCCATATACCATTTAAACTTTGAACTTAGTTTGAAAAGCATTTCTTTTGTTTTATCTTCACCACAGGAGAAATGGACGTCCTTTTGTTGTACCTCAAAAGATCGCCACGCAGCTGGTCGTACACGATGTACGGGTATTTCAAAGGAGCGGAAGATTTCACTAGAGGGGCCGCGGTATTGCTGTTGCTGCCGCTGCTGAAGAGACTCACCAGTGTTAGAGACACCACGCTCATTTTAGCTGGCCTCATCTCCAAGATAGCTGGACTTGTGCTTCTAGGCCTGGCAAATCAAACCTGGCTCATTTTTCTTGGTAAGCATGTTGATCCAATGGATTTGAATTTACATCCAGATGTCTGCGTTTGCGGTATTTCAGTATATTTAAACATCAATCATCCACCTTTTCTTATAATTTATGTTTCTCTGTCTCTGCCAGGTCATTTAAAACTCCTTCCTCTCCGTGCATTCAGTTATTGTAGTCAATCCGGCAGACATGTACCATGACACATCTAGTTTCAAAACTAGATTTATTATTTCTTGTTGGTTTTACTCCAGTTGTTGGTCTGGCGAGTCTTCAAGGGTTTCCATCAGCAGGACTTCGTGCAATGATGGCGAACCTCGTCCACAATGATGAACAAGGTAAGGGAGAAAACGTTTCAGAGTTTAAAAGGAGACAACGCATGTGGTGGCTCGAAAAAATTCAATTGATCAAGAATAAAATTAAATTGAACAAGGTATACTTCCATTACTAACATCCTTCCCCTCCCCCCCCCCCCCACCTTTCATCCTCTTACCCCGCCCTCCACTCCCAGGCCGACCTTCAAAACCTGAACTCAGCGAGAACAGCCCGAGGTCTCACATCCGTCAGTAGTTTGCAAAAAAGCAGTCTGACCCCAAAGATGATGGCTATGATGATGATCACGACGAAGGAGACGACGACGACAACGACGACTACGAGGATGATGATGACAACAACGACGACGACGATGATGATGGTGACAACGACGACGACGATGATGATCTTGCTTTTTCAGGTTATCAGCATGAGGAGACTGTCGATGATGACGGCAAAGAAGAAGAAGAGTCGACGACGACGACGATGATGATGATGATGATGATGATGATGATGATGATAATGATCATGATGATGATGATGATGAACATGGTGGTGGTGGTGGTGGTGTCGATGGACATGAGCGTCAGATCTTTAAGTCCTGCCAATAGAATCCATTATCTATAATCATTCAAAATCACATCAAAATCAACCCCAACGGGAGGAGGAGGAGAAGAAGAAGAAGAAGAAGAAGAAGAAGAAGAAGAAGAAGAAGAAGAAGAAGAAGAAGAAGAAGAAGAAGAAGAAGAAGAAGAAGAAGAAGAAGACATACAAAACAACGATGACTACTCCGTCAAAAACGACGACGGCGGAGACAACAACGACGATAGTGATGATATGACATGGATGACGAATGTAATGATGCACAGTGACAATAGATATTCACTTAATGCTATCGTCAATACCTTTTATATTTATTTATAGTTTATTCTATATTTTTCTGTATTTACCTATTATTATATGTACCCAGGGCGCCTATTTGGTCTTGTGGCAGCAACGGAGAGCTTCACATCTTTCACCTCAACGCTGTTGTTCAACAGTCTGTATCCTAAAACACTGGACTTCTATGATGGATTCTGCTTCCAAATGGCCGCATTCTTCGTCCTTATTTGTTTCTGCATCATCACGTATGTTGTCCCTTATGCATGTTCTTTCTTTTCTTCTTTTTTTCCCCCTTTTATCTCAGAACATTTAACCAACAATGATGAAATGGACCGTCTAGTGGTCCCATCAAAAATAGCTTTTGTGCATATATATACAGAATTAGTCAACATTGAAGAAAATAATTACAATTGTGTATAGTAATATAGTTATAGATAACCAAAGGGAGACGCGTCACAGGCATAGGCGCTCGCGTGTCCAGCTACAAGCGCCTGTGTCGCACACAAACCAGTGCTACGTGTTACTTGTTCTCCTTCTTAGATAGGCCTATAGCTAGAGTGGCCCAATATAGGGACATGCCCAATATAGGGCCTCCTCCTTTACATCAATACCTCACACATTGGTTTAGCCTACTACGGGTTGAAGTGCCCTGCCGCAGAGATCGCTACTCGCTATAGGTTTGACTGGATTTTGGATTTTGGAACATATTTGTCACCAAAGCGGATGAAATTCGGGTAACCTTTCCAACGGAAAATCCCGGCAGCCGCAGCGCCGCGCCACCCAGCACGGGGGTTAAGGCCCACCAACCCATCCTAACTATGACCTACGCCCCTAAACCCACCTTCTGTAATATATTGAGCAGCTAGCTGTAAGACTGGCTCAATCGTCCCCTATACGCTTATTGTGTCCGGGGACGTTAATTTTATTCAAAAAAAAAAAAAAAAAAGACTGGCTCACAGCCATTAATTGTGTCTGTAGCCCCTGGGGTGTCGGATAGCGCAGTGGTTGGAGCACTCGCTACTATGTCGCAAGTTAAGCACCGTCCAGTGCGGTCAGCACTGGGATGGGTGACCGCAAAACGTGAAACGACAAATAACAACGCCCCCAGTTGACTCAACTGTGACTGAGTACCTACTCTCTTAAGGGTGGGGAAGGTAAAGCAGCGAGGGAGAGAGATGGGCATCACCCTCATTACGCTGGCCCAAGATAAGTGTGATCTCCAACATCACGCTCCCCTACGGCCACAAGGCTATGGGACTACCTTTACCTTTTCTTTTTTTTAGCCCCTGGGAATCGATCCCGCAAAACCTTTGAACATAACTTGTTGATGTACCAACTGAAATATTCTTGGATCCCATTTTCGCAACAGAATACGCTAACGTATTGACTCTGCTTATTGCTTATTGTTGCCAACATGTATCAGACTTAATTAAGAAAATACAGTAAGGGAACTCGGTTGCTGTTTATCATAAGCTTGTCACGTACAGTACTTACGACAGTAGGTCCAGCTCTGAATAGGCATTATCCCTAAATAAACCGAAAGTAGGTTGCTTCCCCTGAAATGCGGTTACACAATACATGTTGACAGCATAAACCGAAAGTAGGTAAAGTAGGTCAATGAGAGTTGCTTCCCCTGAAAAGCGGTCAAAATACATGTTGACAGCTATTTAGGAAGTACTCCTCAGCCAACAAATATAATGTGTGCATGCCAGATGAATCTTGGTGGCTATACTGCCTTAAGCAGCTCTTTAATCTGGGAAGCCCGCGCTGATTAAGATGCAACTGATCTGGATTTTTCAGGTATCAGCATGTGGATTTTGCCCGAGGATGGATACAAGACTTTCTGGCCACCAAACAATCACAGCCCGAAACTCCAACGTCAAGGGGTCACCTGTCTACCCAAACTTCTGCTGATAAGTCCACTGACCACCATACTTGAAAAAAAAACCCAACCTTACATGTGTACGTACGTAAGAAGACGAGAAAGAGCAAGAAGCCAAAAGAGATAAAACACCACATAGCTTTGAACTCATGGAGAAGCTTTTGTCGAAATACATGTAGGTTATATAAAACTTTTTGGGGGGGGTAACCAGGAGCACGTCTTAGCATAGTACAGATGGCCTCATATATCTGTCAGGGTACTTAACCCTCTTGTTAAATCTTAATCTAAATCTTGTTCGTGTACCGAGAACACATACATTGGTGTCTTGTGCTGTTTTGTTTCTCATGTTATTTCCTATCCTATCCTATCCCGTAACTCGAAGGTCGTTGGGGCACCACAGATGATCGTTTAACCAGCGTATTCCACCTTGCTCTGTCCTCGGCAACCCTCAGGGCTTCGCTCAGTGTCAAGCCAGTCCATTCTCGAATGTTGTCCTCCCATCTCTTTTTCTGTCTCCCTCTTCTTCTGCCTCCTTGCACCGTGCCTTGAAGATGTTTTTTGCAAGGCTTGATGCTCTGGTGACGTGGCCGTATCATCGGAGTTTATTTAACGCATAATTATGGGGGCCGCGACAGTCGTTTTGACAGCTAAGTGAACAGAACATCAGTTACATTATAATATGCAGGTTTGGTAATAACTATATGGTGACAACCTAGCGTAGCAATGTTATTACATGACCCTGATGTTCAGACAACGCAATGCTCCCTACTCCTTCAGGTGAGAGTATAAACTGAGGTCTTGTCAGTGCGCGCACGAATTACATTGCACGGGCTATACAGAGCCTGAGGCACATGTACTAGATGGGCGAATGCCAGATACACTGATACACTCCGCATGCAGTAGGTTCTAGAGTGATGATGATGATGATGATGATGATGATGATGATGATGATGATGATGATGATGATGATGATGATGATGATGATGATAATGATGATGATGATGATGATGATGATGATGATGTAGGCTTGTATGGTGCATAATTCCACACCTGTGGCATGCTCATAGCATTCCCCTTGTCCTGGCTGAGAAGGCAGCCAGAATTTTGATTTTGTTTATTTGTTGGGAAAACTGACAAGAGATGAAAGAATCCAAGACCAAGGTTGAGCAGTACAATGTGCAGGATGAGGGAAATATAATTATGTAATAAATATACAAAATGTCACATAATTAGGCTACAGACAGACACAACAAAAGACATTTCTGAAAGTTTTGTTAAAAATTTGTTTTATTTCAATTTCTGTACATGTATAATTGTATCACAGAACGGATGAATGTAAACTGTACACTCAAATTGTACAGTTTATTCAAACATACACATATGTAAATTTCATGATTCACTTCAACAGCACAACAATATCATCAGACTAAGCTAAAAAGAATTCTAGTATTGGAAACCCACATTTTAAAATCCTGAATGCTGCATCAAAACAAACAAAAAAGTACAACGAAATATAGAGTGTGTCAGTATGTACATAACGTTACTCTATTTTTTTGACCATATCCATGTAAGTGATTTGACCTGTTTGTCCCTATTAACCGAAGTGAGTAGCCACTTTTGTCCCTATTAACCGAAGTGAGTAGCCACTTTTGTCCCTATTAACCGAAGTGAGTAGCCACTTTTGTCCCTATTCACGTAAGTGATTTGTCCCGTTTTGTCCCTATTCACATAAGTGGATTGTCCTTATTCACATAAGGGATTTAGTCCAAGTTCTCCTAAGTTATTTAGACATAGTTTGTCTGTCAAGGCGACAAGGATCATTTCTATTCATACAGAGGAAAAGAGAGGGTTTGACACCTCCGGAGGTACACACAGGGCCTGGAAGGCCAATTTGCACGCACCCGGAATGTTCTCTGGCAGTATGGAAAGTGAAGAAGAAATATCACAACCACAAACAACGAATACTATCCCAAAAGAAATATTATCATTTAATCACTGCTAATTTGAAACACAGATTTTTATACACAAATGCTGTTTGTTCAGGAAACTGTGGAATGCTGATAGCACTGGTAAAACTGTTTTACATTTAGATAGAAAAGAGAACATGCTTTGTTTGCATAAAAATAAGTAAAAAAGGTAAAAAAAAAAGGTAGTCCCATAGCCTTGTGGCCGTAGGGGAGCGTGATGTTGGAGATCACACTTATCTTGGGCCAGCGTAATGAGGGTGATGCCCAACTCTCTCCCTCGCTGCTTTACCTTCCCCACCCTCAAGAGAGTAGGTACTCAATCACAGTTGAGTCAACTGGGGGCGTTGTTGTTTGTCGCTTCACACCTTAGCGGTCACCCATCCAAGTGCTAACCGCACCGGACGGTGCTTCACTTTCGACACAGTAGCGAGTGCTCCAACCACTGCACTATCCGACACCCCATAAAAATAAGTACATTTTTTTTAAAATGCCTACCCAGACAAAACAGTTTGGCAGTAACGTGAAATCATGATCACAACATGAAAACAACCACAGCTAAATACTGCAAAGTGTCTCAGCTTTTATGTGTTCATGTTTTTTTTTTTAACAACTGGAAATATCCTTACACAACAATCACATACACTGTACAGTATACTGAGATTAAAAGACAAAACAAAAGTGCACACCCTTTACCATCAAAACAGACATTTGAAAATGTAATAATAATAATAATAATAATAATAATAATAACAACAACCATAATAATAATAATAATAACAATAATAATAATCATAATAATCATAATAAATAAATAAATAAATAAATAAATAAATAAATAAATAAATAAATAAAAGTCAGTAGTAAAGCGTTAAAACACAATTAATTAGTGCATATTTATTTGCCTTAAAATGAAAACAACTGTTCAAATGTTCATACACCTTTTTTTGTCCACGTCATAGTCTTTTCAAGAACAAGATTTCTGTAAAGATTTCTCAAAGAAAAGGAAATACCCAAATCCTTACAAATCAGAGAAAAACAAAAAAATGGAGTAAACATTCCTCTCCATTAGTGGCATGCCATGCATAACGCAACCCCGTTTTTCCGCATTCCAACTAAACAGTAAAATGTGTAAAATATTATTTGGTAATAGCAGCAGTGTATACCACCCTACAGAAGAAAAAAAATCACAAACACCTTGATCTAAATTTTAAGACAGTTATCGTTCAAAGGTAATATCCTTTTGACTTGTGGATAAATTAACATTTGTAAGTGGTTCCATTTTTCACTTACTTCAGGCTCAAGCTTGCAAATTCAGATTCTGAATTTTAAGTGTAAGCTTGCTATCAACCAAATTTTGAACACAGATTTTGATCAATCTTCAGCTTCACAATTTATGTCCTTTTTTTCCCGTTTTCTGTCTCTGGGTCGATTTGATTTATTATAAAACAAACGGCAAAGACAAGAACTGTTAATTCACATTTCGACAGATCCGGGTACACATACTTGTTGATAATGAGAAAGTTTCATATTGGAAGGTACTATTTTGAAAAATGTGGCCAGGGCACCTGTGTAAATCTAACTTACGAGATTCGCACGGCCACAAAACTGTAGTGTAGAAACACAGATGTCGTTAGCAGTGGTACTCCAACTCACATGTATCTCAAACAATGGGCATCTGTGTGTTATTTCATGTTAAAATATCTCACTCGCAATGAGTGACTGCAGGTTGTTCAGATGTCAGTGGGAAAGAAAGCTGTCAATGTGATACTGACGTCAAGTCAAGTTCCCACCAGTCTGTAGACAGTCTAGATTTCAATTGGTTTAGGCACCGGTTTGCGGATGTGTCGCATGGTGGAACCGGCCTCGTTGGGTTTGAAAGGTGCATGTGAGCCGTAGGGCCTAGGGATGGGGAGTTCACTGTCGTCGTCAGGAATGTAGGCGTTGGGTCGAGGCTCTGCCGTTGTGTACACGCCACCAGCCAACTTGTACTGTTCTTCTTCTTCTTCCTCCTGTTGGCCAACATCGGAAAGACTCGTTAAGATTCTAATAAAAATTGGGTTCCTTTCTTTTGTGTGTGTGTGTGTGGTGCCATATTTGTCCCCCAATCTCCTCACATTATTCAAAGACAACTATGAGTAGCTAGTAAAATGTGTTGTTGTATAACTTTTCCCTTTTCTTCTTTGCAAGCTTTCAAATTGAATAAACAAATACAAATTACAAAAAGTACATAAAACACAACTAGCTATGTGTAAAAAGAATTGACTCTTTGTGTCCCAAAGGAAGATTTTCTCAATAACTGCGTCATGCAGCCTTGTGCTTCAAGGGTATAGGTAGGTAAGTATAATATTTCCAGCTTCGATCAGCTCTTGTTCACCGTAACAGCAGGTATATGCACTGACAGGTGCCTTCAGCACATCTTTTGAGCAAGGAAGTGCACTGCACAAGAACAACCCTCCTCCCTCCTTTTTGAGAATGAAATACCTGAAATAAGTCGCCTGTTTCGATACAAATCTTTTTCAGAACTAAACAACTCAATATGACTCTCATCAACATCAGCTAAGGGCACTGGCTTCCCCTCCCCCCCCCTCCCCCCTCCTCCCCCCCATATCAATAATTTTAAAAAAATTAATAAACAGGTGTCTCACCAGTCTTCTCTCCTCCTTGTCTTCAATTCTGCGAGTTTCATCGCGGATCATTTGCAGCCACTCTCTCTCCAGAAGGTACGATGGTGGCTCACCCTTCTCCATACGCAAGTAGCATTGTTCCAGCTCATTCTCTCCCTCTCGCACCTGGCCGTGACATTAAGAATGACTATAATGAGGCCAAGGAGAATAGATCACGATAATTATGACTATGAGGATAATGGTGAAGATGATAATCATATTATGGTGGTAGTAGCGGTGGAAGTGACAGAGAACCCGTGGTCACTCCTGTCACACAATGATGACGCTGCTGATGATAATGAGCTCTGAAGCACTCCATAGTGTCATTTTGGGGGACCAGCATTTTGTGACTGACCTTCTACCTTACAAGAATGTTTTGTCATTCAATATAACACTGTAAACACAGAGTTATGTTTAACCTACAAAGAAAGTTGTGGAGTGCAAACTGTCTACATCTTAGTTTTTCCTATGTTTACAGTCAAGGTTCTCATGAACGATTGCCAAGTTTTTCCTCATTTGATATGTGAATCATAACATAATATCTCAAACAAAATATATTAATAGCTTGGAGGGGGGAAAAAATATACCAAAGGGAAAAAGACACATAAACAGTATATATGAAGAAAAATGGACAATGCACATATTTAAACAGACAGACATTACAAGACTTCTCACAATATTAAGGGAAAAGAAAAACAAGTCAACAGAGGAAATACAGTCTAGGCCCACTCAAACAAACAGGCTTCCTTTAGGATATTTCCCAAAGTTTATTAATTAAAGAAATGTAAAAAAAAAAAAAAAAAATAATGTTACCTGTTGCTGAAGCTGCATGGCTTGTGCTTGCATCATGGACACCTCCGACACTAGCGCCATCATCTTCCGCGTCGCCTCTTTGATTTTCCCTTGCGTCTCATTCACCTGCAGTGATGTACACATTTTTCATTTCATTTCTAAGACCTTGTCAAGAACTGAGCAATGAGCATTACATATATATAGCAGTATAAACCACAATCGTTTAATCAACTTAATCAACCTAAATAATACATCTCTGTGCATGCGTACTTCACGGATAGAAGAAGATGGGTGTTGAGTGCATGAATGTATTAGTAAATATAATTTATGTTAATAGTATTCACTAGATGCTATTGTTAAACATATTGACTGTTTAAATTGACATTTATTTATGTTATTATTTTGGTACTGAACTGTGTTTTGGTGTGCATATTTTTGTATCCTTCATTCCCGAAAATGGTCCAAAGGATTAAATCTTGCATCTTCATGCATATGCGTTTGGGTTTATTTGTCCTAATTAAGCTCATTGCCACAAGAAAGTGCCCATGTCTAGTCCTCCTTCTCTGCTTCCACCACACTACTGTTACCACTGCCTGGCATCAGAACTTTGCTGTACGCTACACCACGAACTAGTCATTTCATTTTCACGGTTACGTACCTTCTTTGCTAATGTGAGTGTGTCGTCTTTGCCTGCCTGTGCCCTGTTCTTGATCCGCTCCACCAGTCTCTGCACTTGTTCATAAATCAGATCTTTCTCCAGCAGCTGCTCCTCTTTCTCCGCTAACCTGGTCTCCAGCTGCAACGGCAAAGGCAGAATAAACCAGAAGTTTAGTTTAGGAGTTAGACGTAGAGGCTTCGTTTTTAATCATCACAGCTTAACTTGAAATTTTGGATTTGCTGTCCAGGATGTTCTGAAATGAGTTTACATTTTCTGCCAATCTTCTACTGAACGGGATGGTGTTCCAGCTTTTCGCTACCCTATTTGCATAGGTTTCACGTTTTAGCTTTATTAAAGGAAACTGCCTTGCCTTTTTATAACGCAGATCTTGGCTATGCTGTTACCCAGGAACCTTGATTTTAAAACAAGACAACAGTTAAAGTGGGTGAGGGAAAGAGTGAAGGGCGGAGAGAGGACAGCATGTCACATCTTACATAAGTTTCAGTCTTGAGTGTTCTTCATTGTTTATATTTCATTGTCGTTTTATTCTATTGCGGATGTTGTTATACGATTTTTTTTTAAATTAAAAAAAACAAATCTGCATATAATGGCAGTTAGCGTGTTGAATAGGGCACAAAAGTAGAGAGTTTTTGCGTGTGTGTGTATTTATGTGTGTGGTTGTGTGTGGGTACGTGGTTGTTTTTCTGTGTGTTTATGTTTGTGTGAGCATGCTGTGCATGATGCGTGCATGTAGCTTATATGGGTGTGTGTTAGATCTGTAAACACTGTCAATAGTATTCAAAACAGTGGTTGTTTTATGACTGCTTCATAATGAAAATGACTTCTCAGTGCTGTATGCAGTATTTGTTTTTCAGTTGGCTTAACTCCTGAGGAAGCGTTGTAGCGAAATACATGTATAGACAATCTTTTAATCTAGTGTGTTTTACCTCCTTCAAACCTTTTTCTTGTCTTCCTTGCATAGGAATATTTTTTGGGAAATGCAGGGCTGAGATTTAGCAAGCCATGCAGGCTAAGGAGCCAGCCGGGCTCGTAACCTGGGAAGTTGAAGTTGCCAAAATATTTCTCAGGTTGCCAGACCCCTTGATTGAAAGCACGGTCTTTTTTTTTTAACTGTATAACTATTGCAGCTAATAAACAAGATAAATTTCAACAACAACACTGTTTCATTTTTTAAAACAAGCACTGTATCATTTATTCATCATCGACATCCTCCTCCTCAATGTTCCAAAACTTGAAGGAGCTTGGGTGTGCCTTCTTCAGCTGTTTTTTTTCTTCTTCGGACTTTATTTTTTTTGCTGGAGGTTCCGAGACACCGCTTAAAAAGCACCACATCGTTCGAGATTGACAAAAGACTGAGAATGGGGAATATCGAAAGTACGGCAAGTCTCGCGTGACTCATCAAGGAAGTCAGAGACTCGTTCCGATACACGCAAGGAAGCAAGAAGGCTAGGATTTCGCAGGGCAGTAGCGTTTCGCGGCGAGGGAAAGAAGAAAGTCTCGCGAGAAAAGGCTATTTTTACTTCACAAATCCCTCGCTTTGCTAGCGTTACCTAACTTCCTAGCATGCATCGGAACGGGTCTTCGGTGCTGACTGCAGAAGCGGTTGGCGCGTGTTTTGTTTTACATTGCAAGTCAAAAGTCCGTGTACAGGTACAGAATTTCTACCACTGGCGGTATTTTCAAGTCGCCAGCCGGGCGAATGGTACCCCAAATCGAGCTCGCCACACACTATTTTTAGGGGCCATTGGCGAGTTGGCGAACGTTAAAGCTCAGCCCTGGAAATGAGAAGATCAGAAGTGAAAAATAAACACTCTCATAGTGTGTCCTATTGCTTTGATATTCTGAGTAAAACACAAAAACTAAACAGAGATTTTTTTTCCCCTGGAAAATAAAGATTTTAATGAAGAACAACCAGTGTTTCTGATTTCAACTTTTACCTTGATAGTTAGATGAGGGTTTTTAATTTTTTCTTTTAAAACTGTTTTCTTCTGTTGCCATTTTTAATGATGACGAAAATAATGATGATGACGATGATGATGATGATGACGATGATGATGATGATGATGATGTTGATGATGATGATTTAAATGCCCTTACTCTGATGTTAAGATAATAATCTCACTCCAAGCACTGAAACGTAGATAAATTTCTCCAAAATAAAGCCCATCAGCTACGTCATGCAGCACCATTTCTGTGCCACTCGTCACAAAGGAGATAATCACTTCCTCTTCATAACAGCCATTCTTAAACCAAATCCAATTCACCCTAAAATAACAATAACTTAATTTTGGAATGGATGGTTCCAAACTGAAAGTTGAATCAAAACACAAACACATGCAGGCACACACTAAGTTGAAACACTTACACAACCATACATACGCTCACTAGTATTGAAGCACATCATTCACAACTACTTACATCCTCCACTTTAGTTTGTATCTCAGCAGGGCTGGGGTCCTCGCCACCCAGAAACCGCACTCGCTTCTCATCGTAGGGGTTCTCCAGTTCTTTCTCCAGCTCCAGCATCCGGTCCTGACACTGCTGCAGCTGGATCTGGAGAGTGACTAGCTCCGACTCCAGATGGCGCTTGCTAGGCATGGAGCGCTGCAGCAACTCTCGGGTCCGGTTCTCCTCGTTCAGCTGCATCTGCAGGAAGCGGATCTCTTCCTCTCTCGCCTTCAGCTCCACTTCACCATTGCGGATCATCGTGTCTGGAAAAAAAAAAGTTTGAAAAAAAAAAGTAACATTAATTAATTCAAGATTAAATATTAGGCTTGAGATCTGTAAGAGATAAAGAATGAAACCAATTCAAACACCAGTATGTTTCTTAGACTGATGAAACTGCTGATCAATGACCAATGCTTATTACTGTGAACAACCCATTAGATGTTAGCATATTATTTTCTATTTTATTGGCCTCTATTTCAATTAAAACTATATAGTACATGCTGGGTCAACACAATTCTTCTGCTCAGTATATATCTTCTAAGCATCCATCAAGAACCTTTTTAAAGCTATACGAACATTGAGGAAAGCCTATGGCTGAAGTGCTAATACCAATCTTTTGTCAAGGATCTTCTTTACCACAATAAAATGTTTTTTACAACTTTTGATTTGTCAGTTGCCTTAACATTATTAATTTTGATCCATATTTTTCTAATCATCTATCTATAAGCTTCTAAACTGCCTACACATTCATGAAACTGACCTTGAATGTTGACTTTTTCATAGAAGACACACACCTCTTCATTACGTTCAATGAGTTTAATGCCCCTGAAAAAAGGCACATAAATTACAATATGCAGTCACTGAGGGAACCAGGGTGGGAAAACATATGTCATCTTTCTGAGTCTACAAAAATGTGTAGTATTTTTATGGGCCGAATTTCACACAAGTTCTCACCATGCATCCACCAACCCTGACATTCTGACAGAGGACATGCAGTAATTAGTTATTCTCCATTAATGTTCCTTATCACTTCTGGTTCAGCAGCCCCCATTCAGTGCTAACAACAAAAATAAAATAAAATAAATTTAAGTTGGCTGCTCTTATAAAAAAAATAAGAAAAACATACACAATACTAATATACAAATACACTGCACCTATATACACACACACACGCACACAACACATTCTCTCTGTCTCTTCCCTAAATTGCACAACAGTATCCAACACCTCACCTGTCATTTCTATGCTGTACGTTCTTCTCGTAGCGCTTTCTGAGCTTGACCATCTGTTCTTCACCCTGGTTGATCATGAGATTGAGCTTAGCCATGTCCATCTTCTGCTGCTCTCTCTTCTCCCGCATTTCTTCTTCCATGCGCTGCTGTTTGGCCATCTCGTTACGCAGGCTGTCGCGTATCACTATGGCATTCATGTGCTTCAGTCGCTGTTTCTGTAGAAGTCTGCAAAGCAAATGGAGATATCGACAGTTGTAGAAAAGAGAAGAATTACAACAACAGAAAACAACTAAGGAAAACCTCAAATAGAGGTACAATATTAGAACTTCGGCTTATTCTAAAACCTTTACGGAGTAAAAGTGTTTATACAACAACGAACCATTATTAAAAATTGTGTCCGAATTCAAATGACTGCATTTTATGCTTATTTTTGATTTTCCAAAATTTCAAGGGTAATTAATACAGCAATAAAACTTCATGCAAGCAAGAGTATTTCTGGTTGATCCATTCTTAATAAGCACCTTGCATTACAATTAGCTTTGTGAAATATTGGCACTGGAATTTATTATTTTTAAAAAAATTCTGAAGTTTATATATAATTGCACAACAGTATCCAACACCTCACCTGTCATTTCTATGCTGTACGTATATGTATAGTTATATATATAGTATGTATATATACCCAGCAAACCAGCCCGATCGGGGCCCCACTGGGGCCGCATAGGGCATCCCGACTTTTGTCGGGTTTTAGTAGGGACCCACATAGCCCTACAAAAACCCGATGCGTAGCGGAGTCTAGAAATGTAACGATTCGCCCTCCCGTCTGCAGCCCGATTCTGCCCCACCACAAAGCCACACTGCGCACACGCTAACATAGGCCTACTCTCGCTTCTAATTGGCTAAACTGTCTGGAATGTTTCGTCTGCTTCACATATGCTGCGGCGTTTGTATGTGAAAAATATTTATACAAAATCAATTCAGCAAGATATAATTATTTAATTGTGCTTATAATTCTTAATTTTTATCATACAATATGTAAAATATTGTTACAGTGTTTCTTTTAACTATTGTATTTATTTAAACATTATAAGTCAAGGGTAAATTTCCGTGCCCATTACTGCTGGTCTTTTCCGGTTGTACTTAACCGCCAATTTTCTACAGTTTTCTTCTAAGTTCTACAGTTGCATGTGCTCGGATATTGTGTTTGCCTGCGAAAACCTATTTCTATTTTCACTGTGGTTGTTTTTTGGGTGCTTTGCCTTTCGTTTATGTATTTACACACGATTTCGATAGCGACGAAGATCACGTTAATATAGGCTATATCGTTATCGAAATGGTGTGTAAATACTTAAGTGGGGACACACCAAGGACTTCCGAAAACAAAAACGCCTGTGCCGACAGTCCCTATTAACACCAGACATCTCAATTCTTTCTTCATGCAATCACATATCATAAACAATATGTGGGATATGATTTTAGGGTAAATCAGCATTGGCCAGGGATGGGGCATTATCGGGGTTGTTTCTGGTTTAAGTTGGGTTACAATAGGGTTGGTGTTGGGTATCCTGACGTATGCCCGATCTTTGCCGGAATCGGGTTACCGTTCGGCAAAGGTTGGGTTACGGTCGGGTAAGTTTTGGGTACCCCGACGATCGCCCAATCTTTATCGAAAGTCGGGCTACTGTTTGGCGAACGTGGGGTTACGATCGGGTAAGTTTCGGGTAGCCCGACGATCGCCCGATCTTTGCCCGAATCGGGTCCAAGTCGGTTCCAATTTCCATTTGCCCGATCGGGCCCCGATCGGTAGCCCGATCCGGGCCCCATCGGGCTGCCCGATGCGGGCCCCATCGGGCCCCGAAATTGTGGTTAGCTGGGTATAGTTCTTTCCCTTTCTTTTCAACTGAGCATACTATTACTGTCAGCCATGGGCATTGCAAAGGAAACCATACCCAGTCCTTCACTGTATTTTGTATTTCTGCAAGGTTATTAGGGGCTAAAATGTCTGCTCTTGTACCTTTTGTCCTGGGACCGGTGATACTGCATTGCAGATTCCATGATTGTATTTCAAAGACAACCTCAGTTGTTTACTAGCTACTATACTTTACAAACTAATTCAAATGGTAAATCTAGAATCCATACAGGAATGAATAAAGGCGTGTTTTACCTGTCTTTCTGCATGACGGCAGTGCGTAGGATTTCAATCTCGTTCTGCAGGATCTTGATCTTCTCCTTCATCTCAGCTGCCTTTTGCGTGCTTGTCTGGATGAGGTTCACACACTTGTTACGTTCGTTCTTGATCACGTCATACAGCTTGGCAAAGTCCTTCAGTCTGCAAAACAATGCATATACATTTAGTGAGTGTTATCAATGATAGAGACATTATCACAGGTGCATGTGGAGTCCCAAAAGTCTGCCTACACTTTTTTTCCTAGTCTATAAACTACTATCAATTAATTGTCTGTTCCTAGAATTCTGCAGCAGACTGTCTTTTCTTCCAGCATCAATGTGCATACCGGAATGAATATGAAAAACCAGGAATTCCGAATTCTGGCATAGCCACATTTAAAGGGCTTTGAAATGTGACAGTGCAATACAAGCCGAGCTATATGTTAAAATGTACCTTCCTGCTCGTATGTAACTACACATCGCTGCCTGAAGATAATACACAAGATTATGTAGCAGTAACATATGGCGGTAATTTCCAGGGTAGCAATATAGCGGCACTGCGCTTTGCCCTTGAACATACGATCTTAGACAGAAATCACACAGCATGCAAAGTATACTGTCAATATGTTAAAACATTTAAACTATCTTCTGACAAGCCCAAGACTTGAAAATTCGAAATGTTTTGTTTACCAAGGGACCCTTTATAACCACCAGAAAAGTGTGCATAACTATTTGTACTGATCATTGCCTGTTTTAAGAAACAAACTTCAATGCAGTCACCTTTTATTCACATAAATAAATAAAAAATGTAATTAATGTCTTACTTTATCTGCATTTCCTGGTACTTTTTCTGATGGTCCTGGATCTGCAGCTGCTTCGTCTTCAAGTCTTCAACCGCACGATGATATCGCATCTCCGCACGCATAAAGTCTCTCGCCTTCTGTTCCCTCTCATCTGCCTACCAAACACAAATGACAAAATATATATAATTATATGAATTTATTTAAAGGATCAACGAGCTTTCAAACACTGAAGGTATTAGTTAAGTTTCAAGATGCCTGAAAAAACAGACAAACAATTTTAAAATAAAGACCCAAAGAAATGACAAAAAACCCCAAACTACTCAAAGGAAGTGGTGTACAGGAAGTGCTCTCTCCCCTCTCCAAACCCCGAATAAAATCAATTTTAAAAAGTGTGGAACCCAGCCTGTAACATCATCTGCATAAATTCTACTCGATCATAGACAACAACAACACCAACCCTAACAACAACAATAGTGTGCAGTTTCACCACCAGTGAACCTCAACTCATGTATATTTTCATGAGTAACTCAAGTTTTTTTTTTGTTTTTTTTATTTTTATTTTAAAGTCTGCAAATTGAACGGTAAGCTGAGGTGCAAATTTAAATGTGAACTCCTCAACTATGTCATATCAATTGCTTATATTCTGTCAGTGCCTGTGGTGCCTTTTGAAGAGTTTGTACTAGTAATTAAGCCACCAGTCTGGTAAGTGTGTTATAAAATGTTGTATCAATTTTTATTAATCAGATTAACATAAGTTAAGCGCTTAGAGCTAGATTAATAGGTAAGCGCTATATAAAAAGGCCTGTAATAAATAAATAAATAAGTTGTACTGATAAAAAAAAAAAATAATAATAATAATTTATATATAAATTTATAAAATGATAATAGTTCACTCATTTACCTTGATGGCTGCCAGCCTGGTGAGTTCGACCACCTCAATACGCAAGTCACTCTGTTCGTACAGTAAGTTCTGTTCCTCTGCTGCGCTGGCTTCCAGCTTTACATGTTCCACAGCTGTCAGAGAGTTCTGGAACATTACATTAATATATTACTGCATGGTGCAGTGTTCCCGGTTAAGCACAGTTGTGTATGCCAATAATGCACAAAATATGAAAAATGATGCAGAAAAGTTTGTATATATGTGTCCTGTGAATGTACACATTTTTCTTCCGAATCGCCTATGTCCAAATAATGACAAATGAGTGGTCATCTAAAAGAAGATGATTCAAGGTGGTTTTGTGAGTTGTCGTCCTTTAAAATCTCATGCACACCCAAAGTATACTTCCTGTACACAATCATGTCGCTGATCACATATTTTTTTACCCTTCCCTTATGAACTAATCGACTCTCAACATATGCAAAAGGACTTAAAACTTGATAACTCAAAGTCCCATGGGCTCTTATTTATTTCTTTTTTGAGGGAACACTGCTGGTGATCAGTCATGGAAATAACACAAGTGTTCATATGAAGCTGCTTTCCATCTATTCCTACCATCTCCTTACCCCTGAGATGATGGCATTTAATGAATGTCCAAGATGCTTTAATCATTATTTTATTCTGCATATTCTCCTTCTTTGGTCAAGACTACCATGCTTCTTGTGTGTATTACACAGTTTTTTTGTCTCTTGCATTCCAAAAAACCCAATTCACATGAAAATCCTCTCACATCTTTTTACCTCCATTCTACAATCCTTTCATGGGCATGGGCTGTCGTGGCCCTGAGTTACATATAATGCCCACAGAGTCAAACACTATAGAGGTTTGTATTAGTATATACCAAAATCAAATCGAACAGAAGGCTAATCTCATTATTTTTATCTCAACTGGAATCAACTCTCAATCTCACCTGTTGTGCTAGGGCTCGTTTAGTCTGTTCCACTTCTTTCTGTAAATCCTCTCGCTTCTTCTGTTGTGATTCATCGTCTCGTGGCAGTGAGCTCACCTGTCAACAAAGAAGCCGAAATTTCAGCAAAAATAAAGAATGGTGGTCAAATCCTACACAACACTACCCCAAAAACTCCTATAGGACTCTATTATGTAAGCACTTCAACCCGAGGTCACAAATATAAATTAACTAAAAGACTGTTCATACTAGATTAACCCAATACTTTTTCACTAACAAAATGACTAACATATTGACCAGTCTGTCAAAGGATGTTCTTACAGTTGGTAGCACTAAGGTATAGTGGCCACATCTGGCTTACGTTTTACAGCTTATGCATTGAGTTATGAGATTTTTCACTGACCGGAATTTTGATGGGTGGCCCCACCTTATGAATTTAGTAGCCACATTTGGCTTATGTTTTACAGCTTGTGTGTTGTGTCGGATGTAGTGGCGCCATGTTTATCATGGCCCGGTTCGAATTTATAAATGTGTGTAGCTGTGTAAATTCACTACAACAAGGCACTTTTTCATGGCGAAAATTCTTTCATGATTTGAATATAGTATGAAACAACTTTATTAAGATCGAAACGCAACAAGTGAATTCAACTGCCTTAGCTCACCAAGTGGTGTGTAGCAGGCAACTTGTGTTGCATGTAATCATGCATGTGGGAGGAGTTTAGGTTGACCTCTAAACTTGTGATTTCACACTCTCACTCCTGATTGGTCCTCATAAGGCCGGCTTATGTATTTTTGCACAAGAAATCAAACATGCACTATCCTTGTGAAATTTTACGTTAGCCAATACTCGAGGAAATAAATAAGGAATTCATAAGTGTAACACAATTAAGTGTGGCCAGATGGTCGAGACAATCTTATGTCCAAAATAAAGTTCACCACTGACTGGGGTGGAGATTCCTTCACTCCACCACTCTCTGGTAGGCAAATTAACCAGACAACTAATGCCTCAACGCATACCACTGTGACAAGTAATATGTGTGTTCTTAAATGCACGTCTTTCTATGGGGGCAAAAGACTTATAGCCTATGATGCAATCACTACCATAATTTACTATTTTGAAAGGTGCAGCATCATCCAAACTCACAACAAAGTTCGTCCATAAAACAGTGATGCAAAAATAAATCAAAAACACACGTAAAAATAGGACGACTGAACATTGACTAATATATACTAATTACAGGCCGCCAAGGGCAAGTTTCTTCTTTTCATTGAACTGGCACAAACATGCGGGGGATCCATCATCAGTGCTTTCCAAATCTCTCTTCTTCACAGTTCATGTTTGGTTCTAAATTCTGTCTACAGGAACAATGGACTGTGTGAGTTAAGAACCTTTCAAGTCTCTTTGATCATCATCAATAATGGTACTGGACGCAGTCAATATAAAAATTTCTAAAAATAAAATGTGATTTTCTTTCCGTCTTCCAATAGCGATCTCCCTGCCTTTACACCACCTGTTCGAGTAATAGATGTGTATTTCTTGTGAGGGTGATGAGACAGGTGAGCGTGTATGTTGGTACAGGTCGCTGCGCTTTGAGCCTGATTGATTTGGGGAAAGGCGCGTATCTAGCATCCAGTATTATCATCATCATCATCATCATCATCATCATCATCATCATCATCATCATCATCATCATCATCATCATCATCATCAACATCATCAACACCATCATCATATCTTTGTCATCATCATGAATGTTGTACCCAAAGGCTGCAAACCGGCGCTTTGAGCGGCTTGAGTTGGATCCTGTATCGACCAGCCTCTAGAGCTGGAAATGTGGTATATAAGAATGATTAAATAAATAAATAAATGTTGATCTCTAACCTGTCCTCGTAGTTTTTCGTATACATTCTTTGTGTGGTTCAGTCCCTCTTCTGCCACTTTCAGCTGCAGCTCCGCCTTTTTCAAGTTTCTAGCATCGCGGTCTTTCTCTCTAGATTTTCGAGAATGTGAGTCATGTTGGTTCTTCTTCTCTAGGTGGATATGTCTCAAGTTCATGTCTAATGCAGCCCTGTAAGAAATGGCATCAATTTAAAATCAAGCAAAATAATATCCGTTTTACATGTAATAAAATAAATAATGTATTATACTCAGTTCCATAAAAGAGATTTCCCATCTGAAATCAAAATATTATTCCAAAGTAAAGATCCAATCTTCCCCAAAAATATTTGTGCAGAAAACTTGAAGTAGACTTGCTTCAGGAAAAAAAAAGAATAACCCATTGCCTAATATGCGCAGGTGACTGGGGACACTCAAAACGCTCAACCATTGTGCACACATAACACAGTTGTCTCTAAACCTATCTTGTGCCTCAGCGTATTTCTTACCTGTCGCCCATCAGCACAGCCTCCCTCTCCTTGGCCAGTTCATAGTCCTTGGTCAGCATGTCCAGCTCTCGGGTGCGCTGGTCCAACATGGAGCGCTGCTTGTCCAGCTCTGAGTCCGCCTCTAGCTTTTCTTCTTCCAGCGCTCGTCGACGGTTCTCCAATACCTTCACTGAATCCACCAGCTCCTTGTATTCTAAGTCTTGCTCTCTCAACCTGCTTTCCACCTCCCTGATAGAAAGACGTAGCCAATCATGAGGTCTAAGCAGCCTAGCATGCATACACACATAATTATGTTAAAAGTCCCCTCTAAAACATACAGACGTCGAATGAAGGAATGAAAATGTATTAGTTAAGCGCATCAATATTTTCACACAAGTGTTTTCACACAAGTGTTTTATTTATTTATTTTAATAATTCTTATAATTATAGCGCTTTTCCGGCTCTAGAGCTGCTCAAGGCGCTGCTCAATAGAGATCTAAATCAATCTGGCTGAGGCACACACTTGCAGCCTTTGGGTGCATTGTCTGATTCCCAGACAACTGAGCACAATCCTGGGCAACCAGGAATGGGGAGAAGTATGTACTTCGTGCTTGCTGGATATATTTGTGTCGTCGACACTCCCCCATCTAGGACATAAGCATCAGGATCTTTAAAGTCTATCACACTTCACTGCATGTTTCCACCATATGTTGTAGGGCCTACTGTATTTTTAGTATTTTTACTGTCTGAATGCAATTCAGCACCAACTGCACTGCAATATTAGTCTGGCATCAATTCCATGCTTAAGAACGTCAATGGTTGTACTGTGTGTCCCAATGCAAAAGGTTTAGAGTAAGCTTTAGAGGTAGGACCTCGTCCGGTGTTTTATGCTCCTCCCTCAAAGTCAAGATACACAGATATACATACACATACATTCACAGCTGAATAAAAGGGAAAACAATTAAATGTGATAGCAATGTAATGGAATAGAAACAGCATCTCAGCATAATAATTATATACTGTGCCAAATAACTGTGACAAGAAAAATAACTGCATATATGTGTTGCCGCATGACAAAACCCGGCTAAAGACGCCAGGATTGATTCGCTGCTACAGCCGTAAAACACTAAAAATAGGCTACCCCATCAATTTTAGGATTGTTGCCTCTTTGTCTTTATTTAAGACTTTTCTTTAATATCCCAAACGGATTTTGTTAAAAAATTACTAAAACATTGTTTATTTTGTTGATTTTGATAAGGGTGTTGATCACACCTTGCTAAAACAATGGCACTAATTGACCTCTGATACCCCAACTTTTCTTGTCCGACTATGAAGGGAAATCCCCAATGTGGATTGATATATAACGTCTGGAGAGTGAAAAGTCCCTATTGCTACTACTTTTTGGTACATAAAAGTGTGTGGCGTATGAAGTTTTCATGAAATTCCTTGTTCCGAAGCTTGCTTGTGACACAAGTTGTGTTCGAATGTGTCTCTAGCAGGGTCGTGAAAAACTGAAGTGTTGCCTATAGATTTTCGACGATTTTTAGTTCAAAGTGAATTTTTTTAGTGTAGATAAACTCATCATACATTTATTTCAAGTGTTTTCTTGCAATATTTATGTTGCATTTGTTAGAAACAATTTGTCAAAGTAAGTGACCGATTCTTTTTGGAAACCGGAAGTGATGGCTTCGTCTCCAGCGTCAGTAGATGTGTCGTCTGCTAGAGTAGCTAGGGCCTTGAATCGACCCGGTTTTGCTTCTGAAGAGCTCCAAGACCTGCTTTCAGACTATTTTTATGATGGTGCCAGTGGGAACTGTGATGAGGATTATGATTCTGACGAGCAGAAGCTTGATCCCGTTATTAAACGATACTGTTTGTTTTCATTCAATGATTCATGTTTCGTAGGCCTCTTCGCTATTGGCGTGTCTTTAATAATCCGTCATTCTACTTGCATAGATTTAGGTAAAGGTTGTAAAGGCGATATCAGTGAAAGAATTACAGCAGGAGTGTGGAAAATATTTCAGTAGTATATTTTGTTGGGTGGAGGTGGGGTGGGGTGGTTGAAAAGGTAAGTAGTCTGGCCTGCATTCAATATTACTAGCATGACAAGTTGACTATTTTCTCAGTATTTATTATTGTTGGTTTGTCTGTTTTAGGAAATGAACATGAGGACTATTTACCAAATTACTAGTAATTAGTATTTGCTTTGATATTTGTGTTTATTTAAACGTTATAGAGCAAAATGACATGTTATTTTGATTTACACCTGTGACGCGACAGATTTATTCGACGTGCGGAAGGGAGTGGAGAATCGGGGAATTATTAAAGCTTGATTATTAGGACTGAAAACTACCTAATGAAACTTTTGTTTTAGGTTTGTAATCTTTGTTTGACTATTTGAACTGAGCTGATGTAGCTGCTTGCAATTAAACAAAAGATTACTTGACGGACGAGGGATTTAAGAGGGGGGGGAGGGAGGGGGCATTATGATAGGGTTTATTTTAGAAAAATGATTGATTCAGGCCATGTTCTTGATATATTATTATGTGTTTGAGTTATTATAGACTTGCTAAACACTTGTTTTATTTCTAATATGTTTAAAAACACTATGCATTATGGATGGGTACAGAATAAAATTGTGCGTACTGTTTTAATTTGTTTATGGTTAATATTGTGTGGATGGTGTATAATGTGAATTTTCTCATCTTATCTCAACTCACTGCCATATTGCTGCCATCTTCCTGATTGTTTTGATACCAAATACATGCATGGGAACATTCTGGTTGTGAAGTAATGATCATTTTACAATTCAAAACTTTGAAGGCAATTTCTGGAAATTAGCCCCCGAGAAAATAAAATATTAAGAAAAATCATAAAACATCAACCAATAAAGATAAAACAATTCTGTTTTTTGCATTTTGAAGATTAATTTTAGTACTTTGTTAATAAATAAATAAGTAATTTTTCATATTTTGACACTTTAGCCTGGTTTTCTCATGCTGCAACACATATACCAAAGGAATCTAGGTCTGTGCTGCATATAATCATACTGCTGAGAGGGAATATTTTACGGAGATGGTGGTGGGAAGAAGGCGGGACAGGACAGGACAATACAAAACCAACAAAACAAATGAAGAAAGAACAATTATGGACATCAGCAATGTGCACTGACATTTATAGCTACCCTGTTCATGACTAACAAACTAGCTACCCCAGCAATCAAAACAATATTCACTTTGTTTAGAACGTCCCAATCAGTAACAACTTACAGCTTCTTGCGGACAATTTTATCGGCCTCTTTAGCGATTTGGCCAGGTTGGGAGTTCTGGGTGGCAAGTTCAGTCTTCAGTTTGTCCAGCTTGTCTTCCAGCTCCTCATACTCCCTCCGGTCTACCACGAACTGCCGAGTTGCCGCTTCCATATCCTCCCTCAAGTTCTTGGCTTCCATCTGCCGGTTGATGATCTCCTTCCGCATCTCCTCTGTAGCTGCATGAAGTTCTTTGATCTTCTTCTCAACTTGCTGTATGAAAAAGCAGGAGAAATGTTTATTATTTTTAAAAAATCCAAATCTCTCATGTTCTCACGTAGGCTGTTTTTAGGCGTGCATTGGTTTTTTTTAAAAACAGTCAAAATGTGAATAGTAAAAGAGATAAGTAAAAGCATGCTGGAATGATTTTGATTCATTGATTGATGGTCACTTAATTGTCAAACATTCATAATTTATGTTATCACAACAATCCCAGAGCACATAAAAAACATTTAAAATGGTTAATATTTTTACTGAAACACATGCTGGCGCTGAATTGGTAAAAATCATAATGAAAAGCATGAAGATGGACTGATTAAAAAAAAAAAAAAAGCTGTAGTCTGAATGGAATAACCCATCTCAATAATCACCCCTGTTTTCGGTAGCCGTTCATATTCGCGCTCAAGGACTTCCTTCTCTTCTTTCAAACTGCAAGAAAAGAGAAACTTCGTCATCAGACTTGGCAAGAACAGAGAACATGACAGTGAAACAAAGGATACAGACATTTTCTTCCTGGCTAGAATTTATCAAAATAATTAATACAAGAACACTTTTTACACCAACAAATAAGTCTGCGTCTAAACTGCCAGCAAGAACTGCAGCAGACTCCAAACACCAATGAGGCATCTTCGTGTATTTAATAACTCACATTATTTCAGACTTATCATTTATGACTGGGTCATAAAATCATTTTGCGTGCTTTTCAATTTGCTCACCTTTCTTTCTTGTATTCAAGCGAGTACTCGCGCTCTTGAGTTTCCGCCAGCTCATTTGTGTACTTGAGCAGCTGCTCCCGGAGCTTGGCAGGTTCTGTGTTGTAGGCTTCAGGGAAGTTGTCTGCCCTTTCAAGCTCCACTCGTTGGTGCTCAAGCTCCTGAGTGAAATCTTTTGCCTGCCGCAGGAGTCGCGTCTCACTTTCTCTCGTGCTGAAAAAATGACAAAGGAAATGACAATTTAATTGGTTAAAGCTACCATATATCTATATCTATATCTATATCTATCTATCTATATAGGCTTATAGAATGTTCCTACATAACCGGTTAACAGTTTTCCCTACGGTTATCTGAGGACCCGGCCTTTGGATCCGGGAACCCGGCTCGGTTCCCGGATCCAAGGCGGCTCCCAAAAAAGGATCTGGGAACGGCGGGTAGGGTAAGGCAGTGCCTCGACGGGTAGGGTAAGGCAGTGCTACACATAGTCCGCTCGAAACGGGTTAGGGTTAGGGCTAGCGGTCCGTCTACAAGTGATTAAATTACATGGAATTATAGAGGGGGTTCCCATAAGCAAGGGCGTTTATCTATATATATATATATATAAAACTAAGCTGATTTACCTGGAAGTCTGTTAAAGGTGTTCAATATTATTGAAAAACAAAGACACCAAAATCTTACATCCAGGATAACTGACAGATTGCCTCAAGCTGCAGTACTATTTTTTTTGCGCTTTATATTTACTCCATTTATTCTCATCATATCACTGTTGCAGCAGTCATATAATAAATAATTAATACAGGTTCGCACGGCAACCGCGTCAAAGTGCAAGAACGAATGCATCTTTCAAAAGGCAATGTGAAATGAAGACAGAGAGAGAGAAAGAAAAAGAGACAGAGATAGAGACAGAGAGAGAGACAGAGAGAGAGACAGAGACAGATAGAGGCAGAGAGAGAGAAAGAGACAGAGAAAGACAGACAGACAGAGAGAGAGAGAGAGAGAGAGAGAGAGAGAGAGAGAGAGAGAGAGAGAGAAGAAGAAAGAGACAAGGAAAAGCAAAAAGAAATTTTTTTTTTTTAATAAGAAAGAACAAGAGAGACCAAAAAAAAAGAGAAAATGAAGAACAAAAATTTAATTAATTGCTTTGTTTTGTTGTATAAACCTAATGTTTCATACATGACTGCTGCAATGACTTTAGCACTACGTTCAGTGTAGCAGCACAATAGCATGTTTACCTTTTCAACGTTTCATGCAGGTCCGTGTACTTGGCTTTCAGGATGGCGACCTTGGTCCCTGTCAGCTTCCCCTCTTGGAACAGCTGTTCAATAAATCATTCATGCGATAATGCAGGCACAGGCATATGATGCAAAAGAACACATAGGAGCAAAAACAGGTCAAAGGCACTTGCACACAAACTGCACAGAGAGCAATGTTGATGCGTGAGATTAGTGGCCATTTCTCCGGTTGATAAATTATTCTATGATCAATGAGGTAATTAGCTTAGTGATAATGAGATGGATTAACTGATGAACAATTAAGGGAACAAGTGGCTGAATGAATGAATGAATAAAACACAATATATTTTAAGCGCATACAAATATATACATTATTTGTACACAAGGCATATTCACAGCACTAACTTCTTTTTATTTTTTTAATGTACTGCATTAATGATCAATTCATCAATTGGTCTGACCTCATCCAAGCACTGGAAAGCTGGTGAAGCAGACACCTCCACCTGGTTCTCCTCTTGCTTCAGTACTCTAGGCGGTAGCGGAGCGATGGCAGGGGAGTAGTCTACCTCCTCATCCTTCTCCTCCGTCTCTGATATTTGTATGAAAGGCTGCACATTGCTCTCATGCTTTTTGTCAGTCTCCTCCGAATATGTCACTCTTATAGACACCTTGCTTGGAATGGCTGCAGCGCTACCTAATTTGGACATGGAGGCAACAGAGTCCTCCCTATCACTTTCTTCTTCTTCATCCTTGTCGGGTAGATCTGGCTCAGAATTTTCCGAATTTGATTTTGAGTCTGACATTGTGCTTGACTTTTTGATGAGCTGTCCGACACAAAAAGCAGACAGCAATGAGTACTAATGAATAAATACATTTTGTTACATTGATTACCTTGTAGAGCATCATTTGATGTTGTCCTTTGTTGTGGTTAAGGCTAAATTTAATGGTTATTTTGTTCAATTAAAGTGGAATGAACAACATAATTTTAGGATTGTGCACCAGCATAAATAAGGCTCCAAGTAACCAACCAGCAACACTCTTCCCCAACCTGCACCCTCTCACTTCCATACAAAAAAATGCAATACCTGCCTAAGCTGATTGTGCGTATAATGCTTTAATTATTTCTATAGTGTAACTGTAAGTGTTCTTGTTTATGTCATATATTTATTATCCAGAAAAACAATGGAATTTTATAATAATGTGAAAATTCTATAAGTATGTACCCCAAAAAAATATTTTTAATGAGTCTAAAGCAAAAATATTCTAATCAATACAAAATAAACAAGTCTAATAGAAAACATCGTACGTAACATTGTCAAAGGGACCAATCGATCTCGGTCATTACTTGCTGAACCACTTTGTTCTCTAGCTACTCCCTTTAGCGGTTCATAATCAGCATCCCCAAAATACAATGTAGCTATTAATCAATCGATCAAGCTTACTCTTGCGTGACCAGACGAGCTGAAGATAGTGAAATTCCTCACATCATCAATTATTTGCAGAGGATGCCACCATTCACCGTTGTTGTGCTTGTTACCAAGTGCTTGGCGCATGCGCGACAATAAGATACAACATTGAATTTAAGTGAAGTTCATAAATAATAAGAGATGTTTATATCCGCCAATGAGTAATAAAAATGTAATACTTTTAGAAATCGTTTAAAACATAAGAATTTAGTTGTCAAATAATCGCGACATTTAAGGAAATAAATAATTAAAAAGTTGGATCCGAGTTTGAATTGTCAACGATTATCAATAGCTAGGACTTCTTCTTCTTCTTCTTCTTCTTCTTCTTCTTCTTCTTCTTCTTCTTCTTCTTCTTCTTCATCTTCTTTTCCTTTTTCTTCTTCTTCTATTGGATGAAGAAATAACTCCGTCAAGATCCAGAGCTTTGCATGACTGGTTTCAAGTAAAATAATTGGGGTCAATCCAACAGAAAATTATTAATTCAATTTCTCATAACAGATTCCACTGTTAAGTACATATCAACTTTTAAACAACATTCTTGCATCCACCACCCACCTCTTTACCCTACCTCCTTGTTGCACAGTCAGCTGCAACTGTCATTAGAATATAGAAGATGCATATATATTCTTATTCCTCTTCCATTGTGTAAACTGGGCCTCACTAGCATTTTAATAATAATAATAATAATAATAATAATAATAATAATAATAATAATAATAATAATAATAATAATAATAATAATAATAATAATAATGGTAGTATATAGTAGTAGTAGTACATGTAGTAGTAGTAGTACTAGTAGTAGTAGTAGTAGTAGTAGTAGTAGTAGTAGTAGTAGTAGTAGTAGGAGTAGTAGTAGTAGTAGTAGTAATAATAATAATAATAATAATAATAATAATAATAATAATAATAATAATAATAATAATAATAATAATTCCAACGGACCCACCGACCCTCAGACTGACATTTGGCTAGTTCTGATTCCTGACTGTTTCAATGTATTTCCTGACGTAGTTCTGGTAATACAAAAATGTATTTTGAACAAAAAAGTGACCGACTAACTAGACTGCCCGGGATTATTGGCTACGAGTTGAAATACTTGTGTACAAAAAAAATCAGCAAAGTCGATCAGTTCAGCCATTTGTGAAACATTGGTTAGCAACAATTAAAGTACGTGACCTTTGCAGTAGACCAAATAATATGATGGCTCGGGAGGCTGCATGTCCACTAACTCAGATAATACGTTTTTTTATAAAGTTTGGTCAAAATCCGTTCAGTGGTTCTTAAGATATGGTGCACGAAGGACTGACCGATTGGCAGACGGAATTTTCTACATTTGGTTCGTTCTGATTCCCGACTACTAAAAATATTAATTAAACTACATGCAGATACAGTTTACCGATTTATTTCTGAGGATTCCCCTTAGATCATCAACCAGGAAAATAACCATAATACAAAAATAAATAAATAACATTCTTTATTATCCAAAAGCCAAGTCTTAGTCCAGGTCCACGTTAAATTGAAATTGAACTTGAAATTGGACACCGGCAAAAAACGGTTTACGGCAGGAGTTCGCAAGCCAAAACGTGCGAGCGCGTGCTTTTGTTTGTCATACGATTGGAAACGATTTAGAAAGACAAAATGAAGATCGAGGAAGTTAAATCAACAACTAAAGCCCAACGCATTGCTTCCCATAGCCATATCAAAGGTTTGGGACTGGATGAAAATGGTTACGCTATTCAATCAGCAGCCGGTTTGGTTGGTCAAGAACTGGCAAGAGAGGTAAGTAGTAATAGTGATTTTTTTTTCTCTAGAATAAAGTAAGAAAGTTCCAGAAGATCTATGTACAGTATAGTTTGATCGATCAAGTGTATCAATAGATGACCCCGAGATATGTAGTTGTAGTAATGTGGGGGCAAAACAGACTGTGAAGCCTTTCTAAACGCCCCTTCCTCAACTTGGCAATAACTCAGTGGGTCTGTTGAGCATGTAATTGTAATTTGCGTACATGCATTTAAGTCATCAATAAAAACGTATTTTTATTTAATTTTTTAAAATCTGGAATATGAAGATTAATTACCTCAGAATACGAAGATTTATTCAAATTATTGCCGCAGATGCGTGACAGAAGCTAATCTATTTCTCCCAACCTTACCAGTTACCTCCTCCAATCTTCTGTTACGACTACGAGGCCCTAAGTGGCTAACCTATGAATGATTGTTATAATGAATCAACAAAATAATGTACTCTCGTTTTTTAAAATTAATCAATCATTAGTTAAGTAGTGGCACCAACATTTCAATTTCCGACAGTTATCGTTATTTTGCATAGTATTCAAAATGGAAACTACAGAATTTCAGAAATAAAGATCTTAGAATAAGTTAGATGGATTCTTTTAGCCCATGCCATTTGTTTGTAAAACGTATTTGGATTGAATGCGTGCGGGTGGTTCACGAACACTATTATCTCCGGAGTTTCAGCCGACAATGAAGCAGCTGCCATTAGTCATTACCTTCTATTGAAGAACTTAGATGTTGCACAGTTTGTCAGATCCTGTTCGCATCCACAGTCTTTGAGCTGAAAAAGTGCTCTGTAACAGTGTAAGAGCAATTACATTCCTATCGAGGTCTCCCGATTGACGTCATAATTTCATGCGTATTTTCCTTTATAGGGCAAAACATCGCTTCCGCCCTACATCCGTGTGCGACCTATTTGATAAAATTTTACTTTTTAAATTTAGAATGGTAAACTGTTGTTGTATTAAAGATTGTACCAGCAGAAGCTCGTCGAAAGATGGAACCTCTTTTCATAGGATTCCAAAGGTTGTTTCTAACAAAGGTACAAAAATGAGAGAACTTAGTGAAAAGCACCGTGCTTGTTGGTTGACTGCGATCTTCACAAAGGCGAGTTTGTGATTATTGTTTTAAATTGTAGAGTCTATTTTCCTGTCTGTCCTTGATTATGCAAGCACATTTGTAGGCTACTATTTCTCGTAACAGTTGTCCTTTCCCTCGGTTCCATGATCAACAAGATGCATGATATTCAACGATCATCATCATCTGTCATCATGTTAGGCCTACTAAGTAGGCTAGGCTAGCCTTTAGGCTACATTTTAGAACACCTTTAAATTCAACATTCATTGATTCATTAAGATGATTAGTTACCAATATTTTAATTATTTTCGTTTGCTTTTGGGTATATTATTTTATATCATTTGAAGAGCTGCAAGATTTTTTGTTAGCATGTACAGGAACAAGGAAAGAGGCCTATGAGCGAGCCGCAGCGAAAACTAACTTCCGCTTCTGTTGTATAGAATTAATTTTAGCTTGTGACCGGTTGCTTCGTGTGATCAGTCCTGAGGTTAAACCGCATGGAACAAATTGTATGATTTAATCGGTAGGCCTGATTGGGTTGTGAGCAGCCAGCTGTTTTCTTGCTTTAAATGCCTTTATCGTGTAAAAACTCGTTCTGTGCACGAGGTAATCAACAATGTCTTCATTGTGCAAAGTCGGGAAGATTTTTTGCATCTGTAGCCCACGATGTTGGTTCGACTTGTAAGGATCAGTACCCTTTACTGCTGCTATCTTACCTATGTACCTATTTCTTTCCGTCTCACCTAGGGTATTAACATAATTTTGAGAAACATTTGCAGAAACGAGTGCAGATTGCTTAGTCGCCATTGCTTGTTTTGCCCTGCAAGGGAGGTACGTATGTAGTCACGTGGTACACACGAATACGCAAACGGGAGACCTCCATAAATGTGTATGTTACCTCACTTGTAGTATCTGTTGAAATTTAATTCTGCTTGTAGGCAGCAGGTGTGGTGGTGGAGCTGATCAGAAGCAAGAAGATGTCTGGCAGAGCAGTCTTGCTGGCAGGACCACCAGGAACAGGAAAGGTCAGTTTCTGGATCATGTTCTGTTGTTGTTATTATTATTAGTAATATTATTTTAAAAATGTATAATTCTATTTCTATAAATATAATATTAAAATTGTAAAAATGTTTTTAAGAATAAATCAGCAATGCCCAAAATTAAATTAAAATTGGCACAAAGCTCATGAAGTCGTTGCCTACCACTGCACATTCAAGCACATCATGTTTAGTGTTTTTAATGATGTTAAGAATTTTTCACTTTTATTTTTTATTTAAAAAAAAAAAAAGTTAATTATATTCCTATTATTATTACAACTATAATAAGATTTTAAAATACATTTATTGGTACGGATTCAAGATTTTGTCACACATTGAATTCTATAGCGTTGGTACTTGTGAACGTTGGAGACATGAAGTTTGCTTTTGTCCATGAACAGTAAGTTTTCACAAGCTTTTCTGTTTCTTCTATTCTGTATGCACAGTCCAATTTCAGCGTTTCCCATTACGCACATATGTGCGTAATTCACGCATAAAAATCGGAAGATGGCGCAAAGATTTTGATTAAGAGGGTCCTACGGACGCACACGTTGTTGCGCCCAGCGAAAGTGTCGTACCCCCACGTTATCACAGTGGACGTCGCTCACACACACACACACACACACACACACACACACACACACACCGGCATAGAGTTCTTGTGCTGTTTATTGACTGGTCAACTGATATTGCACTACAGTACTCCTCTTTTAACGTCACTACCGTTTAAGGTCACAACGCGGATAAGATCAATCAGGTTGTTGGTCCCGGCCAAACACCTTCTTTGTACCATTTAGAATTCCTCGCTTAGCGTCACCTCGCATAAGGGAAAACCTCGGATAACGTCAACCCCGTTTTGGTTCCCAAATGGAGGAGACTGCTGCTTAAGAGAAATTGATGTCACAGATGACGTCATTTATGAGGTCACTTCCTGGTTTGAGATGATGTCATATATTCCTTATGATGTCATTTACTGTTCACATAGCCTGGTGCTGGATTAGTCTGTCACGTGCGTGCGCGTCAATGTGTTTGTGTGTGTGTGTGTGAGAGAGTGTGTGTATGTGTATGCATGCTTGCATCCGTTCGTTTGAGTGTTTGAGTGTGTGCTTATACATCATACACATGCACAAAAAATACATATAAAGTAATGCATACATGCATACACGCGCACCAACGTGCACACATGTACACACACACACGCACACACCCACACACACACACACTGGCACACGACACAAAAATTTAGCACCTCGTATAAGATCAAGTTTTTTACTGGTAGTTGATCTTATCAGAGGACTGTTTAGGGTGCCCCTCGGATAAGATCAAACAAAAATTTGGTCCCGTGGGGGGTCACCTTAAGAGAGGAGTACTGTATAAGACATTGTATAAGCACTACACTTTATCTTATTGACTTTAGTCACATTTGTATGCACACATGGAAGGGACCCTCAGAATTTTTAAAAGGACCCTCAAAATTTTCAACAGAGGGTCCCTTGGACCCCTTGATTTGAAGCTTGTGGGAAACACTGAATTTTTATTGGCATCCAGTTTATTTTCTTCTGTTTTTAGACAGCCATTGCCCTCGCCATCGCTCAGGAGCTTGGCAATAAGGTGCCTTTCTGCCCTATGGTAGGAAGCGAGGTGTTCTCCTCAGAAATCAAAAAGACAGAAGTCTTGATGGAGAACTTCCGTCGCGCTATTGGTCTGCGAATCAAGGAGACCAAGGAAGTGTATGAAGGAGAGGTCACAGAACTCACACCAGTTGAAACAGAGAATCCCATGGGAGGTGAGTCTCTATCACTCATCTGTTATTTGATTGTGTTGCTAAACACAATGCGCTCTTTAACTCAAAAAGGACTGAACCAATTTTGGTGATTTTTGGATACAGGTCCTTCAAGTAACTCGTGGGCGATCATTTTGGAGCAGTTCGTTTTTTGGTCAGTCCGTGGCTCAAATTTCACATTATTGTTAAAAAAAACTTTTGTGTGTGTGTTATCTTGAGCAAAAACTGAATCTAATTTCATTGTTTTTTTCTATAGAGATACTTTTAACTACGCATGAGATTTTTCTGTTAATTAATCAGTTAATCAGTCTATTTTTATTCCCGAAGCAGATTATCCTCAAGTTGCTCAGAGGTTTTAATAATAATTAATACCAAGCCATTTGAGAAGGGCGTTCTCAGTTACTATTCGATACGTTATCGCCTTCGACGTTTTTAAACGAACCGTTTGAGAATTCCTGTTCCGGTATACTGGTGCCTTCTTGTAATCATCAGCATGCCATTTTGGAAATTAAAACTGAGTGAAAAATATCTTGCAAGAGATTTAGACAAGAAAGGAAGTGTCAAAAACTGTTGGAAGTGGGTGGAGCCTGCGGCACTTTCGTGGGGAAAGAAGAAATTTGGTGTGCAAGTTGGTGACAATATCGCCACAAATTGAAATTCCTGGGAAGACTGTTTCCTGTGAAATGATGAACGAATATTGTTATGCCAACCACGGAAAGAAAGTGCTATCAGCATCTGACCAGCAGGGTGCACCATCTATACTACACATACTCCAACACCATCTGACATGGCATTACCACATAATTATACTTTAATGTATTCATAAACATAGACCATTTTTCAACCCAACCTTGCACCACAAGTCATTCCTTTCTATTACATGCACATTCATGAGCAAGTGTTGAATAGAGTTGAGAGACAGCAGTTCAGAACATTTGAATTGTCAGCATTTGTGTTCTCATTAATTTGAGTAAATTTCATATTATTATAGGAACTAGGAATAAATAATACCATCCGCTTATGTTCAAATGTACACCCAAACAACCATCAACAGTTTCAGTGTTTGACTTTGGGTTGCCATGGTGTTGGTGTTTGCTTTTTTAATGTTTCTGGTGTTATTATGAAATTGGTGCAAGCATACACATTCTTAGAGGATATTATTGACTCTTACGACTCTTGATGCCTGCTTGTGATAGCTACAGGGATGCTGAAAGCCATATTTTTATGAACTTGCCTGGGGGACTAGTGACCCAGGCCACACTAGTAGTCCTCTAAAATGTTCATTGGTTAACAACTTCCTCACATATGAAACTGAAATTTTTTCAGAGATAGTACACAATTCAGTGAAACTTGACAAAGATAATGTCTGCCAAAATCACTCGTTGTGGTGCCAGGGGTTTCAGTATAAATAGTATCCCCACTTTCTGGAAATTTAGTGCTTTAAATTCCCACTGTCGCTGTCTTTCTCATTTGTTCTTTCTCATTCCTGCTCTGTTCTATCAATCTGCTATACTATCTTCTTCTTCGCTAGACCACTCACCTACCTTTTTTCTTGAAAACTCTTCCGGGACAAAACTCCTTATTTGTGTGTGAGGTCTGTTGGATCCAGACTTGCCTACCGTACGGTCGTTCGCCGTATTAGTACGTTATTTAGCCTTGAAGTACGGTCGTATGGTCAGTTCGCAAAAAATACGGTCAATAGGTTTCATAAAATATGGTCAACGGGTTTTATATGTGTGTGTGGTTAAAAGACGCGCAGTGTAGTTACTTCCCTTACCTAGGTTCCGGTTCCGGTTTATAGCAAGTTTCTGGAGCAAAAACAATGTCAAAACGAAGCCATTCACCTGATAGATTAGAGCCTAAAGCCAAACAGCCAGCCCAGATTGAAGAAGAATTTGCTGAATACCAAACAACTGATGTCAAGGCAATTGTGGGTCCAAATACAAGGGTAGATGAGTTCTGGGTTGAGCTCAGCAAGAGGCACCCACAGTTCCTGCACTTGTGCCAATTTATGCTGGGAATTTGCACCATTCCTCATAGCAGTGCTGCCTGTGAGAGGGTGTTCAGTTGTGTGCGGAAAACCTGCACTGACAGCAGGTCCCTGATGTCTAAAGACACAGTAGAAGCGCTATTGGTTGTAAAATCAAAACCTCCGAAGCCTCACTCCAACGAGGAACTGCAGCAGCTAAAAAGTGCATATGCACAGTCACTGCTAAAGTACAAGTAGACATGAACAGAACATCTCCTGATCTATGTAATGTTTACAGTTTGCAGTCATGTTTGTTTGTCAGTGTTGAATTTAGGTTTAGCAACAAGAAACAATTATCTGTATTCTGCCAACAAAAATGTTGTGTGTACTTTACGTGACAATACATTATACATCGTAACTTGAAGTTTGTGTGATCTGCTGCCTTTGAGTAGGCCTATGCGAGAGAAATTTTGTTGTGCCCTCTTCTTCAAAACGTTGACATGAACACATGTCCTTTCATCAACTTGTAATATCTGTGGCTTACTAAATATGCATTTGTACATATATTTTACTACACTTAGTGCACAATGTCAATATTAATTATATTAGTGTGGTACATAAAGAAAATATGTCCATCAAAAATATGGTCCGAGCTTGCAAAATATGGTTTTGAGCTGCCTGGAGTACTGACGACAGTTTTTGCAGGTAGGCAAGTCTGTGGATCAGCTTGGGAATATCAATATTGGACGCTTTCTGCCAGGTGGTCACTAAGGCTTCCTAGGATGTTATTATTTAGCAATGTAGGCATTTTATATGTATGTGTTTTGTTGATATTTTATAGTGATGTTTGTATTCTATTTTGTTTTTGTAAACGGGGGTTCGATAAATTAGAGTAAAGCCTCAGCATCCCTTGCGTGGGATGTCTTTATTGTAAAGTGACTGGCTGGTGGAGTGCCTTCAGTTTTACCACTAGGGTTGTTTCAGCAGATCTTTTATGCAGATCAGGGGTTGTCTGGTCCTGGTTTGGCTCGGAAGAGTCCGCTGGACCTAAAGCAACAATCATGTAATGTAATGTAATGTCTGCTAAAAAAAAAAAATAGGATAAGCAATTGGTGAGAATAGATCCCCTGTCTGGCAAGTGAGCTGCACATTTTAGTTTAAACACTATAATTGTTACTCCCATTTGGCTCTGACCTTTACAACCACACACCAAACGGAGACACACAGTTCTAGCATGTCACCAGAACAGATGAGAAGAAGTAGAAGTAGGTACTCCAAACATTTTTTAAGAACATTGACTATTAAAAAGAAAATGCATTTAAATGAAAGGAAATGTCATGCTGATTCCAATGGTGTATTTGCTTTTTCTGTATGTGCATTAGTTTTCGAGCTATGAATTTTTGTTTATTTATTTAACGTTTGGGTTTTTCCCCCAAACTTGAAATTGCATATTTTGACATTTTCTGACCACTGCCAGACATTAAATATGAAAGTGAATGGTCACTAAATCATTTTTCCAGAGCTTCTATATTCCATACAACAAAAATAATTTATGTTTAGTCCATGAAGAAACATAATTATTCTTTAAGTTTAAGCACACCTTTAAAATCATGAAAAATGCAAAAAAACTGTATAACAAATGCGATGAAACGACAACGCTAAATTTGTAAAACGCCAATATTTCACAACTCTGCTTCTAATTGACCTACAGAAAAGTATAATATACCAATGGAATCAGCAGGCTGAGAGAAATTTAATTAAATACCTTGTAAATGCTTTTCACAGCATAGAAAACATTTTAAATGTGCTTTACTTTTGTAACAATTGCATGTACACTGCACTAATATCATCCACATCACGAACACCCCATATTCTTAAGTCATTTGTCACTGGCAGGCACCAGAGAGAAAGGAAGAAGAGAGAGATCACTTCGCGATATCGCCTCTATGAGAAGTGATGTACGGTGGAGGAGTTACGTCCCTTCAACCTCACATGGGCTTGCTTTCGGTTCTTAGTCTCTTGTCTATATATGGGGGTTTTTAATTATATTTTAAAAAAATGTTTTAGACCGCGATTTTCACCTTTTGCTGTTGAAAATGTTTGAAATAAGGCTTTTCAAATTTGAGAAATTTTTTTTAATACACATCTGTTTATTTTTTAATGACTTGCTGCCTCTTGACCGTAAGGGTGTTATGAGCGCTTCCTAAACTGTAACCCGTGATATAGGTGGCTTTTGCATTGTTTTGTTGCTTGAAATAAACAGTATGTATAAGATAAATTGAGTTAAAATAAAAATAATAATAATATTTTAAAAAAAACACACACACACACTAGTCTAGAATATGTGTCATACATGCGTAATTTATTTTTTGTTCCGTATGGGGTTATACAGCATACGGATTGATTGGCAGTTTTAGTGTGTACAATTTGTGCGTGCGTGTGTGTGTGTGTGTGTGTGTGTGTGTGTGTGTGTGTGATATAGAAAGAGATGGAGATCGAAATATAAATAAAGATATTGACTAATTCGAAACGCAAATCTAGTTGTGAACACGGAAATTCATTTATTTACAAAAATATGCTTCGATTGATTTCAACATAATAATTAGGGTACGTAATAATTATACTCTCTCTCTCTCTCAGTCTTCTCTCTCTCTCTCTCTCTCTCTCTCTCTCTCTCTCTCTCTCTCTCTCTCTCTCTCTCTCTCTCTCTCTTTCTCTCTCTCTCTCTCGTATTTAAAAAAAGGTGAACAAGGCAACTTTCTGTGATCACAAATGAAACCATCCTGCAATCAACCCTATATATTTCATTCAAATTGACAATACATTCAGTGAGTCTTGTGACAAAATAAAAGGTTGGCATCTGTATTTTATATTAGAATATTCTGCCACAACCTCATTTAATTATAACAGGATACGAAGTTGAGGAATTACAGACACAGTTCGGTGGACAGCAAATAACAAGCCGCTGAAATTTTGCTTTTCTCATACTGTCTTTACAATCTCTTTTTTTTTTTTTTTTTTTTTTATTTAAGTAGCCTTGGAGTTAACAATTGCAGAGAACATGACAATAGTGAGCTAATTAGTGCGCAAATCAAGTTGGGTTACTTAACAAACATCACATTAATCACGTTTATACCAAGACTTTGCAGTGCACCAGAATCGTTTTAAATCTAGATCTAGACAGTGGATGATACATGACAGCAAACGGCCAGATTGCACCCCTTTTTAGTTCTACTGTGGCTTATTGACACTGACAATGACAGTAGTGAGTAGGCGTACTTTTTATTGATACTGAACTAAATTCAAGTTAATTATCACTAAGTACTAACCCTACACACAACCTTTATTAATTCCTTGGGCTAATCCAAACCGTTTCTTACACGAAACATCACCTTAGTTCCAATCCGTCTTGTATCATTGACAACCATTCATTGACAGGTCTTGGTCATCATAATTCATTCATATCATGATTCTTGTCTGTCAGAATAGATCTACAATTTCTTCAAGAACTTAACCGTTCTTCTTCCTTTGGGAAACAAAAAAAACTCTTCCCCTTGCATTCAGCCTTTAATCGTGCATTTGTGCAGTTCAAAGTTGCACAGTGGTCACCGTAACTGCTCCTGCGATTTTTTCCCCCCCTCTCCATCAGATCTTCGCTCTGTGAAGCAGGCCTTTTCACACATGTTACAATCAAGTCGCATAACTCTTGACGCGTCATCACACCAATGGCGTCACTGCGCGGTCTATATATTCCTGGTCTATGCAGGCACTCAAAATCCCATCTAAACACAAAATGGGAGCTGACATCAAAATCTATGTCCTCTTTTTTTGGCCAACGAAACAAGTCTTAAATGCCTTGAAACGACAATGCTGAATTTGTAAAACGCCAATATTTCACAACTCGGCTTCTAATTGACCTACAGAAAAGTATAATATACTGATGGAATCAGCAGGCTGAGAGAAATGTAATTAAATACCATGTAAATTTATGCTCTTCACAGCATAGAAAACATTTTAAATTCACTTTACTTTTTTAACAATTGCATGTACGCTGCACTAATGTCATCCACATCACGAACACGCCATAGTCTAAAGTCATTTGTCACTGGCAGGCACTCAAAATCCCATCTAAACACAAAATGGAAGCTGACATCAAAATCTATGTCTTCTTTTTTTGGCCAACGAAACAAGTCTTCTTCTGAGAGAGCGACCAGCTGGAGGAGTAGTCGATTCGTACACAACAAGTCTGATTGGGGGCGTGGTGGAGCATCTCGCTTGGTTGGCAGGAAACTCAGTTTCAATTTGTTGTATGTTTCATCAGCTACAAAAAAAAAAAAAAAAAAGGACAGCATTGCATTAATAATATGACACAGGAGGCAAAATATAAAACAAAACAAAAAGAAAGTAAAAGAAAACTTCAAGAAAAAAAAGCTGTGGGGTGGTGAGTGAATAGAGGAAAGGGCAAATCAAAATAGTATGACAAGAACTATGGATCATCAATATAATAATAATAAAAATAAATCTTTACATTGGCGACCATAAACATTAAAACTATACAACATAGTTTTTCATATCAAACTGTTAAACTTAAATAACATACAAATGAACAACAATGGCATAAAAGTAAAGATAAAACCAAAGTAAAATGTAATCACTATTGCTTTTTTTTAAAACAGATCGATTCAGTAGAAGCTATCTAAAAAAAGCAACAAAAAGTTCCACAACAGATCACAAAATGAATTTCCCACTGAATTAAAAAAAAAATTGCACCGGAAGAAAGCCAAAATAGTACAGATTCTTTCATTGGTCGATTTTTTTTTGTTGGAGATTAATTCCCTAACTGAGATTTCATTTTGTATGGAGGTGGGGTTGAGAGCGCCCTGTGAAGATGGCGTCTGTCACAACCGAGGCAGTGCATCGCAAAACACGTTTCGTACTTTGAAACTTGGATATCTTTCACTCAAAGAAACACACGCTTAAAAGATAAAAGGCTCAGGCATTTATTTGGTATGTTTTTATTCAACATCAGGCAAAACAATCAAGAGAACAACTGCAGTGAAAGTGGCCCTTTTGGCCCATAGGGCGGACACAGTAATGGCGACATTTGGAGTACCTAGTAGAAGAAATCCTCCGAATTCTCCGGGAAGAAGTTGAGGCAGCAGTGCAATCGCTGAAGAAAGGGAAGTCAGCGGGAGTGGATAACAAACCCGCGGAATTGCTTCAAGCAGGAGGAGAAGCGATGATTGACACCCTCACCATTATCTGTGGGGAGTGGCCTATACCATGGACCCAGTTGCTTGTCATCACTCTTCCAGAAAAAAGGTAACCTTCAGGAGTGTGAAAATTACCGCACCATCGGCCTCATCAGCCATCCCAGCAAGGTCCTCTTGAAAATAATACTCAACAGGTTGAAACCCCAAGCTGACCAAATCATCGTGTTTTCGTAGACTTCAAGAAAGCGTTTGACCGAGTCCGGCATGCGACTCTGTGGGCATACATGAGAGTGTACAACATCAGCCCTAAAATTATTGAAGTCATCAAAAGCCTGTATGACAAGGCTACCAGTGCATTCCTGCACAACTGGTTCAGAACAACAATCGGTGTGCGTCAAGGAGGCCTACTCTCTCCAACACTCTTGACATCTTCTTAGAGCGCATCATGTTAGATGCCCTTGCAGATCATGAAGGTACAGTCAACATAGGGGTAGAGCAATCTCCAACCTCCATTTTGCGGATGACATTGATGGATTGGCTAGAGAGGAACAAGAACTTGAACAGCTGGTACAGAGGCTTTACAACACCTCCAGAACCTATGGAATGGAAATAAGTGCAGTGAAGACCAAAATGATGACCAACAACACCAATGGCATCAACATGGACATCAAAGTCCAAGGCCAATCCCTCAACACAGTGCATAGCTTCAAATATTTAGCAGCCATTGTATCAGATAATGGGTCCTGACAGGAAGTCCTCCAAGATCGCACAAACAACTGCTGCTCTGACAAGGTTAAAGCCCATTTGGAAAGACAGGACCATCAGTCTACATTCCAAGGTAAGGCTGCTGTGCTCCCTTGTCATCTCCATCTTCTTATACTCTTGCAAAACATGGACCCTCACAGCAGATCTACAACGAGGAAAACAAAGCATGGAGATGAGGTGCTACAGAAGACTTCTGGGCATTTTCTATACCCAGCACATCACCAACGACAAAGTCTGACAGACCATCACACAAGCCATTGGACAACATGATGACATGCTTACAGTGGTGAAGAAACTGAAACTCTGATGGTATGACCATGTCATCAGAGCATCAGACCTTGCAAAGACCATTCTTCAAGGCACAATGCAAGGAGGCAGAAGAAGAGGGAGACATAAATAGAGGTGGGAGGACAACATTCGAGAATTGAATGGCTTGACACTGAGTGAAGCAATAAGGTTTGCTGGGGACAGAGAAAGATTACACTGGATAAACGATCATATGTGGTGCCCTAAAGTCCTTCGAGTTATAGGATTGGATTGGCGACAAGGCGAACACTTTCAGCACTCCGATTTACATTTTCTGTTAATGCTGCAGAACACTATTGAAATGATAGATCATTTCTAATGTTGTTAAGACAAAATATTCTAATATTAATAAACTGTCGTTTTCTTTCGGACAGGTTATGGAAAAACAGTGAGTCACGTTATCATCGGCCTGAAGACGACAAAAGGCACAAAGCAACTTAAGCTGGACCCCTCCATCTACGAGAGTCTGCAGAAAGAGAAAGTAGAAGTTGGGGACGTCATTTACATTGAAGCCAACAGTGGAGCGGTCAAGGTAAATTATCATAAGTGGAGATGGAAGTGTGAAATGAAAAGCAGTGTGAATTATTTTGTTAGCTAATGCTAATGTTCTTTTTAAAGCAAGATTTCTGCTTGTTCAGGAGTTTAACTATTACACATTGTTGTGAGCTGCAGTGCGGCTTCAACCATTTTCTTGTCCAGTTCTTCTATTTTTAAGTAGATAATTATGTATATATAATACGGACTCTTGTAGTTATTTTCCAGGTTTTTGAGATTTGCAAGATTTGTTATTATGGTCAACCATTGTGATCAGTTTGTTTATTCTGCGGTTCAAAATTGCATGCTGTGTTATTTTTACTACCAGCAATCGCTGTAAAAACACTGTTAATGTTGAAAATGAACTCTTTTAGTTTTAACTCGATTACCGATGGATAACCTTTTCCTACTACAAGTAGTATAATCTATTAGTTCTGATTTTACAGAGGCAAGGCAGATCCGACAGTTATGCCACAGAATTTGACTTGGAAGCAGAAGAATATGTGCCGCTGCCTAAAGGAGACGTCCACAAAAAGAAAGAGGTCATTCAGGACGTCACTCTTCATGATCTGGATGTGGCCAACGCTCGACCGCAGGTATGTCTTCTCCCAGAAATTCTGAGGTTCAGTGGGGCACTATAATCTATTTATAGTTTTTAGTCATTCTACAATTGAACATTCTATAGCAACCTAGCCATTGGCAGTATATGATAGTTCATTCATTCACTTGTTCAGTTTGAATGCCTACACAGGTTCTTCCACTTTAAATTCTATTCAAATTTCAATTAAATTTTTTTTTTTTTAAATTTAAACTTATAAAAATAAACGAAGCGGTGCATCAGTCTCTGAAAACAATATTCCTCATTGATTTGCATCACCAGAGATTTGATTCATTTTAATAGGCCAGTTTCCATTAAGCAAGGCAACCTTGAAGGTAGACGAGTGTCCATGATCTATCAAACATAGGCTGTGTGGTAGGCATATATTCTCAATAGCTTCTGAGCCTAAGTTGACTGCTTCTATAAGCTTGGTAGCATCTCAATAGCAGCTAAAGGTCTGTTGTGAAATAGTCGCTGAGTACGTGATTGAGAACTCGGCACACTTCCTGAGGGAGACATATTTTTTGTGTACAAGTTTATGTTCAGAAAACTTTGTAACAGTTTAAGTTGTATGATTTTATTGTTATGATAACCTGATGTATTATAGGCAGCCCAAAATACTTGACTTGGTGTTTATTTTATTATTATTTTTTTTAAGAATACAAATTCTGAAATTGCAAATAAGAAGTTAACGATTAATATTGTCAGTATTTTTGGTTCTGATGATGACTTTTTATGTCCAGGGAGGTCAAGACATCATGTCCATGATGGGACAGCTGATGAAACCCAAGAAAACAGAAATTACAGGTTAGTATTTTCTCACGGCTGTTCATAAGCGGTACTTTCAGGCTATGGCTATAAATCACCTTTGTGTTGTCCCTTATCGCTGGCTGAACTGCTTGTAGCCAGATCCGAGACGCTGGCTGTGGTTGGGTTTCACAGGCATGGCCTGCTGGCGTGGCTAAAAATATATTACAGCTGGTGGCTGAAAGTTTACCTTCAGTGAGGGAAGTTTCAGACATGTTCTTCCTGTCTACGCTGGTCAGTAAAACTAGGTTGAAAAGGGGCCAACAAAATTTGGTATCGTGTCAAGTGTTGAGCCCAGTTTTCACCACTTATATATGCTGTATAGAATTTTAAACATTTTCATATCATGCTAGGCTATGTTTGACAGACAAGCTTCGCAAGGAGATCAACAAAGTAGTGAACAAGTACATCGATCAAGGTGTGGCAGAACTGGTTCCTGGAGTTCTGTTCATCGACGAGGTTCACATGCTGGATATCGAGTGTTTCACCTATCTCCACAGAGCCCTTGAATCGACCATCGCGCCCATTGTCATCTTTGCCACTAACCGTGGAAAATGCACCATCCGGTAAGGCTGAAACGATCCTTGAACTGGAATTTGAATGCTTGTGTGTTCAAATTAATTTTGTAAGCTTGTGGGGAACCAACTTTGGGGTGTATTATTAATCTGTAAAGCTGTGGCTGAGCTACTTGGTGTTTTAAGCTCACGTGTTCATATCTAGTTGGGTATCACCACCTTGTAGCAGAGATGGCAGAGGCTTATGCCACCCATCCACCATCTCTGCAGTGGGTCACATAATAATAATAATAATTTTGGATGCTATATACGCACCTTTCCCCAAATCAATCAGGCTCAAAGCGCGGCGATCTGTACCAACATATACCTCACCTGTCTCGTTCACACGCACACAACAAATGCACATCCATCACTCAAACAGTTGGTATAAAGGCAGGGAGATGAAGACGGAAAGAAAATCGAATTTTTATTTTTGAAATTTTTTTGTATTGACTGCGTCCAGTACTATTATTGAATAGTCTACCTGTTAAGCTGTGGGATGTAACGTAGTTGAACCTACAGTCTGCCCGCCCTTCTGTTTTCAGTTTCATAAAACCTGCCATCTGTTTGTAACCAGCGGCAAAGATGGTGGATAAGCAATGTAAAGCTCGACCGTCTCTGATCAGCAGCATGGTTCAGTATTGGGAGTTTATCCAGAACAATTGTCAAAAGAGGCAAACAGAATAAGACATTTGTGTCTTTGTTTGGCATTGATCATAGAGATGGTGCTTTTCTTGCAAGTAGGATCTACATTGTATTTCTTTTTTTTTTCGTATTTTGAGTACGTTTTGTCCTTTTTTTATTTATTTAATTTTCTCATTTCCAGGGGCACAGAAGACATTTCCTCCCCACACGGCATGCCCATGGATTTGTTGGACCGTATTATGATTGTCCGAACTCTGCCCTACTCTTTGGAAGAGATGACGCAGGTAAGGAATTCATTCCATCAGAATTGCTTTTAGTGGATGGATCGTCTTGTAATAGTTTGCTTACACTGCATAGAAATATGTTTCCTCTGTCAACTTCAGATGAGAGTAATGACCCTCCAACCCCCACAGGTGCCTCTGCTTTATCAGCTTCTATTTCCTAGGTCAAGGCAAACAACTCCGTCAAAATGCTACACCATGCACACACAAATTAATTACAAATACACATCCCAAAATTATGTTCCACTCAACAGTATTAATAAATCAACCACATATTTTTCTGTAAAATAAAATGTTACACATACATTTGTACTAATTGTTGCAACAAGAAAAAAATCTAAATATCCACTTTGCATACTGCACAAATTGCAGCAATATGATCACTGCCATAAATAAGAAAGCACAGGTTCTTCATCATTGCTGTTATCAAGTCCCAATCACTCTCCTTTCTATCATCTGCACAAAATTAGCCCCCTAATAATCCTTCAAATGGGCCATCCTCTAATCAGATTCTGCGTCTCAAAATTCAAACTTTGACTTCACTGTGTGCGGTCTACAGACTCTACAAATGATTTTAAAAGTCCACTGGAAACCGCAGGAAATTGCGATCACGTGTGCGAGAGTCTCGCACTTTTGCTATAAATAGATTTTCATGTGGCATCTGCTGAACAGACAAGCTATTACAGGCCGCTGACAGCATGCACATAGCAAAAGTCGGTATCGGTCGCTCCTAGTGTAAGAGGGTTGAAATGTAGTCTGTACAAGCACTCCATTGCATGAACTTTAAAGATCCTGACACTCAAGTCCTAGATGGGTGTGCGCCAGCTATACAAATACACCCAGCATGCACTAGGTCCCTTTTCCCAGTCCCCGGTCATCCAAGATTGTGTTCAGTTGTGGGTGTCAGACTATGCGCCCAAAGGTTGCAGGTGTGCGCCTCGAGTTAGATCCTGTATCGACCAGCGCCTTGAGCAGCTGTACCAGATTTATTAAATAAATGAAATAGATCACCACCTAGAAATAATATTGTCGTACCTCGATCATAATTGTGAAGTAAAGGGGGAAATCAGTATTGCTTTGAGGGGATCATTAGTAATTTAATTGTTCACTTATAAAACATAAGAAATATGTTTCTCTGTCTAGATTAAATTGTGCCCGGAAATAATACTGTCGTACCTCAATCATAATTATGAAGGAAAGCACTTGGTTTTGAGTGCTTGGAGGTGTAGACTATTCCTTCAGAATGGTATTACATTCTGTGACTTCATTATTGCTGACAGATTCTTCAAATCCGATCAGAAACTGAGGGCATTCAGGTGGGGGAAGACTCATTACAGGCGCTCGGACAAATCGGTGTGAAATCCACGCTCAGGTCAGTTGGATTATTTATTATTTAATTCCATATTTATTTTATCCTTCTAATAAAGCATTTTTCCTGCTCAAGGTTCTGGCCAATACATGTTCTAATAACCCAAGCGGTTTGAATTATTATATTTTTTTAAATGTATTGTAACTCTGATTTTGACTATACTGAAGGTTGATAGGACGTTTGAAGGTAATGTAAAGTCCATCAGTTTGTCTAATGAACATTTTTGGATGTAGCATGCACATCTTGGTTGGCTAAGCAAGGTGAACATAGGAAAGACTAATAGTATGAACAATTTAGCTGTTCTTGTTATATTTTTTGGGAAGCATTTACCGAAATGTAATTATATATTTTTATTATTTAGAGAACAATACACGACACGTGTCTTTTACATTTATTCTAAAAAGAAAATTTATTTTGATTTATTGTGCAGGTATGCTGTTCAGTTGCTGACCCCCTCGAGCATTCTCGCTCGCATCAATGGCCGAGACTGTGTTACAAAAGAGGAGATTGATGAAGCGGACAAACTCTTCTTTGATGCTAAGTCCTCTGCTAAGATTCTGCAGGAACAAGAGGATAAATTCTTGAAATAAACTTTTAACCACAGTTTGATGTGTCAGGCCAGCAAGACTTGTTATTTGAAAACGGTGTGCATTTGACTTTGTATATATGCGACACAAATTTTGAATTGTGGTTGCGAATGGACAGCGTTTATAGTTGAGTTTGTTTATGCTGTATTAGTTTTTATCGATTCCTTGAGACAGGTCTTGTGAAAAATGCAGGGTGCTTATCATAATTATGAGCCATGTGCAAATGAAGGTTAAAGGCAAATGGTGTCTGTACTAAGTTGTTCAGTGGCAAGAACAAAACTGTATACCTTAAGAGTAAGGTTCTAGGTTGAAATCTTTTGCTTTCTTTTCCATATAATTTGAATTGGCAAGAATGTTTTGAAAGTTGTAGGAATGAACGTCTGGAGGGAAGTAGATGCAATTGTTGAATGTGCATTTTTTGTGGGTGGTAAATAAATATTAAATGATTTAATGTAATGTATTTGACAGACTTGAGAGAAAGACTAGTTTTTGAAGAGGCGAAGAGCTGAGCAGCTTCTCACTTCATGACCTTTTTTCGATAAAGACACACCACAATATGTTATTTCATATATTCTTCGTTCAACATTTATAAAGACAGTCGATCCTCAACCTACACACATTCAGCTTCAATCTTTCAAAACATAAACGTGATGACAGTCAAACCCCAGAACTATTAAACTTCAGCACCACCCTGACAAATACTTTCCATTTACTTGTGACAAAACATACAATAAATGAATGATGAATAGCTAGAGAAGACCCTGTATGTACACGACTATAGATATCTGCCAAACAAAATCATGTGTATAAAGTACAATTTAAACTAGAGAAACTCTAACCAATGTTGCTGCACTAAAAGGTCTACAGATCATATCTGGAGCTACTAAACTGCATGCAATACACTGTCAACAGTGTTACATACAAAAGAGATGTGCCAATCAAAAACGTCGTTCCACTTCTACATGTAATCTTACTCTTGCAACAAGACCACTGATACGCTGCACAAATGAACCACCTTGTATGAAAAATATTCAGGACAACAAAAATAATTGCACAAATAAATGGCTTATAAATCGCATTGACAAATAAATAAAAATTAGCTCGCATTCTGTAAAATATCAAAAAAACTTGCAGCCACATTTGCCTGTGATAAAAAGCCTTGTCAACTGCAATTTGATTTACAGAACACCTGGCTGCATGTACAAACTTACACAATCGCTGCACAACAAAGCAGCGACATGTTTTTCCATTCAATACACAAAGCCACACTACTCTGCGACTACTAACTGCACACAACATTGCAGCTTTAAAAACAGCAGATCAAGGAACATCTTCCCTTCTATAATGTTTAATATCGTCAAGAACTAAACTTGGTGCGCATCTCCTCACACACCAAATCTTAAAATTTTTCAAACGCAGTTCTCATTGTGCGCCTGGACATTTAGTACCTGCATTATCAACACATTTCACACACATGTACAGTTTCACAGAACAGCTGCAATGATAGTTTCTCCCTCTCGCTTTTATGCGTTCACACACCACTTTCTTCTGCTGCACTTTAAAACTTCACTCAACAATCACAACAAATATGGTACTCGCTCTGTCAAGCATGTTGAAAACGCTCAACAAACAAGTTTCACTCGCAACAAACACAATAGTACTCTTTCCATCAGACTAAAAAAAAAAGAAAGAAAAAGAGTACTGAACATGTTCTGCAAACAAGACTAAAATCCTTGAACCCTTCACCTGTAGAATACATTATGACTACAGACACGCGAAATTTCATGTAGAAACTTGTGACGGCATCACCACCAATACTGATGGTAGGTGGAAAGGAGGTGAAAGCGATGATGGCAATGATGATTTGGCAGGAGAAAGAGAGTGAAAATGTTGACCAGTCAATACAATCTAAAACAGAAGCGTACTCATGCCACCCATCTCGCTCTGTTCCTTGACGAAATATTCAAAGTACTGGTAGATGATGGTCACAGCCAGCAGAATACCCGTACCGCTGCCAATGGCCCCTATGACAAAACACCACCACATGGTTTGAGGATAAGTTGGAAAGGGCAAAATAATGGGTTAAATAAACAGCCATTCCACTGTATTAAGTTCTATTTTTTGTATTGCAAGGCCTAAAATGATAGTACCTATATTAACCGACCTTGGACACCTCCAGTTACCTTGACCTAAGAGTGAGGTTGACCAAATTTGCTGAGTGTGTGTGCCGCATAGCTATTTATCATGCATCAAAGAATAATAAGTTCAATATTAATAACCCAGAAACAAATTGAATTTTTGTGAAAAGATATCTTTTTTTTTTAACCAACATTTGGTGACCTTGACCTTGATATTAAGTCATTTATTATTTTTACTAACATTTTATGAGCCTGTAACTTTGACCTTGATATGAAGTCATTCATTCACTGATCATTTATGAGGTCTCATGGGTATAAACCATTTTGTCAAGTTTGGTTAAGATAGGTGAAATAGGTTCTGAGTACTTAGCTACTTTAAAGTTTTTGCAGACAGACATAGTGATTTTTTTTAAATATGAATTTTTGGACTACTCAGGACTCATCTCGCCAAGATTTGCAAAAATCAGGAGAAAAACAAATTGAAGTGCGAGTACATAGAGTCATATTGCTATGCCTGTGAGATAAAAAAAAAAAATTAAAAATCTTAATTTGAAATCAAATTTAAAAAGATCCAAAAGCTACTGCCACAAAATGTTCTGTGAATCTCTTACCAAGGAAGTCAGCCAACACAGAAAGAGCGCCAATACACAGTCCTCCGAAAGCAGCAGCAGTGGGGATGTATCTGTTGAGCTCCTTGATCATGGACTTCTCCCGGTGACCACGCATCACCATCTGCTGTTCCTTCAGCTGCTTGGCCACCTGTAAAAATGGAAGAAAATAAGCTTGTGAATTACAAAGTAAGACTGATGCGCTCCCTTGTCATCTCCATCTTCCTATACGCCTGCGAAACATGGACCCTCACAGCAGATCTACAATGAAGAATACAAAGCATGGAGATGAGGTGCTACAGAAAACTCCTGGGCATTTCCTATACCCAGCACACCACCAACGACAAAGTCCGACAGACCATCACACAAGCCATTGGACAACACGATGACCTGCTCACAGTGGTGAAAAAACAAAAACTCAGATAGTATGGCCACGTCACAAGATCATCAGCTCTTGCAAAGACCATTCTGCAAGGCACAGTGCAAGGAGAAGAGGTGCCAACCCCCTAATCTTCTTGTCAGTATTTCCGGACCCGTTTGTCAGTATTTTTTAACAATTGTCAGTATTTTTTTCTCGCAAAACCCAGCCTATGACACTTTAAAGTAACGACAGGCTTCCCTCTGAAACAGCAGGCTATTTTCAGTCCTCTAAAATCACAATGAAATCACAATGAAAATCAGCTTGTTGAACACAGCGACGTTCAGTGAGTGCAAGAGTACTATTATGAGACCAGAAACCGGTACAGAAGTACCGCTGGTAAAGATAAACGATCGGCAACTTCTCCTCCGTATTTTTATAAAAGCTATCATATTTCCGTATTTAATTCACTTTTCGCCGGAATTAAATACGGTCAATCCGTACTGGTTGGCACCTCTGAAGGAGGTAGAAGAAGACCGAAAAAGAGGTTGGAGGACAACATTCGAGAATGGACTGGTTTGACACTGAGCGAAACCATTCCATTCTCGAATGTTGTCCTCCAACCTCTTTTTCGGTCTTCTTCTACCTCCTTCAGAGGTGCCAACCAGTGCGAATCACCACATTGTTTTAATGTGTATGCTTTTCTGACTTTGTTTATTAGAAGCTCATTATTATTATAGTATTTATTAGCTGAATATTTTTAATTTAACCCTTTAACACTCGGAGCGACCTAGAGCGACAGATATTTTCGCAATGTGCACGCTCGCGGAGCGACCATCAGCGGCCGCTAATGACGTGGCCTGCTCAGAGGCTGCCATGAGGAAATCTATTTATAGCAAACATGCGAGATTCTTGCACACGTGATCGTAATTTCCTGCGGTTTACGGCGGAGTTTTCGCTGCATTTTTAAGAGTGTGTAGAACGCACACAGTGAATTTTCAAAGTTTGATTGAAGTTTGAGAGGCGGAGAATTATGGAGTCAGATTCTTGAAGAAGGATTTTAGGAGGCTGATTTGGTACAGGTTAATGATGGAGAGGAAAGTGATTTGGACATTCACTCTGACGATCTTTTTCTGTCGGATTTGAATAACAGAAACGATGAACAATCGGTGCTTTATTATTTGTCGTATTGCTGCATGTTGTGCAGTATGCAATGTTGACAATCAGATTTTTTTTCCAGTTGCAACACATTGTAAAAATGTATGTGTAACATTTTATTTTGAAGAAAAATATGTGGTTGATTTATTAATAATGATAAGTGGAACATAATTGTGAGTGGTGCATTTTTAATTAATTTTTGTATGTGCATGGCGTAGCATTTTGACGGAGTTACTTTCCTTGGCCTAGAAAATAGAAGCAGATAAGGCTTAGGCTCCTGTGGGGGTTAGAGGGTTAAGTCACCAGGAATTTTATTTTTGTTACTAAGAATATAATGCCATTAACAAGGAATACTTGATGAGGTCCAGTATCACCCATCTTTACCTCCTGTGGCCCCCCCCCCCCCCCCCCCCCCCCCCCCAATAATTTGAGTTTGAAACCCCCAATACTATACTGTTCAGATGCATGGTTTACAACTGCATCACAGTAAAACCATTTTACTCAATGAAGCGTAAATACAGCACTCAGACAGTAAAATTATACAATTTTCTATTGCTACTTGCGAAAGAAAAAAGCTATATACACTTCAACAACTTATATCTTATTTATTTAACTGAACATCTATTCACAACTGTGATATTAGACAAATATCAACAAAGAGTGAAAACTTACATCCTTGGCACTGGATCCAGAAACGTCAATCCAGGTCTTTGAGAAGAAGGCGCAAGAGCCCAGCATGAAGAAGATGTACAGCACAGCATGGATGGGATCTTCAACTATGTGGCCCAAAGTCTCAGGTGGTGAGAGGTAGTAGCACAAACCTCCGATAGGGTAAGAACGGGCAGGACCGCCACCACCAACATCCTGTTATGGAACCACCAATAATCAAAATCTGTTATGAACATCCGTTATAAATAATATTTTTAAAAATTTAAAAAAAAAGAGTTTTATCGAGTTTTAAAAAAAAAAACTACAACAAAAAATGTATAGAAAATAATTATTGTCATAATATCAAAAACGTGAAGCAGGCAGCGGTCTGCAAATGTATCAGTACACATTGTTTCTCTTTCGATCTCAAGACTCAAACATCTTGACTGTCAACTACACTATTTCAAAAGCTAGCATGGCAGACCATGACTGTATGTAAAATGTACAATGACTGTAAATGACTGTAAAATGGTTTACAAACTCTTGAAGAAAAACAAAATGCACTCAGGTAGGATAAATTCAGCACAATTCAAAAAAGTTAACCCAATAAATTAAAAGCAAGAAATGTGGGGGAACAAATAAACGAAGACTTACAGCCCAGACGCCAATGAGATTCACAAAGAAGTTTCCACTAAACTTTGTGGCCAACATCTGCAAAAGTTAAACAGGAACTTAGAATTTCCATCTGGCAAAATCATAATATTCATTTAAAAAAAAAAAAAAAAAAAGATTTTGACTATGCACAGAGGCTAAAGAACAACATAAAGGCAAACTGTTATAACCAGAAACGAAGACAAAGAATCAACACATGCCCACCCACACACCTCAAAAAAAAAAAAAAAGAAAGAAACTACATACCTGGGATATGATATAGAGGTTAGACACGAGCGCACTCTGCAAGATGATGGGAATGTTGGAAGTGTAGAAAAGCTTGATGGGGTATGAGGTCTGCTGGCCACGGTAGCGTGCTGACTTGATGGGCAGGTCCACACGGAACCCCTGAAAGGCATAGCAAACTATCATCAGAAATCAGAGAAAAACAGCATGCCGTAACTAAAAATAAGTTCAGCTATTTATTGAATCATTATAAGAAATTGAAAGAAAGCTGTAACACTTTTACTGAATAATCACTTCTGCATTTACTAGTAACTTCCCAATCCATCGTTGCACTTCTCATCAAGACAAATTTTTCCTAGGAATCATCATCCAAGTTTTGAAGTGATGGTACCTTTTCAGTGCTAGTGAATCAACCAATTTGTACTTGTTGCAATATTTTCACCAACTGGGTGGCAAATATTATCCAAATCCAAATGACCAACCTGGAAGTATATAACGATGGCGAAGACTAGAATGGTGGCCAAGAGGTTCATGAGGTTAGGCAGGTTCTGACGGTAGAAAGCCTCACGCAGACCACGCACTTTGTCCTGACGAGTAGCCAGCAGGTGGAAAAGTGCAATCACGGCACCCTCAAACTCAGTGCCTGCAACAAGCAAAATGGAACCACTGAATTTTACCATTCTGAAACTTGATTTGTAGTGTAGGCTATGGATCCTTTCTGAGCACAGGAGAAGCTGAGCAAAAAGAAACAAATTCATTTTCATTTGAAACACAATCAGCGTCTTTTCTGCACTAGCACTTGTGAGTTATTTTTATTCTCCAACACCACAGCAAATTGCTCAGTTTTTTTTCTCTTTGGTTATATTCCTCGTTAGAAAAGTCTTCATGCTCCTTTTTCTTTAGATTGATGATTCAGACCACTAGCATAAAACTTACGTCTATACTGCACTTGCCTACACACACAGATCGATATTATTACATACTAAGTACAGCCAGTGATCGTCCTAGGGATTTGCAAAACCTCGAACGCAAACCGGTAGGCCAGTCACGGAAACCGGTATGACCCATAGCAAAGCTTAATAATGCGTCAATATTTTTGCCACCGAAAATCTGCCGACGAATGCAGTGATTAATTTATTGCTCACCGTAAAGCCTACTAACTATAACTAAAACGATGTTTGCCAAAAATAAAAGTTGTTGTTTGTAGATTATAGTCACACGACACTTTCGCATATAGGTGACTACTGGACCGATTTATACTGACACCAGCGGGCCAGTTGTTGGTAAAGGGGAAAATAATATGATCACACGTTGACCAATCCGGGATTCGAACCAGCGACCTTTCGGTTACTAGCAAGACGCTCTTACCAACTGAGCTACCCGGCCCCTTCAAAAAAAAAAAGTAAATAACAGGCCTTTCTTACCTATTTCCGTCGCGGAATCATAATAAGCAAGGTTGGTTGGCTGGCTCTCTCTCTTCATTTCTCTTGTTTTTCTTTCTCTTTTCCTTTATTTTTGAAACCAGTCAAACAAAATAAGAACCGGTAGGCTCTACCGGCTACTGATTTTTCAACCGGTATTTTTATTCTCAAACTGGTAAAATACCGGTAATTTCCGGTTAAATCCATCCCTGACAGCTCAACTCACCTCTGCCAGTGTTGACAGTGGCAGGAGAGAACGCCTTCCAGACAATGGTTTCACAGATGTTGGTGGCAATGAAGAGAGAAATACCCGATCCCAGACCGTAGCCTTTTTGCAGCAGCTCATCCAGCAGCAGTACCACAATACCAGCTACAAACAGCTGTAAAGCAATACAAAAACACAAATATTTAAATTACTTCCAAAATACGATCACAAAGACAATAATAAGAATGCAATTGTTAATAAAAAGGGGAGTTAAAACTAGGTACTCCAAATGTCGCCATTACTGTGTCCGCCCTATGGGCCAAAAGGGCCACTTTCACTGCAGTTGTTCTCTTGATTGTTTTGCCTGATGTTGAATAAAAACATACCAAATAAATGCCTGAGCCTTTTATCTTGTATGCGTGTGTTTCTTTGAGTGAAAGATATCCAAGTTTCAAAGTATGAAACGTGTTTTGCGATGCACTGCCTCGGTTGTGACAGACGCCATCTTCGCAGGGCGCTCTCAACCCCACCTCCATACAAAATGAAATCTCAGTTAGGGAATTAATCTCCAACAAAAAAATCGACCAATGAAAGAATCTGTACTATTTTGGCTTTCTTCCGGTGCAATTTTTTTTTTAATTCAGTGGGAAATTCATTTTGTGATCTGTTGTGGAACTTTTTGTTGCTTTTTTTAGATAGCTTCTACTGAATCGATCTGTTTAAAAAGTAGCTCGTTGGAAAGGCAAATCTTTTTTCTACAATAATATGTAATCAGTTTAGGATTTTTGAGTTCACACTAGCTGAGATTATTTAGAAATGGAGAGTGGTGTTGAGCGCGACAGCGTCGGTAATGGCGGAGTACGATGTAATCAAGGAGACTGAACCGCTTCAGTCGATCGTCAGTGTATCTTCTTGCACGTCGTCACAAGTCAATCTAAAGGCACTTGTTGGTAAGTTTAGCCTTTAAATACTTGTTAATAACATTTGTATTGTCGATAAATATATTTTTTCAAATGATAGGCCAATTGTTTAGCAATTATTTGAAGACTGGAAGTTGACAATCGAGAATCGATGTAGGTTGAATGGTATGGTCGAAAATATGTTAAATTAATTAAGATACACCTTTTCCACCAGATTTAACTGGTAACATATTTTATCTGCATATATTAAAGATTCTTAGCATATATTCCATTGGGGTAAAATATGCACAGGGACTTAAGAAAAAACGATCTTGCTAAGTCACGTGACTTCAGCACTGTTTACTTTTGTTTTCATTTACAGCTAGTGAGCTAGAAACTTGTGGCAGTGGTTAGGCCTATATGTTTTAGGGCAATTTGTGTTGAAGCTATTTTTGTTATTGATTTTTTATTTGAGCTGTTCTGCAAGCATCCAAATCTCTCCCAATTATTTCAAGACCCAATGTTTTTAAACATAAATTAAATTGCAGCCAAATATAATTTTAACTTATCTTTTAGTTTTAGTACTTTTACTTAGCCAGGATTGAGGATATTTTTTTGTGTGTACATTAATTTTACTGAAAAAAAAGCAATAGTGATTACATTTTACTTTGGTTTTATCTTTACTTTTATGCCATTGTTGTTCATTTGTATGTTATTTAAATTTAACAGTTGTTTGATATGAAAAACTATGTTGTATAGTTTTAATGTTTATGGTCGCCATTGTAAAGATTTATTATTATTATTATTATATTGATGATCCATAGTTCTTGTCACACTATTTTGATTTGCCCTTTCCTCTATTCACTCACCACCCCACTGCTTTTTTTTCTTGAAGTTTTCTTTTTCTTTCTTTTTGTTTTGTTTTATATTTTGCCTCCTGTGTCATATTAATGCAATGCTGTCCTTTTTTTTTAATTTTTTTATTTTTTTTGTAGCTGATGAAACATACAACAAACTGAAACTGAGTTTCCTGCCAACCAAGCGAGATGCTCCACCACGCCCCCCATCAGACTTGTTGTGTACGAATCGACTACTCCTCCAGCTGGTCGCTCTCTCAGAAGAAGACTTGTTTCGTTGGCCAAAAAAAGAAGACATAGATTTCGATGTCAGCTTCCATTTTGTGTTTAGATGGGATTTTGAGTGCCTGCCAGTGACAAATGACTTTAGACTATGGCGTGTTCGTGATGTGGATGACATTAGTGCAGCGTACATGCAATTGTTAAAAAAGTAAAGTGAATTTAAAATATTTTCTATGCTGTGAAGAGCATTTACATGGTATTTAATTACATTTCTCTCAGCCTTCTGATTCCATCAGTATATTATACTTTTCTGTAGGTCAATTAGAAGCTGAGTTGTGAACTATTGGCGTTTTACAAATTCAGCATTGTCGTTTCATCGCATTTAAGACTTGTTTCGTTGGCCAAAAAAAGGGGACATAGATTTTGATGTCAGCTCCCATTTTGTGTTTAGATGGGATTTTGAGTGCCGCCAGTGACAAATGACTTAAGAATATGGGGTGTTCGTGATGTGGATGATATTAGTGCAGCGTACATGCAATTGTTACAAAAGTAAAGCACATTTAAAATGTTTTCTATGCTGTGAAAAGCATTTACAAGGTATTTAATTAAATTTCTCTCAGCCTGCTGATTCAATTGGTATATTATACTTTTCTGTAGGTCAATTAGAAGCAGAGTTGTGAAATATTGGCGTTTTACAAATTTAGCGTTGTCGTTTCATCGCATTTGTTATACAGTTTTTTGCATTTTTCATGATTTTAAAGGTGTGCTTAAAGAATAATTATGTTTCTTCATGGGCTAAACATAAATTATTTTTGTTGTATGGAATATAGAAGCTCTGGAAAAATGATTTAGTGACCATTCACTTTCATATTTAATGTCTGGCAGTGGTCAGAAAATGTCAAAATATGCAATTTCAAGTTTGGGGGAAAAAAACAAACGTTAAATAAATAAACAAAAATTCATAGCTCGAAAACTAATGCACATACAGAAAAAGCAAATACACCATTGGAATCAGCATGACATTTCCTTTCATTTAAATGCATTTTCTTTTTAATAGCCAATGTTCTTAAAAAATGTTTGGAGTACCTATTAAAACACTGAATATCGCAACAAATCACACATTAACTACCAAAAGCCAAAAAATTTGACATGGTAGAAAATAAATTCAAAATTGAGGTTTTTTGTTGCATCTCACGATTCAAACAATAATAAATAGTGAATCCTGCTTATGTTCAATTAAAAGTCATGGTCTAAAACAACATACCTGAATGACAATCAGTAGACAGACACCAGGGCCGATGTCAGAAGGATCACCATACATGCCCGTCATAACGTACACAATGGCCTGACCTACAGTCATCACCATGCCAAACACTGAAACCAAACACATTTTTGCATTATACAGATTGTCATCTACTGTAACTACCACACATCTTTGCTTTTTTAAATAAATACTGCGCACAAAAAAAAGAAAAAGTTTTAAAATATCAGTTGAAAGTCGAGCTTGAAATAGAATACGAATCATTTTATTGTCCTCATCAGGCATGCCTACCCTCAATTTAAAGTTTCAGTATTAGCTTTATCACATCTCAGTACAGTGGAACCTCCGGTATCCGGCTCTCTGGTATATGACTCCCTCCGTTATGTGACCTGAAAACTTCTGACGGATTCACTTCTGTCTGTACCTTTCGTGTATTCTTTGGTCCATGGTTTTTTCTCTCATGTTAGTGTACGCCTGCTGTTGTCTGCTATTTCCGGTTCGCAAATAAGGGACATTACTCGCCTACACTGGCTGTCAAAATGGCGTCGCGCAAGAGGAACGTTTTGAGTTTGGCAGAGAGAATGAAAGTGATTGAAAGAAGTGAAAATGGGGAGAGTTGTTTGTCTATTGCAAGAAGTTTAGACGTTGGGAAGACCCAAATTCAGCTCATCATCTGAAATCTGAAGGAATCTGTGAAACTACGATTGGAGAGTGGAGAAAGTGGCAAAAAGGGAAACATCGAAACTGAGAGCTTCTGCACTGACAGACTTGGATGAACGCGTCTGGCAGTGGTTCGACTGTTTTCAGACATGCCTACCCTCAATTTGAAGTTTCCGTATTAGCTTTTTCAAATTTCAGTATCACTATTACGATTTCCGTTTACTTTTACTACCTTGTTTTTGCACTCATCCTTTTTGATATTATGCGAAGAATCCAGTGATTGATTTGCTGCCACAATGATCTTTTTCTTCTCCAAAGCCTCGTAATTCTTAATATACTGTGGGCCTTCCGCGTGCCGCTTGATGTCGTTCATATCACCGGCGGAGATGCCAAACTGGTTGGCACAAATCGTACTTTTGAGTCAGTGCTGCCGCGAATAACGAAAGGACACTTTTCCAAATACGAGGCAAGAAATGTCTGCCCCTTGCGCGCTTTTTTTTTAAAGATTCAGATTCACAATCACTTTGCTTAGCCATTCGTTTGAACGCCATGTTTTAAATTCACGAGCACCGATCTTTACTGCGAATGCAAAAACGGGTTCGGCAAACTTCTGTGCCTCTACCGGAAACTTCGATGTCACAGGTCTCCACTGCGACTGCGCATTGCGGCATTAAACCTTCGGAAAAAGGTCATGCGGTGCATTACCACAGGCCAACGATTTCGATTTTTTTTCTTTATCATTTTTTTAAATTTCCGTACCGTAAAACAAATATCCGTATTTTCTTGCCGAGTTTTTCAAATTTCCGGAAAAAATACGGAAATTCCGTACGGGTAGGCATGTCTGTGTTTTCTAGTTTTGAAGTTGTGAATAAAAGACAAAGCTAAAAATGAAACATGTTTTACAGTTTCCTTTGTCAGAGAATACATGCTGGTGAGTGTGAAAATTATGACTACATACCCCTCCGAGCCTGACACCCCTCCCCCCCCACCCCTTGTTTCCGGTATAAGACCACCTCTATTATAAGACCGTTTTTTCTTAGATTTTGGACGGTCGTATACCGGAGGTTCCACTGTATTACTATTAGTTATTACGATTTCCGTATTTACTTTCACTACTTATTGTTTTTGCACTCATCATTTTCAATATTATGCGAAGGATTATAAATTGATTTGCTGCCACAATCTTCTTTTTCTTCTTCAAAGCCTCGTAATTCTTGATATGCTGTGGGCATTCCATGTGCCGCTTGATCTCGTTCATACCACCGGCGGAGATGCCAAACTGGTTGGCATAAATCGTACTTTTGAGTCAGTGCTGCCGCAAATAACTAAAGGATACTTCTCCGAATACAAGGCAATATATGTCTGCCCCTTGCGCCGTTTCTTTGAAGATTCAGATCCACAATCACTTTGCTTAACAATTTGTTTGGACGCCATGTTTTGAATTCTGCCTCACAAGCACCGATCTTCACTGCGACTGCGCAAAAACTGGTTCGGAAAACTTCATTGCCTCTACCTGAAACTTCGATGCCACGTGTCTCTACTGCTACTTCGCATTGCGGCATTAAACCCGGTTTGGCTGTCTTCGGAAAAACGTCACGTGGTGCATAACCACAGGCCAACGAGTTCAATTTTTTCCCAATGTTGCTTTTATTTATTTCCGGACCGTGAAACAAGTCTCCGTATTTTCCATAGAGCTTGCAGAGCTTTTCACATTTCCTGAAAAAATACGGAAATTCCGTATGGGTAGGTATGCCTGCCTCATCATATACACAAGGATATTGTGATAAGCATCGAGATATAGAATAAAATACAAAATAACTTTAAAATGCCAATCATTATCACTGCACCTCCTTGCATAGCTGTCTTCTTTTACAGACTAAACAAAATTATTCTGTAAAAAAAATATATATTTACCGGTTTCAGTAGGCCTAAATAAAGTCACTTACATTTCTGGGCACCATTGAAGAGAGCTCTGTCTTTTGGAGTGTCACCGACTTCAATGATCTTGGCACCAGCCAGAAGCTGCATGATGAGGGAAGAGGTGACAATAGGAGAAATACCCAGCTCCATCAACGTACCTGCAACCAAAAATTCCAACATTTAGAAAAGAAATAGTAGCATAATTAAAACAATACCATTTAAGCAACAAAGTAATTTTTTTCCATGCCTAAGTCAAATGCAGTAGAAATGGTGAAAACTTATGTTTATTGAAGCTGCCATGATGACTTTATCCGAACTCACCTCTGTTGGAAGCAAGGATAACACGAATCCAGTAGAAAGGATCGGCAGAGTCTGATGACACAATTCCAAACAGCGGAATCTGGAAAAGCAAAAGTATGAAGTGAAGAATACATGCAACTACAATAATTATGTAAATCCCAAAGAATTCTAAATATATTCTGCTTAGAAAATGGAAAGAATAAATAAAAGATATTAACCTGACAACAGATAAGAAAGATGAAGAGTGTGATAGCTGTCCATAGCACCTTTTCTCTGAACTGGATCTGAAATTTAAAAAAAAAGAAGCTTCCACTCAGAATTTATACATAACAAGATGAAATCACAAACATTTTAACAATTGCATTAAGAAATATGAAAAAAATGTTGTGCCAAAATGATCAACCTCTACACGTAAAGTAACCATATGGTGATCAATGTACATGTAAAGTTATAATATTTTATAAAGAAAGAAGGGTGTGGCTCAGCACTCGTGCTGTCACAAAATACAATTTTAGAACAGCGTCAATCCATAAACTTTTTCAATTTTTTAAAATGTTAGTACTTTAGGAATCAAATTTGAAGATTTATTTTGTGGAGCAAGATTGAAAAAGGTTGCATAGGATTAGGAGGAATTACCTTTTGATATGTTCAGAACAACATTATGCACAGTCGTTTTCTTTTAAAGACTAAATAAGTTTACTATGCCAAACTCGATTATTTGCATTCTAAAACTAAGTACAAAATAAAACAGACAGAATTTCAATTTGTAATGGTTTGCCCAAGGCAATCTCACGTGGTACACGCCTTCTTTTTAGTTTCAAACAAGGCGGTGATCTACTTCACATACCTTTCTGTCAGGTTTGGCAATCTCAGGAAGTACAGCACAAAACGGCCGCACAAACTCTAGGAACTTTACTGAAACAGAAAAAGGATGCCTTTTCTGACAGCTGTATCAAGAAACAAACAGACAAAATGAAAATGTACCGTTTTACCGGCATGGGTTTGTTAGCTTTTCATATATCAACTGATGCTAAAAATCTTACACGTAGATCACAAAACCGGTGGGTACGCCATGCGATCCACAACATTTACACAAAGAAAAACATAAAATAGAACAGTAAACACAATGCACTCACATCCCATCTTGTCTGCTGAAGTTCAAACACTACCACGAAGTGTTCGACGCGTCTGTTCCTAAGCAAAAGATAGACCATGCGATCTCCACGTCGAGCCGTGTCACTTGCCCAATGGCCGTCTACGTAAGATTTATCTCAAGCAAACGCGATTTTCAAATTGCAGTATTACTACATTATTTTTCAATATTTAAATTTGCTTTTAACTACTAACAACACTTAAATTAAAATTGTGTGTGTATATTATAAAATAGTGTTAACCATTCTGAATTTTCACAATAACGACCCAAACTATCGTATAGTCTCTTTCATTCGAGAGTTCTGCGAGATTTTATCAACTTGATTGCTAATGTAAACTAAAATGGCAGGAGAAAACGATTAAAAAGTTAGATCATTTGTAAACTAAAATGGCAGGAGAAAACGATTGAAAAGTTAGATCATTTTTTAAATACGCGTGCCAGGACACCCTATTACAGTCACATGTAAGTAAAGATTCCTTTCTTTTTTGTTACTATTTTGGCAATATCTGCTTTTATGCCCAAGCCAAAATCCTAGGGCTAGGCCTATCACGTAACTCGAAAGTCGTTGGGGCACCACAGTTGATCGTTTAACCAGCGTTCTCTGTCTCAACAACCCACATGGCGTCGCTCAGTGTCAAGCAAGCCCATTCTCGAATGTTGTCCTTTCACCTCTTTTTCTGTCTCCCTCCTCCCCTGCCTCTTTGCACCGTGCCCTACAGGATGGTCACTGCAAGGCCTGATGCTCTGGTGATGTGGGCACACCATTGGAGTCTTCATTCTCTTCACCACTGTGAGCATGTGATTGTGTTGTCCAATGGCCCTGCTGAGATGGTCCGCCGGACTTTGGTCGTTCTGATATGCTGGGATATAGGAGATGCCCAGAAGTCCTTCTGTAGCACCTCAACCTTGTAATTGCATTCTTTGCTGTAATATGCTGTGAGGGTCCATCCTTGCAAGCAGCAGCCCCACCCTTGAGTAGGAAGTATGGACTATGACAAGGGCCCCAACTCTGCCAGGCAGCAGTCGTCTATGCGATCCTTGGAGAGGGACCCATTCCAGAACCCACTGTCTGACACAATGGCTCCTAAATATTTGAAGCCATTCACTGTGCCGAGGGACCAGCCCTGGATCGTGATGTCCATGTTGATACCATTATAATATTGATTATAGTGGTGTTGTTCGTCATTTTGGTCTTCTCTGCACTTATTTTTCCATTCCAATGGCTCTGAAGGAGGTGGTGTCAAGCATCTGTACCAGCTGTTCTAGTTCTTGTTCCTCTCCAGCCAATCCTTCAATGTTATCCGTGAAACAGAGGTTGGAGATTGCTGTACCCCCTATCAATCCTTCAATGGAGATTGCTGTACCTCCTATGCTGGCTGTACCTTCTTGATCTGCAAGGGCATCTGACATGATGCGCTCTAGGAAGATTTTGAAGAGTGTTGGACCCATGCTGATTGTTATTCTGAACCAGATCGAGACTGCTGGAATACCCCTCAATTGCACTGCTGCCTCAATTCTCAGAGAATTTGGAGGATTTTTTCTTCTTCTCTGTTCTGGGAACATGCTAGAACTGATGGGTCTTCTTTTGGTGTGTGGTTGTAAAGGTCAGAGCAGTACTCTCTCCATCTATCCAAGAATTCTTGTTCTTCTGTAAGGCACAAGCCAGACTTGCTTTGGATCATAGATACCTTGAGCTGTTTAACTCTTGTCAACTGCTTCACAGCCTTGTAGGTCTTCATGCTATTGTCTCCCTTCTTGCTGTTGTTCTTGTACAGGCTGTTCCCTATTTCCTGGCATTAATCTTCTATCCAATTCTCCTTTGATTATTCTTCAGCAACAAGTGTATCCAGACACACACAGCCATGGAGTGAAAACTACACAGCTTGTCACAGAGACCAGGAATCCTGTGTACAATGAAATCGTTGCATTCAAAGACATTGAATCGGAACTGAAGGAGTTGCGCCTGGTGGCTCAAGTATGGCATTACGATGTTGCAGACCGTGATGACTTCTTAGGGGAGGTGGTTGTGGAAACTCAGACTTTTGACTTCAAATTTTACTTCAATGAAGAACCCGTCATTACTGCTTGGTTAAATTTGTGTAAAATGTGATGTTCATGCAGAACAAAAATGAAAACCCACTTATTCTCCTCAGAGTTACTTAATTTTAGTTGACTTTGCCAAGCACGAAGCACCATTCTCATTCTCACTGTAGTGATAACTGGTAGAATATTTTTTAATCTGTTTGATTTGTAAGGTTAAATGATGGGGAACAGACAGTCCACTCAACCAGATCTTCGCGGAGATAGTCATCTGTCCTTGGACTCCAAAAGGATTGAAGAAATTGCCCATGTCTTGGATGTGAAAGCAAAGAGACATCCTCTTGAACTTCAGAGCCACATGGACTGGGACCGTGTTGAGCAAGACAAGGTAGATAACTTTTCAAAGTTACAGACCATATTTCCTTGGCCATGGGGTTTCCACAGTACTATTGATATAATTATGTTGAAGGAGAAACGTAAAAAAAAAGAATGAGAAAAGAAGAATAGCAACTGTACAGTTTTATAAGGTATGTGTCAGAGACTGAGGTAACTGACGAATGCCACCGATATGTAATGGAATTTTGTATAACAATTTCCTCTTTTGCTGCTGACCTTTCTTTTTTTAGCAATTGCTGCAGAGACTTGATGATGGTGGCATGCACATAGATTGAAGATGGGTTGGGTGGAGGGTGGGGGGTGTGAAACATGGAGGGGGGAGAAGGAGATAGAGGAAAGGGAAGAGAATATAAATACTTGTATATCAGCAAAAAGATAGAAGAAACTAAAGTAACAACATAATTGGAGTCCATCATGGAAAAGTACACTTTGGGAAGATGATGATTACAGTGATGAAAGATTATTTTCATTTTGTTGATGAAACAATAGTGCTGGAAAAAAAGTATGTAACTGTAAGATTGCAAGAGATCTTGTTTAACTCTAGATCAAACTTCTGCTGAAGAAGACATACATTGGGGCATGACACGGAATTATACAATTAAGATCATGGTGGCTTGATCTTTTGTGGTTGCAGGAGAACATAAGACTACTGAAGGGGCTGTTCAAAACTCTAGATCCAACAGTCGTTCGTGTGCCAGGAGATGTGCATGGGCAGATCCAGCTTTCCTTCAAGTACGACACAAAGCATCATCTCCTGCTTGTCAAGATTGTTCAGTGTCGTGACCTACGTTCCAAGGACATACGTTCGCGTGCTTCAGCACCGTATGTAAAGGTTTGTATCATAGTGATGTTATTGCAACTTTTTAAAAATTGTTTAATTCAAGTCAAATCAAGTCCACCAATCTTTATTTCACATTAAAAAAAGGAAAATTGTTGCTCACAAACAAAGAAAGAAAGAAAAATTAAAAAAAACACTTTGAGCACATAAGCGCTTTGATCTAAATCAAACCTGTGAAAATGCACATGTTAAAATGGAGGGAGACTGCTAGAGATTTGAAGTAAAATGTTAAAATCTTAAGTGTAACTCTTCAGAGTCCAACTGATAGATTGTGAAGATGTGTGTGGACGAGGTAGATGTTGATCAGTGTCATTAAATTGCAAAAATTGTAATTATAGTCATGAAAATGTTCACTAAGTAATTAGAATTTATAATTGATATCTTAGCTAACAGGAATGGAAATGAATGAAAATGTGTATTAAGTGACAGAAGCTGCGCCATATTACATTATGAATTTTTCTTTTGTGAAATGTATGCACGTGGTTAACACTTTCAGGTGGTGGATATGCAATAACGCTTATGTATAAATGTGAGTCTTTCACATTGATGTTGTTGTTGTTGTTTTCTTTAGCTACAAGTGTATCCAGACACACACAGCCATGGAGTTAAAACTACACAGCTTGTCACAGAGACCAGGAATCCTGTGTACAACGAAATCGTTGCATTCAAAGCCACTGAATCGGAACTGAAGGAGTTGCGCCTGGTGGCCCAAGTGTGGGATTACGATGTTGCAGACCGTGATGACTTCTTAGGGGAGGTGGTTGTGGAAACTCAGACTTTTGACTTCAATGAAGAACCCGTCATTACTGCTTGGTTTGACTTGCGCATGGAGGTGATGTGCCATTTATTACAGATTGGAAAAATAATCTTGTTATTACTATTAGTTTTTCATCATACCTTCTACTATTCAGATTTTGAACTTTGATTGGTGGATGGATTGACAGAGTCTTATTATTTGCATGAATTATTTTGTTAATTTGTTAGCTACTCAATCGTCAATCATTTTATTTTGTGCTATATTATAAGTTATCATGCTCATAATGGTTTTTTTTTAACCCTTTACATTTCACTTTTTAATATTTTACTAGATGTGAGAGCTGTGGTTGTTTACTTTTGGAGGTGCATTTATATAAATCAGGAACATGGAGTTCAGGGTTTGATGTTGTGCATTGTATACGAGCTCTTTACAATAAATAATATATTTTAGTAATAGTAGTATATGTGGCAGTGGAAATATTGTTCTTGTGTATTTATTTACTTTTGCATTTAGTTATTAGATTTTGTAATGACATTATTAACATCATCTTTTTCTAGTATTTGTAGTAGTGGCAGTATTGTTGTTGCTGTCAATTGATTTATTTTTGCATTTATTTGTTTGATTTTGTAGTGACATTATTAGCATCATCTCTTTCTTTCTAGACTGACCTGAGTGTAACAGGAGAACTGTCGGTAACGTTGAGTTTCCAGATGCCCAACAAGCTGTTCATCACTGTGCATGGCGCACAGGGCCTGTCCCCTCGCTCTGGCAACCACACTGCAGATCCTTTTGTCAAAGTTGGCATCCCAGGCGTTGGTTGCGTTTATTCCAGTGAGGTTTGTGCTGCAGATGTTATAGGTTTTTTTGTCCCTTGTTGCGTGTGTCGTTGTTTTTTTATATCAAATATGTGTCCCGCTTGATGGTGTTTATTGGCTTCAGCAAAAACATGGCAGCTGCAAAATAGCTTGGCCCAGTATAAGAAGGAGTAGATCCTAAGGCTTCCCAGGTGTGTGTGTGAGTGTGGTTTTTTTTCTGGCCCTCTTAAGTGGACATGAGTGTCAGATCTGGTGAAGTTTGTACCCTGGGCTGCATCATGCACAAACTAGACCTCAGTTTATACTCTCATCCGAAAGAGTACAAAATTTGGTATCCTGAAAGATTTTACCTGTATCTTACTTTGAAAGTTTTCCAAAAGTGTATTGTGCCCTGTACCTACAAAGCTAGACTCAAAATGTGAAAATAGCGCAAGGTGCTAAAGCTGACTAAAGTTGCTGCATTAGTTCATACATGTTTTATTTATTATAATTATATATCTGCATTTTGGAAAATAAAGAGTATCTCATCTCTGTGTATGTTTGAAAAAGAATGAATATTTGACTATTTTAAATAACTTTTTTTTAACCAACAAAAGAAAGATATTGTGTAAATTAAGAAGACGTGCAGGACTTGAACCTAATAGTTTTTGTGTCTTTGTGTTTAGGTACACCTCCAGTTACTTCCCTTTACCACACTGTTGCAAGGAATAGCCACTGGTTTTTCATTGTTAGTAAATGTCTTAAAGAAATCTGCTTTAGAATTCATAAGATATTGTGTTTCTTTTCATGATCCAGGTCAGAAAAAGCACACTTGATCCAGAATGGGAAGAGACCTATGAATTCCAAGTTGCATTGGAGGAGCTTTCATTCAGGTTTGAACGTACATGAATTTTACCTTCTATACCTCTGTTAACAACTTGCTATCTGTTGATTTTTGTCAGCAGTTGAGAAAGAGAAAAAAAATTAGTTTGTGCTGTCATCGCTATTGACAATCTTCACATAATCATCAGTCATCATCTTCAACATCTAGATCATTTGATATTATTCTTGTTTCCAGTTAAATATATCGGTGTTCCCCTCAATCTCAGTTGGCATCCACTTTATGGACACATGCGCTGTGCAAGACTAGATGATGATGAGGATGATGATCATAACCATCTTGGATAGTTGCTTATTGCCTCTGCTGCTCTTGCATAAAATAATGCTATAATCTTTGTGTGTGCGACAGGTATTGTGTTTTAATGTGTGTAATAAATGCACCTTGTACATTGGCAGTTTTAAAAGTAAAGGGGGTTAAATTATTCACCCCAGCATTATACAGTGGTGTATTTTTTTGTTTTTGCATTTTGTAGGTATGTGGTGTTCCATGTGGTAGACCAGACTAACATCATGTCGGAGAACCATTCTCTGGGACAAGCCATGCTGGATCTACACATCATGGAGACACAGCCCAATCACCACTGCCTGCTGCCGTTGGCTGATTTGGTAATTTTGACAGAATTTCAAAGACAATAGTCTGGTCCCTTTTCTTCATGTGAAACTTCTTCCAACATTGTGCCCTATGCACTCTTTGTCTCCATATTAACCCAATGCCACTCAGGCCAGTTTTGAGCTTCCCCTTATTTAGTTCTCAACGCAGGGGAAAGAACTTCGCAAAATGTTTCATTTACACCTGCTTTAATATGATGAAAAATACAAACAGAGGTTGAATTTTCACACTTTGTATTTAAAATGTGTGAGGTTTGTACATAAAATGTACACAAAAAATACAAATACAACAGTTTAATGTTTTCAAGCATGTCTGGATTAGAATAACTTTTTTTATTTTGGAGGGGTGGGTGGGGAGAGAAGGAGAGTGGGAGGGAGGGTGGGCTTTTGTTCAGCACAGAGTTCACAAAACAAGCTGTTATTAAAAGCACGAGGTGTGCATGCTGATCTTAAAGGAAATAAAATTCAAAAATAGAAGGAACAAAATGAGGAAGAAACGATGTAATAAAAATGTAACTGAACAAACTAGGTCACGTTTCTTTTGACTATTAGTAGGCCTACATGGCTTCTTTGTTTAAAAAGACAAACGAAGAAGACAGGTAGGCCTGTTGATAGTCAAAAGAAACAGAAAGTAGAAACAAACTGTACAGTGTTAGCAACTTTGGTGTCTTCTTAACCTATTTGGACATTGACTTAGTTACTATAAACAATGACTAAGTAAGTCAACGTCCGAATGGGTAAAGAAGACACCAAAGTTGCTAACACTGTACAGTTTGTTTCTACTTTCTGTTTCTTTTGACTATCAGTAGGCCTACGTGTTTACTTTGTTTGTCTTTTCTTATTTCTATTGCTGGCAACAGCAACAGTTGGCAACTCCTGATCAGAATCACTCTCTACTGAACTCTCAGAACTGACCGACATATTTTCTGTCGGTCAGTTCTGTGAGTTCTGCTGATCATCAAAATCCAGGCGATTTTGGGTAACTGCTAAGTCCAAGTAAACATCAGAAACCTCTCCTCTCGCTATTTCTTCTAGTGTAAAGCCCATAAAGTCATTGTCATTGTCGCTTTCACCAATAATCGAACACCATATTTTCCTCCTCCATCTTTGTGAAAGAGAAATTTGGGTCCCAAACTTTGTGGTTTTAAAAAAATCACCATGAAAAGACTATCATGTAGATATCATACCACCATGTAGATAAAGCGAAAAACTAAACCAGAAATGGAAGTTTTTTCGCAATACATTTTCAAGCGATGCATTGTTGTTGACCTTTGCTAGATAGTTACAACGCAGTAGACTAATTTTCTGGACTAAACGGGCCTTGCTAGTGGCAAAGTGTTAAACACAGACTTTATTTGTGGCTTTTTATTTGAAAATTGTACACATGTCTAGATGTTGGTTGAATTTTCCACATTTGAAAACACTGTGAATGTTAACCTCTTGAACCCGAAAGACCGATATATCGGTCTAGCCCTTAAACAGCTGTGCCCCGAAAGACCGATAAATCGGTCTCGTAACCTTACCGTTAATCTTGCGGTCCGTACACAGCTTACTGTTCTTTCTAGTACTTGCTGTTTGGAATAGGGTTATTGGGAATAAGGTAAAGCAAAATGTCAGCGCTCTAGTGCAGCACAGTGCGTGTTTTTGTGACGGTTTTGTCTCAATTTTGCATCATGAAACGAAGGTCTACAAATCAAGGAAGCGTCGCTAAGCGACTGTACACAACTCAGGAAGTAATCGATCAATTGTGGGATGATAATGAAGATGAAGAGATGACATTTGAAGTACTTTGGGTTGTCTAACACTTTGGTTATGTTTTCGTTGTTTTACTAAAAGCATGCTAAAAATGCCATTTTTCTCCGGGGAGCCCAGGGGATGGGGCTCAGAATTTGTGGGGCATCCAGGGTTCAAGGGGTTAATGTGCGTACAAATTTGCATTGGCTCATGGTTGTTTGGCTTTCTTTGAATTTTCAAACTTGCCGTGGGAGGTATTTGGCTGACTGTGTGATGCATAGTAGATAACCGTTTACCATTTTATTTCGCTTGATGATTGTGTTTTACCAGTTGCCCACACCCTTCTTTTGAAAACCTGATGATCCCATTCATATTCTGGGTAACGGACTCAATTAAATTAATTGTTCTTTTGTAGCACTTATTAAAGCACAAAGAAGCGACTTAATTTTTTTTAATATGAGAGATAAGGCATCTTTATCTTGGCTTTATCTAGCTAAACCATGTAAACATTTATGTTTTTCATTAATAATCATTGCAGTTTTATTGATAGTAGTGTTATCTAAACCTGTGTTCCTTGGGATCTTATTTTTTTTAAATAAGAAAATAAGAATGAAATTAAAAAAATATAACAAGTCCGATTTATTTCTTTTGACCCACAGAAAAACACAGAGAGGATGCAGGACAAGATGATGCAACGTGTGGTTACTCAGGAGTTTAGAGAGGCATGTCTCGCCCACACCATGAGTCGCCATCCTGAGTTCCTATTCATGCAGCACCAAGGGTCAAAGGTCAGTACTCCATAGATGTAATCTACAGTTAACTCAAATTTGACCCAATTTTTTTAGACCAGTGTGTCACTTTGCCGCTCTAACATATGCTGTAATGAATATATTGTCAGCATTCAAATTTTGTACTGCTGTTCTTGAAAACTCACCATTCATAATTATGTTTGGTGTCTGACTGTTCAAGCTGTTTGCTTCTCATATTTCATTACAGATGGTGAGGGTGAGCTGTCGGAAAGCAGGACGTACAACGACAGTGTGTGGACAAGTTCGAATCCTCGGAGGCATTCCTGTTTATTGAAAACTACACATCGTGTGAAGAAGCACTCTAAAATATCATACTTTGTACAATTTTACAGTGGATTAATACTGTTATAGGCATCTCTATCTTGCCTTTATCTAGCTAAACCATGTAAACATTTATTTTTCATTAATAATCATTGCGGTTTATTGATAATAATGTTGTCTAAACCTATGTTACTGGAGATCTTTAAAAAAAGAAAAAAAGAATGAATTGTAAAAATATAATAGTCCAATGTATTATTCTGACCCACAAAAAAACACCGAGAGGATGCAGATCAAGATGGTGCAACGTGTGGTTACTCAGGAGTTTAGAGAGGCATGTCATACTGTATATGAAATGTGTAAATGAGCAAGCAGGCTTGCAATGTTAGTCTTGTGTTTGAGCTTCCTTTTACTAGAGATGGACTGCAATTACATCTACTTATCTGAATTTCATAATGTTCAAAATTAAATGTAATGTAACTTTCAATTTTGTGTACACTTTTATTATTGCTAAAGTCCTGCATTGAAGTTTCTTCTTCCAATAATATCCATGGGGTTTCGTCGAGATCTTGGGTGTGGCTGTTGGAAAAAATAAAAAATAAACAAAAAGGCACTTAGCTGTACAATTTTAACCTTAGGCATCAGGGCGAGCCAATCCGGCTGACGCGGCAGTCTGCGGGGCTTAGTTCCGACCACCCATCATTGTAAGATACACATTTAGAATTGTTCAGATTAAAACTCATATGGCCGTGTAATACATTTTATTGTAGTGTACTGGCATGCAACATATTTTGCTTTGAATTTTCCTTTGATCATAATAGCAATGTTAACAGACTAAAACAGCATCATTTAGACATCTTATCTACATCGTTTATTGTAGTGTACTAACTTGGCATCATACCATGCATCATGCATTTTTTTGAAAGAGCTTCTTTGTTTGAAATATGATACGTGGGCATATTTAGGTTTGGAGAGCTGGTATCTTCAGTTGACTGTGATAATTGTAGTATTGTTTTAATGAAGACTGTGATATTGAATTACTCTTACCTGTCATATTACACTACTTTGTACCAAATAGATCAGACTGGTGATGATTTTTTTGAAAAATAATGTTTGTGTTTAGTGCACATTTGATACATATCACCTCAATTCAAATTGTGGCCATGTGTTTTTTGACTCACATAGCAATGAGTCTATATGTACTTACCCCCCCCCCCCCCCCCCATTACCTCACACACACTCCTCCCCCACCCCCCCCCCACCCCACCCCCAAAATAAAAAATCCAGATCTTTGCAAATCTGTCTGAGACGAGTTCTAAATTATAAAATTGTCAAAAATTATCAAAAAAAATGCCCCTCTGTCCACCCATCTGTCTGAGCAAAAACGTTAATTGGCTAAGCACTCATTTCAACTATCGCAACCAAACTTGGTAAGATGGTATATACTCATGAGACCTCATAAATGATCAGTGAATGAGTGACTTCACTTCAGGCTCATCAAATGTCAAGTCAAAAGATGATTTGTCACAAAATTTCACTTTTTTCTAGGTCATTAATATTGAACTTATGATTTTTTGAGGCATAGATATCAACGAGACTCACATACTATGCAAATTTGGTCAACCTCACTCCAAGGTCTGGGTCACTAGAGCTGTCCAAAGTCAGTTTGTATAGGTACTGTGAAGTGACCTTGACCTTAAACTATGAAAGATATAGTCCAAACTTGTATTTTGAATTTATAGTTTGGTCCTTCATGTATTTTCCCTTTTTGTATTGATCTTGAAGGTCAGTCATTTTAGGACTTCCAAAAATATGTCATCGTACAGTGGGATGGCTGTTAATTTAACCCATAATAGCATAATATGCAACAACATTGGGTTAATTGACCAGACATGCACGAGCGATCATGTGAGGGTCAAGATCATCCTAAAGTCAGTTTTTTTGGCATAATACAACTTTTGTTGTACTTTGTATTTGGAACCGGAAGTCAATGTCATCTCGAGGTCAAGAGCATAAAGATCAAAGATGGTATTACTTTGAATTTTAATGCCACCATTTCATTGTTTTTTTGTTCTGGGCACTCGTTTTTATGTTAAATATTAAGTTCCATAAGCAGCCGGTGAATCGTATGGGTTTTGCCCTTCTAGTTTGTTAGTTACTTTGAAAAGTTATTAAATATGGTTTACCTATTTTTGATAACATTGTTGAATATTTTTTCACTAATCCAAATATAAACGCTACTTTGATGTTGTGAATGTTTGTCATGTGAGAGTGCATTCACCAAAGAAAAATGCTCACAAACAGAACCCACAATACAATTCAAACAACAGTACAAATGCATGCAGTTTCGGCAGTAGAAAAAAAAGTCTTTATTGATATAACCGTGATAAAGGACAAAATCCTGATTTGCAAATAAGACATGGACATTGACAGTTTCTCAAAGTCAGCAAATAATTATGTGGTAATCAAAGAAAATTATATATATTGTGAACATGTGTCTAATGTATGCAAACACATAAGGCTAAAAAAGCCTATAGCATTACATCTAACATCTGTGGTACAGTAACAAAGTAGAAATCAGAGAAATGTTTTATAGTAAATGTCACAAATGCATTGCCAGATCACAACATACATTATATAATATGGTCGTCATAACGAGAACATGTTCCTTAAGAAAACCCAGTCGGACAGATGTAGACTTTATACGTTAAATATTTTATTATAGCTTATGAAATGCATCATCTGATTTAACAAAAATGATATTGTTCAGCGCTAAACCCGTTTTTATTGTATTAAATACACAAAAAATTTCACTGAAGTAGTGGCCACATTTGGGTTACGTTTTACGGCTTATGCATTGGTTATGAGATTTTTCATTGACCGGAATTTTCATGAGTGGCCACACCTAATGAGTTTAGTGGCCACATTTGGCTTACGTTTTTCAGCTTATGCATTGGGTCAAAGGTAAGTGCCCCATGTTTCTCACGACCTAGTTCGAATGTGTAGATGTGTAATTTTACTACAACAAGGCACTTTTTAATGACGATGTAATGTACTCTTTTAACCATTTGACCATAAATATGAAACAACTTTACTAAGATCGACACGCAAGAAGTGAATTCAACTGCCTTAGCTCACCAAAACACACCGACTCAGCCAAAGCTTTTAGGTTTTGAAGTTAGTTCAGCAAGGCTAGCTATAAATAGCTTCTCCGGTGCTCTTCTTTCCTTTCCTTTCACTGAAAGGGAGGGTGTAGGCAAGCTAAAAATAGCCCGCAGCCAGCAAAATGTGGGAGAACCTAAGAGTGCTGCTCACATAGGCATTGAGCTGGTGTGAAAAGTGTGTGCAAGCAGACCACATTTGTTGCGTGTAATCAAGTGTGTGAAAGGAATTTAGGTTTACCTCTAAACTCATGACGTCACACTCTCGCTTCTGATTGATCCTCGTAAGTCCGGCTTACGTATTTTTGCAGAAGAAATCAAACATGTGCTATCCTTATGAAATTTTACATTAGCGAATAAGCAGGGAAATACATAAGGAATTCATAAGCGTAACACAAGTGTGGCCCGGGTCTTTAACGTGTTCAAAACCAAGTTTAGAGATTTTGCTGAGTACAAAGAACATGTTGCAATGCAATACATACCCACAATGCATTGCTCTATGAATGTGAAATTATTAAATGCAGTGATCCATGACAAGTGATTTATTTCATGATTACAGTGCAAGAATGCATTGACCACATTTTAATATATTTACTCATTTTAAAAATAAACACATGTCACATGAAGAACTCTTTCTTTGCAAATATGAACACTACATTTCGTAGAATAACAAAATTTCTAAGGCCACAAAATGATTTCTATATTACTCTTTGGCATATGTACAAATTGGGAAGAGAGAGAGAGAGGAGGGTCTAAACTCTTGAATTGGAGTACTAGGAACTATATTACAGGCGGTGTTTTTTATGTAGCATTAACGACTACACTGTAACAGATATAAACTGAACAAGATTGCAAGAACGCAGACACAATAGACACCACATTCAGTTTAAGGAAATAAAAGGTCATGATTAAATGTTCATGTAAGTTCTGTAGTTTAACAAAAACTAGAAGGGCAAAGCCCATATGACTCACATGCTCTTTATGGAACTCACAATATTTAACATGAAAATGAGTGGCTTTACCCCTCCCCCTCTCTCCCTCCCCCCCTCCCCCCAAAAAAATGAAATGGTGGCATTAAAATGCAAATACCGACTTTGATCTTTCTATGCTCTTGACCTTGAGATGACATGACCTCTGGCTCCAAATACAGATGCACTATCAAATAAAGTAAAACATAAGTTGTATTGTGCCTCCAAAAAAAAAAGGAACCTTGGAATGACTTTGACCTTCAGTGACCTTGACCCTCAAGTGATCTTTCATGCATGCCTGATCAAATCACCCAATGTTGTTGCATACTATGGGTTACCAGCCATTTTATTCTACGATGACCTATTTTTTCCTATGTTTTTGCAAGGTTTAAAATGACCTTCACCTTCAAGATCAACGCAAAAATGGAAAACTATATGGAAGATCAATCTATCAACTTTACTAGTTTAGACTTTATATCTCTCATAGTTTAAGGTCAAAGTCACTTCAAAGTACTTATACAAACCAACTTTGGACAGCTAGCTCCAGTAACCTTGGAGTGAGGTTGACCAAATTTGCACAGTATGTGTGTCTTATTGATACCTAGCATGCATCAAAGAATCATAAATTCAATATTAATAACCTAGAAAAAAGGTGAAATTTTTTTGAAAATTTGTTGTTTTTTTTACTAACATTTGATGACCCTGTGACCTTGAAGTGCAATCATTCATTCACTGATCATTTATGAGTTCTCATGAGTATACACCATCTTACTAAGTTTGGTCGTGTTAGTGGAAACAGGTTCCAAGTACTTAGCCACTTTAAAGTTTTCGCACAGATGGGCGGACATTGTTTTCTCGATATCATCTTTTGACTATTTAGGACTCATGTCGCACAGATTTGCAAAAATCTGGACTTTTTATAGGAGATGATTGAGGGTGGAGGGGGGTTGGGGGGTGAGGAGTTGGGACAAGTTAGTACACAGACTCACATTACTATACATGCGAGTCAAAAATCAATTCTGGTATATCATGTATAAGAAACAACCCCTTCATCCAAACAACCCATGCACCATTTCTGACTAAATATAGTTTTTTATTTACATTTTACAATTTCTAATTTACTAATCAATATAACTAGATAACATACATGAAGTACGCAACAGTTTCTGTTGAAAACTACAGTTTTCATTTTATTAATTTATATACTACAATATATCTCATTTTACTAGTCTTCATAACTGGACAAGATACCAGCACTATGCAAAATGTTCCAATGTAAACTACATTTTTGTCTGTACATTTTATAATTTCTCACTAACTAGTCAAAATAGCTGGACAACAAATTACATGCAAGCAATATAACAGCAAAAAAAAAAATCTTCCATAGCAAACTACAGCTAACTGCATTAATCATTGTTAATTTCTCAAGAATGGCTATTGAAAAACTTTACAAAAATGATTATTTGCTAAATTGCTAACAAACTGTATCAACTATAGTATAACAGATTGGAATGTTAATATTAATGCAAAAACCAAAACAACAAAAATAAAATAAAAAATTTGATAAATTAAAAAAAATAAAATAACACATTTGATAATCTCAACAAACTTGAAAATGCATTTTGTTTTCAAAGTTAATAAACATTCAACAAAATAATAACAATCCTACGCTAAGAAAAAGAGTCACTTTCAACTTGTGATCACAGAATTCTGATATTAAATGATTATTTTTTAATTACGCCAACGATTGCATTAACTTTTTTTAAAACCATCTATGCAAAACAAGAAACTAAAGCACTACGGTGTAAAACAAAACTTTGTATCAAAAGCTCACAAAACGTAAGCAAGAACTATGTTGAGATTGCAAATGGGAGCATTTTATTGCAAAACCATCATTAATACTTATTATAATAGCTATTATGGACATTGTACATGCATGAGAGATTCTTTTGCCTAGACAACGGGGACGAGCTACGTCGAAAACAACTCGTCACAGGATGATTCTTATCTTACCATATTTGTGAGTAAGGCCTGTAACAATAAAAAACAACATATATAGTTGGAGGGAGAATTGTAAGATGAGTTTTACTTTCAATATTACATACTGTAATAAATGCATTTTCCAAATCAGGACAAAAAAGTTAAGGGTAAACTGGTATATTTGTCGCCAAAAGAATGTTTCAGTATGATTTACACTACAATGACAAAGTACAAATGTTTGGAAGTGGTATCCAAATACTTGTTGAAATTATACTTTTAAAAAGAGCACTTTAACATTAAATACTGTTGTTTTTATTAATTTGTCTTTCATACTTTCTTTGAAAATGACAGTATAAACACTAATTTGCTGTAACACAAGGTGCAAATACAATTCAATCAAATTCACTATTCACTGGTCTAATAAAAAATTAGTACACAACCTGACCACACATAACTGTATAGACACAAAACACAAAAACAACTAAACAATCACAACAACTGTCAATCAGGAAGGTGTAGTCAAAAGTACACATTTCCCAACATGGACCACAGATTAATTGTGCATTACCGGGTAGAAATAGAAATCTACCTTGGATAGGTTATTAGCATAAACCATACATTTTTTTAAAAAGTGATAGTGTGCATAGACATGAGCAATGCGCATGAAAATTGAAATGAAAGTATGAAGAAAATGCATAGCTGGATCCATCATTCACAAACCAAAAGGTAGGGGATCCATACCTTGGAAGTTAGGAGGATGGTTCTTTGCAGTACAACCTGTTGTCACCCTCACTCAAAAGAGTATATCAAAAATGATAACAGAGATCACAACAACTCATGCCAAAATCCAAACTGGCTAAGTAACAAGCATATTTACAAGCCCATTCTAAAAGCCAAACTGGCTTAGTAATAAGCATGTTTATTTCAAACACCATCACAAGTTCCCGTGTCAGCTTTCTTGTATCATCTAAAAGAGTATCACTCATCAAACTACAAGAAGCAAGTGATTTGCGGACTCATTAGTGAAGATTGAACCCAAAGTTAATAAGTATGTGTAAAATGAGATGGTAAGTGAAATTTTTGATGTTAGAAAAAGTGAACATTTCAAAGTACAAAGAGACTATAAGTATAACTTGAAGATATACTAATCTAACTTGGAGATAGATAACATAACTCACTAACATGTGTTGGATCAATGACGTCCCCCAGAGCTGTAAAATCATGCAAAACCAAACAATATACAAGCAAGACTTGAATTAAAAATATTTTGCCGTTGTGTTCATAAAAACACATTCCACAACATATTCCATCACGGCAGAAGTTCTAATTACTACATCATACAAGAATGCCAAACTGGATCAGATTTAGATGTGAGATTTTATTTTTCTCATGTTATTTTGTTCGTTCGCTTCCGAGCTGTCGAAAGAATATTTCTAACACAATAGAAACAACATGCTGGAGAAAAATGACTAAAATCCATGCTGGGAGAGCAATTCAAAAATGGAGGTTATAACAAAAATGCAACAGTGTGCAAAACCAAAGGACACAAACACAAAATGGTAGCATTTCACCCAACTGTAAATGTCATGCGGTTTAAATGCTCATTCCAGAACAAACATCAAACAAAACAAAACAGAACAGAAAAACTGCAAACAACAACAAAATCAAATACCCAAAAGAAATGAATCGGCTACAATGAGAAATATGATGGAGGATTCATTCCCAACAGATGTGATTCATTGCAAGGGTGGGACATTGCAAAGGCATTTCTACCACAAGATATAAATGTAGAAAAAGTAGCTAAAAGACTATAGAACAACAAATAATAATGACTTCATTTATCTGTCAACAAGTACTTCGTTAATATTGTACTATTCTAACCATAACATTCAAAACTGTACTAAATTTATAGCGGTGCCTTTTCTACTGCTACATTCTGCCAGCAGATTTTTGTTGTAATTTTTACATAAAAAAAAAAAACGGCAATGTCTAACGATCGAAAAGTTTATGTAAAACTAGGGTATACCTGCTCTGAATGTTATAGCAGTTGCTTACTGTGTAAAATCATTTAAATTTGGAGGAAAGTCTTACACATCTCGCAAGACAGTAACGGCGCAGTTCTGAGGGGCATGGTGAATGACGAATTCGCTGACAGAGCCAAGGACTGTCCTGCGGATCTTGCCCAAGCCTCGGGAGCCCATGATTATCATCACAGCGCCTTCTTCTGCTGCGGTGTTCACGATGGATTCACCTGGCTTCTCTCCTTTTCCTCTCAAGATGACGGAACGTGCATGGATCTAGAGGAGGGAAGGATAAGAGGAGCAGGGAGGAGGGGGAGGAGAGGGAATAAAAATCATTACTTTATTAAAAATAAAATAATCATAAAACAAAAGAAAATAATAACATTAATAATTATTATGCCAAAAAATAAATTACCAAATTACAGCTACTTTCTGTGTGCATACAATTGCTCACACCTCACACTGCAATGAACTTAATGGTTTTTTTTTCTCCTTCTTAAGTCCTTGTAGAAAATGAAATGCTGAAATATCTCACCATCTAACTCTTTGAGCACAGACAAAAAGATGCCACTGCATGAGACTAGACCCAGAAAAAGTAAAACAGGATGTGAGAGGAAGAGTGGAGGTGAGGATGAGGGTGTGGGGAAGAAGGGGTGAATATATCAAGTAATAATTATTAATTGACATTAAACATTTCTACTTTTTGGAGTGTGCTTCTTACCCCTTTCTTCTTGAGGTCTTCCATGTACTTGCCCACCATGTTGTTGATGCGATCATCTTCTGCTGCCATTTCTTTGGTGATTTTCTCTACATTAGAGCTGCTGGGCACTGCAGAAAGGATTCAAAGGTAACAGTGACCCTCATGGACTAGGATGAAATGAGGGCTTAAAGGCTTTTATGCCTGCCTGCAGAAATTTACTACGCTAAGCTATGCAAACAAACAAGTTGATACCAGTTTCATTTCAAATCATCAGTATAATCGCATGTTGTCATTAGGTTGGAAAGTAGTGAACCAAAAGATAATCTTTAGACTAAAGTCGAGATGAAGCAACATCACCCAAACAACAAAAATTGCACTGAGAATGCAAGGTATGCACGAGCATTGGTGCTTGATCAATAAATCAACCAAACCTCAAACAATCAAATTATTATCAACAGCTAAAATATTTAAATACACACATATATATATATATATATATATATATATATATATATATATATATATATATATATATATATATATATATATATATATATATATATATATATAAAATATTATACAAGGAAAAAGGCATTGTAATGGAAATCACATGCTTACAAATGCCTATGTCTACATGGTATTCAGCGACGTGCGTTAAAATCAACAAGTCTCCCGGACGATTGATGTGCTCAAAGTAAACTGAAACCAAACACACACAAAAACAATAAATTCAAAATACTTTTTGAATCAAATAATTCCATATTCTTAAAAAATGTTTAAGTTTCCCCCTCAGAATTCATATCACACACATAGTAATCTTCAACCAGAAAAAAAAATGCAAAAACAACCTTGACAAATTCATATGGTGTTAAAAAAACTTTTAGATTAGACAGGATGATAGATGCAAATAATTACAGCCTGCTATAAATAATATATGTGTATAAATACTGTCACTAGAAGCAATAAACTTAAAATGTCAAAACTACATATTGATTTCCTTTCCGTCTTCTAATAGCCATCTCCCAGCCTGTACACCACATGTCTGAGTGATAGATAAATGTGTTTTTTGTTATGTATGTGAGAGTGTGTGAAACTTGTGAATGTTTATATTGGTACAGATCGCTGGCTTTGAGCCCAAGTGGTGACTTTGGAAAAAGAGCATTTTACTCTAGAGGGGGAAATCGGCTACCCAAATTGCAAAACTAATTGTTATAGAAGCAAAACTTACTGCATTGAGTAGAGAATAATTGGGTTAGCGTATGGTTCAAAATCGGCCGACAGGGACCGTAGGGGAAATATATTAAAATAATTTTTGCAAATCGTTATTTTCCGTGTTCGCCCCCTTTTGACGCTGTTCGTTTACCACTCATCGCACTGCACGCATGCCACAAAAGTGGGTCGCAGGTGACCTCATTCTGACCTTTGACAGCTGTTTTACAGAGACGGCGGCAAACAATGGGATGCAGTATAAATATATGATAGGCGAAACAATGTCATAATTGTATATATATACGATTTAGTATTATTTCAATATGCTCAAATCAGAGAATTCATTTCTTAGATTTTATAGTAATATATATATATTTTGTTACCAGGGCTACTTAAACGTGAATGTATGGTAGGTAAAACAATGTCAAAATTTTATATACATTAATTTATTATTATTATTATTATTATTATTATTATTATTATTATTATTATTATTATTATTATTATACTACTACTACTACTACTACTACTACTACTACTACTACTACTAATTATTATTATTATTATTATTATTATTATTATTATTATTATTATTATTATTTACGATTTAGTCTTATATTGATTAGCTCAAAGAATTCAGTTATTAGATTGTTTAGTAATACTAATAGTATTGTCACCAGGGTTTCTGAAGCTGTATGCGGCATTTGCAAAAAAAATCAAGGAACCAAGATGACGCCATCATTTATCCGACAAAAAAATGAATTTCTAGTATTTTGCTTGCTAGCAAAACAAGAGGAGATTCATTAGAGATCAGTGAGGGTGACTTTGTACACGTTGCTTGTTGTCGCAACTATACTAACAAAAAAAGTATAAAGACATTCTAGAACATTAGTTCAGAATCAAGTTCACGGTCCAGTAGGTCAAGCACAGCGCAGTTTGATTTCAAGAACAGCTGTTAGTAAGTGTTAGTTTTGTTCAAAAACGGTAGACAAAACTGAAAAAAGGCGTCTACAACCAAAAGATGAATGGTATACAGTTCGAACATTGGAATATAAAGAAATTCTTCACATGGCTTGTGCAAAGCGCAGTAATGATGACTGGGCACAAAAGGTCACTGCAAGACTGGAACTTGTTAATGATTTAGTTGCTGCAGATGCAGTGTATCACAAAGATTGTAATAGTCGATTTCAGTCATTGAAGAGACCTCGGGAAACTGCTTCAGATCAGCAGAATCAGCAAGCAAAACGTGGCCGCCAAAAAAATGAAGCCTTGGCTGAGGCCTTTCAGAAAGTTGCGCGTTTTCTTGAAGAAAATGACGATGAACATATCACTATCAATGATTTGATCTCAAAGATGAAAGAAATCAATGGAGGGGATGAAGCATACAGGTATCCCAAGATGAAACACGAATTAAAGAAACACTTTAGCGACGACGTTATAATCACATGTGTGGATGAGAAGGCTAACGTTGTTACGTGCAAAAAAACTGCATATTCTATTCTGCACTCGTTTTATGCCAGACAAGGTAACGACGAGGAGGCCCAGAGAATACAGATACTCAAGGCAGCTGCAGAGCTTATTAAAAGTGACATTAAGTCTGTAGCAGCGTCACGTGATGCATACCCCAGTCAGGATGACATTGAGTCATTAAGCTTTAATTTGCAGTTTGTTCCAGAGTCTCTAAGGCTACTGTTGAGCATTATCTTCTGTGGCAAAGCGGATCTGATAATTGCATCAGTTGGACGAGTAATAATGCAAGCAGCTCGCCCAAGGATGTTATTGTGTCCCTTGCCTCTGGGACTAGGCGTGCAGGTGCACCATCTCTTTGCTTCCAAGTTTCTTAATGAAACCCTTCATGCACTTGGATTTTCTCCCTCAAACGACGAAATAAAGACTTGTAAAATTAGTGCCGCCATTTCCCCAACCCATGCTGATGGCCATTTTACACAGTACATGGCCGACAATTTGGACCACAACACTAATACCATTGACGGTTACAACACATTCCATGGGATGGAAATTATCGCCACTGTGACGCCAATGATGCATGGCAAGCTGATGGTTAAGAGACGAACTAACATCAGATCTGAAGAAATAGTAAGAAAGGCTAAAATTGAAATCACATATTTCAACAGAGAAGAAACAGGTGGTCTGAAAAGTCTCAAGCTGGAAAGACTTGAAACACAAATTGTGCAGGATCCAACAATGGAAGTTGAGTTACTCTGGAAGTCCTGCTGGCTGCTTAAGCCAGACAGACCTTCTTGGACTGGAGTAATGCAGGCTGTACACCAAGGTGCTTTTCCTGGGCAGTCCTCTGTTCTGTTTTTACCCATGATCGACCTTAACCCCACAGACAGAACATGCATACTCTCCACTCTGCACTATATTTGTTCTGAAGCAAAAAGAAACAACAAAACTGCAGTTCTGACATTTGATTTGACCAGCCTCTCTGGTGGAGGCTCTTGACATACAAAGTGAACCGGAAGAAAGTCATCTTAGGTCAATCATCTTGCGACTTGGACCCTTCCATCTGGAGAAAAGTTTTCTGGCTTGCATTGGCCACCTTATGGCAGCTTCTGGCTTACAGGAAGTCAGTCTCTTGTGTACGCCCCAAATTCAGTGTCAGCAATTTTAAATGGTGATGCAGTGAAGCGTGCAGTGCGTGCACACATCATGATAGACACAGCCGTGCATGCCCTTCTTATTGCAGACCTTCTGCAAATCCCTCTTCCAAAATTACCAAAACCCAGCGACAGCAACATGCACAGTCATACAAGCGAAGTCAGACGCTGACTTGCAGATTGTCCTGGCAGCTCAACAGGCAGCTAAACACAAGTACGCGGCTGTGGTAGGTGAAGACACGGACCTGTTAGTGTTGTTGATATATTACCTGTGTGCCGAAGACCATGATGTCTACTTCTATTCAGACAAACAACAGCAAAAGAGGAAAGTGTGGGACATAAAACGACTAGTTGATGTCCTTGGGTTCCCGCTACGTCATCTCCTGTTAGTTCTGCATGACCTTACAGGTTGTGACACCACGTCCAGGCCCTTTGGCATTGGCAAGGCTGTAGCTCTCACAAAACTGAGGTCCAGCACCTGCTTTCAAAAGGCTGCCAAAACTTTTCTGGAGGCATCTTCAGTGACAGAAATAAAAGCAGCAGGAGAGACAGCCCTTGTACTCCTATATGGTGGCAAAGAACATGATAGAATAGACAAACTGAGGTATCGCACCTTCTGTTGGAAAGTAGCCCTTGGAACAACCTTTGTTCAGGTGAATACGCTGCCCCCAACGTCTGAGGCTGCACGATTTCACAGTCATCGCGTCTACTAGCAAGTACAAGAGTGGGTGGGCAAGCAGCAGGACGCATGCCCAACAACATGTGGATGGAAGCTGAAGGGCAGCATGCTACTGCCAGTGACAACCCTGCTTCCTGCTGCTCCACCAAAGCTGCTGAAGATAATCCTATGCCATACCTGTCAAGTGCAACGGATTTTTGCGTAGCGCTACGCATTTTAAACATTTTCCCATTGCTACGGCGTATCACAAAGCTGCTACGCAATTTTTCAAAAATGACGATAATATTTTTTAACCAAGGGGGTTTTCGCGCGAAAGTAGTCTGTTCCGGTCGAGTCCGGTTTAAAGACACTAAGTAAAAGCACCGCACTTCCACAACACGTGTTCGTTCAGAACTTCAGTCTATTATATCAGCTGCCATTTAGTTATATTTTTATTAAATTAATTGGTATAAGCTTTTGTGCAATGCTAATAGTTCTTTTCTTGGCATTGTAAACCATGTTTTGTGAATAAGCAAATTTGTTTGGGGAGAAAAAGTTCATCTGCTTTTTCTGTGTCAGTGATTGTCTCCCTTGTTTGTTTTTTTGTTTTGTTTGTTTTTTTATGTCTGTATGTTTTATATATATATTTATTTTTTTTGCATTTTCACTTTTATTTTGAAAAACGTACATGAAAATGTTTATAATGATAATGATAATGGTAATAGCTAAAGTGTTGTGCATATAACAAGATTTTACAATAAATTTGTAAACACATTGGATGTGTGTGTTTATATTGGATACAGAAATTTCCAGTTTTGTTGCGAATCGCGTGATTCACATTAGTGCTACACCAAACCTCCATTTGCTATGGTTTTTCTGTTAAATTGCTACACCACAACCCAAAAACCCCTTGACAGGTATGCTATGCTCATGCTCGGGAAATTGAGATGCCCAATCCCGCTGTTCATGCAGGAGGTACAGGCTTCTTTGTTCTCCTGCCTGCAAGGAGTGCCGGGGTCTTCGCTGCTGCAACACTCCCCCACCCCATCCCGATGAAGTGTACCAGGATTGGAGCACAAATGTTCAGTCATCCTTGTATGGTTTTGCGTTATCATATTAAGTTAAAGAAACTGACTACATAGTACAATGGTTTGCAGTGTAATTAATATGCTCGTATTGTTCATTGTTTATTATTGGGCATTCACATAACCTTTATACATCATTAACTTTAACCAGTTAACAGTATCGTTAATTATTATAACGTTTTCGACAATGCATTTTTATTACCTTTCAAACGAGTGCTACTTGATAGGGTTCTAACGATTTTTGTGGACTGTGACCTTAACCGTGACCTTTAAATAGCCGCTAAAAAGTATGCCGCACACCAACTGTGTCCGATTTTTTATGGGAAGTAGCGACTGATCGTGCCGTCATAATGCAGTGAAAATCTTTTCTATAACAATTTGTTTAGGGTCATAGCATATTTTTTTCTAGGTCCCCCAGGCTATATATATCATCTCATCTATTATTATATAAAAACAGTATCAAATATAGCACAGTCAATGTGACATAAGACAGAAACAGGTGTAAAGGACAATTGGTGATGGCTGCTGCTTATCAATATCTGTTCTGTTGTTTCATTGGCAATTTCTCACTTCAGCCTCCACAACCAACAAGCATCACTTTTGTATTATGTCAACATATATATAGAGAGAGCTTTACTCAGAGGGCCCAGGTCAATAAAACACCTCAGCAGCACCATTCTATGATCTATCAAGATTCTTGTGTATTCGTATACTGGTTGTAGACATTGATTGTCTTGACTTACTGGAATAGCAGCATCAACTGCTCTCATGCTGAGATACTGATATGTGAGATGTGCAGGATTAGTGGACATGGTACACAGACACCAACAGGTGCTTTACTAAGTAGAACCTGTTATGGTGATACATTACCTCACCCTATCCTGATATTATGGTGATACATCATCTCATCTCCTCTCTATATAGTTACATGGAGATGTTTGTATAGCACAAGCTTCTGCATTTGAGGGTTATGAAATGTGACTGTGAGGTGAATGCAATTACAGGGATCAGTTTACTAGCGCGCCCTGCGCCATTGACGCATAAAAATAAAAAATGACCCATCTACAATTCTTGCCAGGGGCCGAATGGCGCTTCGATTTTTGGTACCAGTGCGCCACCACAATAACAGTGCACTGTATTGGAGGCGACAAACGTGCTTTTGCTAAGGCAAGTTCAGCGATTGGCTATGAGGGCCCGGATGTTGATCTTTCAGCCAATAAGAAGTGTTGTACGATTCTTCCAAATCAGAATTTGCTATCGTCTGCGCGTATGTTGTGTCCGTGCAAGGAGGATTTTGTGTTTTTCTGTGTGCCGCTTTGAAAATGCGCCCCCCCCCCCCCCCCCCCCCCTTTGAAAAAAAAAAAAACCAACAACAACTAAACTTGAGGTAGGACAGTCTAGACTGTCGTTTGCTGCTGTTAAACTACAGTCTACCGCCGCTAATCCTACGCAAGATGATTGTGTGAGCCCCGAGTCAAGTCAAAATACTGATCCCTGATCCCTGTTCTGGTTAGTGTTTTGTTGGTAAACATGCTTCACAACACATGCACACTCACAATAATCTATTTTGCTTTAATTTCTGTAATAATATCTCCAGGTTCTCTTTTACATGTACGTAAATTACTGCTGAAATCATGGCCCATTGAAATTTGATCTAAGGGGCCCAATGGCCCATAGCTTTTTTGTGTCAGGCTGAACCCTGCAATTAGGTATATTGGACAACTGAAGTAGAGCTCAGTCAATTACAATTAACAAGCACTATTTATCATTACCAGCACACCACAACACATAATAATGCATTTTGAAATACCAGTTAAACATGAACCAACACCATCCTTCAGAAAGCACTGACGCGTTTAAATATGATCATGATTGAAACTATTATGCTAAGAATCAGATGTCCAATTAAAATATGATGCTTAGATTGTTTACATGAGCTACAAGCACTGAAAGCTGTTTACCCCCTTTTAAAAAATCATTTTATTTTAAAATTTGCACTGTATTTGCTACTACGAGTACAAGCTATAATTACACATAGCTACATAGCTAACCAAAATGAAGGAGGATGGGGGGGGGGGGTAGGGAGAAAGTGGGTGGTAATCAAACTTACATGGTCTCTATTTGACCTTCAATCGCCAAGCCCCTTCCTTACAGACTCAACAACAACAAAAAGAAGGGCAAAGTGGAATTCAAACAGGATATCAATTTAGAATCTAAGGGGCTGTCAGCAGAGTCTCATGTTCTTTTTGACAATGACAGACCAAGCATGCATAGAAATTGAAAAGTTAAGTAACTGTTACAACGTTAGCACCTCTGCTTTTTCACAGAATGTTAGAGCAGAGATATTTAAAGAGCTCTAATCCCTTCCATGGGTTAGAGTCCAGCTGTTAAATCATTTGAGCATAAATATAAGAAATCCTCAATTATTGTGTAAGACTACAATTTCTACCAAAACTACTGCTTCAATGATCGATAATAAGTTAACAATCAAATTCAAAAGAATTATAAGGTAGCCTACTACAACTACTACTTCAATGATAATAAGTTAACAATCAAAAGAATTATAAAGTACATAGGTCCTGTCTAAAATGTACCTGTAATATTTACGCAACTACTATTTATCTTAGCCTTCTCAAGTATTATTCAAGTCCTAAAGCACTTCCTTGATAATATATAAAATTTTTACATACAAGTTGATGCCATGATGCAATAAATGACTTTATGAAACAGTGTTTCCTGCCAAGCAATGACACTTTGATAGACACTATGAATTAATATGCAGGACATGTATGTACAGATGTAGGTATGTGAATTTTTATGAAAAGAGACTTAAATTACAACTCGACAGCCTAGCCTACAAAAAACAGTGTGCACTGTGAATTCTTCTATTTATTCGTTTAATTATAAAACTACCCAGTAAAGAGATTGCTCTTTTCAAAACCAGAATAATATACTACTTAAAAACACATTATATTATTATGAAACTAACATTACAGTCAGACTGAAGGTCAGGCTTAAAATAATAACTTTAGGAGAAACACAAATATCTTGCTATAATGCATGAGACAAGGGAGTTAAGACACAGAGACAACAGATAGCCTTTTTTACAAATGGTGAAAACTGAGGTCACAACAAGAGGTCAAGGATGGGTCAGCTGCAAACTGTCCTCGACCATGTGAAATATTTTTTATCACACATAGGCATGTCCTTCATTCAATGCCCACAAAAAGGGGCAGCAGGTGAACTAAGATTAATGGAAACATTTAGAGGTGGTTATATATTTTTAGAATTATTTTGTATGAATCATCTGTATACACCTGCTTGCATGTGTAATGTCTCAGTCAAGTCTCAGTAATGGCTGAATGGACCTTCTTATCCTATCCTATCCCGTATCTTTATTTATTTTATTTATTTGGTCGTTTTTGTGTAGCGCTTTTCCAGCTCGGGAGCTGCTCAGGGCGCTGGCCGATGCGGGATCTAGCTCGGGCCGCCCGAGACGCCCACCCGCAGCCTTTGGGCGCATGGTCTGACGCACGGACAACTGAGCACAATCCTGGGCAGCCAGGGATGGGGGAGAAGGACCTAGGTGCATGCTGGGTGTTTTCTTGTCACCGGCACTCACCCGTCTAGGACATGAGCGTCAGGATCTTTAAAGTCCGTAATGATGGAATGTATGCGACACAGACTAGACCTCGGTTTATACTCTCATCGTAAGGTCGTTGGGGCACCACGGATGATTGTTTGGCTAGCGTACTCCATCTTTCTCTGTCCTCGGCAACACTCATGGCTTCGCTCGGTGTCGGGCCAGTCCATTCTCGAATGTTGTTCTCCCACCTCTTTTTCTGTCTCCCTCTTCTTCTGGCTCCTTGCCTCGGAAGAGTCCGCTGGACCTAAAGCAACAATCAATCAATCAATCAATCATTCTGGCTCCTTGCACCGTGCCTTGCAGAGTGGTCTTGCAAGGCCTGATGCTCTAGCAACGTGGCAATACCATTGGCGTTTCCGTTTCTTCACCACTGTGAGCATGTCATCATGTTGTCCAGTGGCTTGTGTGATGGTCTGTCGAACTTCATTGTTGGTGATGTGCTGGGTATAGGAAATGCCCAGAAGTCTTCAGTAGCACCTCATCTCCATGTTTTGTAGTCTTCATTGTAGATCTGCAGTGAGGTCCATGTTTCGCAAGCATATAGGAAGATGGAGATCATCATGAATTAAACAGCATTCCCCGTTAAAGATGGATACGTGAGCTTTACAAATACAGGCATTAGTATTATCTCTCAATGTCGTTATAATCTTTTTTCCTCTTCATTGTTGATAAATTGGCATTTAAACTCTCAAACATGGCTCAATCTCTACATACAGCTGAGTTTACTTTTCGCTTCCACACTCTTCTAAATTGTTGAGGGCACTATTCAATTTCATAATTTTTTTATCATCCCATTTTATTCCCATTAAAAGGCCTAACATGGGGATACCTGAACTTCGATTGCTTACAAAATTTCAGCTTGCTGTTGTACTTCTGTTGTTAGTGTGACTTCTTCTGTGAGGAGTTGTAATTATTTTCTTTGGATTTAGGTGTATGCTGTCTTATCTGCAAGGGAGTATTTGGGTGTGTTGAGTATTTATTTATGGCTGGGTGTAACTGCGCTTTGAGCTTCTTCTGAGGGAAAGGCGTAGAATTTTAAATGAAATAAATTATTATTATTATTATATATTTAAGGTTAACTAGGTGAATACCTTACAAACAGTATCTTAGCGACCAAAGTGAAATTTGTGGTGGCCTGTTTGTCGGTTGCCTGTGTGTGTGTGTGTTTGGTTGTCTGTGTATGTGTGTATGTTGTTTACAGATCAACAAGCTTCAAGCCCGATTTATAAGTGTGTAAAGCATCCATTATTATTATTATTATTATTATTATTATTATTATTATTATTATAACAAGTCACACCCTTGCAAAGGTAGCGGACTATTTTATATTACGTAATAACCCAGTTGAACAAAAAATTAAAGGAGTTAGTGACATCATAAGCAATACTTTTTCTTCTGCTCAGGGTGCCATGCTTCTCTATCCTATAACTATTACAATGAATGCATGATGAGAAGAAACCCACACGCACACATGCCCCCCCCCCCCCACCCACACACACAGAATTCACAATCACACACATGCACACAACCACACACAAATATCACTTGGTCAAAGTAAAGAGACCATTCATCCCTGCCAACCTCTCTGTCCCTTTAAAAGGGATTCGATATATTTAAAATAGATACATGATCAAACACACTCAAAAATTTAAAAAACTTTTTTAATGTTACAAAGCTATAATATGAAGACAATAACCATAACCCGAAACAGGCAGAATCATATTGAAATACAGATTGAGTACTACATTTAACACACAATAATTGAATCGAGAAGAAATAACAAAAGCGTCCAAGTGGCCCTGGATAGGCAAGTCACTAAAAGTAACCTTGGCTTCTCATCTTTATGGAGTACAGCAGAGCTGGTGACTAAACTCATGTACATGTATACTGATAGCTCAAAGTGACCTTCACAGTGAACTGCAAGCACTCTCATATTTTATTATGGGTAACACACTGGCAATGGACATGTCCTCTAGAGACTATTGTACTATACAGTCTTCCTTTACAAGCAAGAGAAGCTGTACACCAACAAAAGACTCCATGAACACTAGCCCCAAAAACGAGATACTGAAATTGCAACTCTCCTTAATTTTAACAAGGGAACAAGAACACCAACAAAGACATGTAATCAATGAGGGACATTTAGACGAGATACTGAAATTGCAGCTCTCCTTAATTTTAACAAAGAAACAAGAACAGCAACGAAGACATATAATCAATGAGGGACATTTAGACGGGAGATAATCTTATGAAAGTGGGACACTAATGTTGTGAGCACCACAATGAAGGATGTAAACAAGGGCAGCCCAGTCAGCCAATACTGAGCAACATTTGGATGGGAGATAATAGAAATCTTACTGGGAGAACGAACGAATGCAACGTACGACAACAAAAGATTCTTTTCATCCATTCATTGCGAGGCTTCATACACACAACACCCGAGCTTGCGACCATAGCTTGATTTTAAAAGTTGCATGATTAAATAAGACAGACTAAAATCCTCACATCCCCAAAAATAAGACTGTCTTCACTTATAAGTTATAACTTATATGTACATGTATGCAAAAGTTGAAAGTGATTGTGTGCTGTAACATTGTTTGATTGTACTTACTTAGGCTGTCTTAAGAGTTTCTGAATGGGACGATATTGCTCTTGAAAGAGGTAATTCATGACTCTGTCTTCATCAACTATAACAAAATGGGCTAAGGATGCCTACTTCAAATCTCACTTAGAGTCAATCTCCTCGTACCAAGAAGAACATCTTTAAAATATTGCTACTGTCAAATGCTGTCTGGCCTAGATTTAACAATGAAATTGAAACTAAGCAAATCAAGGTTGAAAAAGAAACTTCAGATGACTTATCAGTTTAAACCGGAAAGGACTAAAATGACAAACAAAAATAGAAATTTATGGGGAAAAGAGATTAGGGAAGTTGTCCCATAACAGAGGTCATACGGATTCCCACATTTTCCCCAGTCATAGGCTACATCAGAAGATAAATTAGATTTATAAACTATGAGTATGAAGGTTTAAATGTAGTATGCAATTGCAAAGCACTTATTATTTTATTTTGAAAAGTAAAAATATATCAAGAAAATATAGCAGGGGGTAGGGAAAGTGATCAAGTGTTGGGCCCATAACACATAGGTCGTTCTGATTCCCATATTTTTCACCGTCACAAGGTAGGGTGCTACCACTGACCTGTATTCTTAGAATACAGGTCAGTGGTGCTACGTTTTATTTCTGTCCAAATGTTTGCCGGTAGTGTGTACTGTTGGTTTATTACAGCTACGGGAATTGTCCCCGTCAGTTGAAGATTTTGGAAACTCATAAAAGAAATTTTAAGTACAATAGAACTAAAGATGTTATTAGCACTTGCGAATTGCTTATTTCTCCTTCCGCCCACCTCTCGCCGTCTCGGACCATCCCTTTTCTCATTCCCTCCACTTGCTATCCCACTCTGTATATTTCATTATCTGACAGTGACAACAAATAATGTCTTATTTATAAAAACAAGCTGATATGTTGCATATCTATCCAAAATCTTAATAAGTTTATTATTCTAAAGTTATGTTAAAAAATGTTTTGGACATATTATTTCACTAGATTTGAAATTAGCAGTCAGCACCTGACCACGGGTCTGGTAACTAGTTAAATTACTGATGTGACTGATAGTGACACCATCCCTTCATGTTATCTTCAGTGGTCAGTCAATAAAATATTTGACTAGAGGCAGGCCTGACTATTCTATTAGTATTACATAGTAGTTCACCTGCAGTTCTGTTAGGAGTCCTTTTACTGCTAACCTTTCAAAATAAGCAAGAAGTAATTCTGAATAGCTTGAACTGGTTAAGTCTTCCACTGTACTCTGTAGTACATGTATGCTGAAGCTAATTCTGTAGAATTAGCATATGAAATAAAAATATTAAATTATTCTAAAGTTACAAACAGTAGTAAAAATTAACAAGATTAGTTTTTATTATTATTATTATTATTATTATTATTATTATTATTATTATTATTATTATTATCTGTCAATATGTGTTTAAATTACAATGGAAATTGCATTGTAATCTAAAGAGTAAAGGTGGTGTACGGGTATTAGCAGACTACAACATGGATGTGACTATATTTTTATGCTTAGTTATTCTCAATAATAATTTTAATCGAACGACAAAAGACGCCATGACAAAAAAAATCCTATATAGTATTCAGTTAGAATCAGCAGTACTTACAAAAATTAAGACCTGTCAGATTTTATAAAATTACAATATACATCGAGTACGACATTATGAAACTGGGGCGGCTCTAAATTAGACCCGATCGAATCGAAGGTGTGCGATGATGAAAAATTCATACACCTCAGACTTTTGCGAGCAAAAACTCTTGCGCAATTTCACTGAAACAACAAATAAAGATACTCACAATTCAAAGCTTTTTCGGACTGCTCACTGCCATCAATGGCCACCAGAATTTTTCTTTCGCCCATGTTGCCAAAAGTTTCGAGAGATTTGAAGCTTTGATCTTTACTTGCAGAAAGCAAACGCTTAGTCTGACAATATGCCGTGTCAAGGTCACTGAAGTAATGCGTCGTCAACAGTAGGTGCGCGAGGTGCGCCTCGATTTGACCAATCGCGCCTACGTTGCCGGAACGGAAATTAAACACAGCCGCACGTATCGGTATGTGAGCGGAGTAGAGTGCTGTCTACTTATATATTTTTTTTGTTTAAATGAGTTCAATCTAGTCAATTCAACAGTTCTTTATTCCAGAAAAAGCGGAAGATATGGATGACATAAGAACATTTAATATAAAGTTGTCCACAGCACTCAATTCCGCACACTAGGCCTACTACGGATACAGGCGCATATGATCCGAGGTTTACATGCGCATCTCCCCTAAGCGAGTCTCAGCTTCGCTGTGTGAATACAGTCAAAGAAGGTTAATATGGTCAAAGAAGGTTAGCTAGCTCCTTCTTTGGAGTAGTAGACCTACTAAAGTCAAGACCACAAAAATTGTTCGTAGGCTACTAGCAGAAGCCCATGTTTTGAAACTCAAGATAATCATATACACGCAGGTGTTAAAATATATTTTATTGTGTTAATGCAGATATAACTGGATGCACCCCACCCCCTGCACTGCTTTAGGAAATACAATACAATGCAATACAACACGGATGAGAGTATAAACCGAGGTCTATTCTGTGTAGCATACATTCCATCATAACGGACTTTAAAGATCCTGACGCTCATGTCCTAGAGGGGTGAGTGCCGGTGACAAGAACACACCCAGCATGCACCTTTATTACTTCACATAAGAAATATAGATGCAGACTGATGGAAGTGGCGAAAACTCTCTTCGTCGACATTCCTCGTGTCTCCCCAACGGCCTGTCCGGCTACGGGACTGATGATGATGATGATGATGATGATGATGATGATGATAATAATAATAATAATAATAATAATAATAATAATAATACAGGATGCTATGTACGCGCCTTTCCCCAAGGCTCAAAGCGCGGCGATCTATACCAACATACACGCTCACCTGTCTCATTTACCCTCACACACACCAAATACACATACATCACTCAAACAGGTGGTGTAAAGGCAGGGAGATCGCTATTAGAAGACGGAAGAAAATCGAATTTTTATTTTTGAAATTTTTATATTGACTGCATCCTGTACCATTATTGAAGGGAGGGAGGAAACCAGAGTGCCCGGAGAAAACCCTCGGTGACCTCAATAGTCTCGTACCTAAGTCACATACGTTCGCCCCTTGCGGGAATCGAACCCGCGACCTTCGGCATAGGAAACCGGCGACTTATCCACTGCGCCACGAGGCCACCCCATGAGATCATTTGAAAAGGAAAGTACATTTTGAAGCCACATAAGTATTAAATCGACAAAGCATTTTAATCGCCCCTTAGCAATCTAACAAAAACATAAAATATTAAAGTTGGTAGAAACTTCAAAGGTTAAGGTTATAAATTGTTCTTTCCCCCGCGGAATGCGAAGTGGTAGAGCATTCACCTGCCACATCCATTACCCAGATTCGAATCCCGTGGTGGGCGAAATAAAAAGGGGAAATTCTCGAATGTTGTCCTCCCACCTTTTTTTAATTTCTCCCTCTTCTTCTGCCTCCTTGCAACGTGCCTCGCAGGAGGGTCTTTGCAAGGCCTGATGCTCTGGTGACGTGGCCATACCATCGGAGTTTCCGTTTCTTTACCACTGTGAGCATGTCATCGTGCTGTCCAATGGCTTGTGTGATGATCTGTCGGACTTCGTCGTTGGTGATGTGCTGAGTATAGAAAATGCCCAGAAGTGTTCTGTAGCACCTCATCTCCATGCTTTATATTCTTCTTTGTAGGTCTACTGTGAGGGTCCATGTTTCACAAGAGTATAGGAAGATGGAGATGACAAGGGAGCGCAGCAACAATTACCTTGGAGTGTAGAATGATGGTCCTGTCTTTCCAAAATGGGCTTCAACCTTGTCAGGGCAGCAGTTGTTTGTGCGATCCTGAAGAGGACTTCCTGTAGGGACCCATTGTCTTATACAATGGCTCCTAAATATTTGGAGAGGACTTCCTGTAGTTTTACCACAGAATTAAAGATAAAACCTACACATAAATAAATAAATAAATAAATAAATAAATAAATAAACACATACAACAGACGGTGAAAATTTGGTAGGTCGGATAGCAGTGTGATAAACTCGGAATTATAAGCCCATAGCCATAGTCACACTGTGTAGTGGAGACTTGTCGAGACTTACGTTTGCCTCTCTATTTGCTTTTTGAATCTCAGCTACGCTCTGTGTAGCATAGCGTCTGGATGTCAGCAGAACGAAACAAATCTGCAAACCGTAAGATTCTGTCGTAACACGTTGGGCGGATCCACGATGGCGCAGCGGTAGATAACACACAGGCTTTGGATTATTTAAAAGGTAATAAAATAATACTTTAAAAAAATTTTTTTACCCCGTATAATTATTATTAATTAAAAAAGAAGTAATGTAATTGTCCGGGCGCAAGTAACACGCGCTCATAACGGGATATTCGCACTGATCAAACATCAAACTCTGTTAAAAATAAAACATGTGCATGTGGAAAGCACAGTCGAGTATGAGCATTTTAAATCTTCTCTCTGTCTCTGTCTCCCCCCCCCTCTCTCTCTCTCTCTCTCTCTCTCTCTCTCTCTCTCTCTCTCTCTCTCCTTCTATTTAGTCAACATAATATAGGAGTAGATTGTACAGAAAAGAGATTTAGAAAAGTTATTTTAAAATGAAAGTCAAGGGGTATATCTCAATCCCTTGCATTTGTTTTGGTATACCCTCCTACAACATGTACATGTATGTGCGTGTGTGCGTGCGTGTGTGTGTGTGTGATGGAGTGGGGGTGAATTGGCTGGAGGGGGAAGGGGCGCACACAATGAAAAATATAAATAAATACGCCAATAATTCATTTCTTGTGTAAGAACCAAAGATATTTACTTAGGAGACTAAATATTTCACCAGCTAACAAACATCGCCGGAAAACAAACATCGCCGGTTGGAAAAAGTTTCATTGAATTCAGCAGTTATTAGGAAAGAATAGACTCGATCTCAATTCTCAATCTTTTCAGCGTTAGTCTTCATTTGATTTTACGTAGCATTATGAAAAAGAGGCGACGGGAGATCTATATATTTATATACAGCCTAATTAGACCATTCTTATACCGCCGCTACACATGTAATAGGCGGTATTATGGTTTCCATTTTCCCGTCCTGTGTTTCCTTAAAAGTTTCCAACTTCTTTCTTATCCAGCAAATAATAACTGCACGGTCAGCCATCTTTCAGTCCGAAGTTTAAAATAGTAGACCTGGTACGGCAGTTGAGTTAACATTGAGGTTCTGTACATGAACTGTGTGTGGATGGTGCGGAAAGGTGAAGGGTGCGGGAGGGGGTGGTGGGTGGGGTCATCTACTGACAAAGTCCAAAGAAGTTGTTGAGCGAGATGTCGTCGCTGTGGTTACAGGACAGCCCCGTTGCGCAGTCGCACCACTCTTGCTGTTTGTTGTGCAAAAGGCACCTCTCTCCCGACTGTTTGATTGGCTGGCAGACGTATTGGTAGAGCTCGTTGATGCCAATCAGGCCACAGGCAGTCCCAGCACATCGTTTACGACTGGCCATGGCCATGGCAACGCGCGTGCAGCATTGTCCGTCTGCACAGGGTGGGTCACAAGTATTGGTCTGGGTCTGTACTGCCACCAGCTGGCCATTCACCTGCAACAGACAATACCAATGGGACATTCACCAAATCTGCTTTGTTTGTTATTGTGGTTACTGAATTGTTCTTATATAGCGCTTTTCCAGCTCAAAGGCCCGCTTAAGGCGCTCGCTAAAGACAGGTTCGCAATCCGATTGCTTTGTTGCTGTTATATATTGAATCGTTCTTATACATCGCTTTATTAGCCCTAAGAGCTGCTCAAGGCGTTGATAGAAAACAGGTAATATCTCAAGCCACCAAAGGCGCCAACTTGCTGCTCAATGCGCGCCGCCCAACGTCATGGATAACTGAGCGATCCTGAGCTAACAAGGGGGGAATATAATTATGACCTATATAGTGCTTGCTGAGTATGGTTTTGTATCTGGCACGCGCCCGTCTAGAGCATGAGCGTCATGATCTTTAAAACCCGTTCGATTGAAAGCGTGCGCGCACCGACTATACATACTTATACATACTGAAAGAGTATAATGTAAATTCATACAAATTTGAATATATTGGCTATATTGAATCAATAAAATAAGTCTATGTTTCCCTTCGGCTTGATGGCACACGTACAAAGCAATGAGTTAAACTCGTTATGTTACAATTTTACCTTAATATTTTTAAACAACTATCTCGATCAAAAAATGCAGAATCTTACCTGAATGAAGGCCACAATAGCCAGCAGTAGTAGAGAAACCATTGTGTTCGAGTTTAGGTTTGTCGTAGAATGCAATGCTTGGAACTGTAGTCAGCTATAACAATAGTCTGTACGAGATAATGATTGATTTAAGTTGGTTTTATTATCTTAAACCTTGTCCGTTTTGTTCAACCTACAGGCGCTCGTATTTGGATGTGAAAAAAGCCTATATCACTTCCAGATACCTGCGCCTTTAACTTTGTCTCTGTCTTTTTGTGCTAGGCCTCCTTTTAAATTGAAATCCACATCCTGTAATTCTTAGGCCAAACGTTGGCTTACAGATAATGAACTACGTTTTGACCAGTTTTATTGATAAGGATGTCAATCACTATGTCTTAAATTAATGGGCAAATGAGCAAATGTAATAAATATAGCTATGTTTTGTGTTTCCCGATAAATATTTTGAAATGGTAAGCAGAATGAGCCAAATGTCGGTCTGTCTATCTGTCGATCCGTTGAACGCAATATCTCAAGAACAGTTGAACGGATTTTAACCAAACATCATACGAACATTAACCTAGGTTAGTGGTCAGCTTGGCGTGCAGTCATATTTTGCTTTCTCTCAAGAATGGCTGGGTCGATTTTGATGATTTTTACTATGGAGATATTTTCAATACCACTCAGCCTTTTATGTCCTTGATCTTTGCTTTTTCTCAAAGGTCAAGGTCCATGAGGTCAATAATATTTATACTTTTTTAAATCGTTGAGCGAATGATCTCAAAACTGGCTGAAGTGATTTTAATTTATTGTTTTGTTTTGCTTTAAGATAGTTTAGATAGTGGCCCCTCGTTCCATTCTTTCATTTTGCTTCTTTATAATAAAGCCGAGACACGACATAGCCACGGAAATTAAAATACTGATTTCCAGCGATGTGTGCATGTTTCCGGAAATACATTTGAATTGCTTGCGTTCTGTTGTATGTCCAAATAATACCTTGAAATGGTGGGGAATCACCCTAATGTCCGTTCGCCGGTGCATCGCGCGCCATATCTTATGAGCCACTGGACAGATTTTGTTCAAACTTTCTTAGGAACATTACTTGGGTTAGCGGCAACTTTCCGTGCCATTGTAATTACTGTACCTCAAAGGTCAAGGTCGCTGAGGTCAATTCTTTGCTATACACGTTTTATTCAAAATCTTACAAAAACGTGTGAACCGACTTTGATGGTATTGGGTATAGGTCTTCATGTACTATGACGCATGGTCAATGATTCAGTGGAAGACCATTTGTCGGTCAGTCGGGCGGTTCGTCAATCCGATTTGAACTACTTTGTTCAAACACATTATTTGGCCTATCTCAGTAAAAGCTTGATCGATTTTTTTTTACTATGCCGATACTACAACTACTGCTCTGCATTTTAGGTGAAATCATATTTGCACTTTTACAAAAGGTCAATGTCGCTGAGGTCCAACCGTTTTTAAAGACGCTTTGCCGCGTATCTCAAACTTGGCTAAACAGATCTTGATACATTTTAGCTGGCAGATAGTTCAGATAGTGGTCCACCATTCAACGTTTACATTGTGCTTTGGGGGGAAAAAGCCACGCTATAACATCGCCACAGAAATTAACATTTTGCAAAATGCTTATTTTAAAGATTTGCAACTGCATATGGGCGTCTGTGTCTTGGAATACATTTCAATGGCTCGCAATCTTTTTGAAGTTTTTTTTTTTCATTCTATCGTGTTATAAAGTAGGCCTTTTGGGCCAATTTAATCTTTTTATGTGTATATTTTAACCAACTACGCCCTCTCTGCTGCCGTTAGCGCGCTAGAGTACGTAGTTCTTTTTTAATTTTTTTTAATTTTTTTAACAGTTAATCTAGATACTTTAAAATATTAAATGTAACAAACTGCAACTGATCCGAAAAGAGAGAGAGAGGAGGAGGAGGATGGAGAGAGAGAGAGAGAGAGAGGGAGAGAGAGAAAGAGAAAGAGAGAATTTTAATAATACATGTACACGAAGAGCGAGTGAGCGAGCGAGAGAGAAAGAGAGAGAGAGAAAGAGGAGAGAGAATTTTAATAATACACGAAGAGCGAGCGAGCGAGCGAGAGAGAAAGAAGAGAGAGAGAGAGAGAGAGAGAGAGAGAGAGAGAGAGAGAGAGAGAGAGAGAGAGAGAGAGGTTTAATAATACACATACACACCAATGTTTAGTGTATGCCCTCTGCGCATTTCGATTTAATGATTGAATAAATAACCGATTGATTTTTGTACAGAAAGAAATCTTTTTAGTTGTGGAAATTAATTTTACATGTAAAGCTCAAACGTACACTAGAATTGTGTTGTACAGAAAAGCGAAAATCAATCGATAGAAATGTATAATCGATAGCTGTAGGCTTATTGTTCGACAACTACAATGTATTACAATGAAAAATTAATTCACTCAAATACATGAATGCACTTTAACGTTTAGCGAGAAAAACAAAAACAACACTATCAGGTGTTCACTCATGCATGTAGATCTAGGAGTGAAGACACAACATACATCTCCCTTGCACGTGAACGATCACGTGCTGGCGGAGAGAGTTATCATTTGTCAGACAGAATCACATTTCTAAATCAGGAAATATGGAGAGAATTCGGGAAATCAAAAAGTTGTACGCAGTCTTGGACCTACACAATGCTGTTGTTCTTGAAGAGTCGGTCTTCAATGATTGTGGTAACATCGAGTTTAACTAGAACATCCGGCCGCATTGTTAAGCAGGAGCAAGTCCTCTTCGTTCATTCTGGAACAAAGCTGCTTTGCTGCCTGGCAATGTTGCGGCCAGTGGTCAGAGACCGGTACTGTTTCTGGTTCGGTCGTAATAAGCACGGGCGGCAACCAAGAAAGAGTCTCGCAGCTCGTGTCCGGCTGGCACGATGTTAGAAGCTGGAATGTTGAAGTCACTAATGGAATTTGAACTTGCTGGTCTCAGCTCGTACGCCATGGCTAGGAAGTTCGGGTTCGCGGCCTGCCTGCGATTCATTGCCCAATCAATAGTAGCACCGTCAGCATTGTCTGAAAAAAAAAATTAAATTAAATTTTAAAAAGCAAGATTTCAAGACATTAAAATGTCTTTCCAGAGTGAGACATTCACACCACACATAGCCGAAACATAAACATAATTTTAAAAAGAGTTAATTTTCTCGGCTTTATCTTAAGGAAACACGAAGGAAAACATGGAATGTATGATTGGCCGGCCACGATATGAACTATCTACAAACCCAAATAATTTTCAAAATCGGCTGAACCAATGTTTAGATAAGCGCAGAAGTGGTTTGTTGTTGTTGTTTGTTGTTGTTGTTTTTGTTGTTGTTGTTTAAAAAGAGAATGGTAAAGCACAATGACCTTGATCTGTGAGAAAGTACAAATAAGCCTACGAATGTTCTAACATGCTTAAAAGGTAAAGGTAAATGTATCCCCCGTAACCTTTCTCCGGTTGGGGCGGGAAGCGTTTGGGGGCCTCCATTTTCTCTAGGCCAGCTTAATGAGGGCGGTGCCTGTCTCCTCTCTCTCCCTCGCTGCTTTACCTTCCCCGGTTCTAAACACATCCAGGTAACCCATTCACAGCTGGACGGACTGGGGAGAGCCGCTGCGCTTGTTTCAGTCTTTTCATGTCGTTTTGGTGGTTGCCTTTCCAGGCAGCGCATGGTCACCCATCCAAGCACTAACCCTTCCCGACGTAGCTTAACGTTGAAACGTTGCTAGGGTGTGCCAAAACCACTACACTAATGCGCTACCCTAACATGCTTAGCATGCTTACTCCTTCGGATGAGAGTATAAACCGAGGTCTAGTCTGTGTACGGACGCATTCCATCGCACGGACTTTAGAGAACCTGATGCTCATGTCCTAGTCTGGTGAGTGCCGGCTACCTACACAAATACACCCACCCAGTACGCACTAGGTCCCCCTTCTGCCCATCTCCAGTCACTCAGGATTGTGCTCAATCGGCTGAGCATCGGACTATGCGCCCAAATGTTGCAAGTGGGCGCCTCGGGCGGCTTGAGTTAGATCCTGTATCGACCAGCACCTTGAGCAGCTCTTTAGCACAGGCGGCGGAAGCGGGGGGGGCAAGGGGGGCACTGGCCCCCTCCAGAAAAATATTGGGGGGGGGGGGGCAAACCTATACATTTGCCCCCCCTCCCCCCAATATTTAGCCCCTCAAAAAACATTATTTGAAGGTTCAAACCAATATATTCCCCCTTTCTCTGGATTGATGCAAGTTAACAATATCTGTGCTGAGACCATTTTCAAAGCACTGAAGGATTGCTTGATCAGACTTGACTTGCCAGTGCAAAATTGTAGGGGCCAGGCCTACGACGGGGCGAGTAATTTTCAGGGTCATGTGTCAGGAGTTGCAAAAAGATTCAAAGATGAGATCCTTGCTGTGACTGAAGAGTTGGCGTCAGTTCTTCAAAGAAAACAAACGACTTGTGATGATGCAGTAAACGCTGCTGACATTTGTCTGAGAACACTGGAAAGCATGCGGCATGAAGATTGTTATGAGACATTTTTTGCTGACATCACAACGAAAGCTGCAAATTTGTGTGATGAGCCCTGCGTTCCTACACAGAAGCAGCCTCCACGAAGACTGGACGATGGCTCACAGGGTCACAGCTACTCTTGTCCATCTGCTTACTACAGACAGCAATACTGTGAGGCCATTGACAACATCAAAGAACATTTAAAGAGCCGGTTTGATCAAATAGCTCTCGACTTACCAAGGAAAATTTAAGTTCTTTTAAGTGATGGAGCAGCAGGGAAGAGACCAAAAATTAAATAAATAAATGTCTTATAATGCATGTGTTCAAAGACAAAGTAGATCAACTAGACCTAGCGCAAACTGCTTACGAATTTATCAATACAAATCAACGCCATTAGGCATACTTTGGAAAATTAACGGTGTAATTTCCCATGCCAAATGACATGCATGACTGCTGTTTTTGTTCCTGTGATGGATCAACATTGTCAGGTCAGTTTCTCTCCATTTCTCTCTACCCTCCCCCCCCCTCTCTCTCTCTCTCTCTCTCTCTCTCTTATATGCACAGTTGTAGAAATATATATCTTTTTTTTCAGACTTTCTCTCACATAGTGTCTATGAAAATATTTCAAATTATTTGGAGTAAATGTCCAGGGCCGGACCCAGAAGGGTGGGGGGAGAGGGGGGGGGTACCTGGGTTCTGGAACCCCCCCTCCAAATTAAAAAAATTGAATTTTTTTATGCAAAGAGTTTCAATTTTTTTAATTGTTTCTAAAACATTGCAGTTTTTAGTCACTTTTGGTCCAACGTACAAAGAGTTATTTATAGTCAATCAACGGAAATCCATTTCAAGGGATCCGTTGAAACGTCCAAAGCGTTTTCCCGTTGAAACGACCAAGTAACCCAACCCCTAAGCCTAAATTAGTAAATGCAGCCATATTTTCTTGTTCTGGCCGCAAGCCTCTTGCAGCACCTTCACCTTGATACTGCCCTAATCCACCAAAAACGAATTTTTAGAAATATTAATTAAGATGTTAAGTTGATAATTATGACAATTCGTTGTAATTGAAACGACCATCGCTGAATCGTCCAAAAACATCGTTGAAATGGAAACCCTTGACAGTGAAGCTGTAGAAAAGGACAAAAGATGTTGTCGATGCCTACAGGGAAATCAAAGAAGTCAGTAACTGCATGTCTTCTATTAGAAGAGATGTCGACACAGCGTTCGTTGCCTGGTTTGGTGAAGTCAGCAAAATGGCAAATGCTTTGACAACTGGTGTTATTGTTCCTCGTCAAGCATCCCGACAGACTCTCCGTGACAACCAACCTGCAGGAACTCCAGAAGAATATTTAAAGATTTGCATTGCCATTCCTTTCTTGGAACACGTGTCAACCGAATTGGACTCGAGGTTCAAAAATGCTGGCCTAGCAGTTGATGGTCTCTGTCTGGTGCCAAGTACTTTAATAGACAACCAGGATGGTTTCATGCAGGTTCCAGAAGGGGTGAAGACACTGGCAATGTTGTGGGAGTCTGAACTACCAGACAACGCTACCCTTGATGCAGAATACCAACGATGGGTTTGCAAATGGCGAAGTGCTGCTGAGAATGCGACAGCTATCATCCCATCCACGGCATCAGAAGCACTGAAACATTGTGACAGGGATTTTTATCCCAACCTGTTCATCATGCTAAAGAACCTTTGCACCCTGCCTGTCACTACTGCCGAGTGTGAGCGTTCAAACAGTCAGTTGCGCAACCTGAAAAACTACCTGCGCTCTACAATGGGGCACAGAGACTCAATGGACTTGCTTTAATGAAAGTGCACAGGGATGTTGATATTGACTTCAAAGAGGCAGTGAACTGTTTTGCCAGAAGATTCAATTCACAAATGGTACTAATGCCGAGAAACCTAGTGCAGCAAGACTGAATTAAATGAAAGCAGGGCGGTGATGTTCATAAACTACAAGGTAAAGCTTTATACCGTTAACGATCAACAAAAAGTAGTGAATAATAATAGTATACAAAACATCTCTGCTGATAAATAAATGTTTGTGTGTGTGTGTGTGTTGTGTTTTTTTTAAGGGAGGGGCAGAGGATAATTTTTGTACCCCAGAGTTTGTCAGTTCAATTGTTTAAAAAGCTCAAAGTCCCAGAATGGCTTTTTCAAGGTTCAGATTGCACCAGATTGCACCATTTTGCATCCTTGAAGAAAAACAATTTCCGGGGGAGCATGCCCCCGGACGTCCCTAGAAGGCTCGGCGCTTCGCGCCTTCGCTGAATCTGTAACCTCCCCCTCGACTTTTCCAAGGTCCGGCCCTGATGTCAGTGAATAAAATGTGTGTTTGCCCCCCCCCCAATCCTGAGCAGCTTCCGCCGCCTGTGTTTAGCTGGCAGAGCTCCATATAAAAACAATAAAGAAATAAATAGCAGTAGGTAAAGTATCCGCAACGATGAATTTGTTAGGTTATTCTTGAGATAAAGCAAAAAGTGTATTTGGAACAAAAAAGCGAAATTACATTACATTACATAATTGTTGCTTTAGGTCCAGCGGACTCTTCCGAGCCAAATCAGGACCGGACAACCCCCAATCCGCATAAAAGATCTGCCGAAACAACCCTAGTGGGAAAACTGAATGCCCTCCACCAGCCAGTCACTTTACAATAAAGACATCCCACGCAGGGGACGCTGGGGTTGCACTCTAATTTATCGAACCCCCGTTTACAAAAACAAAATAGAATACAAACATCATTATAAATTATCAACAAAACATATACATATACAATGCCTACATTGCTAAATAATAACATCATAGGAAGCCCTAGTGACCACCTGGCAGAAAGCGTCCAATATTCCCAAGCTGATCCAACAGACCTCATACACAAACAAGGAGTCTTGTCCCGGAAGAGTTTTCAAGAAAAAAGGTAGGAGACTGGTCTAGCGAAGAAGAAGATAGTATAGCAGATTGATAGAACAGAACAGGAATGAGAAAGAGCAAATGAGAAAGACAACGACAGCGGGAATTTAAAGCACTAAATTTCCAGAAAGTGGGGATACTATTTATAATGAAACCACCCGGCACCCCAACGGGGGTAAAAGCGAAATTGGGAGCGACGGACCGACAACCGCTTTGCTACTGAAAGATGACTCATAATTTGAACTACCTGTATACCAAAACTCAATAAAATCGCTTCAGCAGTTTTGGAGATATTGAGCAAAAGGTGTTTAGCAGCAACATGACTCCAGTAACCTTGACCTTTGCGTTAGAAGAACTATGATGGCACGGGAGGCAGGCCCCTAACCTAGGTAATGTTTCTGTGAAGTTTGGTCAAAATCCTTTCAATAGTTCTTGAGATATAACTTCCAACGGCCCGAAGGACAGACTGACAGACCGACATTTTGTAAGGGGTGGCCTTGTGGCGCAGTAGGTTAGTCGCCGGTTTCCTATGCCGAAGGTCGCGGGTTCAATTCTCGCGAGAGGGGAACTTATGTGACTATGAAGTCACCGAGGGTTTCCTCTAGGTATTCCGGTTTCCTCGCTCCCTTCAATAAAATGGTATTGGATGCAGTCAATCTAAACAATTCGATTTCCTTTCTGTCTTCTAGTAGCGACTTGCCTTTACGCCACCTGTTTGAGTGATGAATGTGTGTTCGTTGAGTATGTAGGAGCGTCAGTAACATGTGAGCGTGCACGTTGGTTACAGGTCGCCGCACTTTGAGTCTAATTTAGGACTAAGGCGCGTATAGCATCCAATATTGTTATAAGTCTGGAAATACAATGAGGATTCCTTTATTAAAGCTCGGCAATGTTCTTTCATAAAGATTGGAGATACTCCGCGGGTAGTAAATAGGACTGCAGGCAAAACTGTATAGTATGGGGTAACTTGTAATGCTGAGGAAGAGCGCTAGACTCCAATGCCAAAGTTTTCCATGTCGAAGGGTGTGGGACGAAATATTGTACTTAGGTATGAAGACTTATAAAGCACATTATAGTATACTACAATAAATACACACACCATACAAAACATTTTCAATATAACACATGAAATGTTAGGTTTGCTTCTGCATTACTATCAAAGGATGATGAAACATGCTACCTTCGTTGGCAAAATACCTAACAAAGGACAAAAGGGCACAGTAGGTGTCTGTGGCACAAATAGCTAGTACTCACAGTTAAGTAGCCCATATGCAGTTCCAGCCGTATGAAGACGGTTCTCAACAGCAGTCATAGCACTAGCCATATTGCGGCCCACAGTCGTCTGGAAAAGAAATTGTTTATTTCCAAGTCGTGTGTCTTACAAAACATGACGAACGTCTAATATTTTTAACACTGAACTGATGACATCAAATTAAGCAATTTCACATATTTCATGCATCTATAAATGATGAGTGTATTTACATCTATTTGAGGAATGTTTGTGGCGAGTTGCTGACGATGTTGTTGACTTTAGATTTTTGTTGGGGGATGGTGGGAATGGAAGTGAGAGGGGAACTTCCAGACTGTAATCCATCGACTAGACTTGATCAGTTTACATTTGCAAAGTCCACAGTTTACATTTGCAAAGTATACAAAGTCCACAGTTTACATTTGCAAAGTATACAAAGTCCACACTTCTATGTCAGACCCAATTGGACGCCGGCGTCCAAATAGGCAGGGGCGTCCAATCAGGCCTGCACACACACACTTCTGTTTCAAAAATCAACTAAAACTCCTGGACTATTTTATTTAATCACTCATGGATTCAGATGAAAGGGCACCGCGATTGCCGAGTTGAATATGTGAACGGCCTATACTTACATGATATGAGTTGATAGGGCTTGAGCTGAGCTGATATGTCCACGGCAGCAACACGTATTGGGAGAAAGCATGCACGGATAGATATATTCCAGAGTTGGACTCGAAATATTGGAACAGCGCTTTGATTGCTCTCGTCTCTGGCTCGCTGGCGCCAGATGGTCCTCGGTAGGAATCGCTCGAACACGTGCCAGAGGATCCAGAAGCACTTGCACCTACACACAACTCAGTAAATCATTTCATCGTTTCACAGAAACGCAATAATTTATTGGAAATAAATAAATAAATAAATAAATAATACAACGTCTTCTTCTTCTTCTTCTTCTTCTTCTTCTTCTTCTTCTTCTTCTTCTTCTTCTTCTTCTTCTTCTTCTTCTTCTTCTTCGTCGTCGTCGTCGTCTATAGGGCATACTTACGATAACCTACTTACGTTTCGTTTTAAGTTCAAAGCAGGATATGTACACGTGTTCTACATGCGCGTGCGTGAGCGTATTTTTGTACGTTTGTATATGAATTCCTTACCTTTTCAAATTCAAAATACCACTTGTTGTTTGTTATTATTGTTTTGTTTAAAGTTTTTATTTGCCATATCATAACTATTTATCCTTGCGAGTACATGTGTGTGTGTGTGTGTGTGTGTGTGTCTGTGTGTGTGTGATCAAATGCGTGCGAGTGTTTGGAGCAAACTTTTAGTATGGATTTTAGCTTTACAAAATACATTAATAGTAGTAGTAGTAGTAGTAGTAGTAGTAGTAGTAGTAGTAGTAGTAGTAGTAGTAGTAGTAGTAGTAGTATGTACGTACGTACGACGTACGTACGTACAAAGTTTAAAGAAAATAAAAAACAACAAACACAAAAAAAGAAGAAAAAAAAAGCGAGAACGATGAGGTCACCATGATGACATCCATTCGATTTGCGTAAGTTTGGTTAAGGCATCTGTAAGGTCTAAGAAGGTTGTTGCACCCAATAATGTTTTCTTGTAAACTACGAAGTACTACATAAATAGTTTTTAAATGACCTCATCACGATGACGTCACTCGATATGCTGGTACATAAGTTTTGTTTTAGGTTCAAGACATCTAAACACTCTAATTACATACGGGGAGGAAAATATAACGTCACCACAATGACGTTGATCGATTTCCATAAGTTTGAAAGGCATCTGTACAGTCTAAGGAAATGCCATGTTTGAAGCAAATTCTTTCCAGTAAGTTGGGAGAAAATGCGATTAGAAAAAAACCCACCAACAAAAACAAATTATTACGTGACCATGATGACGTCATCTGATATGCATAAATTTGTGTAGGCATCATAGTGTTCTAACTAGAAACCAAGTTTCAAAGAAATCCGTCTTTTTCTTTTCAGAAGAAATATGCGCATGAACGGACGGACAGATGTCGGACAGACCCAAAAACAATAGTTACCCAGCGATCTCTGGGGTAATGAGGGTGGAGGGGGAAGGGGGACTTATAATTACCCCATTGGTGATCAAAGTTCCTGTTGAGGTCGACACCGATGCATGAGGCAGTAATCGATCGCCTATTCTTGCGCCAGTATCTGTTCTGTAGAGCAAAACAATTATTGCATGACGCCAAAAATGTCAACAATAAATAAATAAATAGTAATACAAGTTGGCATGCCAATCAGATGTATTTTAGACGTTTAGGCTTACACACATAACCGAAAAATAAAACATTTTAAAACGTGTTTTTCTGAGCGGCGATTTGAGTAGAGACGGCTTTATCCTAAGAAAGCAAAATAAAAACATGCAATAATTGGCCGCTATCTGAAGTGTCTGCCGAGATCAGCAAAACATTATCACAATCGGTTCAGACAATATTTAGATACAGCTCCAAACGTGTTTAGAAAATGATGAAGGACAGCGACCTTGACCTTTGAGAAAATGCAAACATGAATGACCATCTAAGATGCTTTGCATTAGATAAGGTATTAACATAGTTTTTAAAAAAAAATTCGGTCCAGTCTTTCATGAGATAAGGCAAAAATGTGTTTTGAACACAAAACAGTGAAATTCGGAGCGATGGTCCGACCGACAGACCAAACAACTGAACGGCTACCGAATGATTTATCATAAGTTGAAGTATACCAACCCCCCCCCCACCCCCCACCCCCCCAAAAAAAAGGTTAAGTCGGTTCTTTTTAGTTTCTTAGCTGTATCCTTTGACTGAACGTGCGGTGACATATAACTTGGAGGTCAGCGTAATTATGTTGGTGAACAGCAACAGGGATTTTAACGCCAACATCACCAATAACGCAGAGGCTGGACGAGTCTTTCATAATATTTTGGCCTCATTATAACAAAACGATGGCAGGTCCCGACTAGTCTGGCTGTAGCCGTATCAATAAGGATTGATCTGAACAAGGTCTGGAAGATATTAGATGTAGGGCCTACAATTCTGCGCCGAATTCATCTTCATGTCTTTAGTCTTGTCCGTTCTACTGTTACAGTACGGTTGCGAGAGCTGTCATGTGACAGCGAAATTGGAGCGACTTATTCAGGCATTTGAAATTAAATGCTGCCTGGTCACGTCACTAATGGGTTCTCAAGAACCACTCCTTGCTATTTGAAGAGGAGAAAGCTGGTGTGGTTTGGGAACGTCACGCGGCAGGACACCTTCGCATAAAAACATGCAGTTTTGATGATGATGATGATGATGATGATAATGATGATGATGAGTATTATTATTATTATTATTATTATTATTATTATTATTATTATTATTATTATTATTATTATTATTATTATTATTATTATTATTATTATTATTATTATTATTATTTTTATTATTATTATTTAGACGATCGACTCACTGCAGAACTGGCATGAGTGTATTCATAACCATCAGGGTTGGCTATGGGGATGTTGACGATGCGGAAGTTGTTCAGAATGAATGTGGCATCGGGGTTGGTGCCGTAGTTGGTCAGCAGCTATGGAGAAATAAGATAAATAATAAATAAATAAGAAGGATAGTTATATAGCGCTTGTTCTCAAAATGACTCGCCTCAAGGCAAAATTCTCACGCATGCACACACCAATAAAGAATTTTTTTTTAAAACCTGACAGTAAAATGAACCACAAATGGAAATGGGAAGAAAACAATATAAAAAAAGCTATCTACACGATATTTACAACAACGTGACATGACGTGACAGTTGTAGTAAAACAGACCATTGTTTGGGAAAACAATTAATTAGCAAGGAAAGACGAGAAGAGATTTGACTTTAGGTTCTGTTTGAAGGTGATTGTGAGTTTGCTACGGAGAGACAGCGGGGGTTGATTCCAAACAGACTGTCCAATTCAATTCAATTCAATTCTTTTATTTAACATCTCTTCACTTGCTGGGTGATATTAGACAAAATACTTTCTCTCGCACAGACAAACAAACACAAAGGTCCATAGACAATAAAATAAATAAATACAATTTCACAGACTGTCCAAAAGCAGAGAAAGAGCGGGAACTAGCAGAAATAAGTTTGTCCCGACGGATTCTAAAAGTGAGAGGAACTGAAGCTGAGCAGAAGTTGTGTGATGATGTGTACAATTAGATGCTGTCTGAAAGTTAGGAGTTAGCAGAGCTGTTGATACACTTGAAGCAGAGAAGATAGCCTTTGAAGATTATTGTGTATTAAACAGGCAGCCAGTGAAGGGAGGAATGCAGTAGAGTGATATGATCAGATCTTTTCTTTTTGAAGATCAGACGAGCTGCAGAAATTTGAACGCATTGAAGGAAGTGGGTGAATTAGGCCTATGCAGTTAAACTAGAAAGCAGTGTTGCAATAGTCTAGTCGTGAAAGGATGAGTAATGAGCGTTTTGTGAGCGTCAGTGGATTCTATACGAATACGTCCAACGCGGCGAAGATGAAAGTAGCATGATTGACAGGTTTTTTTATGAAGTTATAATGCATTGAAAGGATTCCGTCAATGGTGACGCCAAGACCTTTAACAGAAGAAGAAAGAGGGATGGTCGATGTGGTGATTTTTTTATGATGCCAGACAGGAAAGGTGTACAGAGTAAAAAGAACTATGCCAAGAACAGAGCCGTGAGGAACGCCCTAGGTGAATAGGACTGGAGAAGAATAAATGGCACTGTTCACAGAGACTATCTGAAAAACCGTCAGAAAGATAAGAAAACTAGTTGAGCGAAGAGCCAGCTATCCCAAAAGTGGTTTTAAAACGTTGGAGAAGGATGTTAAGTGAGAAGGAAATTTTTCCAGAGTCAGTGGCAAGCAAAAGATCGTTGAGAAGAAGGACATGAGCAGTTTCAGTCATATGATCCGTACGGTAGGCAGACTAAAATGAGCATATAGAAGGCTGTGGGGAGCAAGATGTTCATTCAACTGTTTCTGGACAGTCTTTTTGATTTTGATATAAATGGAAGGTTGGAAATTTGGCAACAGTTCTTGTGGTTATTGGCATCCTGATTGGGCTTCTTTAGAAGCCATGGAATAATTTGGAATAATGCGGTAATTTCAAGTCTCGTTGACAAATAATTTTTAATGTAACGTAAAAACGTGGAAAGACAGGACCATCAGTCTACATTCCAAAGTAAGACTGCTGCGCTCCCTTGTCATCTCCATCTTCCTATATGCTTGCGAAGCATGGACCCTCACAGCAGATCTCCAACGAAGAATACAAAGCATGGAGATGAGGTGCTACAGAAGACTTCTGGGCATTTCCTATACCCAACACATCACCAACGACGAAGTCCGACAGACCATCACACAAGCTATTGGACAACATGATGACCTGCTAACAGTGGTGAAGAAACGGAAACTTCGGTGGTATGGCCACGTCACCAGATCATCAGGCCTTGCAAAGACTATTCTGCAAGGCACAGTGCAAGGAGGTAGAAGAAAAGGGAGACCGAAAAAGAGGTGGGAGGACAACATTCGAGAATGGACTGGTTTGACACTGAGCGAAGCCATCAGGGCTGCTGAGGACAGAGAAAGATGGAGTATGCTGGTTAAACGATCATCTGTGGTGCCCCTACGACCTTCGGGTTACGGGACAGGATAGGATAGGATAGAACGTAAAATATGCAAAATTTGATATATATCTATATTAAATTATAAGCAGAATCACCGGCAAACCAACTTCTATTGTGTGTGCGTATGTATGTGCGTGCTTGTGAGTGTTTATGTGCGCTTGCGCAGGAGGTGAGGATGGATGGGTTGGGGGAGCGATGTGGTGTGGGTGTGAGTGAGGACAGGAGAGCTACATAGAGGGAAAGTTTGAGGAAGAGTGGTGTGATGAAGAAAGTGTCAGGTTATGGTTTTCTAATGATTGTCAGTAGGCTAGTGACAACAACATTTGGTCAATTATGTGGATTTTAAATGTACCTTTTACCGGCACAACCAACACAAATATACAGATATTTCAAAAAACAAATGTAGTGAATAAATAGGCTTAAATAAGTAAGTAAGTAACTAAATAAATAAATAATGTTGTGTTACCCAATCCAAGAGGAACAAGTTAGCAGCACCGGTGATCCATTCACGTGAGTGAATGTTGACCTCCATGAAGATAACTGGAGCGTTACTGTTAGCTGTTACCTGATAATAGAAACATCATCGCCATCATCATCATGATCATCATCATGATCATCATCATCATCATCATCATCATCATCATCATCATCATCATCATCATCATCATCATCATCATCATCATCGCAACCCTTTTCCACATTATCCTCAATCAATCGCTTATTGTAACGCATTTTTGCATGAGACGTGACCAAACACACACACAAACACACACACACAAACACACGCACACACACGCACGCACACGCACACACATAAAACACACGCACTTGAAGAATTTTTGACCATATAATGCTAGTATTGTAAAATTGGAGGAGGGAAGAAGAAGGTAGGGGGCACTATGTCAAATTTTGTGGATTCTTTTTTGTTCTTATTTTTGTGTCACTTATTTTTAGCTCCTTATGCACTTGTGAAGTTTGGTTCATGTTGATTGCTTCACCGTTGTAAAGCCTTAAAATTTTAATTTTGTTGACTTTTGCTAGTATTGTGAAATATTTGGGATCTCATTTTGTTGATTCCATTGTATCCTTAATTATTAAAAACTTTTTTTTAGCAGTTTATGCAACTGTTGTTCAAATGATTATGCAACGTTTTTTATCAGCCGCTGATGTCATTCAAATTTTTGAGTAAATAAAAGCAAAGACAAACAAACAAACAAAAATTAAAATGCAAAATACTTTCGTGTAGCTAAAGAGAGAGAACGCTGTGTTGCTGTGTACTTGCTGTTTTTATCTGGCTTCATTCAAGAGAGATTTGAATGCTAATTGGTGTATGCGTTTGTACTTGTCAAGCACATAAAATATATTATTTAATGATTTTAAGTCACAGTCATAAAATGTTATATTAGGTACTGTTAACTGATACATAAATTCCACTCTGCCGTACGCATGATGCTATTACATAATACATCTAATAGTAGATCTATACGACCTGATCGACTAGAAGGCCAGCTAATACAAAAGAAATAATTTTGAGTCCTCCAGGAGTTACGTCTCTTTAAGTTCCACCTCCTTGAGCGAGTGGTTCAACCATTCACTTGCATTTGGGGATCATATCTATATTATATTTTATTTTATTTTTTTTTTGTTAAACGTGCTGTGTAAACATCACAAATGAATGTTCAATACATTTACGGTATGTTAAGTCAAGACAAGTTGTGGAATCCATGTGTGTTTATTTGCCCTAACTTATTTCTACGCGTAGCTAAGGGGCTAAAATGGTTGCAGCGATGAAATACATGGAAGCCTGGCAATAACTGTAGTGACATTATTCGTGGGCGAGACCTAAAAGGAATGTCCCTTTCTGAGAGAGAACGAATGTAGTATAATCTTCCCTAAGGCTCGGAATGAAGATATAATGTGCAAAAGGCAAATCCGCTCCTTACCTGAACCATGTGGATAACTCTGTTTTGAGAAGTCCTTTCTCTGGCGGGAGTGCTGCCCGTTTGGTCGAAGGTCACTAAACTAGGGAATTGATTTCGCAAAGTAACGATGGCCGCTTCAATCTGAAATTAAAATGAAACAAATATGTAGTAATATTATGTTTAAAGGTTTGTATTTACTTAGTTGTGATTGTAAGAAACTCACTTAGAATCTTCATTTACTTGTGATTGTAATGAACTCACTTAACACTCTTTGTTTACTTGTGATTGTAATGAACTCAGTTAGAGTCTTTATTTGCTTGTGATTGTTAGAAACTCACTTAAGAATTTTTATTTACTTGTGATTATAAGAAACTCACTTAACAATCTGTATTTATTTGTGATTGTAAGAAACTCACTTAAGAATCTTTGTTTACTTGCGATTGTAAGAAACTCACTTAAAAGCCCTTTAAACAAGGATTAACTAACTCCCTCACTCAAGAGTCTTTAGTTACTTGAGATTTGTTAGAAAACTCACTTGGGCGTAGGTGCGATATAAGTTGTGGGTCAGAGATGTCTGGTAAGCGGAAGTTGAGTACGGGTGCGTCAGTCTGTATCTTTCGTCATCTGCCGCCGCCTGTTTTAAATGTCTGGAGGAAGAACACAACAGATTATGCGTACGCGAAAAAGAAAGAAAGAAAGACAGAAAGAAAGAAAGAAAGAAAGAAAGAAAGAAAGAAAGAAAGAAAGAAAGAAAGAAAGAAAGAGAGACAGACAGAGACAGACAGACAGACAGAGACAGACAGAGACAGACAGGACAAAATTCTATTTCAGAGCTGTTGCAGGGGAGTTAACCAACCAGTATTGTAAAAAGAGGTGAGTTAAGCCAAAGAAAGTTGAGTGTGTTAACTGAATAGTCTTTGGTTAAGCCAATTCACTATTATTCTTATCCATCTTTGGAGCGGAACAAATGATGTAACTGACGAATATTAATATTACTAATAATAAACTGGATGCTATAACCTGCACGTGCCTTACTCCTAAATCAGACTCAAGGCGAGGTGATCTCTATAGGTACATGTGACAAAAGGTACTTTTGTATCAAATATGTAAAATAATAATAATAATAATAATAATAATAATAATAATAATAATAATAATAATAATAATAATAATAATAATAATATGTTGTTGTTGTTTTTGGTTGTATCTTTCATTTAACATCTTTTCACCTAAGTGATTTTAGACTTGAGCAGGGGAAAATATTAAACAAATAAGGAATGGTCATAGGGATTCAACAAAGTACAACTATCCCTATCCCCTATCTTATCCCGTAACTCGGAGGTCGTAGGGGCACCACATATGATCGTTTAACCAGCGCACTCAAAGTACACAAAACTGAACAATTAAACAATCAAAATTGTAAAATAATTATAAATTAAACAAATGACGTCCAATATAACTACTAAACAATCCTTGTAAAATAATCTTAATTAGGTCTCATATTTTGTTAGTTAGTCATGGTTTGTAGGGTCCAGCGGGCTTGCAAACAGCCGAATCAGGACCATTGTATCTCATATATATAGTATTCAATGTTCTGAATTTATAAGGTTAAAAAAAGGTAATATAATATTTAATGTTCAGAATTGATGCTTCACAGAAAAAATCCAATAGACCTATTAATAATCTGTACTGACTGTTTTCTGTTTGTTTGTTTGTTATTACAAAAAACATCCAACAGGAATGTATATTAATGATTTTGCAATTGATATCCAATAACTAATAATTTTATCCTGAATATTTCGAATATGTTGTGGAATATATTGCGCGATTGTACTGCAGTCATAAAATAATGAGATGATTAATAGAAATTGCTTTTTTGCAAATCCAAGCAACTTCCTTATAATATTTTGTCCTCCACGAGTTCAAAGCAAAACGATATGCTAAACTCATAAAAGTCCACGAGGTATGTAACATTCCATTATATAATTTAATGAAAGGAATTTTTTTAAATAGTTTTCTCATTTATACTATATACTTTATTTTTTGAGAATGGTACATCCAGCTGAATAACAGTACTTCCATTTTTTGCCCCTTTTTTTGCAATCCTATTATCCCACTCAATATGATTTAATCCGCTATGAGATGGTATCCAGCAAAATTGAACATTTGTTCCATTTATGATTAAACTATGAATAAGATATTTAATTTCATCTATAATATAACATCATTCTTTATTAGAATTTGAATCCAAAGTTTGTAAAACTGATGTAGAGTCAACACAAAATAACATATTGAAAAAGTCAGTGTGTAAACTAATAATTTTATTCAATGCCATAAGTATAGCAATACGTTCTGCAGTAATTATTGAATGCCCTTTCCCTAAAACGCAAACCTCGTTAACTTTTAAAGCAGGTATAACATAACCTGCTCCTTTATCACCTGATTTTAAAACAAAGCCATCAGTATAAATTTGTAAGTAAGAATACTATTTTTCATAGATACATTCCTTTGCTTCTAATTGGTAATAAAATGCCGTTTTCCTGTTTTCTTAATTCAGAATAGTCTATGTCAGAATTTGCTCGTTGAGGTTCCCAATTAGGCATAGGTGTTTGTGAAATTATGTTTGAACTTAATTTACAATTTAAATTAGATTCGTTCATGAGCTTATTTGTATACGTTATTATAGTCTGTAAATAATTAATACTCTGTGCTCTTTTGGAAAATGTAAGTCAGAGCGTATTTTGAACTCTGAATCTGTGAAACTGTCCACTGCAGATGCCCTCACTATATATTTTGCACATGATAATTTTCTCCATTCATGTAATGGTAATACACCTGCTGTTTTATAAGCATCAGATGTTTTTGTGTGTATTGGAACACCCACAGACATTTTAATTGCTTTGCTATCCATACTTTGAAGTAATTTTAGCAAATATTTTGGGGCAGAGAAGTATACCTCTTGGCCATATGTTAATTTAGATGGAACAAACATGCACACCAGGTAAACCAAATTTTGTGTATCTTGTCCCCAATTTTGATAACTTATAATCTTTATTAAATTCAAACTTTTAATAGCCTTTTGCAACAGATAATGTATATGTTTTTTCCTACTTAAATGGGATGTAAAATACACGCCAAGAAATTTAACTTCATTTACATACTGCAAATCTTCAATACCAATATAAAATTTCAGTAACAGTTTTGGACAAGTTCCTTTATTAAATAATATCATATTTGGTTGTTGTTTTTTTGTGACAATTCAAGTCCATTCATTGTTATGTATAAGGGAATATTATTTAATTAATTCTAATATACTTTCTGAATATGTTTTATTTCAAATAAAGATGTTTTTCTTTTTAAAGAGACATTTATCCACATTGCAATATCATCTGCATATTGAACTAAATTTATTTGTTTACTTATATGTTGAGGCAAGTCATATAACAATATTATATTAAATAATAAAGTGATATTATTGACCCTTGCGGCATGTCCATATTAATATTATATGAAGATGAGTAAGAATTGCCTACCTTTGTTATTATTTATGATAATCTATTTAATATAATTTTTTCCATTATTTTACCAGCATGTGATGTAAGTGCAATAGGACGATAACTTGAAGATTCATGTCGATTTTTTCCTGCTTTTAATAGTGGCACTATTATTGATGTTTTCCATAAATTGGGTAAAATATTATCTTCCCAGCACTTATTAATAATTGTATGAAAATGATGTAACCATGGTAATGCTAGATGATTTAATAAAGTATATGACAACCCATCTGGACCAACTGCAGATTTTTTATTACCAAGATTTTTGATTGCATCTTTTACTTCCGATAATGTAATTTTCGAATTCTAATCTTCGAATTCATATATAAAGCATTATCCTGATTAGATCTTTATAAAATTCTGATGTTTCTTCAATTTGCTTTGTTGTTATTTCTTCCTGAGTAAGTCTGCTGTTGTTGCTTACATTTATAATTAATTATGCATTAATAATAATAATAATAATAATAATAATAATAATAATAATAATAATAATAATAATAATAATAATAATAAGAAGAAGAAGAAGAAGAAGAAGAAGAAGAAGAAGAAGAAGAAGAAGAAGAAGAAGAAGAAGAAGAACATGATGATGATACAAGAATTTATAATGCGCACGTATCTCACAGGATATAGGGATTCGAGGCGCGGGTTCTCTAGCTCTCTCTCTCTCTCTCTCACACACACACACATACACACGCCAACACACACACGCGCACGCACACACACAGGCAAACAGATGAACATTCACTGAACGTGAGAGAGAGAGAGAGAGAGAGAGAGAGAGAGAGAGAGAGAGAGAGAGAGCATCAAACAAACAAATTTAAAAAAAATAAAACGATCGCTGGCCAGCGGTCGTCAATTTTGTTCGCGGTCAACTCAGTCTGAGCCTGTCACCGGCGGCGGAGGGAAGCGATCTCGAAGGCTTATACAGAGAGATGGAGTCTGAAAGGTAGGAGGGGTCTGTCCCATGGAGGCATTTGAATTTCAGAGTGCATAACTTGTATTTTATGCGGTCGCTTATTGGAAGCCAGTGCAGTTGTTTAAAAGGAGGAGTGGTGTGATCCCGCATTGTCTTGCGAAGAACGAGGCGAGCAGAGCTGTTCTGAATGCGTTGTAGCTTTGAAATAGAGGAAGATAGAAATCCAGCAAGAATAGCTAGAGATAATAGCTGTTGCATCAGTAGTGAGGTATTTTCTGACAATGGCAATACGGCGGAGCTGCAAATAACAACGAGTGGTAGAAGAAATGTGTTGTTTCATTGAGAGAGAGAGTTGTCTAAAATGACGCCAAGATTTTAAAAATATGTTTTGCAAGAGGGATAGAAGAGTCAGAAAGCTCAAGAGAGGAGGAGTTGACCGAGGTTAATTTTGCTTTTGCACCAATCATATTACTGGCTTCTGTTTTGCTGCTGTTTAGTTGGATTTTGGTTTTCGGTTATCTAATTTTGAATGTCAGAATTACAGTGAGCGATTATTTGACGGAGTGCTTCGGTATGTTCTGGAGGTGAGTTCTTGTGAAGTTGTGAGTCATCAGCAAAGGAAAGGTGTTGTAGATCATGTTCCTCAACGATCTGATCAATGGGATCAACGTACAGGGCGAACAGGGCGAAGAGGAACACAGAAGAACAAATAGTAGTCTACGGTTTCGATACTCTTATAGACCTGCCACCTTTTTCATCACAGTCAGGTATCATAAACTAAAGATACAAGAGCGAACTCTTCCCCTCCTACTCTTCTTCTTCTCTTCATAATCATAATAATTACTACCCCCACTTCTCCTCGAAGCCTACAACCCCTGCTCCCGGTCCTCCTCCTCCTCCTTCTTCTCCCCCTCTCCTCCTATTATTACATACGCTTCAAGGTTTTCATGGCGAACAGCGATCTGCAGGCCAGCATTCGTCCACTCGCGCTTCAGTTGGTTGAAACGGCTCACTGTCAGTCTAACGGGAATGGACTCCCCAACACGAGGGTGAACCCAAAAGTCCACCTTGAAAAAAAAAATGAAAAAAGAAAGAAAGAATGATTTATTAATTTATTGACTGGCTGAATGAAAGTGTCATGGAATGAATCACTCAATGGATGAATACATAGCCTACATTCGATATTCATCAATTGAGTGATTCATTCCGTAGTGAACACTTCAATCTAACATGTTTAAGTGCAGTAAAGGGTTCTTGTATTACATTACATTACATGATTTTGCTTTACTCTAATTTATCGAACCCCCGTTTACAAAAACAAAATAGAATACAAACATCATTATAAATTAACAAAACACATACATATACAATGCCTACATTGCTAAATAATAACATCATAGGAAGCCCTAGTGGCCACCTGGCAGAAAGCGTCCAATATTCCCAAGCTGATCCAACAGACCTCATGCTCACACACAAATAAGGAGTCTTGTCCCGGAAGAGTTTTCAAAAAAAAAAAAAAAAAAGGTAGGTGACTGGTCTAGCGAAGAAGAAGATAGTATAGCAGATTGATAGAACAGAGCAGGAATGAGAAAGAACACATGACAAAGACAGCGACAGTGGGAATTTAAAGCACTAAATTTCCAGGAAGTGGGGATACTATTTATAATGAAACCCCCGGCACCCCAACGGGTGAGTTCTTGTATTAATTAACTCACATCATGAAGAGTGTCAGCTGCATCAGTCAGAATCTTCACTTGGTCCTCAGTGGTTGGGGTCACTTCAATCACCATCTGCCTGTAACATGATGAACATAAACATAAATTATACTTAGTACTATAACTATATGCACTGACTATTATATTGGGACTTAGCAAAGTGATACAGCGGTAAAACGCTAGCACGAACAGGTGTGCAGGAGTCCCTGTTCGCATCTCATCGACGGTGATGGGAGATTTCTCCCACAAAAGTCGATATTCCAAAATGACTCTTTTTACGGTGTATCACTTCCCGCCGTGTCGCACATTAGCGGTATGTTAATGAACCCGGTCAGTCGGTCCAAAGGACATGTGGGCGACAGGCTCAAATAAATGTGCGTGAATACGTTGAGGTTGTTGCTCAGTTTCACTCAGTTGCCTAAGGCGTTTGACAATGCGCTTCACGCAGCAAGTGCGAGTGAATGTGGGCGGCTGGAATTACAGATCCTGTCATCTATCGACCAGCGTCGTGAGCAGCTCCTTGAGTTGGTAAGGTGCGCTTTAGT
>CM072514.1:33174323-33324323 GCA_036898135.1 Oncomelania hupensis
GTTCATGATGATCACTAGAGGGATGTAGAATGTAGCATTGACATATTAATGGCAAAGATTACAGTTGCCGAGACATATAGGCTATTTAAGCCTAGTCAAGGGAACGTACTATTGTTTTGTTTCAAGAGCAAAAGCGCGTCGATGGCTGTTACACCGAAACTGGTTACTACCGACGGAAGTTAAAATTGCGGTAATCCGGCCAAAGACCTTGATATATAAAGACATGCCATGAGGCCGGTCGTAAAAAGAGATCCGTAGGATCTGATCTTTGATATGATGATGATGATCATTATTGTCAGGGTGGCGACGTGGTGATCGTCCTTAACGCTGATGCAATAGGACGTTAAGCTTCGTTGTTCCTCCTACTGGTCGCTGGTTCGAATCCCGGATTGGTCAACGTGTGATCATATTATTTTCCCCTTTACCAACAACTGGCCCGCTGGTGTCAGTATAAATCGGTCCAGTAGTCACCTATATGCGAAAGTGTCATGTGACTATAATCTACAAACAACCAACTTCATCAGAGTTTACATGTAAAACAGCGATCCTAGCGGTAGTCCTGTTTCTATGTCAAGGGAGGTAATACGCGTTCAATAAACAACTGTATCGGCAAGGTCTACAGTCGATGCAAAAGCTCTTTTATTTAACTGTTTTCTTTGTTTTGCGTAATTTAAAAAAAATTAAACACAAAAAATAAATAAAAATAGTTGTTTATATTAAAATATATACTACTTTAAAACAGTCAAGCTGATCTCATGCTGATAAACAAAAGAAGTAAGTTTGCATTCTACTTTCCTACTTTGATAAGTTCAGCATGCCCCTGCTATCATATTATTTTATCTGGTATATTATCTTTACTTGCTATAAATGTTTAAATAAGCCTGTAGAAATTCTAGAGTTTTAACTCTTTGGGTACTATATTTGATAACAAACTGAAATGTAATGTAAACACAGAATGTCCTGTAAAACGTGGACAGAGAGAGTGCATCTTCTTCGCCATCTCAATAGTTTTTCTGTTAGCTCAGATATACTTAGTCGATTTTATCAGTCATTTATATAAATTTTCCTTTATTTGCTGGTTTCGAAGTTTGTCTGTATCTGATGAAAACAGCTTGTCAAGTATCGCAAATCTGTTCTTAAAGATTACTGGCATGAGACATCAAGACCTCAGCAGTTTTTTTTGTTTTTTTGTTTGTTTTTTTTTTTGGTGTAGGTGTGTGTGTGTGTGTGTGTGTGTGTGTTGTGTGTCTGTTTGTTTTTCTATGAGCACTACCCCACAATGTGTGCCACCTTGTTGTACTTTCTTCTTAGCGCGCGGCATTTTCCCAAGTGACGACAGTTATTTCGCTAGGTGGCGCTTCTCTAATATCAAAAGTAGCGAACTCCCGGAAGTGGGCCTCATGGCATGTCTTTATATATCAAGGTCTTTGATCCGGCATGTCACATGGCCATCTTCCCTTTATCATTATAAACGTGATTTTATTATTATTATTATTATTATTATTATTATTATTATTATTATTATTATTATTATTATTATTATTATTATTATTATTATTATTTTAAAAACGATTTTACAGAAATTGAACGGATTTAAAAATAAACCTGTAGGCTACATATTTATTATTTTGGAGGCATGCACAAATCACTGTTGAATCGAGTGAATCGACATCTTCCTGGAGAAAATCTTCTTGTTCGTTCAAATAGATTTGAAAAACTGAGAAGCTTGACACCTTGAAATAAAAGTCCTGAGCGGGATGCGTCCTAGAGGGTTGACGCTATCGTATCCAGATACGAGCGCCTGTGGTACGTTCATGCCCATGGTGTGTGCAGAGCGACAATCAGGGGAAAAGAAAGTTTGTGAATTTATTATAAAAACGTTCACAGGTTTTACTGGGTCAATTACTATATGATGCTCAAAGAATGGGCGTATGCTTAGATACAGACATACCCCTTGGGGTCATGAGCAATCTTGCCACTGTAGATTGTTCTAACCTATAAAGGGTACAGTGAAAGCCCCAGTTGAAGACCTGTCTTGCCTTTGTAGGCATGACAAATTAACTGCGGCAACAGTTCCCCCCGTTGGAGTGCCGGGGGTTTCAGTATAAATAGTATCCCCACTTTCTGGAAATTTAGTGCTTTAAATTCCCACTGTCGCTGTCTTCCTCATTTGCTCTTTCCCATTCCCGATCTGTCCTACCACTCTGCTATACTATATTCTTCTTCGCTAGATCAATGACCTACCTTTTTTCTTGAAAACTCTTCCTGGACAAGACTCCTTGTTTGTGTATGAGGTCTGTTGGATCAGCTTGGGAATGTTGGACGCTTTCTGCCGGGTGGTCACTAGGGCTTCCTATGAATGTACTATTTAGCACTATAGGCATTTTATATGTATGTTTTTTTTTGTTGATGATTTATAATGATGTTTGTATTCTATTTTGTTTTTGTAATCGGGGAGTTCGCGTAGTTGAGGTCAACCCTCAGCCGTCCCTCGCGTGGGATGTCTTTATTGTAAAGTGACTGGCCGGTGGAGGGCATTCAATTTTCCCACTGGGGTTGTTTCAACAGATCTTTTATGCGGATCAGGGGTTGTCCGGTCCTGATTTGGCTCGGAAGAGTCCGCTGGACCTAAAGCAATAATAAATCAATCAATCAATCAAAGATACAGACATAGTTTTTGGAGTACGTGCAGGTTAATTACTGATGATGAAGAAGAAGAAGAAGAAGAAGAAGAAGAAGAAGAGAAGAAGAAGAAGAAGAAGAAGAAGAAGAAGAAGAAGAAGAAGATGATGATGATACTGATGACGATGACGCCGACGATAAATGAATAAACAAAGGAATTGTTTGTTGTTGCTAGTATTATTCTGCTGCTGTTGTTGCTGATGGTGATGTTAATGACGGTGACAACGACGACGACGATGATGATGATGATGATGATGATGATGATGATGATGATGATGATGATGATGATGATGATGATGATGATGATGATGATGATGATGATGAGTATTAACATTGAATGTTCCGTAGGTCTAATACAACTAGTGAAAGTTGACGGCTTGGAGTGGGAGAGGAAAAAATCACCAACAACACCCTGAGACGCTGCGCCCCTACTCCCTTGCATGAGAGTATAAACCGAGGTCTAGTGTGTGCACGCACGCATTTCATTGAAAGAACTTTAAAGATCCGGAACTTCCTGTCCTAAACGGATAAGTTCCAGCAACACAAATACACCCAGCACGCACTAGGTTCCTCCTCCCAATCCCTGGATTGTGCTCAGTCGTCTGGGAGTCAGACTATGCGCTCAAAGGTTGCAAGTGGGCGCGGCGGGAGGCTCGAGTTAGATCCTGTATCGACCAGCGCCTTGTGCAGCTCTTTAGTTGGAAAAGCGCTAAATACTACAACTACTGCTACTACTACTACTACTACTACTACTACTACTACTACTACTACTACTACTACTACTACTACCCGTTGGGGTGCCGGGGGTTTCAGTATAAATAGTATCCCCACTTTCTGGAAATTTAGTGCTTTAAGTTCCCACTGTCGCTGTCTTTCTCATTTGCTCTTTCTCATTCCTGCTTTGTTCTATCAATCTGCTATACTATCGTCTTCTTCGCTAGAACAGTCACCTATCTTTTTTCTTGAAAACTCTTCCAGGACAAGACTCCTTATTTGTGTATGAGGTCTGTTGGATCAGCTTGGGAATATTGGACGCTTTCTGCCAGGTGGTCACTAGGGCTTCCTATGATGTTATTATTTAGCAATATAGGCATTTTATATGTATATGTTTTGTTGATGATTTATAATGATGTTTGTATTCTATTTTGTTTTTGTAACCGGGGGTTCGAATAGTATAGTTGGGGTAAAGCCTCAGCCGTCCCCTGCGTGGGATGTCTTTATTGTAAAGTGACTGGCCGGTGGAGGGCGTTCAATTTTCCCACTAGGGTTGTTTCAGCAGATCTTTTATGCGGATCGGGGGTTGTCCGGTCCTGATTTGGCTCGGAAGAGTCCGCTGGACCTAAAGCAACAATCAACCAATCAATCAATCAGTCAATCAAAGGTTGCAAGTGGGCGCAACGGGAGGCTCGAGTTAGATCCTGTATCGACCAGCGCCTTGTGCAGCTCTTTAGTTGGAAAAGCGCTAAATATTACTACTACTACTACTACTACTACTACTACTACTACTACTACTACTACTACTACTACTACTACTACTACTATCTTGTATCAGCTATGCGGAACAACGACAGACGATTTTTACGTCATTATTTTGCGATGACGTTCGTGGAACCCCGCTCATGACGTAAACACTCCACTCCGTACATCGCTGCATATTCAGTATGGCGTTTTGTTTTGTGTGTGTGTTGTGGCGTTTTCGGTGTGATTTCGACTTTCCAGTTATTTGGAGCGAGAAGGGAAGTTTCGCTGCAGTGTCATCATGAAGAAGTTTTTCTCTAAAGTAAGTTGTTGACTCTTTCAACGACAACACAAGTGGAAATAAAACATAATTCTCGCGTTTGCTGACTCGCAACAGATACACTTTAAAGTCAAGCCTCAAGGCAACAGAAATAATAAATGCAAGAGACGGTTCTCTGTAACAGAACCAATAGAACTGGTATATTATGTTTTACGGCCTTGGTTGGTTTTCTTTAGAACTATTATTTAGGCATAAGTGATAGCACTGTTTTTTTTTTTATAAGTGTCAAACAAAGATGGGACATTGAATTAGCCGCAAGGATTAACATTAAGGATCTGCAGATCCCGTCCTTTACAACAACAACAACAACAACAACAACTACAACAACTACTACTACTACTACTACTACTACTACTACTACTACTACTACTACTACTACTACTACTACCAACTAGTAAACCGGTTCAGTAAACCAATACCACCACTATGAACTAGTAAACCGTTTCAGTAAACCAATTATAGATTTTAACCCGAAAGAGCACATGATAGATAGCACACTATGTAGCTGAGAGCTAGTGGCCGAAGCTCACGTTCACTTCTATAGGGAAGACGCTATCTCTGCCTCTGGTTACAAAGAGATTGGCCCCCCCCCCCTTCCCATAACCCCCCTACCCCCCCCCCCCCCCAATAAAAAAAAAAAGCTGCTTACGTTATTCCGACCGACCCTATTTTTTTTGGCCCGACCCTATTTTGGGGAACGTCAGGAAAAAAAAAAGCCCAAAAATTAGCACCCAAGGTGAAAAAAGTTTAGAAAAAAAAAAAAGTAAACCTGCCGACTGACCCTATTTTTTTCCCCCTATGTTACCGTAAACAGACTTTTTTTTTTTTTTTTTTTTTTTTTGGTGGTGGCTTTGCAAGTTTTCTTGTTGAAGTATAATGCCATCGTATACTCCGCCCGAACTGCTCTTAAAAGAATTGGAGACTTAAGGGTCCAACTACGTGACGTCACCCGGCGTAATAGGTTGGTAGGCTTTACGACGATCAGCAGAGATTGAGGGTATGGCGGCCTACTAGCGCCAAAACCTGATAATTACAATTATCATGTGATAATTGCAAATATCATGGGATAATTACAATTATCAAGAGATAATTACAATTATCATTGAAAATTACAAATATGTTCGTGTGATCATGTTTAATTTTCAGTTTTGGCTCTATCAGTCCGCCTGGAAATGCGCCAAAACTGAAAATTGTAATTATCACATGATAATTACAATTTTCACTTGATAATTATAATTTTCACGTGATCATGCTTAATTCTGGTAAGGCGGCTTACTAGCGTCAAAACCTGCAAAACTTACACGTATCAGTGACAATTGTAATTAACACGTGTTCTGTGTAATTCACAGAGATACCGGTAATTCACAGTGTTAATTACTAATTTTCAGTTTTGGCCACGCTTTCCTAGGGCCAAAACCCCAGGCGTGCCGGGAAAAGTGCTTGTGCCACGCATGCGCATCGCGCATCGGGCCGCGCATGCTCATCTTGATATTTATAATTTTCAGTGATAATTGTAATTATCGCTTGATAATTGTAATTATCTCTTGATAATTGTAATTATCTCATGATATTTGTAATTATCAGGTTTTGGCGCTAGGAAAGCGTGGCAAATTAATACTGATATTTATTAATTAACACTGCGGATTACCGATATCTCTGTAAATTACACAGAACACGTGATAATTTTAATTATCTCGTGATAATGGTAACTCTCGGTTTTGGCGCTAGTAGGCCGTCATATGAGGGGAAAGAGGCGAACGTAAGCCTCGGTCAGTCTCAGCGTAGCAGTGTGGGGCTGTGCCGGTCAGAGCTAAGCCCCGGGCGGGGATCGGTTACGGTAGCGGGATATGGATTAGCTCTTCCTAATGCCGAATGTACATTGAGGTTTAACGTCTACACCCACCATTGGCGATATGACAGACGGCCCTAATGCCTGTCTAGGGATAACATTTTATAGCTATTAATTCCTCCCCCCCCCCACCCGCTCTCCTCCTCTCTCCTCGCCGTCCAATACATAAGCCATTCCTCGAATTTGGGCTCACACCTCCCTTCCCCTCTCCCAAACCCACCCCTATATATCGGCAACTGTCAACAAATTGATCTTGAATATTATTGGAAGAATAAAAAAGGGTGAAAATGAAAAAAAGAATCTGTATTAGTCTGTTAACAGTGAAACTCGTTGGATTAAAAAAAACAACAACAACAAAAGAGAGAGATTGTTGCTGTTGTTGCTGTAATTGTTACAGTTGTTGTTGATGATGATATTGTATTTGTTTGTACGTATATTTTCTGCGGCTTATTTTTGTTCCCAGTTCAAGGGAAAGAAAAGCACCCATAACCAGAATGATTCAGATGAAAGCGGCGACTATTACAGACCAAAAGGAACCAGCGGAAGAGATCTGAAACAGGATAAAGACAAGAATAAGGAAAGCTATGAGCCACGCCCTGAATCCAAACAGGACCCTAGCTACGCCTACGACTCCAGGTTTCCTTTGCAAGATCCCGAAGAGTCCTACAAGGCTGGTCAGATTTCCGGAAATCAAGACTCCAGATTCACTCCTCAGGACCCGCAGTATTCTGCTGCCCAGAACCCTAGATACTCCCTTCAAGAGCAGGTAAAGGAAGATTCTAATGGCCAGGCACTAGATTTTCCACAAGATTCAGGTCACTTCAGGTCTCCAGGTGACACACGTTCCCCTCACGCCAGTGGAAGAAACACACAAAGTTCGAGTAATTTTCCATATGTCAGTAGACAATACGCTGAAGATTCAAAATATTCTGAACAGGATCCGAACGACTTAGATCCCCTAGATATTCCACAAGAGTCACGTTACTCCAGTTCTCCAGGTGGCAAACGTTCTCCTTATGCCAGTGGACGAAACAAACAGAGTTCACGTAGTTCTCCATATGCCAGTGGACAACGCACTGAAGAGTCAAAATATTCTGGACAGGGTCCGAAGGACTTAGATCCCCTAGATTTTCCACTGGAGTCAAGTTACTCCAGTTCTCCAGGTGGCAAACGTTCTACATACGCCAGTGGACGAAAAACACAGAGTCCAGATAATTCTCCATATGCCAGTGGACAACACACTGAAGATATATATTCTGGGCAGGATCCGGGATACACGGCTCCCTTAGATTATGATCAGTATTTTCCAGAAGATTCAGGCTACTCCGATTCTCAAGGCGGCAAACACTCTCCATTCTCCAGTGGACACCAGGCCCAACAGTACTATGCAGCTCCCAAACCCCCACAAAAATATGCAGTCGAACAGAATCCGTTATCACCCAAAAATCAACAGTACAGTGCAGGAAGCTATGGAGCAGACAACTCAAATTACCAACCGTATAAACAAGAGGAAAGCCACCAACAAACTCAAACCCCCTGGCCGGCAGAAGAGCCGAAAATATTCGGTTACTACAGTTTGCCATCGATGCCGACCATGCCTGCAGCGCCTAACATTCCCGTGACGGTCAATCCCCTCGAAGCAATAAGAAGCGGGGCCGCAATAGTGCTCCCTTGCCTTGTGGAAGCTGCATCACATGTTACAGGTTGCCAGTCTGCGGGAAAAATGGCGAAAATTCCCTTTACTTCACCAGAACAATCTCAAGAAGGTGAGGGCAAAGAGAAGCCAGGTAAATCACGAGTGTTCTTATATCTAAAAATAAGATCAACGTGATTTCCGCTGTTCTGTTCGTCACTGTCGATGTAGTGTTACCATGATAGTAAACAGTCGTCTAGCAGAACTTAACATCCAACTCTGAATTGAAAGCGCATATTTTAAGCTTAGTTTGAAATCTAACTCGGTGATGATTCTAAATTTGTATTTAACAAACACCTTGTGTATTGAAGCAAGTACCCTTACGTTTTGACACCAGTTATTTACTGCTCGAGCTCTCCGTCATGAAACTATGTGTAGACAACGCATATATGTGTTATTTTACTTGTATGCATGCAATGTGAATCTATGTACTCATCCCTCCTACACTTTTCTCCCCAAATCTATGCGATAAGAGTCCTACATAGTCTAAAAATGATTTCTAAAATAAATGTCCGTCCATCTGTCTGTACAAAACTTTAAAGTCGGAACTGATTTTATCTATCACAACCAAACTTGGTATGATGGTGTATATCATGGATGAAGAGAGTTCAAAATGCCTTAGATTATTTCTTTCTAATGCCTTGTCATTTTTGACTCGCATGCTGCAGTGCGTCTATGTGCTCACCCCAAAATCAAAATCTTCCAGATTTTTGCAAATCTCTGCGAGATAAGTTCTAAATAGTCACACACACACAAATTTTACATAAACAAGATGGCAAGCCATTCAAATGTATTTCCAGACGCTCACGCACATTGCCGAAAAATAAACTTTTTCAAAAGAGTTAATGTTCTTGGCGGTTTCGTGACTCGGGTTTAGTGTAACGAAGCAAAATGAAAACAACATGGAATGATATAAGCACTACCTGAAGTATCTGCAAGATAAAAATTATCAAAATCATCTTAGCCAATTTGTCGATACCGCGCAATACGTGTTTAGAAAATGTTGAAGCACAATGAACTTGATCTTTGAGAAAGTACAAATATAAAAAATGATCTAACCTCTTTAGCAGTAATTAAAATATCCGCAAAGTAAAAATGACGAATTTCGGTAAATTATTATTGAGATAAGGCAAAAGTACAGTGTATTTTGAACACACACACAAAATAATAATGGGGTGTCGGATAGTGCAGTGGTTGGAGCACTCGCTACTGTGTCGAAAGTGAAGCACCGTCCGGTGCGGTTAGCACTTGGATGGGTGACCGCTAGTGAAGCGACAAACAACAACGCCCCCAGTTGACTCAACTGTGATTGAGTACCTACTCTCTTGAGGGTGGGGAAGGTAAAGCAGCGAGGGAGAGAGTTGGGCATCACCCTCATTACGCTGGCCCAAGATAAGTGTGATCTCCAACATCACGCTCCCCTACGGCCACAAGGCTATGGGAATACCTTTACCTTTTTTACACAAAATAAAGTGAAATTCGGAGCAACGAACCGATCGACTGACCAAATAACCGACAATCAGACTGCTACTGGAAGATGGCCGATGATTTGAAGTACCTGTATGCCAACACTCAACACAATCGCTTCAGCCAATTTGGATAAAGTGAGCAAAATGTGTTTAGCAACAAAATGGCTCAAGTGACCTTGACATTTGCATTAGAGTAAATGTGATGGCACAAGAAGCAGGCAATTGACTGAGGTAATGTACCTGTGACGTTTGGTCAAAATTCGTTCAGTGCTTCTTGAGCTTCCAAAGGACCGACCGACCCATTGACGGACGGACAGACCGACATTTGGCTCGTATTGATTCCCGATTATTTCAAAGTATTTGCAGATTAATCTGGAAATACAATAACAAAAAAAGAAAGGAAGAACATTCTGGTATGTTTCTGAGAAAATTGATACTGTAACATAAAAATGCGGTTACGTAAGTGCTCTATAGAATTTAGAAAACCGCTGTTCCAATTCATTTATGTATGCATCTGTTTTTGTCACCGCTATGTCGATTTATGCAGACAAACCAATATCCGGCAGTCCGATAATAGTGATTGCAACACCGCCACCGGGCAAGGAGAACGAGCCCGTGCAAGTGCAAGTCGTTCAGGATAGCGCTTCCAGTCCTATAACAGTCACCTATATTACTGCCAACCCTCCTCGTGAAGACAGTGGACCAGCCAAGGTCACATGCAGAACAGGTTGTTTAGTTCCTCAAGCTTGTAATCCGGATTGTTCGCCTTCGAGTGAATCACGCCCAACGGTTTGCTTTTCTGCGCATTCTGCATCTCAACCTGCTGACATACCTTCGCATGGCGCGTGCACCACGTGTTGTAAAACATTACAGGTCCCTACGCATGGCGCGTGCAACACGTGTTGTAAAACCTTACAGGTCCCTACGCATGGCGAGTGCGGTCCAGGTTGTTTGTTGCCTTTGTGTGCCACGTCCAAGGCGGGTTGTTTACCCCTAAAAGTTCCTTTGCATGACACTTGCCACCCAGGATGTGGATGTTTGCCTCCGGAAGATCCTTGTACGACAGCTGTCCGGAGGATGCATGACTGTGTAGCATCATTGTGTTCCCCTTCGAACCCGCTCTTTCCGGCCCTTCTTTCTCTATGTGTGATGAGTTGGGCTGGTGATATAAACACGAGGACGAGAACATGCTTGTGGCTCTCTACATTTTTCATCTCCTACCTCCCCACTCTCTGTTGTGCTTTTGAAGCCTATCGAGCTAAGCAGCAGCAGCAACAGCAACAGCAGCAGCAGCGTCGTTTTGAAACTGCGGAATCTACTGCTCCTACAGAACGTTGGAGCAACGACTTCCTGTGCCCATCTACACCATCGTCTGGACCCGTTGGGCGTGTTGGAAGGTGGGTGTCATCCCATCAAAGGGATGTGGAGTGTCAGTGTTCAACAACAACGCCTTGTGACCCGCCAGAACCGGCAGGGAGATGGGTGACGAAGAAGAGGGAGGTCAAAATGTGGGTACCGGATGGTGACTGTCCGGGGAAAACCGACGAAGAGCTGGAAAGGATGCTGAATAATCCACCCTCCAGTTCTCTATCGGTAAGTTATAACAAAGAACGTAAGCCTTTGGCTACCGAATGTGTTTGGCTATACTGAACGGGATAATGAGATGGTAGAAAATGACCTACCCGCTAGCCTTTTAAAATTGTTCTCCATTATTAGTTTTAGTCCAGGACTAGCCCACTGTATAGTGCTCAGATGTTAAAACCAATCATAAATGTAGCTCTCTGTGTGCGTCTGTTGTTTGTGTGAGTGTGTGTGTTCGTGTATGTGTGTGAGGGTGGATGTGTGTGTGTTTATGTTCATGCGTGTGCCTTATCACCTTTACAAATTTAAGAGTATGTGTTGATGTACCGCTTGCGTGAGTGCGCGCAAGTGTGTGTGGGTGTGTGTGTGTGTGTGCGGAGGTATAAGCCTTAAAATGGGTGACTAACCTTGCTTTTTATGCAGGAAATGGGTGAGTGTATTAGTCACCCAGAGTTTTCCAGCCACCCACTTTTTTCTAAGTACGCAGGAGTGCTCTTTTAGTGCATGGGAGTGCAGTTGTAGTGCATGAGAGTGTTTTTAGTACACAGGAGTGCTCTATCCGGGACGGAGAAAATACAGTGAATTTCCGAAGAATTTTTGAACAAAATTCGACCTATTTCGTCGCCTATAGGAGACGAACTAGGTCAACTTTCTAGAAAAGGGTTAGGGTAAGGGCTAGTTGCAGCGCTACAACTAACCCTTGCCCTAACCCTTTTCTGTCCAAATCACTTTCCGATTCCTACATTCTTAGTAAAACCCAGTCTTGGTGTTTTACATACTTATGTGTGTAGGTGTGTGTGGGTGTGTGTGTGTGTGTGTGTGTGTGGGTGTGTGTGTGTACGCGCGTTAGCTTTTACAATTTATCGTGCATGTTTTAGAAGTTTGAATCTCATCAATGTATGTAGCTTATTAGTCTATAATTGTTCCTCATTATTCCTTGTAAACGATGGATGAACTTATTGCACAACAGTAAATGACGCATATCACGTTTACTGAGTAATAGATCGTGGCTTGACCAAACGTAAGTATTGATATTTGCATTTTTGTTTCTTATTGTTGATATTATTGAAACCAAGCGTTGGTTGCTACATAGTATACAATTACAAATATTGAAACTGGTCCGTTATTTCAGCCGGGCCTACAGTCGCCATGCTTATCACGGGAATTGCTAACATGCCCCGCACAGTCCTCGCCAGTGCAGACTGCACAAAGGAGAACAAGGTCCACTTCGCCCATCTGCAGTAGTACTACCAGACCGCGAGCTCGCAGCTCGTCGCCTCTCAGCTCATGTAGCTTGACGCAGTGTTGCCGAAACACACAGAGTTATCGCTCTGAAACTGCACCAACGAGTGTGGACGTTTATTCACAAACTTGCCCTTGTGCAGAAATCTGCTCCCTTGTAAAGGTCATGAGTCCGAGGCCGCAGGCACAGCACCAAAGCTGCGGAAAGACGGCTTGTTCCCCTTTACTTCAGAGATCGTCAGCTTATTCTTGTTCTTGTAGCCCCCGGCAAGTTTGTTCTTCCCCACCCCCTTGTAGATTGGTCAGTTTTGCAGGCCAGGTGACAGAGCCTCAAACACAGTCGTGCCTGTGTTCTCCGATAAAGCCACCACCCACTTGTCCCAGCGCCGAGAAAGCTCCAGTTTGTTTGTGCACAGAGAAAATTTGTAATAAAACGTACCCGCCATCTTGCCTCAGCAGTGGGATAACACCGGAGAGGTACCCCATCTGCCAGAGTAGCCAGAATCAACTGACCACTCCTTGTGTCCGTTGTAAGAAAACGCCTACAGCTCCCTCATACTGTCCTTGCGATAATACGCCATCATTTTGCGCCAACGAAAGCAGCGAAATTTTTCCTCCCTGCCAGAACATTATAGAAAGCTGCTCAGTGTCCAGACCAACTTGCCCCAACCTTGATCGTCAAAGAGCACCCGAGCCTTGCAAGCCATGTTCTTGCGACAATCCTGCGAGCCAAGATGGAGAAGCCTGTTGCACGCAGTGTCAGTTCCAAGCACAGACTTGTTTGAGTTTGCCAGGCAGGAGTCCTTGCCAGCCGACGGAGCAAGGGAGACTGCATTCCTACGAGGTTGAAATCGGGGCAGGACGAGAAATCTTCACGACCGGTGAGTTACTATTTTACTGTGTCTGTCACTTCATCTGGTTTTAAATGTAATTCGGGTGAATCGTAAGTCATAGTAACCTCGTGTATTGATATCCTTTTAGTCCCGACCACATTTTGTGTTACGCACCCGGCCACACTTGTGTTACGCTTATGAATTCCTTTTGTATTTCCTTGCGTACTGGCTGTAAAATTTCACAAGAATAGCGCATGTTTGATTTCTTCTGCAAAAATACATTAGCCGGGCTTACGAGGACCAATCAGAAGCGAAAGTGTGACGTCACGAGTTTAGAGGTCAACCTAAACTCCTCCCACACGCATGATTACACGCAACAAATGTTGTCTTCTACACACGACTTAGCGAGCTAAGGCAGTTGAATTCACTTGTTGCGTGTCGATCTTAGTAAAGTTGTTTCATATTAATATTAAAATCAAATCGTAAACAGTACAATAAATGTCATTAAAAAGTGCCTTGTTGTAGTGAAATTACACAGCTATTCAAGTTTATAAATTCGAACAGGGCCGTGAGAAACCACATTCGACCCAATGCATAAGCCGAAAAACGTAAGCCAAATGTGGCCGTTAAACTCATAAGGTGTGGCCACCCGTCAAAATTCCGGTCAGTGAAAAATCTCATAACCCAATGCATAAGCCGTTAAACGTAAGCCAAATGTGGCCACTACCTCAGTGTTTAATTATAGGCTTATACTTTGTAGGAAAGTGAAACACACTGGGACATTTGTTTGAGAATCGGTCATAGCAAAGTGAAGTTCTCTGGGACATTTTTTTTTGTTGAGAATCGGTCATACTAGTTTAGGTGGTCGTTTTACTGCTTGATACATCCAAATATAATTTTCTATATGAACGCATCCATGGCGCTGCAATCTCCGATTCCATCTGTAACTTGGCGGAAGTATAAAGCGTATTCTACAGACTGCATCACGCTGATTTAAAAAACAAACAAACATAACGTTTTGATATTAGAAGTTTTTCACGTCACTACAAATCTGAACGATTAATCGTTGAGGGATTTGTAAAACAAAATGCATCAGAAATTCCTTTCTTGGCTTCTACAGCCTACACATGCATTCATGCACAAGTGGGATTGCAACAGTTAGTAGACGACTATACTCGGGCAAGCAAGAAAAAGAACTCAATAAATCTCCAGAATTGAATACTGTTGACTCAAAGTATCTGTCCGCATGTTGTGATATTTATCAGATGGCTGTGAGCACAGGCGCCTGCAAATCTGGATAGGAGAGCGTCTTCCCTAGAGAGCGTGTCTTCTTTACATTCTTATAATAGAACGTAGAGGGACGCGCTCTATAGAGAGACGTTTTCGTATCCAGATGCGGGCGTGTGTGGTTGTGAGCAAGCACAGGACGCAAAGCCAAGTGGAGGGAGAACGCGGATCGTTCGCACGCGACAAGCGACCATTTGGCTCCCAAATGGTAGGGATGGCATCCAGGAAAACCTCAAGAACCTTGAGCAAGATCTCCAGCGGATGTTGAACACAGGACTGCCGACTCCTGTACAAGGTCCACAGGTAGGTTCCGCGCCAAGCTCATATCCTATCCCGTAATTCGAAAGTCGTTGAGGCACCATCGATGATTGATCGTTTACTCAGCGTACTCCATCTTTCTGTGCCCTCAGCAGTCCTCATGGCTTCATGGCTCTCCTGGCAAGCTGTATGCTTTCGTATTTTTATTGACTCACGTGCATAGTAGTGTGAGTCTGGGTACTCACCCAACCCCCTTTACCCTCCTATTCCCACCCTCTTCCTCTCCACTTCCCCCCCCCACCCTCACCTATCCTATTCTATCCTATCCCATAACTCGGAGGTCGTAGGGGCACCACAGATGATCGTTTAACCAGCGTACTCCATCTTTCCCTGTCCTCAGCAACCCTGATTGTTTCGCTCAGTGTCAAACCAGTCCATTCTCGAATGTTGTCCTCCCACCTCATTTTCGGTCTCCATCTTCTTCTACCTCCTTGCACTGTGCCTTGCAGGATGGTCTTTGCAAGACCTGATGATCTAGTGACGTGGCCATACCATACTCTCCACACACACAGCAAAAAAAAATCAATCTTTTTGAAATCTGTGCGAGAAGTCCTAAATAGTCCAAAAATGACATTTAACATTTTCTTTTTTCTCCGTCCGTCTATCTGTGCAAAACCTGCAAGTGTATTAATATCTCAGAACTATTTTATCTATCACAACCAAACTTGGTTAAATGATGTATATCCATGAGACCTCAAAATGATCAGTGATCGAATGACTTCACTTCAATGTCCTGGTCACAGGGTCAACAAATGTTAGTCAAAAAATGACAATTTTTCCACCAAATTTAACTTTTTGTCGAAGTTATTATTATTAAACCTATGATTCTTTGATGCATGATCTATATCAATTGGACACGTATACTGTGCAAATTTGGTCAACTTCACTCTAAGGTCAAGCTCACTGGAGCTGTCCAAAGTAGGTTAGTAAAGGTACTTTGAAGTGATCTTGACCCTAAACAATAAAAGATTTCAAGTCCAAATTTGTTGTATTTAGAGATGATAGATCGATCTTTTATACTTATTCCGTTTTTGCGTTAATCTTGAAGATTAAAGTCATTTTAGGCCTTACAAATAGGTCATCGAACAGTGAAATGGTTGTATATTTAACCTATAGTATGCAACAACATTGGGTTATTTGATCATACATAAGCATGAAAAGTCAGGTGAAGGTCAAGATCATTCCAAGGGCAAGGTCACCTGAAGGTCAAGGTCATCCAAAGGTAACTTTTTCGGGCATAATACATGTAGTTTATTTGAAAGTACATGAGTGCTTTTGGAGCCAGAAGTCAAGGTCATCTCAAGGTCAAGAGCATAGAAAGAAGTTGGTATTACTTTGCATTTTAATACCACCGTTTCATTTTGTTTTGTTTTTTCTGGGCACTCATTTTCATGTTAAATACTGCAAGTTCCATAAGGAGCACCTGATTCATTCTCAGTTTAATTTGACAAGTTTGCAGAGCTTATTTGCACGTAGCAAAAAAAAAAAAAAAAAAAAAAGAATTACTCTGCGAGTTTTTTTTTTTTTTTTTTTTTTTTTTTTTTTTTTGTAGCGCATGACAACCGGTATTTAAATCCTAGCATAAATGAAACAACTTCCCCCACTGTTGTTGACCGGTTCTCATTCCAGGGTGACGAAGGTTCAAACACTGTACCTGCCGCACCTCCCACCGCACCCAGCCGCAGAGACCGTACCAAAGACAAGTCCAGTTCGATTGCGATGCCCAACGATGCTCTTCATCGCAGATCACGTCAGAAGGAGAAAAAGAAGCTCACCCCTCCACCTCCTGCATACCCATGCAAACAGAGCAGCTCCACTTTTGAAGAAACGCCCACAGATGAGCAAAGTGGGTCCCACGACTCCAACACTGCCAATAGCGAGGAGGAAGAAGGACGACAAACCGACGATGAAGAATTCAAAGGTGTATCACTTGAGTCAATAGATTTCTGTCGTTTAAATGTTTGCAATTCTATTTTGAAATTAGTTATTTTCTCTCTATTTTCTGTTATGGTCGTACTATTGTAATGTTAAGAAACAGCTTCAAAGAAATTGAAGTACGTATAATTCTTTTTATGATTATATATTAAACTATTGTATTTTTTAAAATGAATTTATTAAACTATTGTAATTGTCTCGCTCGCGTGTTCCTAAGTAAAGGTGCCGACGGTTTCTGTATAAATAGTATCCCCACTTTGCGAAAATTTAGTGCTTTAAATTACCAATGTTTTTGTCATTCACATTTGTTCTTTCTCGTTCCTTATTTATTCTATTAATCTACTATCTTCTTCGCTAGACCAGTCACCTACCTTTTTTTCTTCTTGAAAACTCTCCCAAAACTTCTCATTGATGTATGCGGTATGTTGGGTCAGCTTGAGAATATTGGATGCTTTCTGCCAAATGATAGATTTTCAATTTTTATAGGGTGCCAAATGGTCACTAGGGCTCTCTACGGTATTATTATTTATTTAGCAAAGTAGGCATTTTATTTGTATGTGTTTTGTTAATAATATTTTATAATGATGTTTATATTCTATTTTGTTTTTGTAAAAGTGGGTTCGATAAATTAGAGTACAGCCTCGCTCAGCGTCCCCTACATGGCATGCCTTTATTGTAAAGTTTTCCGGCTGGTGGGGTGCCTTCAGTTTTACCATTAGGGTTGTAATAGCAGATCTTTATACGGACCAGGGGTGAGCTCACTTTCAACCAAGTTGTGGCCCTGATTCGGCTGTTTGCAGTCCGCTGGACCCTATAAACAATGACTAACTAAATAACTAGCTCGCTGGCGTGGCTTGGGTTCTAATTACTTGTGCCATAGAAGCTGAAGGAGTGAGGCTATGCCGTTAACCTTCTGCACACTTCAGGGTCATTTGTGATCGCAAACTTGTTTCTTTTTCTTTTTTTATTTTGGGGGGAAGGGGGGAGGGTGTATGTACTCACCCGCCCTCCCCCCAAATTAGTTCACCATTTTCGCCAACAAATCTGTGCGAGATGAGTTCTAAATAGTCCAAAAATGATAATGAAAAAAAAAGTCTGTCCGTCCGTCTGTCCGCCGTCTGTTTGTGTTAAAACTTTAAAGTGGCTAAGTACTCAGCCTATTTCAACTATCACAACCAAATTTCGAAAGATCGCGTATACCCATGAGACCTCATAAATGATCAGTGAATTAATCACTTCAAGGTCAAGGCCAAGGTGACAGGGTCATCAAATGTTATTAAAAAAATTACAATTTTTCACAGAATGTCACTTTTTTTCTAGGTTATTAATATCGAACTTATGATCCTTTGATGCATGATATATATGAATGAGACACATATAGGCCTACTATAAAAAGTTGGTCAACATCACTCCAGGGTCAAGGTCACTGGAGCAGTTCAATGTCGGTTTGTATAAGTACTTTGAAGTGACCTTGGCCCTAATCTATGAGAGATATAAAGTCCAAACTAGCTGTATTTAGAGATGATAGATTGATCTTTCATATTTTTACCGTTTTACCATTGATCTAGATTCCCCCCGTGGGGGTGCCGGGGGTTTCAGAATAAATAGTATCCCCACTTTCTGGAAATTTAGTGCTTTAAATTCCCACTGTCACCGTCTTTTTACTTTGTTCTTTCTCATTCCTACTCTGTTCTATCAATCTACTATACAGTACTATCTTCTTCTTCGCTAGACCAGTCACCTACATTTGTTCTTGAAAATTCTTCCGGGACAAAACTCCTCCTTTGTGTGTAAGGTCTGTTAGACCAGCTTGGGAATATTGGACGCTTTCAGCCAAATGGTCACTGGGGCTTCCTATGAAGATATTATTTGGCAATGTAGGCATTTTATATGTAATGTGTTTTGTTGATATTTTATAATGATTTTTGTTTTCTATTTTGTTTTTGTAAACAGGGGGTCGATAAATTAGAGTTTAGCATCAGCGTCCCCTGCGTGGGATGTCTTTATTGTAAAGTGACCGGCTGGTGGATTGCCTTCAGTGTTACCACTAGGGTTGTTTCGGCAGATCTTTTATGCGGATTAGTGTTGAGTCCTCTTTCAGTGAAGTTTTGGCCTTGATTTTGTGGTCCTGATTCGGCTCTTTGTAGTCCGCTGGACCCTGTAAGCAATGAATAACTAACTAACCATTGATCTTGATGGTCAAGGTCATTTTAGGCCTTGCAAAAACATACAAAAATAGGTCATCGTACAGTGGAATGGCTGTTTATTTCACGCATAGTATGCAACAACATTGCGTTATTTGATAAAACATGCATGAGAGGTCACACGAAGGTCAAGGTCACTGAAGATCAAGGTCATCCCAGGCACCTTTTTTTTGTTTTGTTTTTTTTTGCGGCATAATACAACTTTTTTGTGTGCTGTAATTTGATAGTACATGAGTGTATTTGGAGCCGGAGGTCAAGGTTATCTCAAGGTCAAGAGCATAGGAAGATCAAAGTCGGTATTACTTTGCATTTTAATGCCACCATTTCATTTTGTTTTTTCTGGGCACTTATTTTCATGTTAAATATTGCGAGTTTCATAAGGAGCATGTGAGTCAAATGGGCTTTGCCCTCCTAGATATATTTTAAAATCTACAGAAAATTCAGATGTGAAAGAATGGTTTGCTGGATTCCTAAGAATAGTTCAGAGCTTAGGCCTACATGTACCACAATATAAAGTTAAAATTCTGTTAAAAAAATGAAATGTTTGATCTTGAATATGGCAAAGGTCAAAGCTATGTAAGTTCCACACTTGATTGGTACATGTTCTAAATTAGGATTGTACCGTCATTGTAGGTATTATTATCACCATCATTATCTTCATCATCATCATCATCATCATCATCATCATCATCATCATCATCATCATCATCATCATCATCACCACCATCATCGTGATCGTCATCATTGTCGTTGTGAGCGCATTTGCAGCATCGTCGTTGCGTTATTATTTTGTATACTTATTATTCGTGTTTAGCATGGCCGGAAACAACTTTTCCAATGTAAACCTGTGTGCAAATAAATGTCAGTCTTATGTCTTAACGACCAAGAAATGCTTGTATTTCAGAGCAACTACAAAAAGCTGTCAGAAAGATTCTTGCGCTAAGTAACCGTTACACTAAAGATGTGAAAGGCACGCAGCAGGCTGGCCGGTCAAAGAAAAAACCAACCAGCAAGGAGGCAAAATCTCGCAAGCGACAGACGAGTTTTCCTCGTAGAAAGGTCCGTCAAACTGGACCACAGACTAAATCGCCTGGAACGGTCACTGGCAGTCAGCAGTCTGTTGGTGTCCAATCTTGCATTTGTAACAGTCAGCCTAGTGATTATCAGACTGCTGTGTCATCATTGGTGTGGGGCCAGAATGATTATGCCGCGCCTATGTATGGACCAACGAATGTGGACCCAGAACATCGCACACTGAAAGATCATCCCACAGCACCGACACCTAACCCTTCTGGTCCATTTTTGGGGGAGGTGATTTCTGCAGGCCGTACGACTGATACGTCTGAACGACTGCAAGGTCCGTCCTCAACCAGGCCGAGCGTGTGCAGCGGAGAGCCTGGAACAAGCTTAGAAGACTATCCTTTTACGCCTTACTCCAGCCTTGGAAATGATGAAATCCCTTCTCAGTCTTGTTGTGTGTGTCCAAGAATGCCCCCTTTGCAGACCGAAAGTGCTAAATCTTCAAGTGCTATTGACAGCGCCAAAGCTGCAGAGCTGCTGTCTGGAATGTGTCAACTGCAGATGTGAGTTTGTTTTGAATTGCTGATCAATTCTTGATTTAGAGTAAGTATACGTGATGTGTAAATGATATGCTATTTTAATGAAGAAACGTTCATTAGACATGAATGTAAGTATTTTCAGCGCAGCTGTTTGTATACGTCACTCACCACAATACAACAGAACAAGATGGAAAGCTATTAAAATGTATTTGCAGACACTGACATAGATGAAAAAAAAAGTTTTAAAACTGTTAATTATTGTGGAGCTGTTCTGTCTCGATTTTAATCTACAGAACCAACAAGGAATACGGAATGATCGGGCTATGTCTGAACTATAATGCTCTCTAAAAAAAATTGTAAAAATCGGTTCAGGCAATTTTGAAATACATGTACATGACGAAACGTGTCTGGAAATTACAAAAAGCGCGCTCGAAGGTGTGTTGATTTTGTGACATGTAATATGTATTTATTCTCCACCTAGGCTTATATATTTTACACAGTATTGCAAAACTTTCAGAACGTAACAGCTGGCAGATCTACTTAATATGCTTTTGGCGAACAGATCTATGGCGGAACTGATGAAGTGTAAGACATCGTTACAGACTAATGTCCAGCAGCTGCTCCAATCCAAGGAATCGCTGGAAAACCATCTTGACCGCTTGAAAGATGAGATAACGGCTGCCCGTCAGAGGCTTCCATTGTGAGTAAAGCCATATCTTGTTCACTTTTCTTCTTAACCTTTCTTTCCGCAGAATTTGTTAAGAAACAAAATATGGTATACACATCATGTTGCATACGCTGCTGCGTCATCGTGATGTTGCAAGAAGGGCAAGAAATCTGCAAGGCTATGCTTTCAAAAGAGCGTCTGCTGCATGCTAGAGGGCGCGATGTTTGGAGTCAAATTTTGCAAATACCAGACACAAAAAGTGTATGAGTATATAAGCAAAAATCAATCTTTAAGCGTGAATTAAACATTTTAAAGCGTTTTTTTAGCACTGTGATCGTGACCTTAGACACACTAAGTAACAGGGGTTGTTTGTGCCCAAGTAGACAATGTTTTAATCTTGATCGCCACATCACACCATTTATATTTATGATTATTTAGCATTATTACGTCAGATGTAATATTTACTTTTGTATTTTATGAACTATTGATCTCTTTATTCTAAGTTCAATTTAGAGAGTCATAAATATTACACACTAACTTATAAATCCACATTACAGGTGAACTTTGTCCTTTCTAATTAAAACGTTATCCGTACTGGGCACTCATTTTTATGTGGAATATTGTGAATACGTTCCCTAAAGGACATGTGAGTCATCATATGGGCTTTGCCCTTCTTGATAACATTACGACGAAGTGAAATGGATCAGAATTCTTTTTTGAATCGTTAAATCTAGTTTTTAATAACTTGACATCTGTAGTTTAATCTATGTTGCAGGCAGGAGACCAGTACATGTATTTGCAGTAAACCCGAACAAAGTACACGTCCTATTGGCCCACAACCAGAACAGGCACCCTCAGGATGCTCAACCCCGCAATATCCGTATTGTTCCCAGCAACCTAAAGTTCCAACAAACGTTTCCAGAGACCCTTATCCAGAACGCGAACAAGCTGTTGAAGATTTTGAAGACGGCTGCACCTGCGGCACGCAAGAGATCTATCATCCCAATTTCTCTGATGACGATCCCGCTGTAGCACAAAACACACTCCCAGAAGGAAGGAATATGTCTCCAAATTGTCAAAGCGAACCTGCCAACACTTTTATAAAGAATTATACCGAAGGAGAGAGCAGTATGCAGACTAAGGATGAGGAGCATCAGTGTCCCTGTCCAGCGTCGGAGGCCACTTTAGTGGGACGTTCACAACAGCAGGCCATAATGGACCTGAACACTGGAGCCAGCTACCGCCTTTTCGGAGGAAGAATGTCACGTAGACCTAACTCTGCAACCCCTCTGTCTACAGAAAATGTTCCACCGAGAAATAAGAAAATTGTCAAACCACAGAAACGCAGACAGGAGTGTGACCAAAGGATGTCTGTGTGCTTCCAGGACGATGTTGGTTTACCAGATTTTTACCAAGAATGCAGAGGCAGGTCACCACCTTCCTATTCACAGCAATCAACGTGCTGCCCAGAACGTAGCAGAGCGGCTGATTATTGCTGGGCGCCTTACGAAGAGAGACGAACTCCTAATGACTCTTCAAGAAAAGAAACTTTCAAAAGAAGAGCCAGCGCGAAGGAACAGGAAAGAAAGAGCCGATACACTGCCGCGCAGACATCCACAATCAGCATTCGTCGTGCTTGTATGAACATTGCAGGAGGCAGCGGTTACAGGCTGTGTGCAGAACGGCCATATTCACCTTGCAGTGATCCTGTTGTCTATGAAATGCCTGTTAAGTGGTAAGCTTGGTCTCTCTGTTTTTGATGCATACAGAAAAGTCATATATATGAATAAAAAGTATATTCGATCAGTTTTGCTAAACAACTAATATTAGAATCTTACACATAATTAAAAGTGTGCGTGAACTTTTCTTTTGGAGCATATCCACTGATTTAAACTATATTTTAATCCACAAGGAGTTCGTCAGTTAGTAGATGTGATTATTCATTAGTCTGCAAATTTGGTTAATACGTTTGACCACCTTAAAAGAACCCATTAACATCAAACCTATCAGTTACAATTGCAGTCAGTATTTTATGACATTTTCCATGCTTCATGTTAATCCATTCTGGTTTTTTGTTTTTCAGCACTGCTACCAAGGTCATCACAATTGACCAAAAACTACCCCAAAAGGTTAGTAAATAGATGCAGTTCAGTACTTGCACACATCAGCTACCTTTCAGATGAATCAAATGAAACTTGAAACTAATGTTAAATGTTTACTGTCTACCGTAGGTCATACTTCTCTTATTGTTGCAGAAATGTGTTGTATTGTGAAATCATTATTTGATTTTCAGGGAAGGGACGATCCACGCGGTACTATGAGACCTATGCCTGTGATGAGCGAAGGTTTCGACACACACTGCCCCATGTGTGACTCTCTCATCAGTCAATGTACGTGCAGCCTGAGACGTTCTAGGAACAACAACAGTGACAGGCAGCCTGAAACACGACCGGTAATTGCTCTCAGCAAATTTAGAACTGTTGCAGTTATGTATTCACTATTAATTTTGGATAGGATTAGCAATCTAAAACGTTTAATATTTGGTATTTATTTTAAAAACGTGGAATTAGCCCTCTAAACCTGTGAATATTTACTAGTTTATTTATTTGACTGTTGTTGAAAAAAAAAGTAATATCCACTAATGTTTCCTTACTCCAGCCTAATAAAAACCGAAGAAAGGTGAGGATGGATGGCAAGGGAACCATTGCGTGCTCATGCTCATCAGATGAACAAATGTCTTCAGGACCGCACTCCACGTGTCCATCGTCCTCAGGATTCTACTGCAAGACACCATCGCCTGGAACGCTGCAAATGAATTCGGACACCATTTCCACAAGGCATTCAGAAGAAGAGGAGTCATCCACAGACGAGGAGCAGTTTCTTCCGCAGCAGAGGAACGGCACTATCTGGTCCGAATCTTACTACGACAAGGTATTTTGCAAAACCGACAGCACACCTGAAAAAGAGGATAATTCTCCAGCAAAAGGCGGTGAAAAATATAGCAGCCAAAACTCGCATGCAGAGGCAAAAACTGTGTGCGGCCCCATTACCCCTCCTCCAGATTATTGCTCTTCCATGCAAAGGTCAAAAGCAAGAGAGGCGTATTCACCCCCTGTTAATATTCCTTCTTCTTCCTCCTCACCTCCTCCTTCTAGAGCAAGGCAACGTGCCAGCATTCCCCCGACACCGCACCCGCGCGTCATTTTTATAGCATCTTCTCCTCAGACCAGTCAATGTCCACATAAAGATTTTGAAGAAGAAGACGGCACAGTAATTGAAATAGCTAGTGACGAAGAAGAAATCGAATTAGGAATAAAAGTGGGAGAAGAAACAGAAGAAGGCTTTGTAGACCCGGAGTTTGACGGGAGTGAAGTGAAAGAAGTTTATTATTGTAATGTGTCTTCTCATTCGTATTTGCAGCAGAAAGAAGGAACTGGTCAACATTTTTCACCTCTCCCATTTTCTCGTCCAAACTCACCTTCAAGTGCCTCGCCTTCTCGAGAATCATCACGAAAGTGTCATTGTACATCTCCGTCTCCTGGTAATAGTCCTTACCCAGAGAGAACTAACCACAGCCCAACAAATCCGACTGTACGCAATTCTGCGCGCATGTCTTCTCGGAATGATGTCCCATGCCCAACAAAAGAACGTTCTAGCGTTTCATGGTCTCCTCGCACACTACAGCATAGTTCTCATCGCGCTTCTGCAAGTCCAAGTGATTGTCCTTGTCCAGCCACAGATGCTTCCTCCATGTCTCGTGAATCTCTTCCACCTTCTGCTGTTGCAAGTGCGTTTCCGTCTCAAACGAGGTTCGTAAATGTGACTGCCGCTCCAAAGCCCTCTCCACGCACCTCTCCTCGTGCTTCTCCAACTGCGAGTGACTGTCCATGTCCAGATTATTCTTCCGACTCTTTTCCTCACCCTACAACGCATACTTCTCCCCGAGTTTCTCCTAATACCAGCAATTGTCCCAGTCCATCAAGGAGCGTGCAGGGGACCGAACCTCTGCCTCCTTGTTCTCGCACACCTCCGTGCATTTCTCCACGACGCTCTCCTCGAGTTTCTCCTGTTCCAAGCGAGTGTCCTTGCCCAGATAAGGATACCATCCCTGTATCATATCCCCAAACATCTCCACATGTTTCTCCCCGTGCTTCCCCTAATTCTAGTAGCTGCTTATGCCCGAAAGAAGATCCTCTATCCTCACCTCCTCAGTCACGGGCTCCTTCAGGCACATCTTCGCACATCTCGCCATCTTATAATAACTGCCCACGCCCAGAAGAAGTAAGTGAACCCCAGGACATTCAGAAAGAGAGACGGCCTCCACGCACACAGCCATGTGTTTCTCCTCGTGCTTCCCAGTATTCAAGTAACTGCTGTCCTTGCGATCCTCATCAAGCGTCACCAATCCAAAGGGAGAGTCCATGCAGAGACAACTCCCCACAATATCATTCACGCTCTGCTTTACGTACTTCTCAGCGTAATTTCCCTCCTGCAAACGTTCGTCCATACCCAATGAAAGACGAGCATGAGACTCGCAATGAATCTTTCCTGCCTGAACAATACTCGCTTTCAGACTCTTACAACAGAACAGCCCCATGGAAATCCTTTACTCCTGAGAAAGTGAACAGGGACACTGTGGGAAAATCGAGTGCGTCATCTTCCCAAAAAACAAGATCGGCGGACAAGAAAATATCCCAGCAGACAAAAGATGGAAGCAATCAAACAGACGGACTAGCTTGCCCTTGTGACCTAGCGGTAAATCTTAGAGAACTTAATGAGCTTCTGCTGGCTGTTAATAAAAAATCTGAGAGAAACTGTTTCTGCGAAACACCTGTTTTAGAAGATGACACTGGCACAACAGATTGTGACTGTGAATCTAAATTTGCAAAGGCAGAACCAAGTTACTTTGTATGCGGGAGACACTCACCACCACGCCAGCGGAGAAGGCTGGAGAAATACTGTTACTCTGTTGAACGAAAAAAATGCCACTCTCAGAAAAATGAAGAACAGAAGCAAGGTACAGACTTGGCCAGTTTCACTCCTGTACAAGGAAGTCCCGAAGATTCAGAGAAAGAAAGAACACAAACGTTTCTTCAAATGGAAGATTGTGATGTGCTACACGTATCAACAAAAAAAAGGTTACCAAAAGATTCATGTTACTGCATCAAAGGAACGGGTGTAGAATGTTTGTACCAGCATAATAGCAATGTATGTCAGACTAAACAGAAGGGATGCAAAACTGTAAAATGTGAAGAGGAAGTGTCAGACAAGAAGAATAATGATTTAAATGGGGGCACAAATGATCTACAATGTTCTTCTATAGCAGAGACCAAAGAACCTAGTTTACGTTGTAAATGCTGTAAATGCTGCTCATCCGGTTGCAACGAGCAAAGGCAGTCCCGAGTGGGCGTACATTCTTTTCCAGCAAATGCTAAGTCTTGTTCTCCAGTATCACCCAGTTTAAAACAATCTGATCCTTCTGCATATCGCATGTGCCAGAGCTGCTTTTGCCAGGCACCAGTTAACAACATGACTGAGTCAACTGCTGATGATGAAAGCTACCAATGTAAAAGTTGTTCATACCGTTCTCTTGTTTCATCAGGAACATCAGACTCGAATACTAAGCGTGGCGTACTTTGCAAATCTCTACAACCGCTGACAGAACCATCGTCTGGGCATACGTTCAGAGAAACATCTCCGGAAAACTATCGAGATTTGGAAAGAAGGACACAACGAGCTGCTTCTAGAGGACCATGGGGTAGTCACAGCAGTAGCAGGGACACAATGTCACCTAGCCGTGTACCAGATCGATTTCAAACCTTTGGTCTGGGTGAAAGTGCCAGCCCCACCATTCCACAAGAAAGGCCTTCCTCTCCACGACGCAGGACTGATCAGACATGTTCTCCCGTATTTGGTGATGGGATGGATGTCTCAAAGACTGAAGTGTATGCTGATTTAGAGAAAAACGAGCAGGCAACATACTCTTGTCCATGTTGCCGCAACACTCAGACTGCCTCTGTGCCAGTTTGTGATGCAGCTCTCATTGATGGTGAAGAAAGCATATGCAGCTGTCCTAAGACTAGCAAAAAGAAAGTTCTGAAGTTTGCTTCTAATAGTCCTCATCACAGCTGTTGCAAAGAGCAAGATGCATATGATGACAACCTGTGTATCTGTTGCGAAAGATGGAGTGAGAAATCTCGCTCTAGCTCCGCACCTTGTTTTTGTAAGCAGGTAACAAATAGGGATCCATGCATGAGTGGCATAAGAAGATGTAAAAGTGAGTCACCCAAAAGGTCGCAAAAAACATTGGCTTTCCCGTTTATTTGTGATAGTTCATATACCCCATTCCCCGATGAAAGCTCAGTTACAAACTGCAGTGGTGAAATAACAGAAATGACGGAGAGCTTGTCATCTTTTAGTCGAGAGTTTACTACTGGGGAAAATCCGAACCGGAAGAGATACAAGCATGACAGGAGCTGCAGAGTACAATCCTTCCCCACAGCCTCAACTGCTGCTACTGACTTCTCAATGCCTGAATTGACAACACAGATACTTAGCTATTCACAATGTGCTTGTAGTGAAGATAGCACCCGTAATCGTACTACTCAGCAATATCCAACAGGTCCGATGCACTACCCAGGAAGAGAATGTGCATATTTTGGCAATTTTTCTGCAAATCCACATTACCCACACAATAGCAGGGACCAGGGAGATCCGTCACCTTCAAGAAACCTGAGATTTTTGGAGGATTTTTGCTTTTCCACAGAAGGCTGTTGGGACGATGCCCAGCAAATGAGATTACCTTCAACAATATGCAGAAGAGGTTTTTCAAATGGTACCCTGCGGTCTCTCACACCAGGTAGACTGGGAAACAATCAGTCAGCTCTTGAAGGTCATTATGAGGACAAGTTTACATCTTTGTCAGACGGATGGCCATCCACATCAAGTGCTAATGCATACGAACGTTGGGTACCTTACAGCAGAAACGAAATGTATGAAGTAGATAGCAGTGACAGGTACAAAGACTTTGTGCAATACAAGAAGCGTCCGCGGATAAAATATCCTAGGAACCACTACTGTAATTACTGCCAAGGTGATCAAAGTAAGATGCACGTGTGTATTGGAGACGAACGGGCCCACTTCTCACGCTGGGCAGAGCCGCCAACATGTGTCACCACCAGAAGAAGGCATATTTCAGGTTTTCGAAGGGTGCAGAGTTCCTCGCCAGTTAATCCAAGGAGTTCTACCTCCTTTGGCTCTAACAAACGATCCAAGTCGGCTACCACACCTAAGCGGGAAACGTCATTTGGGTCTACTGCAAAACATGCCAGTCCAATGAAATCAAGGCAGCCACAGGCAATATATCATGGTGACCGTAGAGTCCAGCCTATTCTTGAAGATAAAATATCCGAGCAAAACATGGCCTCACAGGATGTTCAGAAAATGAGAAGACCGAGACCGATTAACATACAATTCCCTCATGAAAGGTCTTCCTATCAAACCTCTCCTTCTCAAGTGGACAATTATGAACAACAACCAGACATGAGATATGCGGATGATGGATCTAAGTTTGTTATTGAAGTAGCTATACACAGAAAGAAACCCGGATCAACAATTTCATTAACCATTAAACCCCGCTCATTCATGCCAGAACTACATGGCACAGAGAGTTCTCAGTGGAACCAGGAATTGTGTGACTGTGTGAGAGACCCACATACTGGTTTTAGGTGTCGTGATATCATGTATTGTCAAGGCACTGGCAGTGAAGACCAGAATGTCAGTATGGTAGAACCCGATACAGATGAAGAAAGAAGTGGACACACGCAGTATCCTGTGGAATGTATGCCCTCCTTTTCTGAATACTTCCCTGACAATTCTGGTGGTACCATGGCTAATCACTTGTTAAGTAAGAAGAGAAGTTTATATTGTAAGTGTAGTCAAAAGTCAAAGAAAGTCATCTCTCCTGAACTGACACCAGTGGTTGAACTCCCTCCATCTTCATGCAGTGATATCAGTAAAAAGATGGAGGCTTCAGTGCAATCTGATGAATGGGAGGCGCAAGACTCGTCAGAACCTTCATTCTCAGAACCCTCCAGCACTGGACAGGCCTTGATTAAAGAACAACCAGATATAAATCAACCAGTATTTCCCCATTTAGATGCTATAAACAGAATAGGAATTAGCATGCATCAACCAGACCCTGCAGTTAAATTATGCAGGCACACTGGTCCGACAAATCTCCCAGTATTTCCCAAACCAGATGCAATGAACATAAATCAACCAGGCCCTGCAGTTAAATTACGCAGACACACAAGTCCAAGAATTCTCTCAGAATTTACCAGTTCGGCTGCTATGAACATAACTGAAATGGGCATGAATCGACCAGGACCTGCAGTTAAATTACGCAGACACACTAGTCCAACATTTTCCCCAGTATTGCCCAATTCAGGTGCTATAAACACAACAGGAATGAGCATGCTTCAGCAAGACCCTGCATCAAAATTGCGCAGGCACACAAATCCATATCCATTATGGATTCCCTTGCCACTTGAAAGTGAACAAACCGATACATTTTCTCCCAGAGAAAGACGTAAAAGTGCAGATCCTCAAGATTCTCAAGGACTAAGGGGCAGATCACCATCTTGGGTTCCACTGACACCTAGCAAGTACCGGGCCCCAGATGAAAGTCGACAGCAGCCTAGGGAAAACAATGAAGTATCAAAACAGCTATCATGTTCTTCGTGTGGTCAAATAATTGGGTATTGGTGGGTTCCGCTGATGTCTATTCACAAACAAGATGAAGCAATGCCTTTGTCTGTAGCGAAAGACAAACGAAGGACTAACCCCGGTAATGTAAAATTTCCCTCATGTTTTTCCTGTGGTCACAATATTGAAAATGACTTAAAAAATGGTCAAGTGGAACAAGATGATGAAGTTCCCGACGAGATGTTCTACACTCACAGGAAAGAATCTAGAGGGAGACAAAGTATTGAAGAGGGTATTGCTGCCATCCAAACTGAGAAGCACTCAACATCTGGAATAGAAAAAGATCATGACGGGCAAAGATGTCCTTCCTGGGTAATCACACCTTGGGATGATCACAATCATGGGGGTAGGTATCACGCAGGCAATGCAGAACAATGTAAAAGGTCACAAGAGACACCCACAGATCAACGCCAAGATATGATACATGCTGTGGAAATGAATGAAATGGGATCCGTATCTGGGCACTACAGGCAGAGAGGATCATCCGGGTCTAGGGATTCTCATACAGATATGACTCAAACTGCAGAAATGGAAGAAAGGAAATCGCAGACAAACTATTACCGGGAAAGAAACAGATCTCATGAAATTCCAAACGCATCAGCAGAAATGAGTGAACCGGCATCCGTATCTGGGTACTACAGGCAGAGAGAATCGTCTTGGTTTAGGGATCAACAGACAGATATGACTCAAGCTCCAAAAATGGAAGAAAAGGAATCGCAGACAGACTGTTACAGGCAAAGACAACCATCTCGCAAAATTCCAAATGCATCAGCAGCAATGAGTACAAAGGGATCAGTATCAGAATACTACAGGCAGGGAGAATCATCTTGGTCTAAGGATCAACAGACATATATTGCTCAAGCTCCAAAAATGGAAGAAAAAGAATCGCAGACCGACTGTTACAGGCAAAAACAAACGTCTCGGGAAATTCCAGACGCCCAGCATAGAAACAGAACACAGTTGGCCATGAGGAGAGAATCAGAATCAGGAAAAGATAATTATAGGCTGAGCGATCCATCCTGGATTTTAGAATCCGCAGACCAGTACAACCCATCCGTGACAGAAATTGCAGTTCCTTTTGAGTCTGTAGCAAATTATTACAGAGGAAGAGAACCATGTTTGGCAGAGAAACCATGGGAGCAAACAAGTGCAGAGCTGATGCAGTCAAAATCCATAACGGATTACAATAAAGAGAGAGAACCATATTGGCAACATCCGGATTCCATAACAAATTATTACACAGAAAGAGAAGCAGGATCGCTTCACCAAAGTGACCTACCTGATCATCAGCCGGAGACCATGGCTAGGAGAAGTTCATCCTCTGAAAGGTGTAGAAAGACACATTCACCTCTTGACGAGGCTCGATGCTCACAATGGGTTCCTGTACATGCTGAAAGAGAAGCAGGATCGCTTCACCAAAGTGACCTACCTGATCAGCAGCCGGAGACCATGGCTAGGAGAAGTTCATCCTCTGAAAAATGTAGAAAGACACATTCACCTCTTGACGAGGCTCGATGCTCACAATGGGTTCCTGTACATGCTGAAAGAGAAGCAGGATCGCTTCACCAAAGTGACCTACCTGATCAGCAGCCGGAGACCATGGCTAGGAGAAGTTCATCCTCTGAAAGGTGTAGAAAGACACATTCACCTCTTGACGAGGCTCGATGCTCACAATGGGTTCCTGTACATGCTGAAAGAGAAGCAGGATCGCTTCACCAAAGTGACCTACCTGATCAGCAGCCGGAGACCATGGCTAGGAGAAGTTCATCCTCTGAAAGGTATAGAAAGACACATTCACCTCTTGACGAGGCTCGATGCTCACAATGGGTTCCTGTACATGCTGAAAGAGAAGCAGGATCGCTTCACCAAAGTGACCTACCTGATCAGCAGCCGGAGACCATGGCTAGGATAAGTTCATCCTCTGAAAGGTGTAGAAAGACACATTCACCTCTTGACGAGGCTCGATGCTCACAATGGGTTCCTGTACATGCTGAAACACTACAGGATGAGACACCAACAAGGGATGAGACAATCGAGAGGCGTAATACTTCACAAAGGAACCAACTACGCAGGCACTCGTCCCCTATCATGTATACAACTGATGGCAGCATCTATAGTGAAAAGCCAGGCCAGAAGGTTGGAGCGAAAAGACGTCACACAGTACATGGCAAGTACACTGGAATACCAGAGCCCAAAGCAATTTTAGAAAACGTGATGCGACCTAGAAGTCACACTATCGATGGTAGCTGCACTCAAATATCAAAGCTGAGTGTTCCGGTACATAAACGACCCAACTTCCAGACAATGAAAACTGATGGTGGAATGACAAAAGCAAAACCTCCTGAGCAGAAGCGAGTCAAGCTGCAGAAAGGTTACACTGTCGATGGCAGCTATGGTCGGCGAATGTCAGAATCTTCAGTACCAGCTCATAATTTGGACCAGTGTCTAGTTGATTTCAGAAAACTACAGAAAAGTCGCGTTCCTTTGGAAATGGATAGGAGAGAAGAACGTGATTTGCAAAACGACCCAGACCAGCCCAGTCGGCGAATGTCAGAATCTTCAGTACCAGCTCATAATTTGGACCAGTGTCTAGTTGATTTCAGAAAACTACAGAAAAGTCGCGTTGCTTTGGAAATGGATAGGAGAGAAGAACGTGATTTGCAAAACGACCCAGACCAGCCCAGTCGGCGAATGTCAGAATCTTCAGTACCAGCTCATAATTTGGACCAGTGTCTAGTTGATTTCAGAAAACTACAGAAAAGTCGCGTTGCTTTGGAAATGGATAGGAGAGAAGAACGTGATTTGCAAAACGACCCAGACCAGCCTAGTCCTGCTAAGAAACATAGCAAATTCATTGAAATGCCCATCCCTGAAGATAAGTTAATAACTAAACAGACAGCATCCAGTAAGACAGAGCGTACTCCTTCCACTGCTGACCCTGCCACCTCAACCCAGTCTTCATTAAGGACACCTCATATGCCAGACTCTAAACATTATGAAAAATTGAAAGGCAGTAAAGCTTTCTCTAAGCCGTTCAAGGAGGTGGGGAAAATATTAACTGGTTCAGAACCACTGACGCAGGAAGAAAAGTCTTACATCACTGTTGAAAGGCGTAGTTCATTACAAAGCAAGAGAAGAGACAGCGAAGATGGAACAGATGAAAGCAACCCTCAGTGCATTGAACTGAAGATTTCAACTATAGGACATTCACAGACAGTAGAGCTGCGTCAAACCTCCTTCCGCCAAGATCCTGATCAAAAGAGCACAAGAGCATCTTCGGAAAAGACCGGCAGAAATATAGACTCCAAAGAAGAAGTGTCTGATGAAGTAAAGAAACCAGCAAACCAAAAGGAAGCTAAAGAAAGAAAGCCCAAAGGTTATGCTAATGTTCCAGAAAAGGCTCACATAAAATTCCCATCACATTCACCACAACAGTTTGAGGATTCAGCTTCACAGAAATCACAGCTATCCTCTGACTTTGTACAAGACATAAGCCATGATACTAGTTCTTGGCAGTCAGCTGTAGATTCAGAGCCAGAAAGCCAAGCAAGAGACATAGCTGGTAAGATACGGCAACTAACGGTTACAAATATACCAAGATATCCCAAATCTCTACCTCAACAAAATGTTATTACAGAGAAAAAGAAAAGGAAACATACTTCACGACCTCCGCAGTTCCGAAGCCCACCTGATAGAAAATATGTCCAGTCGTACAATAAACTCAGTGAGGATTCTAGTGCACTCTCACCGAAACGTCAAATAGAAAGACGCTTTAGTCTACCAGCTTCACAGCCTAGGGCCTATGATACATTGGGGAAAAAACAAGTGACACAGTCACTTTCCAAATCTTCGCAAACATCTGACAGCCAGATATGCGAAAAAATAAAATCAAGAAAGAGATATTACTGTTCGGGATATATGGAAGACAACAATATGCATGAAGCCGCTTCATCTACACAAGACGAAGAAAAGCTTATGCAAGATACTGCAAGAGGAGAGAGAAAGAAACGAAAAGAAACTTCAGTGTCATCCTCTGATATTGTAGACGAAACAAGTCAAAAACAGAAGAAACGGAGAGGGACACCAAACCAAGAGAAGCATCAGAGAAAACACATTTCACAATCGTCATCGACCTCTTTCGATGATGCGTTGAAAAGACCATGCACAAAACGAAAGTGTGGGTGTTTCTCGCCTGAAGAATCATATAAGGTGAGAGATGAAGAAACATCTTTACAAGAGGAGAATTCAAGAGGTGGAAATATCGGTAATAATACCATACACCACAATCCTATTAACAAGCAGGTGTTTTCACCCAACACCACATTGACTGTGTCCAACCACGTGTATCTGACTCCACCTGCTGAAGGAAAAGAAGCGTGTCAAAGCTTCCTCTCCAAACAACAAGATGGACAGCCTGCACAGACATTAGCTTGCAAGTTCTCCTCAGTGCCACAACAAGTTGTTGCTGCACCCACATCAGACAATACCATTACTTCTATAGCTCTTGCCGACCAACCGGTGATCATCAAAACCCGTATTACTGGAAACAAAGAAAACCGCGAAAGCAACAAGTCCAGGAATGCAAAGGTTGAGACTAACTCCACCAACGAAACTGAAAAAGACACAAGTGCATATGCCCAATTGACCAACAGGAAAGAATCAAGAAACGGGAACGAGAAGATTTGTGGTGACAGCATTCTTACAAGTGATGCTGTTGATGGAAGGAAAGCAAACGAAACACTCCAACACTGCATGTATCCTGTAGCTTTGCAGTTCGAGTTTGGACGACCTAATCGGAACCTTGAGAGGGAATATGTCTGCTGCCCCATGATCATTTCAGATTTCCCAATGGCTGCAGAACAGGAATCCGGGGCTTATTCCAGTGACACCATAGCAGACGTGTGCCCGGTAACTGGTATCGAGGAATGTCGAAAGCGCATAGAGTTTTCATCAGAAGATTTCTCCAGCAACAATGTTCCGGGTATCGCAAGATCCTCATCGTCAGATTCTAAGCTGGATATCAGAAAGAATAGCTCTTCAGTAGATCACATTGCACAGAATTATGAGGCTAATTTAGCCGGTTCTTCCACAGGCACAGATCCTTCTAGAAGGATAAGCTCCTCAGTTGACAGTATAGATCCTCGCTGGGAGACATTCGTTCCGCAACCCACCAGAGAGGCTTTGCTCCAACAACGCTTTTGTTACGAGAGAGACAATCTCCGGCATGGCAGTAGCAATTATTGCAGACAAATGCAGACCTCAGGGGTTAGTGCCGTCCCACAAGCAAACATCCAAGATCCAAAAAAGCCAATGAGTGTCTGGGTGCCATTACCGCCCACGATGGATGCTCAAATGACAGAAATGCACACCAATACGAGCATACCGACCCCTACAATTCAGGCCATACCCCAAACAACGGAGAATATAAGCAATCCGGAACACAACAGTCCACTGGAGGAACAATATACCATTTACCGGAAAACAGTGGAATATTTTATTGACCCTGACCTTGGATTTCCACCTCCATTCCACCTCATTGCGGACGACTCTTCAGGGCCAGGTTCAGCGGACAGCCTTGGCCAAGAAGAAGCTTGCTGTGGAATGAACAGAGAGCAAACCACGTCCAGTAAAAATGCTTCTTCAGAACTGGGTAATCCTTGCCAGAATCACACAGCCTCGTGGAGACGTGTCCGGTCACTAGGTTGCAGTAGCAGGTGTCCAGCGCCATGTCGTGTATCCCAGGCCGGACATGGTGCACACACGGCATCATCTAAATCACCACGTAAAACGGCTCCTTTTCCAGAAAGAAAGCAGACCATTGCGTCCCAAGTGCCCAATGCCGCCAAAGCAAAACTCAAAGGCGAAAGCACAGCAGAAAGTCATGATGGTGTGTGCGGGCAAAGTACTTTCTGCTGCAGTCAGAACGTGGCCAGCGGAATTTTGAAATGTGAATGCTTTCCTGCGAGTCATGAAGGTGTGTCCGAACAGAGAATCGTATGCTGTGGCCCTGAGCGTGTCCAGCAAGCGATGGGTGTGGGCCTACATGCCCACCATAATGTGGCCCAACACTGTATCCAGCAGCAACACGCCAAAGAAAAGGAGAGGCTGAAGAAGAAAATACACAATCTTAAGGTAAGCCACAAACGCAGAACTTTTCTCAAATAATAACGATACCGTCGTCTTCTAAGAAAATTCAAAAGTCTATAGAAAATAAATTTGTAAATGAGACTAAACTTAATCTCAGCTATGATAGTGCAAATAGTGGAATTACAAAATCAGTTTCAAGCATGGTACATAGAATAATATTAAAATCAGTTAACATCAATATTGTAAAAATGTGAAATGCATATGCGGTGAATCTATTTCTCTGAAACATGTATTACTTCAATGCAGTGATATTCGTCCATTTTTGCCAACTGATGTTCATATTATCGATCCCTTTGATAACATAAGTTTTGATGTGAGCGTTAGATCGATTGATTCTCCAGTGGCTCAGTTAATATAATTAGGTTTGTATAGTTGTGTACGTATGTGGTACGATGTGAGTGACTGAATGCGTACGTCTTATCATCTCGATGAAAATCCTATCCTATCCCCTAACTCTGAGGTCGTTGAGGCACCAAAGATGATCGTTTAACCAGCGTACACCATCTTTCTCTGTCCTCAGCAACCCTGATGGCTTCGCTCAATGTCAAGCCAGTCCATTCTCGAATGTTGCCCTCCCACCTCTTTTTCGGTCTCCCTTTTCTTTTACCTCCTTGCACTGTGCCTTGCAGGATGGTCTTTGCAAGGCCTGATGATCTGGTGACGTGGCCATACAATCGGAGATTCCGTTTCTTCACCACTGAGAGCAGGTCATCGTGTTGTCCAATGGCTTGTGTGATGGTCTGTCGGACTTCGTCGTTGGTGATGTGCTGGGTATAGGAAATGCCCAGAAGTCTTCTGTAGTACCTCATCTCCATGTTCTGGTCCATGTTTCGCAAACGTATAGGAAGATGGAGATGACAAGGGAGCGCAGCAGCCTTACTTTGGAATGTAGACTGATGGTCTTGTCTTTCCAAATGGGTTTCAGCCTTGGCATGGCAGCAGTTGTTTGTGCGATGGCTCTGGAGTTGGTGTCGAGCCTCTGTATCAGCTGTTTAAGTTCTTGTTCCTCTCCAGCCAATACATCAATGTCATTCGTGATCTGCAAGAGCATCTGACATTATGCGCTCTAGGAAGATGTTGAAGAATGTTGGAGAGAGTAGGCATCCTTGACGCACACCGATTGTTGTTCTGAACCAGTTTCCAATGGCGTTGTTATGGAGGACTGCACTGGTAGCCTTGTCATTCAGGCTTTTGATGTCTTCAATAGTTTTAGGGCTGATGTTGTACACTCTCATGGTTGCCCACAGAGCTGCATGCCAGACTCGATCAAACGCCTTCTTGAAGTCTACGAACACATGATATAGATGCTATTGGTGCTGTAAGTATTTCTCACAGATTATTCTGAGGTTAAAAATCGGTTCAGTGGTACTTCGCCCGGCCCTGAATCCTGCTTGTTCTTCAGCTATGATTTGTTCAGCTTGGAGTTTCAGCCTGTTGAGTATTATTTTCAGGAGGACCTTGCTGGGATGGCTGATGAGGCTGATGATGCGGTAATTTTCACACTCCTGAAGGTTACCTTTTTTGGGAAGAGTGATGACAAGCGATGAAAAAGAAGTTAATAAAACAACAAAACCAATCAGTAGTGCTTTCCATGTCTTTCTCTTAACGTCATCCTCATCTCCCCCACTCTCTTTTCTCTTTCTTATTCCAGAACCCTTAATTTAAGAGATTATTTTTGGATATTCATTTTTCTGCCACTCTTCATATTGTCTTTGAGAAGGTTTAGCTTTAATCATAACCGGCTTTGAAATAACGATTTTCAGTTCATGGGTAGGCTACAACTAATCCATTTGTTATTGAATATACAGCATATGGAACTTGATTACTGCATTGCGCATAACTTATACGTACATAATTTACATTTTGTAACACGATTTTACTTTGTTGAGGTCTATGCATGGTTGTTCCAAATTAATTATGTTCCATCTCTAATAGAATTAGTTTTATTTCGCCATCATACGGATCATTTTATTGCGGATAGGAACAACAGAAGCAGTTCATCACCCAAGCCAGGACAGATTGTCTGGACATTGTAGAGAAGGAGACGAGGGTAAAAGACACCCAGCTCCTCGAGGAACGAATATCCAAGGCCAAACTGAAAGAAGCAGTAAGATTGCCATGTGCTGCTTTGTGTTGCACACTGTAGTGGTCCATTGTTTACACTTAGCAGAATACTCTCTCTCTCTCTCTCTCTCTCTCTCTCTCTCTCTCTCTCTCTCTCTCTCTCTCTCTCTCTCTCTCTCTCATTGTACCTCTCTCTTTCATTATACTTCATTCGAATACATTCCGTGGAATGATTTAGGGAGTTGTTTGTAAACTTACAAAATAGCAGAACTTCCTCAGGTTCAACTTAGGAAGTAGTTTTTTCAAACCTACTTCTTCAGACCTACATCAGAACAATCTACAAACAACATGGAAGCCATCTTGTCGGTTAGAGATTATGTGACACTCAGTATACATTTGAATGCGCGCGCGGTAATGTTACTATGTAAATAGACGCTCTCACTCTCTCCCTCTCTCTCTCCACGCCCCTCCCCCCCCCCTAATCCTCATCCCCCAAGTAACAACGCTTTGAACACGGTCCAAGAGAAGCAACTTCCTAAACAAAAGGGACTGAAGAAAAATGGTTTGGTATAATTTATGTAACAAATCCTCATGGACCTTGAATCAGCTCAAATTGGTAGATCACCGAGATTCTGTTCCACAAGTCCAGGGTAAACTGCCCCTTTTTTCTGAAATTTAAGCTGAAAGAACTGATAGTTATACACACACTCAACACACTCAGTCAACATGAAACCACCCTGCCCTAACCACGCCATTGTGCATTGCCCACCTTTTCCTGAAATTCAAGCCGAAAGAACTAATAATCTTACACACCCAACAACACACTCGGTCAGCATGAAACCACCCTCTCCTAACCACGCAACTCCCACAAAGCCATCCGCTTTCAGTGCAAAAACACACTTTTAACCGATCAGTTATTGCAGATGAAACACAAAGGTATCAGTTGAACTGGTTGAACGGAACACATTTAAAGGAAGTAAGACAGTGTAGGCTATATTATATGATACATACCTTCTGTCTTATCTATCTCTCTATGTATGTATTATCTCTCTATGTATGTATGTATGTATGTATGTATCTATCTGTCTGTCTGTCTGTCTGTCTGTCTGTCTGTCTATCTATCTATCTATCTATCTATCTATCTATCTATCTATCTATCTATCTATCTATCTATCTATCTATCTATCTATCTATCGTGCTCTGGTGTTGTAGTACCTTTTCATAGCGACCGATTAGGATAAAGGAAAAAAATCATTTCATTATTGATGATTTTGCAGATTACGATAGTGTTCATGGAAACTAAATAACATTGCTTGTTGCCTTACATTTAACAGGTCATAGCATTGCAGAAACAGCTACATGAAATGGAACGTGATTCATGGCAAAAACAGATGGACAGACAGATCGCTCAGCAGTAGGTTATCTTTACTTCGGGTTTGCCTTCGACAAAAATTCGTACTGAAATCTTTGCACTCCAAGAGGCTAATTAGTTGTATTGCCCTCTCATAATTATCTTTCTTTATTTTATGAGCAGACCCGTCAATGTAAAGCATAATTATCTGTGTTTGATAACCAGTCAATACCTCAGTAATAAATTATTTGTTTTGATAACCCGGGAGTAATACATGTGTGGCGGAATTGGAGGCGTCAATTCACCCTTGGGAGAGATTGTTTGTTGGTTAACGCGGGAGTCAAATACTCTCTTGTAACCGAGCGGAGTATTTAACTCCCGCCTCTCGGCCACCATCTTGAGAACACGGCCCATCTCGAACTGTATTTACATTTATCCCTCGTAAGAGAGACATTAAAATTGTTGCCTTGCAAGGCGGGGAAGGATGTTGATAGTAAACCGAACTGCCGGCTACTAGTTCCACGACATTCTCTGCAGGCACAAGTATATCAACTAACAAGTTAGTATCTCGTATTGCCCCAAGTCGACGTGCGGTGGTCCCGTTGCCATTGGTTTTAGCCACAAGCTGAGACGGGAATATCCCAAACCTAAAAATAGAATAGAGAATTCTGGGAAATCTGTTCTCGCTGAAATGAAACGAAAGTTGGGAGAGGAACTGCATATTTCTGGTAGTGAACAAAGGCAGAAATTTGTCAGCAGTATTATCAGCGATGGAGTTATAATGGACGAAGTGCTTCATACCTATGAGATTGCCTTTGCTGGAGCAAAGAAACTATTTAAAGAAGGATTTGGCCGACGTCATTTCAGAAAAGCATTTCCCTACCCATAATTCCCCTGGGTTTTGAAGTTTCTAAAAAGTTATTTCAGGCCGATGACGCTCTATGGAGCGAAAAGCATGTAAAGGGAAGCAACCGGTTGTACGCGCACGTCGATAGAGACATAGAAGAGAGATACTAACTTGTTAGTTGATATACTTGTGCTGCAGGTACTAGGTCACTGACACTGACCTGCATAAAATGCCTGCCGACAATGTAGTCCTGCTCACCACCAAAAGCAGAAGACGAAAGGTCAAGAGGGGAAAACATATGTTGTGTAACCTTGTCCTGCATAACCCAATGGCCACATCAAAGGATTATGCACAGCAGGAGCCACCCAAGGCTAGACGAATTTTAAAGAACAAGGAAGGTAGACAATATCTCCGAAGCGTGAACAGTTGTCTCCCATTCCGCCACACATGAATACTAATATTCTTTTTGATTCTGTCTGTGTCGGTAACAGTGACAGTTTACCACTGATTATTTTACTTTGATAAGATGATTATAACAATTAAATGTCGGTTAGGGTGATGGTGTTGGTGCTGCTGCTGATAATGGAGGTGGTGGTGATGATGGTGATGATAATGATGACGATGGATGTGATGATGATAATGATTTGTTTTGGTTTTATGTTGCTATTCAGAAATTTGGTCCATGAGAGGACTCGCCTCGAATGTCATTTGAACGAAACAGAGAAGCAGGCACATTCACTAAAAGCTGAAAGAGAGGTAGGTACAAACGTACCGACAGCACGAGAAGAAAAAGAGAGAGAGAGAGAGAGCGAGAGAGAGAGAGAGAGAGAGAGAGAGAGAGCGAGAGAGAGAGAGCGAGAGAGAGAGAGAGAGAGAGAGAGAGAGAGAGAGAGAGAGAGAGAGAGAGAGAGAGAGAGAGAGAGAGAGCGATGCATTTGAACTGTTTCACAAAACAATAGTTAATCAGCACAACAGAGTAACAGAGAAACAGTACGGTTACATTAATAAATCTGGATGCCATTGCTTTCTTTTCCGCGAAAGGACTTTGATCTATGCACGTCTGTCAACTATACATTATATTACTTCTTCTTCTTCTTCTTGCCTCCTTTCTAAATATAATTTTGTTCTTTCTTGGACTTCTGTTGAGAAGCATTGTTTTGTTTTATTGTGTTTTGTCAGCCTGACGAAAATCTTAGCTGGAAAATTTGCATTGTGTGGTTTTGTCTTGTCATACTTAGCATTCTTTTGCTTTTTGTATACATCTCTTTCTCATTAATGTATTCATATGAAGTTTTTTTCTGTCTAAAAACGTTATATTGATTAACCTATGGTTTCCTTTACTATTTGAGATTAAATTGCAGGTACGGGATCACGTTCTTGGTAATATCATTATTATATTATGTGCGATATTTAAATCTATAGGATTTGGTATCCAAAATGGAAGACGTGAAACAGACAAAAGCGGCTTTGGAAGCAGAGGTGAACTTTGTTACAATTTAGCCTAGTTAATTTCCTGTGAACAGATCAAACTAGTAAACGATTTTAATTGCAAATTGATGATGATGGTTAATGATGATCGATGATGATGATGGTCATCATTAATAACCATCATCAATCATCATTGATAAATGATCAATGATGATTGATGATGGTTAATGATGATGATTGATGATAATGACGATGATGATGCTGACGACGACGATGATAGTGATTGATGATGAAGGATTCTGGACACGCGCATTTTCCCCAGGCGGACATAATCATATCTACTGAGAAGACGGAAATAAATATATATTTTCCTTTGAAACTTTTATTGATTGCATCCATTATATCATTACTCACAGGCCCAGAGCACTTACGTAGGCATCCATTATCATTATTAGTCGCAGAGCACTTGCTCAATATACTCTATTCCCAAGGCGTTATTCTTTAGTACTTCCGTTTCAGCCACTGCCCTCAAACAAACGTCTTTCCCACACTTCAAGCTAAAACGGAGTGTTCCGACGAATCCCAAACACTCATAGCAACACATTTAAATCACTTTAAAACGATGTCAGCTCCAAATCCACTTCCAATTTATTCCAAAACGAAGTCACAAATGTAGGTCCGAGTCCACCCATAATTGTGGGCCACACGCTTAATTCCTGCAAACCCACGCGGCGCTGTGATTGGTCCACACCACAGCGCCTGCCAAGGGCGGACTAATCTATGATCGTTGTCGACTTTTGAGAGTACGAAATTACGTCAAATTAGAACTAATAAATAATTATTAAAGTATTTTCAATAGCGTGTACTTCGACCAATCACGGTGCCGGCGCCGAATAGACCTGAATTTGTGGCTGCATTTTGGATGAAATTCGCAGTAGTTTGGAGCTGACATCATTTTAAGTGATACGAATGTGTTGCTAGGAATGTTTGTGAATCGTCGGCACTTTCCGTTTGAGTTTTAAGTGGACACAAAAGATAGAAAAGGCATTTGTTTGGGGCAGTCGCTGAAACGGAAATAGTGAGTAAAAGACTTTGGTTAAGGCACGGCCACATTTCTGTTACGCACCCGGCCATAGTTGTGTTACGCGTATGATATCCTTATATAATTCCTTCGGTATTTCTTCTGCAAAAATACGCAAGCCGGGCTTACGAGGACCAATCAGAAGCGAGAGTGTGACGTCACGAGTTTAGAGTTCAACCTAAACTCCTCCCACACGCATGATTACAGGCAACAAATGTTGCTTGCTACACACGACTTGGCGAGCTAAGGCAGTTGAATTCACTTGTTGCGTGTCGATCTAAGTAAAGTTGTTTCATATTATAGTCAAATCATGAAAGAATACATTACATCGTCATAAAAAGTGCCTAGTTGTAGTGAAATCACACAGCTACACACGTTTATAAATTCGAACCGAGCCGTGATAAACATTGCGCCAAAATCTCCGACCCAATGCATAATCTGTAAAACGTAAGCCAAATGTGGCCACTAAACTCATAAGGTGTGGCCACCCGTCAAAATTCCGGCCCCTGAAAAATCTCTTAACCCAATGCATAAGCCGGAAAACGTAAGCCAAATGTGGCCACTACTTTAATAAGCAGTGGTATTGAAATTTACAAAGATGAAAAAAGAGGCTTCGGAGCCTGTGCATTGCTAAGAGAGGGAGGAAACCCGAGTGTCCCTGTAATGTAGTTCTTCCATATGAAAGGAATAGAACCTACAACCTTCAATACTGGAAACTATAGAGCTCTAACCAATTGAATAATAAATAAATAAATAATACAATAACATAAAATAAATAAATAAATGAATAATAAAATTAAACAAAATAAAATAAAATAAATAAATGACATTTGCCTATTACCCCAAGCATTTTGCTGTCAGTTTTAAAGAGGTTTTTGGAATAGGGAACTACCCTATTTGGAAGCATTATTGCATTGCTTTAAAGTTATTCAATGAGTTCGTTCATGCGAAATCACAATGAGAATCATTTGATGTAAATGCTTGCATTTTTCTGAATCTGTTGGTAAATAGTTCCTTACCCTCTTTGTTAAGTTCTGCAATTATTTTATTTTAAAGTAGAGCACTTTTCCCCCGAATCTAATGTTTAGAATCCATTACATCGTCCTTTGTATTAAAAAAAAATACCCCAACAAAAACAGTTTTTATTACCGTAATAAATTATTTGTGTAGCTAATAGAAGCAAGATTTGAAACGAGAGAGAAGGAGTTGATGAGCACCCACCGTGCAGCCCAGCTGGACAGCTTCAAGACACTGATGGAAATAACCCAGGAAAAATACCAGGAACAAAAGGTTTGTTACAAACACTAGAACGAGCACGAAGACTATGGATGAATGGGTATAGCCGAACATTTGGCCCACACTGAAGAGCTTAGAAGCAAACTATAATCAACCTCTTTGATTGAGAGATGGAGGGCAGGGTAGTGGGAGGAGAAAGGGGAAGGATGGTCGGAGGTTGAAAGGGGAGGGATAGGGTTGGAGTAACTTGAATAAAGGGGTCAAAGGAAGTGAGCAATTACTGACCTCGGCAAAGTATTAAAATATTTTACGTCCACCAGTTTCAAGTGCCCTGAAAACGAACTATTTTCTTCTCATTAGCTCCTGGATGGAAACTAAAATTGAACGAATAAACTAGTATTTGGCCAAATCAAACTTTGTTTTTTACAATCTGTTCGTGATCAACAAGAAAGCTTGCATTCTGTGTGATAATGGTCTCGCTGTTTCAGGGAAATGCATCAAGATTGCAGGAACAATTTGATGAAGTCACGAAACGGTGAGATTCATGTCTTCGTCTTCTCCTTCCTCCCCAAATTCTCTCCTCTTCCTCCTACTTCTCCTCCTCCTCCTCCTCCTCTACCTCATCCTCATCCTACTGCTGTTGCTGTTTCTTAATTGTTCCTAGATATACGTTGATGTGCGGCAGGCACAGCGCCGTTCTGTTATACACAGAACGCTGGGCAATATGAGCTTGTAGTTCTTTCCCCAACCCTTCCAAAAAGTGGCCTCTTATTATTTAGTTATTTATTGAAATACGTTTTGATTATTATTATTTAGTTATTTATTGAAATACGTTTTGATTATTTGTTTGTTTTCGTTGGGTTTTTATTTTATTTAGGAACTGGTTGTCACCCGTTGGGTGATTTTTTTTTTCTTTATTTCAATTTTGGATTTTGAATTATGTCAGTCACCCTTTTGAGCGAAATTTGGGTTGCCTTCTTAGCGAATACACACAGCAAATGAATTGCAGTGTCACCCAGGACGATGGGAATATAACCGCAGTGTTTGCATAGTTTAAATTCACTTTGTGGTGTGTTTTGTATAGGCTGGACGAGAAGGTGAAGGAGTCTGAAAAGCTGAAGGTACAACTGTCCAATGCCAAAACCGCCTTGACCAAACGACAACTGCTGGTGAAAAAACTGAAAGCGGAGCAGAAGGAACTCAAGGAAAAGTACCAAAAGGTGAAACAACTATATTAGTGGATGCTTTTGTAATGAGCATCGCCACCACCATCATCATCATCATCATCATCATCATCATCATCATCATCATCATCATCATCATCATCATCATCATCATCATCATCATCATCATCATCATCATCGACGTCGTCAACAACAACTTCCATTTCTTCATCGTCTTTTTCTTTTTCTCCACCTCGTTCTGCTTCTCAACATCACGTTGTGACAACATCAGTTCAGTCTTGGAGACGAAGGACGCGGGCGTCATGACGGGCCTGTTTTGCAACCAAAGAGTAAGGCTTGCTGTTGGGCACGCACGCACGCACGTACGTACGCATCCACTCCTCCTCCCTCCCCCCTCTCTACCCACCATCCTTCACCTTCCCTTCACACACAAGTAGTCTTGATCTTAAAAATAATTATTCTTCTTGAATCCTATCCTATCCTATCCCGTAACTCGGAGGTCGTAGGGGCACCACAGATGATCGTTTAACCAGCGTACTCCATCTTTCCCTGTCCTCAGCAACCCTGATTGTTTCGCTCAGTGTCAAACCAGTCCATTCTCGAATGTTGTCCTCCCACCTCTTTTTCTGTCTCCCTCTTCTTCTACCTCCTTGCACTGTGCCTTGCAGGATGGTCTTTGCAAGACCTGATGATCTGGTGAGGGGGCCATACCATCGGAGTTTTGGTTTTTTCACCCCTGTGAGCAGGTCATCGTGTTGTCCAATGGCTTGTTTGATGGTTTGTCGGACTTCGTCGTTGGTGATGTGCTGGGTATAGGAAATGCCCAGAAGTCTTCTGTAGCACCTCATCTCCATGCTTTGTATTCTTCGTTGGAGATCTGCTGAGAGGGTCCATGTTTCGCAAGCATATAGGAAGATGGAGATGACAAGGGAGCGCAGCAGCCTTACCTTGGAATGTAGACTGATGGTCCTGTCTTTCCAAATGGGCTTCAACCTCGCCAGGGCAGCAGTTTTTTTTGCGACCCTGGAGAGGACTTCATGTCGGGACCCATTGTCTGATACAATGGCTCCTAAATATTTGAAGCTATGCACACTGTGTTGAGGGATTGGCCTTGGACATTGATGTCCGTGTTGATGCCATTGGTGTTGTTGGTCATCATTTTGGTCTTCTCTGCACTTATTTCCATTCCATAAGCTCTGGAGGTTGTGTCAAGCCTCTGTACCAGCTGTTCAAGTTCTTGTTCCTCTCCAGCCAATCCATCAGTGTCATCCGCAAAACGAAGGTTGGAGATTGCTGTTTCCCCTGTGCTGACTGTGCCTTTGTGATCTGCAAGGGCATCTGACATGATGCGCTCTTGGAAGATGTTGAAGAGTGTTGGAGAGAGTAGGCATCCATGACGCACACCGATTGTTGTTCTGAACCAGTTTCCAATGGCGCTGTTGTGGAGGATTTCACTGGTAGCCTTGTCATACAGGCTTTCGATGACTTCAATAATTTTAGGGCTGATGTTGTACACACTCATGGTTGCCCATAGAGCTGCATGCCACACTCGGTCAAACGCCTTTTTGAAGTCTACGAACACATGGTATAGATGTTGTTGGTGCTGTAGGTATTTCTCGTAGATTATTCTGAGGTTGAAAATCTGTTCAGTGGTACTTCGCCCTGCCCTGAATCCTGCTTGCTCTTCAGCTATGATTTGTTCAGCTTGGGGTTTCAACCTGTTGTGTATTATTTTCAGGAGGACCTTGCTGGGATGGCTGATGGTGCGGTAATTAAATTTTCACATTCCTGAAGGTTACCTTTTTTGGGAAGAGTGATGACAAGCAACTGGGTCCATGGTGTAGGCCACTCCCCACTCTGCCAGATCTTGTTACAGATACTGGTGAGTGCGTCAATCATCGCTTCTCCTCCTGCTTGAAGCAGTTCCGCGGGTATGTTGTCCACTCCCGCTGACTTCCCCTTCTTCAGCGATTGCACTGCTGCCTCAACTTCTTCTCGGAGAATTGGGAGGATTTCTTCTTCTTCTGTGTTCTCTGCACATGCTAAAACTGATGGGTCTCCGTTTGGTGTGTGGTTGTAAAGGTCAGAGTAGTACTCTGTCCATCAGTCCAAGACTTCTTGTTCTTCTGTAAGGCATGTGCCAGACTTGCTTTGGATCGTGGAGACCTTGGGCTGTTTAACACTTGTCAGCCGCTTCACAGTCTGGTAGCCTAGGCCTTCTTGCTGTTGTTCTTGTTCAGACTGTTCTCTATTTCCTGGCACTGATCTTCTATCCAGTTCTCCTTTGCAGTGCGCATGCCTTTTTGGATGTCATTGTTGATTTTTCGGTAGGCATCAGCTCCCTGTGAGGTGTTCTTTTTCTTTTTCATCTCTCTTCGTTTATCACACAAGTCCAAAAGTTCACAGCTTAATTTCAGAATATTTCATAATAATATAATTTCATAAAAGATCCACAGCTTAATTTCTTCTTTGGCCGGTGCTTTCCAAGGATCTCCGTGGCGGCATCTGTCACAGCTAAGTTGAAGGTACATGTAGTGGTCATGGTGTTGACATCTACTTCACCAGCTCCCAAAATGAGCAGTGGTGCAAATTTACCTCCAATTGTGGCCTGAAATATGTCTGCCCCCTCCGGGTCTTGCAGTTTGTCCAGGTCGATCTTCAGTCTAGTGCACTTTGCTTGAATAATCAAGATAAATGTTTCATTTAATAATTTATTTATTTATTACTGATATAATTTATTACTCCAAATTCAGGGCTTTGCAAGATGTGAAGCAACACAAACTGTTTATCTTTTACAGGAGCAGTCTGTCTCGAAAGCAGCGGCGAGAGATAATAAATGTGCCGAGGACAAATTGAACGAAGAGACGAATAAGTAAGCTCAGAAAATATTTTTATTTTTTAACATCGGTAGGGATCTTTCAATTTGCGACAGCGAAACCAACAAGGAAAAACCCAAATTCTTGAGATAATATTAGGAGCATGTACGTCGATTCGCGCATCTTTTTGAGCATTAATAATTGTATTATTACGCAAAGATACGGAATAAAATGTTAAAGGCAAATTTCGATAGTTAGCGTTAGGATTACAGTTCGTTAGAATTTGAATTAGGGTTACGGCTAGTGTTAGGATTAACTGGAACCCTAGGCCTAGACCAGACCAATTTTCTCGAGCAGAATTTCGGTTTTTTAACCTTCAACTGCAAATGAATAAATCGGGCTGCTTCCCTTTGACTGAAATTGGTATGAGTGTTCCAAGCTGGCATTACAATGTAATTGAATGACTTTTGGTTTAGAGATTAGTGCAGACGTCACCATCATGGAGGCTTTACAATACTTGGTAGAATGCTACAACAACTCGTTCTTTTATCTTGCAAGTAATTTTAATAACAAAAAATTAATACGCCAAACTAGGAACAATGATGATACTTTTGAAAAATTGGCGCTAATCGACACACGATAATTAGTTTACAACATGTCATAACCCTTTCGTGGAAATGTTATTACAGGCGATAGACAGCCAGTCTAACGCTAGGCTGTGTCCAATTCGATGATGTGTAGTAATGCAATGAGTAATTTATTTGAAACCAATGATAATGATGTAGTTATACTAATAATGAAAATACGGCATATCCACGGAAGACATTCTTCCCGCGTACCTTCCCTGAGTGGAACTCTGCCCGAAGCTGTGTCTCTGTAGAGACCCTGACCTCATTCTGGGCAAGGGTGGCTCCACCTCCAATAGAACCATCCAGAAACCCCTTCTTCCACCTCTCCTCCCCTAAATCCTGAATTCCTAACGATGAACACTGTATATATTCTCGCGATTGTTCTATCCCCAGTTCAGCAACCCCCATTAAGAGTAGTACATATCTTCAACAAATTGAAGTTGTCTATTACCAAGTGGAAGAAGAAGAAGAGAAAAACGATGATGATGATGATGATGATGATGATGATAATGATGGTAACCATAGCAACGTCAACTGAAAAAAAGAAGTTCACAATAAAAAACTAAGAGATAGATGTTAGATGGGAAAATTGTCACGAAGAAAAAAAAAAAAAGAGGAGAAGAGACGATCCAAAAAGTATTAAAATGGAGAAGATAGATGAAGACGATGGTACCGTTTTTTTTTCGTTCTATGTGAGCTCTGCTTGTGATTACCAGATAGGCTTTATCCATATTAAGTCAATATGACTTTAATTTTCCGTCTATGCGTTCTCTAATTTCATAGGCTGGCAAGCCTGAAAGCTGCAGTAGACCTACAGAACAAGCGCCTTCTGAAGTTCCGCACTAAGATGGAGGTACCACATACAATTTCATGAATTTTTGCTCTCTCTCTCTCTCTATATATATATAGAGCGCACTTTCCATCAAAGAACTGCTTAAGGCACTGGATGTAATAATACTGTATGCTGTATATATGTATGATTTAATGTGCCCAAAATAGATGCCGAAATGGAGGTCAAACTTACGTCGGCCAAAACCTAAGTCAAAGTGACACACTTAGAAGTCTGCAAGATCGAAGATGAAATTTAATAATAGAAAAAGGAACATCAAAATACTAGTATGGTCCCGCGAGCTCGCACCACCTTTCCACCCCCCCCCCCCCCAAGAGTTGTTGTTGTTGTTGTTGTTGTTGTTGTTGTTGTTGTTGTTGTTGTTGTTGCTGTTGTTGTTGGTGATGATGTCTTGTATAGGGCGACCATACACGTCAGCAGACTTGCTTCTTGCGCATGCAGGGGAAAACAACAAGAGCGAGAGAGAGGGTGGGGGTGGCCTGGGGAGGGAAAGTGAGGGAGATGGGGGAGAGAAGAGAGAGATGTCACTTTTATTTTACCTTGTGTAGACATTGGACCCCAGCCGCATACAACAGCAGTTTGAGATCCGCTACAGAACGCAGATAGAGCTAGTCTTGCGTCAGGTTCACAATCTTATGGACTACCGTTCTGCCAGGGCAGAAGGGGATGAGATGACACAGCAGCAACTGGATTTTCGCCAGCGTGTGCACGATGCAAATGTCCAGGTATAAGATAGAGAAACAGCACTATCTCAGCGTGTTGATTGTTGCTCTACATTACACAGGATTAAAAAAAAGAAAGCTTTCAAAACGTGTCTCCATGGCAGGAGTTTTGTGCACACCATACGCAAAATTCTCTCCATGCTCTTAACAAGTCTTAACGTTTGTCTTGATACTTTATTGCGATCACATATGAATATATAATATCTTTGTATTTTTTTTATAGGAAAGTTACAGTTTTGAATCAATAAATGTGATGATGATGATGATGAGATGATGATGATGATGATGATGATTTTTGACCCGCATTCATAGCAATTTGAGCCTATGTACTTACACACACCCCTTGTCCCCTCTTCCCCCCCTCCCCTCCCTCTCTCCAATGCCAAAAATGACATATAATTTTTTTTTGGAAGGGGGGGGGGAGGGAGGAGGGGAGAGTGAAGGTGGTTGTGTGAGGGGTCCGCCTGTCAGTCCTCTGTTCCACTGTGCAAAACTTTAAAGTGTCAAAGTACTCGGAACCTATTTGATGTACGACAAGAAACTGGTAGGATGGTTTATATTCATAAGACCTTGAAAATGATTAATGAATGTATTACTTCACTTCAAGGTCAAGATAAGAGGGTCAACAAATGTTAGTCAAAAACTGACAATTTTTCAGAAAATTTATCTTTTCCACTAAGCTATTTTTATTGAACTAATGATTGTTTGAGGCATGATAGGTATCAATGAGACACACATACTATGCACATTTGGTTAACCTCGCTCTATGGTCAAGGTCTCTAGAGCTGTCCGAAGTCGGCTCGTATAGGTTGAAGTGACCTTGACCCTAAACTATTAGAGTTCAAACTTGTTGTATTTAGAGATAATAGGTCTAGATTAATCTTTCATATTTATTATTTCTTTGTGTATCTGGGCGAAAGTCTTCTACACAGAAGTTACCGGCCAGGACGGAGGAACCTCATGTTACTACAGGTTCAACGACCACGTGCTCGGGGTCAAGGCGAGCCACACTGTATTTGTGGATATCGGCTGTGGCCAACAGCCTGGAGAGGATTGGGCCCTGCCAAGGCCTTTTTTAGCCCAAGACACTGCATGATGAAAACAACCATTCACTCCATACCGGATCGGTCGTCGCCGGGGTCACCAAGGACCGTGCCTTCGTTGGCCACCAGGACGGAGGTGATAAGTGTGCTACTGATGGACAACTTAGAAAGATCCGCACCAGAAATAACATCGTCATAGGAACATGGAATGTCAGGACCCTAACTGCGGATGGAAAATTAGAAGAACTGGCCCACGAGATGGACCACTATTGATGGAACATTTTAGGTATCAGCGAACTGAGCTGGAAAGGCCTAGGTGAAACAACGACCGACAAAGGCCACAAGCTTAATTTCAGCGGGAGATATGACAGGCACGAACACATCGTTGGATTCTTGGTTCACAAGGACATTATCGCCACTGTCATGGGTTGCCGCCCAGTCTCCAGTAGGCTCATTACCATCCGTCTGAGAGCAGCCCCTTTCAACATCACCATCATCCAGGTCTATGCCCCATCAGACTATGACGACAGCGAAGTGGAGAATTTCAATGAAAATCTACAGGCTGTCCTTGACCAAGTACCAAAGAAGGACATAATCATAGTGCAAGGCGACTGGAATGCCAAGGTTGGCCAAGATGCGCACCACAGCTGGGGAGACACATGTAGACCCAACTGCAACAACGAGACAAGTGACAGAGGTCTGAGACTCTTAGAATTTGCCAGATACAACAATCTGATACTGGCAAACACGCGTGGTCTCCACAAAAATTCCGGACGATGGACATGGCGCAGTCCCGGTGGGGAGCATCACAACCAGATCGACTACATCATGGTCAAGAAACGCTTCAGATCAAGCATCAACATTGACAGGACACGCACTTTTCCAGGAGCAGATATCGGAAGTGACCACGATCTCGTGATGATGTCTTTCCGGCTCCACTTGTGTCACAAGATCATTAAGAGGCTAGTTTGGACACTGCAGTAAGGCTTCACGCCTCTAAAAGTTCATCCTTCTTTGGCCTTTGTAACTTAAATTCGAGGCCTAGCAGACGACAAAAGTTAGGATTGTCCTAAGCATATGTGGGGAAAATTTTCGCTAGGTAGGCCGTGACATAATCCAGCTGACATATATCCATCAGCCCCCGCGAGGGTGCAAAGGATTATGGGATATCGCGGGCTTTAGCTTGGCACACCGTTAACGTCAGTCTTTGTCTAAACCGCACCCGAGAAGGACAAACGCGCTGAAAGTTCTCTCTCAGAAGACTACGCAGGTGACAGGTGAAATCCATTCAATCCAGTATAGCCATAGCTTGACATAGTCAAAAAAACTACCAGGCTTGGTCCGCGGCAGGAGATAGACCCCACTGAGAGTCATCCCGGACACGCTGCCTACACTTGAGCAGCGAGCACTGAGCTCCAATAGCTCAATAGTCAACAAACGAGACAAGGAGAAAAAAGCACCGCACCTCGATGATACAGCTAAGTGCCATAGAAAAAGTGCACAACACTGATCTATACTAGGGACTGTGCGGTAGTCCACTCTTCCAGAAAAAGAACATAAGGCAAAACAAGAACAAAGCCCAGGGATGACACAGTAGCAAGTATCGAGAACAGTAGCAGAATAGATCCATCAAAGATCTAACCTTTCTCCGAACCACTCGAAGTGACTTTTGGACTGTTAAGTTAATCCTAGTTATATTACGTTTTGGACACTTAAGTTAATGTAGTGATTAGATAATTAGATATAGAGTAGAGGAAATAAATGTGTGATATTTACTGTTAACAAGTGGCTGGACTACCTATGATTCATAGCCATGCGAGAGCTAGAGTGTCAATGAATCTTTTAACACGTTTCTCCCTAACTCTGTAACCCCATCCTCACACAGACCGGACCAAAACTAAAAATGTATTAAGATTAGTCATAGGTCGATCTAACTAGCCGATCCCCGCCGACGAAAGACGAGTGGGTAATAGCAGTCCATAGTGCAGGGCCCAGCAACAATAGAACCCACCGTCACAGCTTGAAGAGAGTAAACACAGCAAAGCGCACTAGACTGAAGTTCGACCTGGACAAACTGCAAGACCTGGAGGTGGCAGAAATATTTGAGGCCACAATTGGAGAGAAATTTGCACACTACTCATTTTGGGAGCTAGTGAAGTAGATGTCAACACCATGACCACCACCTTCAACACAGCTGTGACAGATGCGGCCATTGAGATCCTTGGCAAGGTCCGGCCAAAGAAGAAGCCATGGATCACACCTGAACTTTTGGACCTGTGTGATAAATGAAGAGAGATGAAAAAGAAAAAGAACACCTCACAGGGAGCTGAAGCCTACCGAAAAATCAACAGTGACATCTGAAAAGGCATGCGCACAGCAAAGGAGAATTGGATAGAAGATCAATGCCAGGAAATAGAGAACAGTCTGAACAAGAACAATAGCAAGAAGGCCTACCAGACTGCAAAACGGCTGCCAAGTGTTAAACAGCCCAAGATCTCCACGATCCAAAGCAAGTCTGGCATATGCCTTACAGAAGAACAAGAAGTCTTGGACAGATGGACAAAGTACTGCTCTGACCTTTACAACCACACACCAAACGGAAACCCATTAGTTCTAGCATGTCCCGAGAACAGAGAAGAAGAAGAAATCCTCCAAATTCTTCGAGAAGAAGTTGAGGCAGCAGTGCATTCGCTGAAGAAAGGGAAGTCAGCGGGAGTGGACAACATACCTGCGGAACTGCTTCCAGCAGGAGGAGAAGCGATGATTGACGCCCTCACCATTATTTGTAACAAGATCTGGCAGAATGGGGAGTGGCCTACACCATGGACCCAGTCGCTTGTCATCACTCTTCCAAAAAAGGTAATCTTCAAGAGTGTGAAAATTACCGCACCATCAGCCTCATCCGCCATCCCAACAAGGTCCTCCTGAAAATAATACTTAACAGGTTGAAACCCCAAGCTGAACAAATCATAGCTGAAGAACAAGCAGGATTCAGGGCTGGGCGAAGTAACACTGAACAGATTTTCAACATCAGAATAATCTGCGAGAAATACTTACAGCACCAACAACATTTACATCATGTGTTCGTAGACTTCAAGAAGGCATTTGATCGAGTCTGGCATGCAGCTCTGTGGGCAACCATGAGAGTGAACAACATCAGCCCTAAAATTATTGAAGTCCTCAAAAGCCTGTATGACAAGGCTGCTAGTGCAGTCCTCCATAATAGCGCCATCGGAAACTGGTTCAGAATAACAATCGGTGTGCGTCAATGATGCCTACTCTCTCCAACACTCTTCAACATCTTCCTAGAGCGCATCATGTCATATGCCCTTGCAGATCAAGAAGGCACAGTCAGTATAGGGGGTAGAGCAATCGCTAACCTTCGTTTTGCGGATGACATTGATGGATTGGCTGGAGAGGAACAAGAACTTAAACAGCTGGTACAGAGGCTTGACACCACCTCCAGAGCCTACGGAATGGAAATAAGTGCATAGAAGACCAAAATGATGACCAACAACACCAATGGCATCAACGCCGACATCAAAGTCCAAGGCCAGTCCCTCAACACAGTGCATAGCTTCAAATATTTAGGAGCCATTGTATCAGACAATGGGTCACGACAAGAAGTCCTCTCCAGGATCGCACAAACAACTGCTGCCCTGGCAAGGTTGAAGCCCATTTGGAAAGACAAGACCATCAGTATACATTCCAAGGTAAGGCTGCTGCGCTCCCTTGTCATCTCCATCTTCCTATACGCTTGCGAAACATGGACCCTCACAGCACACCTACAACGAAGAATACAAAGCATGGAGATGAGGTGCTACAGAAGACTTCTGGGCATTTCCTATACCCAGCACATTACCAACGACGAAGTCCGAAAGACCATCACACAAGCCATTGGACAACAAGGTGACCTGCTCATAGTGGTGAAGAAACGGAAACTCCGATGGTATGGCCACGTCACCAGATCATCAGACCATGGAAAGACCATCCTGCAAGGCACAGTGCTAGGAGGTAGAAGAAGAGGGAGACCGAAAAAGAGGTGGGAGGACAACTTTTGAGAATGGACTGGCTTGACATTGAACCCATGAGGGTTGCTGAGGACAGAAAGATGGAGTGTGCTGGTTAAATGATCGTCTGTGGTGCCCCAACGACCTTAGGGTTACGGGATAGGATAGGATAGGAAGGCGTTAATCTTGAAGGTCAATGTCATTTTAGGCCTTACAAAAACATTTACACATTTCTCATTGTAAATTGGAATGGCTCTATATTTAACTTATAGTATGCAACAACATTGGGTTATTTGATAATACATGAGCATCAGAGGTCACGTGTAGGTCAGGGTTATCCCAAGGTTAAGATCATTGAAGATCAAGATCATCCCAAGATCACTGATTTGTTGGCGTGATACAACTTTTGCTGTAGTTTATTTGATCGTACGTGTGTGTATTTGGAGCCAGAGTACCCGGTCATTTCAAGGTCAAGAGCATCGAAAGATCAAAGTCGGTATTACTTTGCATTTAATTGCCACCTTTTCATTTCGTTCTTTGCTAGGCACTCATTTTCATGTTAAATATTACAAGTTCTATAAGAAGCATGTGAGTCGTACAGGCTTTACCCTTCTAGTTTATAATAATAATAATAATAATAATAATAATAATAATAATAATAATAATAATAATAATAATAATAATATAATAATGTCACTCAATATACATAAGTTTTATTTTTGGTTCAAGGCATCTGAATACTCAATTTAAATTTTACAAATGAGGCCACCATGATTATGTCACTCGTTTGCACAAGTTCGGTTTTATTTCGGAGGCATAGGTAAAGTCTGAGTACATACTGATTTTAAAACAAATCAATCTAGTACTTTGGGAGAACATTTAATTAGAACAAAACTCCACAAAATGATGACTAACCATGATGACGTCATGTCATCCTCTATGCATAAATATATGTCCTCTGGTAAACATCATTATATGTTCTAACTATGTACCAAGTTTAGGAGAAATCCGTTCATTGGACGGAACGGACTGGCGGAAAGAACCCAAAACAGTATTTCTCCAACTAAAGCTCGGGAGCTAACTAAACATTCTTAAACATAATAACTTTATTTCTCAAGACTCATTTTTATTACTCTGAAGCATCCAATTGTGGTATGAGTAGAATGCATTGCCTTTCAATAATGAAAGTGTGTATTATCAGATTAGCTCTTTTTCTCCTCTTTTAGATGCAGTGCCAACGGAATCAGCAACTGTCCGCACTGACCGAAGCTCTACGTGAAGAAACACGCCTCGTGAATAACGTGTTGAAACAAAACAAACACGTCATAAGTCGCCAACCACCACGTGTACGACCGACAGCTTGTGGTTGCCTTGATCCTCGGCCTATCGCGTCTGTCCCTCGAAGTATGTGCACCTACGTTTCGGGAGCTTGCCCTTGCCTACCCGTTAACAGCCAGGCGATGAGGGAAACACAGACGATGCCAGCGTGGAGCTCTTGTCCTGTGGGTCGAGTTTTCGGTTTAGGCAATCCGCTTAGATATTATGCGTCTCAGCGCAACGTCAAGTCCCATGGCAAGCAAAAACATAAAAAAGATTTGGCTACTTTCAATTTCGCTGAAAGTTTGCAGAACGCGGTCAGGGAGTGTATCGAGAGAACGTTGCCTCACGCACAGCCTCAGAAGGAAGCGGTAGGCTTCAGTTCTGAAGGAGCTGCTTACATCCCCAGGCAAAGCAGTGCCCCTGGCCACTCAACTGCAGAAAAGGCGAAGATGGAAGGTAGATTGGAAGCGCTTAAGGAGAAGATAGCAAGCGCGCCGGAGTCATGTATGATGCCGTGTAACGTGCCGGGCTGTATGTGCCGCTACAGAGGCCGAGCGCAAGCCGTCAAGGCATCGTCCAGGTCATACCTGGCTTCCATCAGGCACTACCACCATCCAGACTATTGTTTTCCACCAATACCTCCGCCCAGAGCCTCTTACTATGACATGCAGTCCCCTAAACATCACGTTTGTCATGAAGCATGTGCAGGACCGTGTGCAGAGCTCTTGAATGCGGAAAAACTGCTGCTTACACCAGCCCCTTACCTTTACCCTCCTGTGAATATAACGACCGACACCCACCTGACCATAACGACGACGTCACAGACAGACTCTGATCGGACATCACAAACATCTGCATCGTGTCAAAGTAACGGGAGGTCTGAGGGTACTGCCAGTGATGTTTGTAAGCGAAAAAAACTTGCATCTGGAGAGTGTACAGAAATACTGGACGTGTCACACACTGTGGATGGTATAAATTTCGACCTGTTAGAGAGAACGTGTTCCGAAGGTTCCATGCCTCAAGATCAAAACAACGGGTCCCCAATGCCCACACACGATGACGACATGCCACACAGCGGTCCTCATATTCATAAACACCGCCACACTTTTCATTGCTATCCCGCTTTTATGGCTCATCAACTAGCCCATGCCACACAGCACGTGAAACAGGGGAATCAACCGAAAGGAGTTTCAGTGTGGAAATACGCTTTCAAATCAGTTTCGGAATCAACGCTTGAGGGAGAATCGAAGAGCACAGATCCTTTTGACTCGAGCCCTTTCGATTCTTCTGGCTTAGAGAGCGTAAAAGCAGTGTCCGATATACATCTACAAGACAGAATAAACGTGGCGGGTCCAAGCAAATGTGCGAGAGGTACAAGTGGAGCCGTCACAACTCAAAACGCAAAACGCCATCATACGTCTTCAGGGTTCAACAATAGTGGTTTGAACAACTCATACATGGAACTTCAGCGTCTCTTGTACGGAGCTCAGTACCAGCCCAGGCTCAAAAATGAAGAAGGCAGACATTCTCATTCCAAGAGACACGTCACAGAATGCTTGCCAGGGCGGTCGTTGCAAAGGCACTATAATAACAGGCAAAACTATGGTTTAACATCGTACTGTCCATCTCCATTAGCTGCCAGTGGCCAAAGATCGCAAATACATTACGCCTATGCCTCCAAACCACCAACTGAGACACTGTGTCTGCCACATTGTTCATATCAAATGGAAAGTAGTGACAGCAACGTTGACAGACCTTGCACGGCGTACCCATACTACATTAACCAAGGAGATTTCCAGTGTGGTACACCTCTCACACACAAATCAGATCAGGTTCATGCTCCAGTACTGCAGAGATCCCCACAGTGTTATACTCAAACAGTTCAGAGACCGGGCCACCTTCATTCACCCATCTTTCAGCCCCAGTTTTATATGCCTGGTGTACAAAGGGAATCCCTGTGTTGCACTGCTGCAGCACAAAGGTGTGTCCCAATCATGCAGAGGCAGTCACAGTGTTGTGCTCCAGTCACCGAGAGATATGATCCGTATTTAACCCCTGCCATGACACAAGGACAAACATCCTGTGCGCGAGTTGTATCACAAGCATGCAAAGGAGAAGGGAAAGCGAACGACCAGTACGACCACAGCTGCATCAGTGTTAACACACATATCGAGATAGACCATGATGGCACAATACACACACAGCACCATGTCGACCCACATCAAGTCGTTGGTAATCGTCAGCAAGAACGGGGACGGCCACGTATGCGTCGTCAGATTAAGCCTAGGACCAGTTCAGGACGCCTAAACGTGGGAAATACAGTGGATAGAAAAGCATCTCGAACACAGAAAGATAACAAGAAACAAAACCAAAGGTTGATCAGGCAAGCTATGAACTCGTTGGAAGAAATTTCCAGCCATTGTCCCCAAGAACCTGGTAATCAGCGGAGTCAGCACAGAGAAGTGATCACTCGCCGTGTGCATACAGTTCAGGAAAGTCACATGCCAGCATCTGCCGGCAGCCTTTCTGACAACCATCCATGGGTGACAGAATACCGTGAGACTGAAATTATCTGCACCAGTGATACAAGTAGGTCTGATGAAATCTCTGCACCAGTTGGGCCAGTCAGTGCATATAAACAGAGTGATAATACATTCGCATCAGTAGGACAGAACAAGCCTCAGAGGAATGTAAAAATTCAGTGCGGAAAGTCTAAGATAGAAGATGCAAGTGCAGAAACAGAAGGAAGCAAAGAGCACGGCCGTAAGCAGGACAAGAAAAGCAAAAGAAGAAACAAATCTGACACAAAGCAAATATCTGCAGGTCCTGGATATACAACTTCCCAGCTGACCACTTTGTTGGAGGTTTTAAACCAGCATATTGGTGGAAGGAGTGGTGAAACACATGGGCAAGTAACAAGTTCCTGGTCTGAGAGCGGGGAGAAACAGTCTGACAGTTCTGAAGTGTCTGACAGCAACAAGGCCGTTGGAACACAGACCACTACAGTCAAGTTAAGGCCTCCAACTGGACGTTCACAGAAAGAGAGCAAGCCTGGCTTCAAGACTGAGGGAACACAATTTAATGAAAAGGCATTCAGGCTGGCTGGCGAGTTGGACAAAGTTGGATCTCAAGCCAAGCAGACTGAAATCATCGCTGATGCAAGTGCACCTGGACACAAAACTGTTGGTACTCGGATTCATGGGTCTCAGGTTTATGAACATGAGGTGGATAGGGTCAAGTCTCAAGGTACCCAATTTGTCGATCCTGTTGAATGTTCTATATCTCAGGTAAGAAAAGAAACCATTACAAGCGAGGTAGACAGAACGGTGTGTAAGGGCACGCAATTTGATGTTGAAAGACAGAGTAGCAAAATGTCAGATGTCACGCAGTTGGATGCAATGACGCAGTGCTTTCCTATAGGCATGGAAGGACTTGTAGACAAGTACATATCCACAGCCACCCAGTATCAGTCTGAGCCTGATAAAAGTGTATCCCATAGAACAGAAAAGGGCGTCCAGTTTAATATGGACATAAAGAACGCTCAAACCTGTAAAGGTGTGCAGTTTAATTGGGGTGAACAGCGGGGTAGTGTTGTTGACAAATCGGTTTGTAAAGGCACACAGTTTGCATCAGATTCACAAAGCTTATCGCAAGACAAAGAATATATTGAAAACCTAAAGCTTAGTGATGGTCGAGATAGCATAGTCGATAAATATGTTTCCAGAGCCACTCAATGTCTTGGCACAGAAATTACACCCGTTCAATGTGTCAGGGAGGTCCCAGACACCGAGACTGAAGTAGATAGAACCAAGTCTCAAGGTGTTCAGATTGAATTTGTGTCGAATGGCATACACCACAGGTTTAAAGATGAAGGTTCAGAGATAGAACTTCAATATGTCAAAGAAATAGACAAAGAAAGATCACAAGTCACGCAAATTATCTGTATGGCAGAGGAATACCATCCTCCCCAAACGAAACCCTCGCCAGAGGTAAACACAAAAAGCACGCAGTTTTATGGCATCAACCAAGATTTGAGGCTTCAGGGTGAGGTTGACAGTACTCGGACTCGGGCCACCCAATTTGGACTTGGAGCAGACAGTCCTTTTTCTATGCTTGTAAGCTCGCGTGCATCTGGTGGAACTTCGCCATCGCTCAATGGCAGCGGTAAGAACAGATGCACATGTCATGACTCTGATATCTCGGGCACCCAGACATCTGGTGATGGTAGATGCAGGCTACCTGCAGACGCACCAACAATTGCGAATCTAGCAAAGTCGGACAAAGATGCTGAAATGTTTGGGGGCAGATGCAGGTCTCCGGCAACTCATATTAGCGATTCCACCGATATACTCTTGTCCCCAGTCACTCTATCCAGAGAAAATAGTGTCGACAGATATGTTTCACAAGGCACTCAGTATTCTAATTTGCAGTTGTCGGTGAAGTCCACAAGGACGGTTGATAGTGAAGTTGATCGATATAGATCTCAAGGTACACAGATAGAGGGATCTGGAGACCAGCAAAAGTCACCCGGGAAAATGACGGTAGCAAAAGAGCAAAGCACTGATAGGGATCTGGAACAAGCCAAAACTTCAGTGTTTTTGAAGAATGTTGACCATGATGTTTGCAGGTGTAATAGCCCAACAACACAGCTTGATAGCTTGCAGTCAGAAAGTATGCCAGTTTCTCCTAGAACATTAGCAACTATGTTTCTTTCCAGAGACAGACTTGCCTCAGCTGGGACAGAGCTTACAGTAGATAGACTATCGTCACTTATAGCTATAAAATGTGTAGAAAGTGACGTTGATGCGTACAAATCTGAAGGCACGCAATTTGATGGTTTTGGTGACAACAGCACTCAAACGAGTTTGGGGGAAAGGGAAAGTAAAGAGAGCGTAGATAAATTTCGTACACGTGGCACACAGTTCTCTGATGCTATGTTGAATGAAGATTTTCAGGAACAAGAGAGGTGCACGTGTTTCATTGGACAGAATAGTACAACCGAGAGTGAACAGAAATATAGAACACCAATGCCAGTGACGAGAGAGCACAGTGTAGACGCATTTTTGGAACTTGGCACACAGTATTCGTTTCAAGGGTTTGAAACTGCAACACCAGTACTTATGATTGATGTTTTACAGAAAGAAGATAGGTGCGCGTGTTCCATTGGGGAGGATAATACAACCGAGAGTGAAAAGAAATCTAGAACACCAATAGCAGTAACGAGAGAGCACAGTGTAGACAAATTCTTGGAACTTGGAACACAATATTCGTTTCAAGAGTTTGAACCTACAACACCAGTACTTATGACTAGGGAGCACAGTGTAGACAAATTCTTGGATCTTGGAACTCAATATTCGTTTCAAGATATCGAAAAAAAACAGACTTTTTGTGGTACAAAAAGCACTCCCTGTTCTACAGGTCAGTTGGCGACACCAGCAGTTTTGACAAGAGAACATAGTGTTGACAGAGTTTTAGATCATGGTACCCAGTTCTCCGAAGACCAAGTGAATGAATCTCTAAAGAAGGAATTTGAGTTTGCAAACAAGTGCAAGTGTTCTGAAAGAGCTAAGACCCCCGCACCTGTGACAAGAGAACATAGTGTAGATAAGTTTTTGGAACATGCTACACAATATCCTGAAGACATAATGGCATGTCCTAAAGCACATGAAGGAAAAATGTATCAAGGTACTAGGTTTGGCTGTGGATCTAAAAGTACTCAGTGTTCTTCTGGGCAGCTTGCCACACCAGCACTCGTGACTAGAGAACATAGTGTTGACAAATTCTTGGAACACGGAACTCAGTGTCAAGTATACCCGTTTCAAGAAGTTTGGAACAAAGACAAGCAATGCTGTCTTTGTCAAAGCCCTGAAAAGAAGACAAGATGCGCAAGATGTGGTTATCTACCAGATTCTGTACCCGGGACCAGAGAACACAGTGTAGACAGATTCTCAGAAACACGAATTTTAATAGATCAATTAAATAAAACTAAACAAAGGAAGCACGAAGTGGATGAAAGACGTAAATGCAACTGCCGAGATGCTGACAAGGGTATTGTTTTGCAATATACAGAGCAGTTGGTAGTTGACAGTTCTTGGTGCAGTTTGAACAGAAACGAAAGTGGACTTGAGAGATGCAAGTCTCAAAGCACTCAGTGTGGCTTAGAAGCATCACTTGGACAAACCTCAGGCAATCACGGGTACGGAGCTTTATCCAAGGAACACAGCGTCGACAGATTCCTGCCTCAAAGCATGATGCGCTGTAAAGAAAAATTGGAGGAGTCTGAAATATGCAGAAAAGTAGAAAATATTCCATTTGAAAAACAAACCTCACAGTCACAGTCCTTTATAGTCCATGCGGCATTAGCAATAACTAGTGAAGACAGTGTTGACAAATGTAACACTCATGGAACGCAGTACTCAGCAGATAATTTGTTTCGACAGCATGATCTTAAGTGTGGAGATAGTTTCGACATAAAGTTGTCTAAGAATGGACACAGGGAAGGAATATGTAAATGTAAAACTGTAAATTGTATCTGGAATCGCAGCACACAATGTTCAGATATAAAGCTAGCCACACCATTACCCATGTCTAGAGAACACAGTGTAGACAAGTTTTTAGAGCATGGTACACAATTTTCTATGACTCAACTAACAAGGAAAGACAATGCAGAAGGTGCTTGTAAGTGTGGTGATGTCAAATGCGTGTGGAATCAAAGCACGCAGTGTTCCACAAGGCAGTTGGCAACACCAGCACCTATATCAAGGGAACACAATGTAGACAAATTTCTCGAACGCACTACACAGTACTCGTTAGCAAATTTAGACTTTAGAAGTATGGAAAAGCTCTTAGACCACGGCACACACTTTGTAAATTCTGAACTAACTGGAAAGAAACAGATGGAGAGTATATGTACGTGTGGAGATGTAAAATGTCTTGCTAACCAAAGTATACAGTGCTCTACTGGACAGTTGGCAACTCCAATACCCTTGTCTAGAGAACACAGCGTAGACAAATTCTTAGACCATGAAACCCAGTTCTCTAAAGTGCACATAGCTGAGAAAGAAATCGCTGGCATTTGTAGGTGTGGTGATGTAAAATGTCTTGCAAATCAAAGCGTACAATGTTCTACAGGACAACTAGCAACACCATTAGCTATGTCAAGAGAACACAGTGTAGACAAATTTCTTGACCATGCCACACAGTTTTCCAATGTACAACTACCCAGAAAGGAAAGTAGGGAAGGTGTATGTAAGTGTGGGGATGTAAAATGTCTTGCTAATCAGAGTATACAATGTTCTACAGGACAGTTGGCAACGCCATTGCATTTGTCTAGAGAACACAGCGTAGACAAATTCTTTGATCATGGTACACAGTTCTCTAACTTACAAATACCTGAGAATGAAATCGCCGGCGTTTGTAAGTGTGGTGATGTAAAATGTCTTGCAAATCAAAGCGTACAATCTTCTACAGGACAACTAGCAACACCATTAGCTATGTCAAGAGAACACGGTGTAGACAAATTCCTTGATCATGGTACACAGTTCTCTAACTTACAAATACCTGAGAAAGAAATTGCCGGCGTTTGTAAGTGTGGTGATGTAAAATGTCTTGCAAATCAAAGCGTACAATGTTCTACAGGACAACTAGCAACACCATTAGCTATGTCAAGAGAACACAGTGTAGACAAACCTCTTGACCATGCCACACAGTTTTCCAATGTACAACTACCCAGAAAGGAAAGTAGAGAAGGTGTATGTAAGTGTGGGGATGTAAAATGTCTTGCTAATCAAAGTATACAATGTTCTACAGGACAGTTGGCAACGCCATTGCATTTGTCTAGAGAACACGGTGTAGACAAATTCCTTGATCATGGTACACAGTTCTCTAACTTACAAATACCTGAGAAAGAAATTGCAGGCGTTTGTAAGTGTGGTGATGTAAAATGTCTTGCAAATCAAAGCGTACAATGTTCTACAGGACAACTAGCAACACCATTAGCTATGTCAAGAGAACACAGTGTAGACAAACTTCTTGACCATGCCACACAGTTTTCCAATGTACAACTACCCAGAAAGGAAAGTAGGGAAGGTGTATGTAAGTGTGGGGATGTAAAATGTCTTGCTAATCAAAGTATACAATGTTCTACAGGACAGTTGGCAACGCCATTGCATTTGTCTAGAGAACACAGCGTAGACAAATTCCTTGATCATGGTACACAGTTCTCTAACTTACAAATACCTGAGAATGAAATCGCCGGCATTTGTAAGTGTGGTGATGTAAAATGTCTTGCAAATCAAAGCGTACAATGTTCTACAGGACAACTAGCAACACCATTAGCTATGTCAAGAGAACACGGTGTAGACAAATTCCTTGATCATGGTACACAGTTCTCTAACTTACAAATACCTGAGAAAGAAATTGCCGGCGTTTGTAAGTGTGGTGATGTAAAATGTCTTGCAAATCAAAGCGTACAATGTTCTACAGGACAACTAGCAACACCATTAGCTATGTCAAGAGAACACAGTGTAGACAAATTTCTTGACCATGCCACACAGTTGTCCAATGTACAACTACCCAGAAAGGAAAGTAGGGAAGGTGTATGTAAGTGTGGGGATGTAAAATGTCTTGCTAATCAGAGTATACAATGTTCTACAGGACAGTTGGCAACGCCATTGCATTTGTCTAGAGAACACGGTGTAGACAAATTCCTTGATCATGGTACACAGTTCTCTAACTTACAAATAGCTGAGAAAGAAATCGCTGGCGTTTGTAGGTGTGGTGATGTAAAATGTCTTGCAAATCAAAGCGTACAATGTTCTACAGGTCAACTAGCAACACCATTAGCTATGTCAAGAGAACACAGTGTAGACAAATTTCTTGACCATGCCACACAGTTTTCCAATGTACAACTACCCAGAAAGGAAAGTATGGAAGGTGTATGTAAGTGTGGGGAAGTAAAATGTCTTGCTAATCAGAGTATACAATGTTCTACAGGACAGTTGGCAACGCCATTGCATTTGTCTAGAGAACACAGCGTAGACAAATTCCTTGATCATGGTACACAGTTCTCTAACTTACAAATAGCTGAGAAAGAAATCGCTGGCGTTTGTAAGTGTGGTGATGTAAAATGTCTTGCAAATCAGAGTATACAATGTTCTACAGGACAGTTAACGCAATCGCAACTGTCTAGAGAACACAGTTTAGGCAAATTCCTTGACCATGGCACACAGTTCTCTAACTTACAAACAGCTGAAAAAGAAATTGCAGGAGGTGTTTGTAAATGTGCGGATGTAAAATGTCTTGCTAATCAAAGTATACAATGTTCCACAGGACAGTTGGCAACGCCATCGGAACTGTCTAGAGAGCACAGTGTAGACAAGTTTTTAGACCAAAGCACACAGTTTTCCAATGAACAACTACTGAGAAAAGAAAGTATGAAAGATATATGTAAGTGTGGGGAAGTAAAATGTCTTGCTAATCAAAGTATCCAATGTTCTACTGGACAGCTGGCAGCACCATTTCCCATGTCAAGAGAACACAGTGTAGACAAGTTCTTAGACCATGGCACACAATATTCAAATGCAAAATTAACTGAAGACGAAATTCGGGAACGGGTTTGCAAGTGTGGAGATTTAAAATGTATTTGGAACCAAAGCACTCAATGTTCTACACGACAGTTAGCACCACCTTTGCCTTTATCAAGAGAACACAGTTTGGACAAATTCCTGGATCATGGCATACAATTTTCCAATGAACAACTACCCAGAAAGGAAAGTAAGGATGGTGTGTGTAAGTGTGGGGATGTGAAATGTCTTGCTAATCAAAGTATACAATGTTCTACGAGACAATTGGCAACACCATTACCCATATCTAGAAAACACAGTGAAGGCAAATTATTAGACCGCTTCACACAATTTTCCAATTCACAGCTAAACAGGAAAAAAAGTATTGAAGGTGTATGTACATGTGGCGATGTAAAGTGTCTTGCTAACCAAAGCACTCAGTGTTCTACTGGTCATCTAACAGCAGCACTGCTTTTATCAAGAGAAGACAGTGTAGATGGGTTCTTCAACCGTGGCACACAGTTCTCAAACACACATATTGGTGATACTGAAAACAAAGACTGCATTTGTGGGGATATAAAGTGTCTTGCAAATGCAAGCACGCAGTGTTCCAAAGGGGTGTTAGTAACACCCTTACCTTTATCAAGAGAACACAGTGTAGACAAGTTCTTCAACCATGGTACTCAATTTTCCAATTTACAACTACCCAAAAAGGAAAGTAAGTCCAGTATTTGCCAGTGTGGGGATATAAAGTATCTTGCAAATCAAAGTATACAATGTTCTTCTGGACAGCTAGCATCACCATTACCCTTATCAAGAGAACACAGTGTAGATAAGTTCCTTGACCATAGCACACAGTTCTCCAACTTAAAATTATCTGAAAAACAATTTGCACAAGGTGTTTGTAAGTGTGGTGATATAAAATGTCTTGCTAATCAAAGTGTACAATGTTCCACAGGACAGTTGGCAACGCCATCAGAACTGTCTAGAGAGCACAGTGTAGACAAGTTCTTAGACCAAGGCACACAGTTTTCCAATGAACAACTACTGAGAAAAGAAAGTATGAAAGATATATGTAAGTGTGGGGAAGTAAAATGTCTTGCTAATCAAAGTATACAATGTTCCACAGGACAGTTGGCAACGCCATTGGAACTGTCTAGAGAGCACAGTGTAGACAAATTCTTAGACCAAGGCACACAGTTTTCCAATGAACAAATACCCAGAAAGGAAAGTATGAAAGATATATGTAAGTGTGGGGATGTAAAATGTCTTGCTAATCAAAGTATACAATGTTCTACAGGACAGTTGACAACGCCATCGCAACTGTCTAGAGAACACAGTGTAGACAAATTCCTCGACCATGGCACACAGTTTTTCTCTAACTTTAAAATAGCTGAAAAAGAAATTGCAGAAGGTAATTGTAAGTGTCATGATATTAATTGTCTTGCTAATCAAAGCGTACAATGTTCAACTGGACAGTTGGCAACGCCATTGGAATTGTCTAGAGAACACAGCGTAGACAAGTTCTTAGACCATGGCACACAGTTTTCCAACGTACAACTACCCAGAAAGGAAAGTAGGGAGGGTGTATGCAAGTGTGAGGTTGTAAAATGTTTTACTAATGAAAGTATACAATGTTCTGAAGGGCAGTTGGCTACGCCATCAGAGCTGTCTAGAGAACACAGTGTGGACAAGTTCCTAGACCATGGCACACAGTTTTCAAATGCGATATTAAATGAAGATGGAGGTCGGGGACCAGATTGCAGGTGTGGTGAAGTAAAATGTCTTTGGAACCAAAGCACTCAGTGTTCTACCCGACAGTTAGCAACATCGTTACCATTATCAAGAGAACACAGTGTGGACAAATTCCTCGACCAAGGCACACAATATTCCAATGTACAACTACCCAAAAAGGAAAGTATAGATGATGTATGTAAGTGTGGGGATGTGAAGTGCCTTGCTAATCAAAGTATACAATGTTCTACTGGACAACTGGCAACACCACTACCAATGTCTACAGGACACAGTGTACACAAATTATTAGACCGCTTCACACAATTTTCCAATTCACAGCTTACGGGAAAGGAAAGTATTGAAGATGTTTGTAAATGTGACGATGTAAAATGTCTTGCTAACCACGGCACTCAGTGTTCTACTAGTCAGCTAACAGAAGCACTGATATTATCTAAAGAAGACAGTGTGGATGGGTTCTACAACCGTGGCACACAGTTCTCTAACATTTGTATTGATGATACTAAAAACACAGATTGCCTTTGTAAATGTGGGGATATAAAGTGTCTTGCTAATGTAAGCACACAGTGTTCCAAAGGGGTGTTAGTGACACCGTTACCTTTATTAAGAGAACACAGTGTAGACAAGTTCTTTGACCGTGGTACTCAATTTTCCAAAGTACAACTACCCAAAAAGGAAAGTAAGTTCAGTATTTGCCAGTGTGGGGATATAAAGTGTCTTGCAAATCAAAGTATACAATGTTCTTCCGGACAGCTAGCATCACCGTTGCCCTTATCAAGAGAACACAGTGTAGATAAGTTCCTCGACCATGGCACACAATTTTCCAATGTACAACTACCCAGAAAGGAAAGTAGGGAAGGTTTATGTAAGTGTGGTGATATAAAATGTCTTACTAATCAAAGTGTACAGTGTTCTACTGGTCATTTGGCAGAAGCATTAGCTATGTCGAGAGAACACAGTGTAGACAAGTTCTTAGACCATGACACACAATTTTCCAATGTACAACTACCCAGAAAGGAAAGTAGGGAAGGTGTATGTAAGTGTGGGGATGTAAAATGTCTTGTTAATCAAAGTATACAATGTTCCACAGGACAGTTGGCAACGCCATCACATCTGTTTAGGGAACACAGTGTAGACAAATTCCTCGACCATGGTATACAGTTCTCTAACTTTCTAATAGCTGAAAAAGAAACTGCAGAACGTGTTTGTAAGTGTGGTGATATAAAATGTCTTGCTAATCAAAGTATACAATGTTCCACTGGACAGTTGGCAACGCCATCAGAACTGTCTAGAGAGCACAGTGTAGACAAGTTCTTAGACCAAGGCACACAGTTTTCCAGTGAACAGCTACCCAGAAAGGAAAATAGGAAAGATGAATGTAAGTGTGAGGAAGTAAAATGTCTTGCTAATCAAAGTATACAATGTTCAACAGGGCAGTTGGCAACGCCATCACAACTGTCTAGAGAACACAGTGTAGACAAGTTCCTAGACCACAGTACCCAATTTTCAAATGCAAAATTAACTTTAGATGAAAGTCAGGAACAGGTTTGTAAGTGTGGCGATGTAAAATGTATTTGGAACCAAAGCACACAGTGTTCTACACGACAGTTAGCCAAACCCTTATCAAGAGAACACAGTGTGGACAAATTCCTGGACTGTGGCACACAGTCCTCTGACTTACAAATAACTAAAAAAGAAATCACAGAGGGCGTTTGTATGTGTTGTGATTTGAAATGTGTTGCAAATGAAAGCATACAATGTTCTAGTGGACAACTAGCAACACCAGTTTTAGTATCAAGAGAACACAGTATTGATGGGTTCCTCGATCATGCCACTCAATTTTCAGACGTACAGATTGGTGAGAAATCTATAACAGAAGCCATTTGTGAATGCGGTCATGTAAAATGTCTTGCTAGTCAAATTGTAAAATGCACTACTGGACAATCAGCAACACCTACTACACTCTTATCAAGACAAACCAGTGTACATAAGATCAGGGAACAAGGTACACAGTTTCCCGATGAACAGGCAGCTAGAAAGGGAATTTTGGAATGTGTATGCAAGTGTGAGGATGTGAAATGTCTTGCTAATCAAAGTATACAGTGTTCTTCTGCACAGCTGGCCACGCCAATTACCATGTCTAGGGAACACGGTGTAGACAAATTCCTAGACCATGCCACACAGTTCTCTAATCTACAAATTGCTGAAAAAGAAAGCCCAAAAGATGTTTGTAATTGTGGTGATGTCAAATGTGTTTGGAATCAAAGCACACAGTGTTCTGCAAGGCAGCTGGTTCAACCTCTGCCACTATCAAGAGAACACAGTGTAGACATGTTCTTAGATTGCGGCACACAGTACTCTAAATTACAACTAAATAATAAAGGAAGTAAGGAAGGTGTATGTAAGTGTGGGGATATAAAATGTCTTGCTAATCAAAGTATACAGTGTTCTTCTGCACAGCTGGCCACGCCAATTACCATGTCTAGGGAACACAGTGTAGACAAATTCCTAGACCATGCCACACAGTTCTCTAAACTACAAATTGCTGAAAAAGAAAGCCCGAAAGATGTTTGTAATTGTGGTGATGTCAAATGTGTTTGGAATCAAAGCACACAGTGTTCTGCAAGGCAGCTGGTTCAACCTCTGCCACTATCAAGAGAACACAGTGTAGACATGTTCTTAGATTGCGGCACACAGTACTCTAAATTACAACTAAATAATAAAGGAAGTAAGGAAGGTGTATGTAAGTGTGGGGATATAAAATGTCTTGCTAATCAAAGTATACAGTGTTCTTCTGCACAGCTGGCCACGCCAATTACCATGTCTAGGGAACACAGTGTAGACAAATTCCTAGACCATTCCACACAGTGCTCTAATCTACAAGTAGCTGAAAAAGAAAGCACAAAAGATGTCTGTAATTGTGGTGATGTCAGATGTGTTTGGAATCAAAGCACACAGTGTTCTGCAAGGCAGCTGGTTCAACCTCTGCCACTATCAAGAGAACACAGTGTAGACATGTTCTTAGATTGCGGCACACAGTACTCTAAATTACAACTAAATAATAAAGGAAGTAAGGAAGGTGTATGTAAGTGTGGGGATATAAAATGTCTTGCTAATCAAAGTATACAGTGTTCTTCTGCACAGCTGGCCACGCCAATTACCATGTCTAGGGAACACAGTGTAGACAAATTCCTAGACCATGCCACACAGTTCTCTAAACTACAAATTGCTGAAAAAGAAAGCCCAAAAGATGTTTGTAATTGTGGTGATGTCAAATGTGTTTGGAATCAAAGCACACAGTGTTCTGCAAGGCAGCTGGCTCAACCTCTGCCACTATCAAGAGAACACAGTGTAGACATGTTCTTAGATTGCGGCACACAGTACTCTAAACTACAACTAAATAATAAAGGAAGTAAGGAAGGTGTATGTAAGTGTGGGGATATAAAATGTCTTGCTAATCAAAGTATACAGTGTTCTTCTGCACAGCTGGCCACGCCAATTACCATGTCTAGGGAACACAGTGTAGACAAATTCCTAGACCATGCCACACAGTTCTCTAATCTACAAGTAGCTGAAAAAGAAAGCCCAAAAGATGTCTGTAATTGTGGTGATGTCAAATGTGTTTGGAATCAAAGCACACAGTGTTCTGCATGGCAGCTGGTTCAACCTCTGCCACTATCAAGAGAACACAGTGTAGACAAGTTCTTAGATTGTGGCACACAGCACTCTCAATTACAACTAAATAATAAAGGAAGTAAGGAAGGTTTATGTAAGTGTGGGGACATGAAATGTCTTGCTAATCAGAGTATACAGTGTTCATCTGCACAGCTGGCCACGCCAATTACCATGTCTAGGGAACACAGTGTAGACAAATTCCTAGACCATGCCACACAGTTCTCTAATCTACAAATTGCTGAAAAAGAAAGCACAAAAGATGTCTGTAATTGTGGTGATGTCAGATGTGTTTGGAATCAAAGCACACAGTGTTCTGCAAGGCAGCTGGCTCAACCTCTGCCACTATCAAGAGAACACAGTGTAGACATGTTCTTAGATTGCGGCACACAGTACTCTAAATTACAACTAAATAATAAAGGAAGTAAGGAAGGTGTATGTAAGTGTGGGGATATAAAATGTCTTGCTACTCAAAGTATACAGTGTTCTACTGGACAGTTGGCAACGCCACTACCCATGTCTAGAAAACACAGTGTTGAAAAGTTCTTAGACCATTGCACACAGTTTTCTAACTTACAAATAACAGGTAAAGGAAGCAATGAAGATGTTTGTAATTGTGGTGAGGTCAAATGTGTTTGGGACCAAAGTACACAGTGTTCTACTAGAAATTTAGCAACCCCGTTACCGGTATCAAGGGAACACAGCGTAGACAAATTCCTGGAACATGGTACTCAATTTTCTAGTTTACAACTGGCTAAGAAAGAAAGTAAGGAAGGTGTATGCAAATGTGTTGATATAAAATGTCTTGCTAATCAAAGTATACAGTGTTCTACTGGACAACTAGCAACACCTTTACCTTTGTCAAGAGAACACAGTGTAGACAAGTTCTTAGACCAAGGCACACAATTTTCTAAATTACAACTAACTGAGAAAGAAAGTACAGAAAGTGTTTGTAAATGTGGCGATGTCAAATGTGTTTGGAATCAAAGTACTCAGTGTTCTACTAGACAATTAGCAAACCCGTTACCGGTATCAAGGGAACACAGCGTAGACAAATTCCTGGAACATGGTACTCAATTTTCTAATTTACAACTGGCTAAGAAAGAAAGTAAGGAAGGTGTATGCAAATGTGTTGATATAAAATGTCTTGCTAATCAAAGTATACAGTGTTCTACTGGACAACTAGCAACACCTTTACCTTTGTCAAGAGAACACAGTGTAGACAAGTTCTTAGACCAAGGCACACAATTTTCTAAATTACAACTAACTGAGAAAGAAAGTACAGAAAGTGTTTGTAAATGTGGCGATGTCAAATGTGTTTGGAATCAAAGTACACAGTTTTCTACTAGACAATTAGCAACCCCCTTACCTGTATCAAGAGAACACAGCGTAGACAAATTCCTGGAACATGGTACTCAATTTTCTAATTTACAACCGGCTAAGAAAGAAAGTAAGGAAGGTGTATGCAAATGTGTTGATATAAAATGTCTTGCTAATCAAAGTATACAGTGTTCTACTGGACAACTAGCAACACCTTTACCTTTGTCAAGAGAACACAGTGTAGACAAGTTCTTAGACCAAGGCACACAATTTTCTAAATTACAACTAACTGAGAAAGAAAGTACAGAAAGTGTTTGTAAATGTGGCGATGTCAAATGTGTTTGGAATCAAAGTACTCAGTGTTCTACTAGACAATTAGCAACCCCCTTACCTGTATCAAGAGAACACAGCGTAGACAAATTCCTGGAACATGGTACTCAATTTTCTAATTTACAACCGGCTAAGAAAGAAAGTAAGGAAGGTGTATGCAAATGTGTTGATATAAAATGTCTTGCTAATCAAAGTATACAGTGTTCTACTGGACAACTAGCAACACCTTTACCTTTGTCAAGAGAACACAGTGTAGACAAGTTCTTAGACCATGTCACACAATTTTCTAAATTACAATTAACTGAGAAAGAAAGTACAGAAAGTGTTTGTAAATGTGGCGATGTCAAATGTGTTTGGAATCAAAGTACACAGTGTTCTACTAGACAATTAGCAACTCCCTTACCTGTATCAAGAGAACACAGCGTAGACAAATTCCTGGAACATGGTACTCAATTTTCTAATTTACAACCGGCTAAGAAAGAAAGTAAGGAAGGTGTATGCAAATGTGTTGATATAAAATGTCTTGCTAATCAAAGTATACAGTGTTCTACTGGACAACTAGCAACACCTTTACCTTTGTCAAGAGAACACAGTGTAGACAAGTTCTTAGACCATGGCACACAATTTTCTGAAGTACAACTAACTGAGAAAGAAAGTACAGAAAGTGTTTGTAAATGCGGAGCTGTCAAATATGTTTCGAATCAAAGTAATCAGTGTTCTTCTAGACAATTAGCAACTCCGTTAGCATTATCAAGACACCACAGTGCAGACAAATATTTGGAGCAAGGTACGCACTATTCCCAAGACAAATTAATTACGCCAGTTGATAGATTCATGGAAAAGTCTGGATTCAGAAGTCGAAGTGCACAATGTGTCGAGAGGTCAAAGGGTATGCAGTTTGAGTATAAGACTCTACAGTGCACTCCTGACCTACTTCATACAACACCTTTGCCTGTGCCTATTTGTGGTGAACACAGTGTTGACGGTTTTCTTCATCGTGGTACGCAGTATAATGAAGACATGGCAGCCAAGAAATCTGAAGTGGAGAATAGTTTTCTCGATAATCTTATGTCTGCAGGCACACAGTTTGGGATTAGTTTCGGTTTTAAAAGTAAAAATACACAATTTCCTTCGAATGAATCCCATTTAAAACAAGTTGCCCAGTATCCTGATTTACAAATAGGAAAGAGAAGTCAAGGAACACAGTTTGGGTTTGGAAATAAGAGCACACAATGCACTTCAAGGCAAATGGAAATGTCTTTTCCAATGACAAGAGAATGCACGGTTGATAGAATTTTACCATGTGCCACTCAGTATTATGGTGACCAGCCTACCGAATGGAATCTGTTTGAGAGATATAAGTCTAAAGGACCTCAAACTGACATCGAAGCAAAGAGAGCGCAGTGTTCAATGGAGAAAACTACCCCATTACGACTAGAGGATATAATCCACGGTGTTGATCATTTTGACCGAGACACTGGAATTTTTATCTCTGGCAAAGAATGTGATCAAAACAGAGGTAATTCAGAAAGCGAGAGTGTTGGTTTTGAAACAGAAGGCACACAATTTCCATCAGGTCGGCCAGGAACACCCATTATAAACCACAACGTTGACTGGTTTTTGCTGCATGACTCCTTAACTCAGGTGACAGCAGGTGAGGCAGTAAGCAATTCAGATCGTCCGGAACGTAAAATATTAGAAGATGACATGAAGATAAAACAAATCACAGCCTGTGAGGGTCCCTTACCTATATCAGGAGAATATTGTATTGATAAATATAGTTCACAGGGTATGCAATATAATCGTCAGCAATTGCCGGCGGTAAAGGGGAAGAGTATCGAAGGCAGGAAATGCACATGTTGCCATAAGCGGGTCATTGTGTCAACTGGATCACAATTTAGTAATGCATCACACGCCACACAGTGTTATTCCGGTCAGCTTGCTACCTCCAAAAATTTGTCTGTAGAACACAGTGTAGACAGGCTCTTGACACGTGGTACCCAGTACTCTGGGGATCAGTTCTCATTGCTGCAAAATAGCTTAGATCAAACTGAGAGTCAGAGTACTCAAGTTGGAATTGGTTTTGCATATGGATCTAAAGGCATACAATGTTCCTCAGGACAACTTGCAACACAAAAGCCTTTGACACGAGAACACAATGTACATACATTTCTGGAACATGGGACTGAGTACATGGGTGGTTATTATGATCAGATGAAGTCAAGGGGGACACAGTTCGGATTTGGTACAAAAGAGATACAGTGTTCATCTGCCCAGTTTGCAACACCTTTGACTGTATCAAGAGAACACAGTGTTGACAAATATTTGCCACAAGGTACGCAGTTTTCTGGAGATACTTCAGCAACATTTCTCACTTGTCAGTGTGATGCTGGTCTCACCAAATCTCAGGAGACACAGGTGGGTCTTGGTTTTGGTTTTGGAAATAAAGAAATACAATGTTCCTCAGGACAGCTTGCAAAACCAAAACCCTTGACACTAGAACACAGTGTGGATAAATTTCTGGAACACGGGACTCAGTATGTGGGTGAAGATTATGAGAAGCAAAAATCGAAATGGACACAATTTGGATTTGATACAAAGAATATACAGTGTTCATCTGCTCAGCTTGCGACTCCAGAGCCAATATCAAGAGAACACAGTGTTGACAAATTCTTACCCCAAGGTACTCAGTTTTCTGAAGAGGCTTTTCAAACATTGCTAAATTATCCGGGTGATGCTGGTCTTACCAAATCTCAGGAAACGCAGGTTGGACGTGGTTTTGGTTTTGGAAATAAAGAAATACAGTGTTCTTCAGGACAACTTACAACACCAAAGCCATTGACACCAGAACACAGTGTGGATAAATTTCTGGAGCACTGGACTCAGTATGCGGGTGACGATTATGAGAAGCAGAAATCACAAAGTACCCAGTTTGGGTTTGGAACAAAAGAAACACAATGCACTTCTGTCCAGTTAGCAACACCTTTGCCCATCACAAGGGAACACAGTGTTGACAAATTTTTACCCCAGGGTACTCAGTTTTCTGAACACACTTTGGCATCGTTGCTAAATTATCATGATGCTGGTCTTACCAGATCTCAGGAAACACAGGTTGGGCGTGGCTTTGGTTTTGGAAATAAAGAAATACAATGTTCCACAGGACAGCTTGCAAAATCAAATTCCTCGACACCAGAACACAGTGTGGATAAATTTCTGGAACACGGGACTCAGTATGTGGGTGACGATTATGAGAAGCAAAAATCGAAAGGGACACAGTTTGGATTTGATACAAAGAATATACAGTGTTCATCTGCTCAGCTTGCGACTCCAGAGCCAATATCAAGAGAACACAGTGTTGACAAATTCTTACCCCAAGGTACTCAGTTTTCTGAAGAGTCTTTCGAAACATTGCTAAATTATCAAGGTGATGCTGGTCTTATCAAATCTCAGGAAACGCAGGTTGGGCGTGGTTTTGGTTTTGGAAATAAAGAAATACAATGTTCCTCAGGACAACTTACAACACCAAAGCCCTTGACACCAGAACACAGTGTGGATAAATTTCTGGAACACTGGACTCAGTACACGGGTGACGATTATGAGAAGCAGAAATCACAAGGTACCCAGTTTGGGTTTGGAACAAAAGAAACACAGTGCACGTCTGGTCAGTTAGCAACACCATTGCCCATGACAAGGGAACACAGTGTTGACAAATTTTTACCCCAGGGTACTCAGTTCTCTGAACACACTTTGGCATCGTTGCTAAATTATCAGTATGATGCTGGTCTTACCAGATCTCAGGAAACACAGGTTGGGTGTGGTTTTGGTTTTGGAAATAAAGAAATACAATGTTCTTCAGGACAGCTTGCAACACCAAAGCCCTTGACCCCAGAACACAGTGTGGATAAATTTTTGGAACACGCGACTCAGTATGCCGGTGACGATTTTGAGAAGCAGAAGTCACAAGGTACCCAGTTTGGATTTGGAACAAAAGAAACACAGTGCACGTCTGGTCAGTTAGCAACACCATTGCCCATGACAAGGGAACACAGTGTTGACAAATTTTTACCCCAGGGTACTCAGTTTTCTGAACACACTTTGGCAACATTGCTAAATTATCAGTATGATGCTGGTCTTACCAGATCTCAGGAAACACAGGTTGGGCGTGGTTTTGGTTTTGGAAATAAAGAAATACAATGTTCTTCAGGACAGCTTGCAACACCAAAGCCCTTGACCCAAGAACACAGCGTGGATAAATTTCTGGAACACGGGATTCAGTATGTAGGTGACGATTATGAGAAGCAAAAATCGAAAGGGACACAGTTTGGATTTGATACAAAGAATATACAGTGTTCATCTGCTCAGCTTGTGACTCCAGAGCCAATATCAAGAGAACACAGTGTTGACAAATTCTTACTCCAAGGTACTCAGTTTTCTGAAGAGACTTTTGAAACATTGCTAAATTATCATGGTGGTGCTGGTCTTACCAAATCTCAGGAAACGCAGGTTGGACGTGGTTTTGGTTTTGGAAATAAAGAAATACAGTGTTCCTCAGGACAACTTACAACACCAAAGCCATTGACACCAGAACACAGTGTTGATAAATTTCTGGAACACTGGACTCAGTACACGGGTGACGATTATGAGAAGCAGAAATCACAAAGTACCCAGTTTGGGTTTGGAACAAAAGAAACACAGTGCACGTCTGGTCAGTTAGCAACACCATTGCCCATGACAAGGGAACACAGTGTTGACAAATTTTTACCCCAGGGTACTCAGTTTTCTGAACACACTTTGGCATCATTGCTAAATTATCAGTATGATGGTGGTCTTACCAGATCTCAGGAAACACAGGTTGGGCGTGGTTTTGGTTTTGGAAATAAAGAAATACAATGTTCCTCAGGACAGCTTGCAAAACCAAAGCCCTTGACACCAGAACACAGTGTGGATAAATATCTGGTACACTGGACTCAGTATGCCGGTGACGATTATGAGAAGCAAAAATCGAAATGGACACAGTTTGGATTTGATACAAAGAATATACAGTGTTCATCTGCCCAGCTTACGACTCCAATGCCAATATCAAGAGAAAACAGTGTTGATAAATTTTTACCCCATGGTACTCAGTTTTCTGGAGACACTTTAGCAACATTGCTAAATTATCAGAATGACACTGATCTTACCAAATCTCAGGAAACACAGGTTGGACGTGGTTTTGGATATGGAAATAAAGAAATACAATGTTCTTCAGGACAACTTACAACACCAAAGCCATTGACACAAGAACACAGTGTGGATAAATTTCTGGAACACGGGACGCAGTATATGGGTGACGATTATGGGAAGCAGAAATCACAAAGTACCCAGTTTGGGTTTGGAACAAAAGAAACACAATGCACGTCTGGCCATTTAGCAACACCCTTGCCCAAGACAAGGGAACACAGTGTTGACAAATTTTTACCCCAGGGTACTCAGTTTTCTGAACACACTTTGGCAACATTGCTAAATTATCAGTATGATGCTGGTCTTACCAGATCTCAGGAAACACAGGTTGGGCGTGGTTTTGGTTTTGGAAATAAAGAAATACAATGTTCCTCAGGACAGCTTGCAACACCAAAGCCCTTGACCCCAGAACACAGTGTGGATAAATTTTTGGAACACGCGACTCAGTATGCCGGTGACGATTTTGAGAAGCAGAAGTCACAAGGTACCCAGTTTGGATTTGGAACAAAAGAAACAGAGTGCTCATCTGACCAGCTAGCAACACCACTACCAATATCTAGAGAACACAGCGTGGATAAATTTTTTCCACAGGGAACTCAATTTTCGGGAGACACTTTAGCAACATTTCTAAACTGTAAGAATGAATCTGGTCTTACCAAATCTAAGGAAACGCAGTTTGGACCTGGTTTGGGTTTTGGAAATAAAGAAATACAATGTTCCTCAGGACAGCTTGCAACACCAAAGCCATTGGCACAAGAACACAGTGTGGATAAATTTCTGGAACATGAAACACAGTACATTGGTAACGATTATGAGGTGCAAAAATCTAAGGGAACACAGTTTGGATTTGATACAAAGGATATACAGTGTTCATCTGCCCAGCTTACGACTCCAGAGCCAATATCAAGAGAACACAGTGTTGATAAATTTTTACCCCAAGGTTCTCAGTTTTCTGGAGACACTTTGGCAACATTGCTAAATTATCAGTATGGTGCTGGTCTTACCAAATCTCAGGAAACGCAGGTTGGTCTTGGTTTTGGTTTTGGAAATAAAGAAATACAATGTTCTTCAGGACAGCTTGTAACACCAAAGCTCTTGACACCAGAACACAGTGTTGATAAATTTCTGGAACACGCAACTCAGTATGCCGGTGACGATTTTGAGAAGCAGAAATCGCAAGGTACCCAGTTTGGGTTTGGAACAAAAGAAACACAGTGCTCATCTGACCAGCTAGCAACACCACTACCAATTTCTAGAGAACACAGTGTGGACACATTTTGTACACAGGGAACTCAGTTTTCTGGAGACACTTTGGCAACATTGCTAAATTATCAGTATGGTGCTGGTCTTACCAAATCTCAGGAAACGCAGGTTGGTCTTGGTTTTGGTTTTGGAAATAAAGAAATACAATGTTCTTCAGGACAGCTTGAAACACCAAAGCCCTTGACACCAGAACACAGTGTGGACTGGCTTTTGCAACGTGGAGTTCAAAATTCTGGGGAGACATTGGCAGCAATGAAACTAAATGATTTTGAGACATATAAAGCACAGGAAACACAGTTTAAATTTGGAACCAAGCAAACCCAATATTCACCTGAAGAGCTGGCAACACTCCCTGCTCTTTCAAAAAAGCATTTTATTGGCAGAAATGAATTTGAAATGAAGTCGACAGGTGCACAAGGCAGTATGAGCTTTGGATTTGAAAATCAAATTGCATCGCAAAACAATCGATGTCGTGGACATACTTCAAAAGGAACACAGTTTGGGTTTGTGACGAAAGAAACACAATGTTCCTCTGCACAGTTGGTAACATCATTATCCCTTTCAAGGGAACACAGTGTAGACAAGTTTATAAACCATGGTACTCAGTTTTCTGGAGAAATATTAGCAACAATGCAAAATGGACAGAAGCAAGCGGATCCATTCAAATCTCAGGAAACACAAGTTGGTTGTGGTTTTGGTTTTGGAAATAAAGAAATACAATGTTCCTCAGGACAGCTTGCAACACCAAAGTCCTTGACATCAGAACACAGTGTGGATATATTTCTGGAATGTGGAACTCAGTACGCTGGTGATGATTATGAGAAGCAAAAATCAAAGGCCACACAGTTTGGATTTGATACAAAAGAAATACAATGTTCATCTGCCCAACTTGCAACACCATTGCCAATAACAAGGGAACACAGTGTTGACAAATTTTTACCCCGGGGCACACAATATTCTGGACAAGCATTAGCAGGAATGCTAAATTTCCAGGGATATGGTGTCACAAAATCACAGGAAACACAAGTTGGAGATGGATTTGGCTTTAAAACTCAAGGCATACAGTGCTCCTCTGAACAGCTTGCGTCACCAAAGCCTTTCACACTAGAACACAGTGTTGATAAATTTCTGGAACATGAAACTCAGTGCACAGGTGATGATTATGAGAAGCAGAAATCTAGGGGAACACAGTTTGGATTTGATTCAAAAGAAATACAATGTTCATTTGCCCAGCTTGCAACACCATTGCACATCTCAAGGGAACACAGCGTTGACAAAGTTTTACCCTGTGGTTCTCAGTTTTCTAGAGACACTTTAGCAACAGTACTAAATTACAAGTATGACTCCGGTCTTACCAAATCTCAGGAGACGCAGATTGGACGTGGATTTGGTTTTGGAAATAAAGAAATACAATGTTCCTCAGGTGGGCTTGCAACACCAAATCCCTTGTCACCAGAAAACAGTGTGGATAAATTTCTGGAACATGGAACACAATACGCTGGTGATGACTATGAGAAGCAAACATCGAGGGGGACACAATTCAGCTTTGAAACAAAGGAAACACAGTGTTCATCTGCACAGCTTGCAACGCCGATACCCATGTCGAAAGAACATAGTGTTGATAGATTTCTACAGCATGGTACACAGTACTCTCAAGATATTTTAGCAGCTATGAAAACGGAATCTCGGGGTACTCAGGCTGGAATTGGTTGTGGATTTGACACTCAGAGCACTCAGTATTCTTCTGATCAACTTTCCTCTCCAGTGCCCTTAACTAGAGAACACAGTGTTGACAAGTTCTTACCTCATGAGACTCAATACTCTTTGAAAGACCAAGAAACCTGTGTTCGTCCAACCAAATCCGAGGGTTGCCAGTTTGGTATTGGTCTAGGTTTTGAGAACTGTAGCATACAGTGTTCATCCAGCCAACTTGTATTCCCGTTTCCTTTGACACGAGAACATAGTGTGGACAGGTTTATGCCTTGTGGCACACAGTATTCAGGAGAAAAACTACCATCAGGTCAATCAATGAAGCCCATTGACTTTCAAATTCAAAGGTCGCAGGGAACTCAGTTTGGGTTCGAAACTAAAGAAACGCAGTGCTCATCTGCACAGCTCTCACCCCCTTCGCCCATGTCGAGAGAAAACAGTGTGGATAAATTTTTGTTTCGTGGCACTCAGTATTCAGGAGATATGCTAGAAGCAATGGAAAATAATCAAAAGAGAGCTGCTCTTTGTCAAACAGAATCGCTCGGTACTCAGGTTGGTATTGGCATTGGCTTTAGCACCCAGAGCACACAGTGTTCCTCAGGACATCTTGCCTCATCGGTTCTCGTATCAAAAGAACACAGTGTGGACAAGTTTTTGACAAAAGGCACGCAATATTTTGGCAAAAACATTGCAAATATGTTGACCCAAGAAACCAGACAGTTCAGAGTACAGCATAAATCACGAGGTACTCAGTTTGGGTATGGAACCAAGAGTACACAGTGTTCATCTGAAAGGCTTGCGAAGACTGTGACTAGGGAACACAGCGTGGACAAATACTTGCCATGTGGCACACAGTACTCTGGGGAACAGTTAGCATCAAACTATAAACAGATTGAAAATGATAGCACTGAAGGCTTCCAGTCGGAAAGCACACAGTTTGGTGTGGGTTTGGGTTTTGAGTCACAAGGCTTACAGTGTTCATCAGGCCAGATAGAAACACAATTAATGGCTTCCCGGGAACATAGCGTAGATAGATTTATTGAACGCGCAACGCAGTATTCTGCTGATCGAATAGCGATTACTAAAGATGACACAACAGGAATGGTCAAAACACAAGGAACTCAGTTTGGCTTTGGAACAAAAAGCACACAATGTTCTACAGGACAGCTGAAAAGGCTGGTGTCAAGAGAACACAGTGTGGACAAATTTCTGCATTGTGGTACTCAGTATTCAGATGAACAACTGGCGAAGTGTGAGGGAAATCAGTTTGGTGTAGTATTAGGTTTTGAAACACAGAGTATACAGTGCTCATCTGGTCAGTTAAGTGCAGCATCTTCAGTATCAATTGAGCACAGCACTGACAAATTCTTAGAGTGTGGAACACAATACTCAGAGGAACAGGTGACACCCATACCATCTCACGGGCATGAAAAAATTGTAGAGCGGAGCAAAATACAAGGAGTCCAGTTTGGCTTTGAGACACGGAGCACACAGTGGGAAAACGATGTAAGGGAAGTGACACGAGAACACAGTGTGGACAGATTCTTACAGCGCGGCACTCAGTATTCTGATGAACAAGTTTTCGTAATTCCTTCTCTCGCAAAAGAGAACGTCAATGTCGTGAGAGAACACAGTGTTGACAAGTACCTAACCAAGGCCACTCAGTATTTTACTGAAGGACCGTTGGCACTGGAAAGTTTAGCAGAGAGAGTCAAAGCAAAAGGCATTCAAACTGAAATCGTACCTCAGTCTGGGAGGTCAACGCCAATTTTAAAAGAAGACAGTGTTGACAAGTTTTTATATAGAGGTACTCGATCAGAAGCCACGTGTGACGAAAGCAGTGAGTCATGCAAATGTAAGGATTTGTCTGTTGAAATACTGACAAAACGATTACAGGGTGAAGTGGATAAAGACAGAAGCTTTGGAATGCAATTTGATTCTGCTAGTCAAGGAGATAGCAAATTAAGGTCAGTTACTGGCAAAGAGCAGCCCCTTGTCATAAAGAATGTACAAGTTGACAATTCTAAAGGCACTCAGTTTGACACATCTATTTCAATGTTAACGAAACAAGTAAACCCATATGAGTGCAAATGTGCCCAGTTTGATGCTTCCAAAGATACGCTGCCTCCATTGAAAGATAAAAAAGAAGACGCTAAAATCAAAACTTTTGGCATCCAGTTTGATTTGTCTGAAGGACTCGCTGCAGAATTGTCAGGTGAGGGGGATAGTACGCGATCCACATCTACTCAGTCCGATGTGAGCACGACCCACAATCTGAAAGATGGTAGAGCACACGCAAATGCAGATGGGGAAGATGGCAGTAGGACTGTGGCTACTCAGATTACATCAAGGAGGTCTGTGGGAACTCAGCTTACCTCTAGAAAGTCTAGAGTAAACGATGACAGTGTTAAGTGTTGTTGTAATGACAGTTCTGACACAGACACTGTCAAAAATGTAAAAACAAAGGGCACTCAGCAAAACCCCAAGATTTATACTTCTGATCAAAGGGGGAGTTTGGCTTTTGCTAGTAATTTGGAATCACCAAAACGACCTAAACGGACACTAATTACAAGTAGAAAAGATAAACATTCACTGTCAAGGCAGGCTGCACAAATATCAAGTCCAAGTCCTAGCAGCTCAGAGACGCAGCAAAATCAAACGCCAGCAGAAGCTGTATTCTCTTTGTCCGATATGCTGGAAAATATTAAAAGACATATGCAACGTATCACTTCATATGCCACAAACCATGTGCAAAGTAACGAGGCTGAAGAAATCCCCACGCCAACAAGCATAACGCCGACATCTGCCTGCAGGTTTCATGATGGACCCTGTTACTGCTTGAAAAGTAAAAAGCGATCAAAGAGAATCGGCTCTCCGAAGGTACGAAAAGACAAAACACTAACATCGTCAAAAAGTAAGGATGTTCCTTGCTCGTGTTCAGATAGTGTACTTTCTCAAGGTCGTGGAGTGTCAGAGAAAGGCCAAGAATCTGTGCTGCACAGAGTTAATACTGCACCCATTCCTTACAGAAGCCCAGAGCCTTCAACTGTCAATGTGCCTTGCATTTGTTCGAAAAATAAACAATCTGTAATCCAAGAAAAAGCATCTGTACCCCAAGATAAAGCTCCTATACCTGTTTCATCTACTGTTTACAGAGCTCAAATTTTACCAATGCCAAGTGCAGCTACCCAATTACGAGATAGTCTTGAGCAGCCTATAAACATAGATTATTCACCAAATGTGCGTCAGAATGAACAATGTTCATGTTCAGACCGCTTGCAGACCCAAACAGCTGCTGCACCAAGCAACCTACAATCATCACAAGATATGTACGAGAAGCCTAGAAACCAAATTTCTTTACCACACATGCGTCAGACTGCGCTATGTTCATGTTCACAAAGATATGCTGCATCAAGAAGCCAACATTCCTTGCCATGCGGCCATCTTGAACCTTTTTCATGCAGAAGTCAAGAATCTTCCCTTTGCAGAAGCCAAGAACCATCACCTTGCAGAAACCGAGAGTCTTCCCCTTGTAGAAACAGAGAACCTTCCTTTGGTAGAGATCGTGAACTTTCCTTCTGCAAGCGATGCAGGAGTCAAGAAACGTCCCCTTGCAGGACATGTGGAAACCAGGAAACTTCCTCTTGCAGAACATGTAGAAGCCATGAAGTTTCTCTTTGCAGAAGCAGAGAAGTTTCCCTTTGCAGAAGCGGAGAGCCTTCTCCATGCAGAGCATGTAGGAGCCAAGAAGCTTCCCCTTGCAAAAGTCGAGAAGCTTCCCCATGCAGAAGTCAAGAACCTGTCCCATGCAGAAGTCAAGAACCTGCCCCATGCAGGAGTCAAAAACCTGCCCCATGCAGGAGTCGAGAACCTGTCCCATGCAGGAGTCGAGAACCTGTCCCATGCAGAAGTCGAGAATCTTCCCCATGCAGAAGTCGAGAATCTTCCCCATGCAGAGGTCGAGAACCTTCCCCATGCAGGGGTCAAGAACCTTCCCCATTCAAAAGTCAAAAACCTTCCCCATGCAGAAATCAAGAACTTTCCCCATGTAGAGTTCAAGAACCTTCCCCATTCAAAAGTCAAAAACCTTCCCCATGCAGAAATCAAGAACTTTCCCCATGTAGAGTTCAAGAACCTTCCCCATGCAGAGGTCAAGAACCTTCCCCATGCAGAATTGGAAGTCGGGACTCTTCCGCATGTAGAGCTTACAACCTCGAGTCTTCTTCATGTAGAATTAGTGGTGACTTTTGTACGTATTCAGACAAGCTGTCTGCAGAACAAGATTCGTTCTATACTTGTCGACAAGATATTATGCCATGCTCATGCTCTGACGGTTCGCAAAAAAGGAGAAACATAGATTATTTTATACCAAAGGTACAATCCACAACATGCATTTGTGGTTCTGATCAAAAATCGGGGCATCCGCAAGTATTTCATAAACCTCCAATATGTAAAAAATCGTCACCAAGCAGAGTCATAGAATCAGCTTTTTCCTGTTTAGAGGCTGCACCTTGTCCATCCCCTACTTGTATTTGCAGTGAGTCGCTTAACCACTCTGTTTGCAGTTGTGCAGGTGAACAAAAACATTCTAGGACCCCAGACTCACTTCGTCAGCCGTATGGGTCTTCAGTTCTACAATCACCTTGCGCTACACGTTGTTCTAGTGCTCCCGCGAATCAGTCGCCTGGCAGCACTCCTCGTCTCAGTAGGCGCTCTTGTCTGTGCAACTGCGGTTCTGTGGACAGAGAAAGTTTACTTTACCCTTGTTGCCAGTCATGCTTACAGGATTGTCAACATATGGAAAGTGACAATACGTGCATCACTTGCCAAGTCACCCGCTGCAAGTGTACTGACCTAACTTCTCCGGAGCCACATGTACTCAAGATGTGTATGCCTACAGTTGGAGGCTGCAAGGCCTGTAAATATGTGAGTGAGACAAACATGCTGTCTACTGCGTGTGGATGTGCATCAGTGCCAACACAGCGTTGGGACTTCGCCGGAAACTGTCTGGAAGAGAGGTCTCAATCAGATTGTGGATCTACAAAACCAAACAAACTTACTGACTGTGTCTCCCCATATCAGTCGTCACACCCACCTCAGTGCATCTGTCATGACAAATACCAAGCTCCTTCAGATCCATGCAGCCTGGATCTTCCAACATGTACCATGAACAACGTTCTACCAGCATGTTTAAAAACGCAAGTTGACTTAAAAAATATTCCGTCTCCCATGTTTTCACCGTATGGATCACCAGTGATTCAGTCGTCATTTACAACGCCATGTTCTCCAAGTGTCCCGGTGTGCCAGCCACTATCTTGTACTCTTTGTGTGTCTCGTGAACAGATAGTAAGCGCTCTTTGTGACAGGTCTTGCAGGGCGGCAACAGCACTTTCATGTGCTCAGAAAATGCTGTGCGATTCTACTTGCAGGTCTTCATCTGTGCCAGAATATCCCCGTGATTCGTCACCACAAGGCAGATCTCCAACTCGCGTGTCTCAAACTCCGGCTTTATCTCCAGTGACTCAGTCTCCATGCAACACGCCTGGCAGATCTCCATCCACTTCTGTTCCATCTTCACCCGTACTATCTGCTACGAAATGTGCAACAGTGGAATCCGACTCACCTTGTCCATACAACGAGTCTCTCCCAGATAAATCACCAGCCCCCAAACCACTGAAATCGTCTTATGGGTCTTCTGTAGATTTGCTTGGAAGAAAATTACCTCCCAAAGAATCTCAGCGTGTACCTTTGCAATCAGATTTGTCGACTTGTCAATGCAAGCGGCCTACTTCTGCTTGTATTCCATGCCAAGTAGCGCCTTGCAATCCCTGTGAATCCATACCACAAACGGCACAAAACGTTGTCTCAGTTCGAAGGTGCACCCAGCGCAAAGCACTTACACCGTGTAAACGAAGTTGTTTAAAGGATCACGAATGCACAATAACGTCTACAACTTCTAGAGACGTTTACTTAGAGAATCCTTCTTGCTGCTCTCCAATCTCTACTCCTGATCAAAAAAGTCCATCGGGTGTTTGTAATGTCACAGAGGTGACGTCTAAGGTAACCGAGGTAACGGCCGATTCGCACCATAAGCCTTCCTATCATAGAAGCATGAAATGTTTTCCATGCCCTCAGACCCAAGCTCCTTCAAGACTTTCACAGTCAGGTAGAAGGAAGGACGAACCTCCTGAAGGCAGATCACGATCACCCTCGCCCTGCAAATGCGAATCACGCACTTCACAGAAGTCTTCTTGTTCTTGTAAAAGCAAAAGGTCAACGAGCAAAGGTCAAGAACTTCTTGAAAAGGCAGTGTCTTTTGGAGAGCCTACTACGGACCAAACAGAGTTGTGCAACTGTGGTAAATCCAGTTGCAGGTCTTACATTTCCTTGATAGATAATCACTCACAGTATCTACCTTCATTTCCGAATGTTTGCCAGGCAAATGTGTGTGTTCTTCCTCAGGAAGACGTGGCATCCCAGTATATTTGCAGCTCAAAATCTCACCGTGCTTATTTTGGGAATGGTGAGAAAGTATCGTGTCAGCCCATGCCATGTGGCTCTCCTCCTCCATATGGTGTTTCATCCCCTACTCCGTGTTATGGCAGTGGCCAGTCAGTTACTTCAGTCTGCCAGGTTTATAATGACCAAGGCTCCGATACGTTGACAGCAAATTATGCGGGATTGGGATTTAACGAACAGGACTTACCGTGCTTGATGAAAGATGTCTTACAGAGTCCAGTGTCGGTGTGCATGACACCACCATGTCAAAGTCCACCCTGTAAGGTCCCACCAAAAGTACTTAGCGGCTTCACCTGCTCATCACCACCTATTTGCCACAGTCCTCCTTGCCCTGTCTCCGGCAGCAACACCTTCACGTGCACCTCTCCAATGATGACTTCGGTATCCTCATCGCCCATTGTATTCTACCCTACCAGTAACTCACCTCCCCCTCCTTGTCGCAGTCCACCACAGTATAGAAAGAAGAAAAAGCAGACGCCGCAAGTACCGCAGTATTTAAAGATTCCACCATCATCCGTTTCTACCAACAGTCGTAGTCACTTGTCCTCACTGCCTTACTCAAGCTTCTCTTCTACAGCTTACAAGACACAAAGCCAAGCACCAGCATCTTTCAAAATTCGGTCACAGTCGAGTTCATCATTGGGCAGTCCTGTATTTCTCACGTCAGCTCCTCAGGTTGAAAACCCTTTGGTCTGTTCCTCCCCTCCGCCAGTACCGAATTATCTGGAGAGCGCCGCCTCTCCACCACCAGTGCCTCACAACGCTGTGGCATCGTCGCCTCCTCCTCCATTTGAGCGAACTCTTAAATCCCCAATACCGTCTTCTTCCGATGGTTCCTGTTCCTGTGATCCACCAGGCTATGCTCAACGACACAAGGTGGCCAAATACACCAGTAGAACCTCCAGAGAAGCTAAACTATACAAGCAGCAAAGAGGGAAAGGCGCGAGTACTAAAATGCTCTCACCTCTGATCAAGCCATTTCAGTCGAGCAGTCCAGATTTGAACAGTGATACTGATAGCGGATCGCTACAGCAGGGTCACTCACCAAAATTGACCGTTTGTGAAGATCTTGACTACCCACCACCGGTCGTCAATCCGTTGGCCAATAAAAGAGATGGTACCGCAGAGAAGTCAAGCAGCCAGCGGGAAACAAAGAGAGCGTACTGTGATAGTGAGGTAGATGTGGATATGAGCAAAAGCGAAGTGTGTGCATGCAAGTCAAGTCTCTCGCAAAGGAGGGTGAGCTTTAGCCGAGCAGATAATACTCCGTCCAGTGGATGGCTGCCTTCCTTTTTCCAGTCTGCAACTAAGTTAGTAACATCCAATGATTGTCTTCAGGAAGGCGAGGATTCAGTCGATGGTTAAACGAGTTCAGTATTTTTATATTGATATATTTTTTAAAAAGTATATTGGTCACGGCCTTTGCTCGTTACGTGCAGCTTTTCACAAAATTTAGAGCATTTTAGTTTAGGTCCTAAAATCTGACCGTAAAAACAAAACAAAACAATAAATATAAATTTTTAACACTTACAGTTAAACAAAAACAATTCGAAAAAAATCATAACATTAAACAAAAATTAAGAAGAAGACCGTAAGATTTGCTGCAGATCACTATCAGCTCAACCGCTAGTGCTACAAAGACACACACACGACATATACTTTCCACCACCTCCCCCATCACCACCACCCATGCACTACGCCAAATAAATCATATTTATCTGTTCTTTTTCTGAATAAATACTTCAGCGTTTCGCGAAACGACCATATATATTCCACAAGATGTCTGCAATTTCTGTAGATGAGTGCTTATGTATCAGGTCTCAAACTGACCACAGGGGCAGTTCACGATTTGAGTACGTTCTTGTACAACTGCAAACCCTAGTGCTATAAAATAAACCAAATCGTGTAATACCTCTGTGGATTAATAAAGAGTAGAGAATCGAACTGCGAATTAAAAGATAGAGAGTATCAAGATAAGAATTAAGATGCGAATTAAAGACAAGATCGAGTTGAAAACGGTCCGGGCTGCTTTATGGGCAAAAATTGTCGCCATGGAAATGTCACAACGTGTATAGGCGTTTCACACATTGTTGTTTATGTCATTGTTTTAATAATGCTGGTAGTGCTGACGCCGTTTTCAGTAATATATGAACAATTAGTTATTAACAAAACACTGTATGCAGACAGGAAGCTCTAACTCAAATCTTCATTGAGAACACAGGAGTTAGTGTTCCTTTTCTGCATTGTAGCAATGTTGGTCAGCGTGACAAATAGCCTATATACTGTGAAACGCCAGACTGTGTGATTGTTCTATCGTTGAGGGATAGTATTTCCATTTAGATTTTGTTGCTTGGTGAGATGTCTGCCATAAAAAAAGAATGCAGACAGTTCTCTTCAGCAGGCATTATTTTTTAGGGAAATTCTATACTTCATAGTTTATGTTGTAGATTTTACTGTGCGTGAGTGTAAGTAGTTTATTGTAGAAAATAGTCTTTTTCGTAATACTGTAGGCATGTTTTAATTTTAGCAGAATAGAATATTAGTTAATTTACGTCAATGACCTAGAGAGTAAAGCAGAGAAAACCTAAAGTATTATTCTGACTAATATTAACATTATTATTATTTGTCAAATGTATGTATATAACTTACTTTAGCACTATGAAGTATTTATTCCACAATTTACTACTGGAATTCTGATACCTTTTGTTATTTACTGATGTCACCAATATGAATTATTGTATTAAGATGTAAGTAAGCATGTGCAATGATTGTATATGGTGTGTAATAGAATGTTGCAACAGTGAATAAATGTTATTGTTTCTGTGATTGGAAAGTTGAATTATTTAATCTCTGCATTCTTTTGGAAAAAAACAACAACAAACAAACAAACAAACTCAATCTAGATCTAAATAATTCAAATAAAATGCAAAAACCTTGCTTTGTGGGCACTAAATTTAATTAAACAAATTTTCATATAAAAACAAATCAGTTTCCAACATGCAGAAAATTTCAGTACAAACATATTAAAACAAGAATGAAAGTTTGTTTTACATCCTGGTTACATACATTCAAAAATACACACAGAAATGCTGAAAAATGTAATTAAGGCCAAATTTATTTTTAAAAAGTGCATATACCTATATAAACCTCTGTATATATTAATAGAGGAAAAGGCTTTAGTTTTTAAAATATCAACAGTAATGCTTATCACACTTAAATCTTTTATGCCAAATATTACATAAGAATAGTCTCAGAACCAGATATTTTCTATAGATTTTGAATTTGTGTAACAAATGCTGTATCTCCAAACCTACTAGGCTGATAAAAACTTGGAATTCTGAGATCTCCAAGAAGCAATTTTGCATGTTTCCACATGGATTATTACTTTAAAAAAAATGTTTTGTGTCTCTGATGGTCCATATTTACAATTTAATTTAATAAAAAGTAACTAGCTTTGACATAACATAATGGTGTTGACGAAAGTCGACAATGGCAGTCATATACAAGTTCACTAAAGGCGACCATGGCAGTAAAACAGTTAGTAATAAGCTTATCATAATGCAGATTAAAACAAATTTGGAAAACTTTATTTAAAATGACTGCATACATTTAAGCTTCTAATTTTTTTTTTAAGAGCACAGGATAATAACTGATTTTATTTTATTTTTTTATCAATAGTAAGGCTAATCACTCTTAAAAGCATTATTATAACACTTTACAGTAATACCTATCACAACGCAGATTTAAAAAAAAAAAAGAATTTATTTTTAAAAAGCTGAATACATTTAAACTTTTAGTTTTCTTTTGGAGCAAAAGGTAATAGATAGCTGGCTCCAGTTTTACAAAGAAAAAAATTTAGGTTTCAACAATAATGGTTTTGACAGTTGTTCTTCATGCTTCACATAATTTTTTCTGCAAGAATAAAAGGCAGCTTATATCAAACAACTAAAAAGTTAGATATGATTTGTATGGATGTCAGACAAAATTAAAAGCATGTCAAACACATCACCATACAAAAACAGAAAAAGAAAGAAAATAACCAAACTGTTACAGCTTATAGTAGCTTGGAAGGCAATTTCACAAACAGGCATTTTCCAACAGAAACCAGAAAGTATATATGATAGAATGCACTAATACAGGTTTGATATTGAAAGCTGTCACAGCAATGATCATTCCCTGCAATAACATATATAATGTAGTTTGAACACCTACAAAAATTGAAAAGATGTCTTGAATCGGCAACCAGCAAATATGTAGGTTTCATGAAATCAGAAATGTAATGTGAAGAACATTTTTCATTTTTCTGCAGGCACAATAATTACATTAAATTACAACATTACATATTAGATTATACTTTGAGACTTAAGAAAGAACATAATATGAGAGGGATGGTTTGGAATGGATTGAAGTGGGAAAGAAACCATGGAATGGTTCAAAAAGAGTAAAAACCCACTTTTTCTTTAAATATATTTAAAAAGTAAAGGCCAAATAGCATTAAGGTGGCCAAAAAAATCTTGTAAATAACATTCAGGCAAAACAGCATTAGTGTTTTAGCATAATCAGTTGATACAAGGAATATGATATTTATTTTTAACAACCTGATCCCAGCACAAGGCAGAAACATCTCTGTACAGATCTCGGAGCAGCACGAGTCAATATGTACATGATAGCATAATTATGCAAGAAAACAAGTGTAAGGCAGATGAGTAATGTTTTCGTCAAAGAGAGTAAAATATCAAAACGTTTCTATTGTGACGTCATCTGTACAGAGACCATGCAATTAAAGGAAAGCAATAAGGCAGTAATGCTGTTCAATTGAGTAAAGATATAAGGCAAAATATTTTAAAACGTAAAAATATGGTTATATTGGTTTTAAATCTATGACAAACTCATCATCAAAAACACAACGCTGGATTGAAAAATTAAATAATGCTGAATATTTTCTTAGGGATAACAACTAAGGCAATATCTTGAAATGCTGCAAGGCATTCTATATAATAATTACAAACATTCAATGCACAAATCTATCACAGTTTCCATATTTTGGTCATCACAGTGTACTCAGCTAAATGAAAACTTTAAAACCAACATGGAACAAACAAATAAGACAATTTTACTGATGTAAAACAAAATCGGTTACAGCTAAAATATCGAGGATGGTATGTGGAGCTGTAAAACTGCAAGATTATGTTTTATATTGTACTTCTTGGGGCACTATGCAATTGCTTTGCCAAACTAGAGGTGGAATCTCATTGCTTTCCTGTTAAAAATTATTATGAACGAATAAAATGTTCACAGATGAATATGCAGAAAGAACAAAGCTAACAAACAAATAGCATTTTTAAATGCTATATGTTTAATGCTAAAAATAACAGATCATGAATTCAAATAACACTTTTATGGGGCATGCATTAGTGGCTAAAAAGCAAAGATAATCAAAGGAAGTACTTGAAGTTTCAAATAACCACAATTACTTTGCAACATAATACCTTAAACATAAATAATTTTCAAAAATTCTACATATAATAATAAAACTTCAATTCAAACTGTCTCTTATGTTAATAAATTCAAACTGTCTTTTAATGTCAAAAACTCGTAATGAATGAAAAGAAAATCTTCAACATAATGACAATGTCTGCGAAGATGGGAACATTTAAAAAGATCAAACTAAAGATCGGTATTCCGATCCAAAGTCCATTTTATATAGCTCACAAATTCTGTGCTCTGGGTGCAACAATTCCTTGTTGCATACAACAAGCAGAAGTCAAGGTAAACACATTCATAATGCCGCAGAAGAAGGAAGTTGGATAGCTTGCCAAAGTCCGTTGTAAGTGGTAAACATTTTTTCTTGAAACAATTTATCTTTCTTCTAACTATATGATCAACACTTTCTTGTTACATTCAACCATTGGTTATCAAATATTACATCAAACCAGTCCCAGTCTTCTTGATTGTGCTGGATATCTGACTAACTGTAAGTGCCAGGCCAAACACCAGTTCAGGGAGGTGTGCCGTTGCGTCCTTCCAGGCGTAGCTGTTCAAGCTGAACAATAGTGCGATGGTGATCAGGTTCCAATTCATTCAACAGCTGTTCTGCGATGCGGCTGCGAAGTCGACCTCCAACCTGAAAAATCAATCAATCAACCAATCACATAGTAAAAGTAGTCCCCGCATATAATAATTAATGTTGAAAATTTTACAGCATTCAAAACATTCATGCTTCTATTACTCTTACAATAACATCCTTCAATGCTATCTGGGTCTTTAAAAACAGGGCCTTATTCATTTCTGTGAAACAGTCAAACTAATCAACAAAATGTTGTTGGGTGTGGTCTGTTAATTTGTTAAACATCTGGTCAGATTTTAATTTATTTTAAAGTGTTCATTATTTATTATCCGATGTGTTAGCAAAAATGGACCGGCTAAGCTTCATTCGATATGAAAATCTTGTGTATTATTATTAATAAACATCTGTTTTAATGAACCAACAAGGCAGGTTGTTTTTTTTTGTCCTTTTTCTTTTTCACAGAGGAATTAGCATATCAAGTTTTCCTATCAATCAATCAGGAAAACACATTATATAAAATAGCACACAAAGCAAACACCTGCTGCTGAGAGTGAAATTTTGTAAGAAAAAGGCAGAAAATGCACACATAGCAGCACACACAATGAGCAGCTGAAAACCTTGATAAAAATCTGAAAACATGCCCACGCAAAAAGGTAGATTTTACTATTAGTGGCACTTAGTGGAGAAGGAGGGAAGAGGGGATTAAGGGTGGGATATGATGTTGATGGATGGAGGGTGTCGAATAGGAAAAGGGTAGGTAGAGGGGCTGGGAGACTGAATTATAACATTTTGAATTGTGCTACTGTTGCAAATAGCTGGTCATTCTTGCAGTCTCTCTACTATTTGTCATGATAAATGAGATACCATTTGTGATGCTCTGTAACATGTACATGCATGCATTATACACCATATGTTTACTCAAACATGCTGAATAATGTGTGCAAACTGTACTATTTTCATGAGAGGAAGAACTGAAAGTAAAGGAAACAGAATCAGCAATGTTTTTCATTGTTTGTGATTACACTTAGTACATACAATCTTGCTTCCCAAATAAATCCTCACCATTTTGTTTCTCCCACAGTTAATAATGCAACACAATCACAACATTTGTCTAAATCACACTTAAATATTGAAACAACACTCAGAAAAAAACTGGAGTGAAACCTCAACCAAAACCCATTATATTCAACGTGAATACTCTCAAATACAATGTTACAAGCCAGAAAAACCATAACGGTGCATTTTTAACACATTCAATTCGAGCAGCATGCTCAACAATTATTTTACAATAGAAAGCTTTATAGAGATATATTTTTAATCTTGTATGACAACCAATCAAATTGTTAAACATTTCTACAAACACTATATATATATTTTTCTAATATATGTTGTGTCTGATGACTGTTCACTCGTGAGCTCACACCCATCACCATTCTCAGTCTATTTACTGATCACTTACATAATGCACATCTACCATCTATTTGAAAATGGATGCAAGATTGTACAGGAATTTTAAAAAGAAATACAATTCTACAAAATCAGAGGCTGTTTAACATTTGTTAGATTGCTTCTAAACATGGTTTACCATTCTGTACAAAGACACTTGCTGCACAAACAAAAAAGCATGCAGATTTAATCACTAATGGTGTTCCCACTTCTGAACTTAATTTAGGTACCAACATAAACTATATTACAATTTACACAGAAATTCCAAGGCAATATTTTTTTAATTTGAGTTTGCATCGATCGTGCTAGACAAATAAATACGAAATTAAATCAGATGCTGAAGGGAACTAAAGCAAAGTAAATTTATGGATATAACATTCTTAATACAATATTAGATTTTTATAGAGGATGGAATAAAGTAAGATTTTGTGTCATTGCTAAATCACATGATTAATAATAATAAAATAATGAATATAAAATACAATACAAATAACTACACATTAATGGGTTAATGGTTGCTATTTTTAAATTAAAGTACAACAAAATAATGAATGAAAGGTCACCAAAGGGAGATAAAAAGAAAAAAAACTGCTTATATAATATGAAATAAAATAATTACTGTTGAGTCTTTTGTTAATAGATATGTGTTCAGTGACAATAACAAAGGCACAACATGTAAGAAAAAAAAATCTACAAAATAAACGATTATTACGTAAATCTGAAAATAGAAATAGAACACTAACCAAAACTATTCAAAAGGTTATATCTTCTATTATCCAAAAATTCTGAATTGACATACATAAAACAAAAGTAGTCTACAGGAGATCTGATAAAAACACAACATTCTAAGTATTAAACTTTTAGTAAAACTGGAAAAATATCATCATTCCTAGAAAATTTCACTGGGTTGGATCAAAAATGAAAACAAAACAATAAAATGTAATGAATCTTTGTAAAAAAACAACAACAACAATGCAGCTTACTGAGCAAGAAAGTTGAGAAAAGACTAGAGAAATGGCAAGTACAACGTTGATCTTTAAATAATTAAAGATTGAAGCCAATCATTCAGCTGTTTTCGTTTAAGCCAAGATTGAGAAAACAACGATTAGAAAGTGAGACGAAACAGGCAATTTCAGTAATAATAGCTTCAAGCCAACATATAAGGCTTTAGCTTTTCAGCTAAAGTGGAAGTGTTTGACAGTAGCACGATCATTTTAAATACCACGAGGTGTAGTCGATGGCGTACTTGAAATTGGAGTCAAGGGGGGCAATAACAGATCCTAACAAAAATCACAGCAAGCATCAGCAAAATTGCACAACCCATATAATTGTTTGAAACTTCGTTGACAAACACACACATACACAGGAATATAGAAAGAGAACACTTTTGTATCTCTTTTGACTGTTTAAAATCCACACTCTTTAATTAAAAGTATCTACCCTAACCTACATGGAAAATACACTAAATAAATGCCCAAAATGGTATAGATCTCTTTAAATAACCAAAAAGTGATTTCATCTGTAATTAACTATTGTTTTACCACAAACCACCAAAACCTACCAGGCAATGCCTCCAGGCATGTACATCATATTTCTTTTACACTACCAACCAATTCAATGTTTCATATTATACCTTAATAGATTTATATATTGTTACCTCCAGCATGGAAAATTTCATTTAGTAAAAATCTTTTACACTGGATAATACTTTTGTCAACTCCAACGCTACTACTACACAGGATACTGAACACTCATACAGGATCGAGTCTCTCATTCTCTCATAAAGTAAGCCTGTATGGAATCAACCGCTTTGAAATAGGGCTCCAGGCGCCCAACTCGTGTCATACCCATGTGGCTGTACAGTTAGCTAAAGCTAAGCAGTGCATACCTTTGAGAAGGAATAGAAGATATCATCACTATAATAGTCCAAATTTACCTATCAATCTTATTCTATGCATTCCAAAAAAGGCCGTGAAATCCTAAATTGGTTATTGTCACTGAAAACTTATATTTTAGATAATGCATTGCTGTAAATTTGCTGTAGATATTTTAGATTCAGTTTTGATGTTATCAGCAACGTTCTGGCATTAAGATGTGTTAATTTTTTTAAAAAATTTATACATGCAAAAGACAGTTTCTGACTTTAAAAAAAAAAAAAAAAAAAAAAAAAAAAACTTTAATATGAATATGTGTAGCATATTTTTTTTATATAAGCAATCAAATTGTACCACCCTACTCCAACAAGCTACAATGTACACAAGAGATCTAAGCATCTATAACTGTTTTAGGTCACCTTATCTTATTGTTATGTTACCCTGATATTTGTGATGCTCTGTCTCAGGTCCTCTACAATTAACGTTATTCTTCCCAAAATTCGGGTCTCTGTTTAATCACTATGCATTCTTATGTCTTTTCCAAACTTGGGTGTGAATGTGTGTGGGTGGTGTGCCTGTGAAATAGGGTAATGACAGACTCACTTTTAGGTACTATGTCACTTTGTATTTTTAAAATTTTTAAAATTCTTTTTGTTTAAATTAAATTTTAATATTTTTTTCTTTTTAAGTAAACAAAATGCTACCCGTTAACAAAATGCTACCCGTTTGTATGTTGGCCTATTGCATGTGTTGTACAAGGTTTAATGCCCTTTGTAAATAGCTTTTTTGTTTTTAAACCTTTTGTACATATAACCGTCCCCCCCAGCAATATCAAGGTGTTTTAGTCCTCTTTGACTTCAATGTTTTGTGGACTTTAATAAAGATGTACTACAACTACAAACTTGCCTTGAGACTTTACAACTGTTCAAGGAATTCCGGAAGTAAATAAACTTGATACTTACTGTTTTAGGTCGCTGGATCTTCTTGCTATGGTCGAGGTTGTTGAAATGAGAGATGTCCCCACCATCCTCGCCCATGCTGGGTATGCGATTGGAAGGCCAGGAGGTGGGTGGCGGCCACACTCCAGAGCTGGTCACTGGCCTGGGCCGTCGGGTGTTAGCTGGGTTGGCCGAGGTAGCTCTCGACACCGATTTACCCGACACTGTGTCACGGACAAAGATCATCAAATATGACAATTAGATTTTGTGGACACACATGGGTGATGCGAGTGAAATTCAGGTTGCCTTTCCAGTGAGAAAGCTTGTGGGAAACCTTCACTACTTATCTTCTCCAAAGCAAGCATTTTAACAGTTCTCGCAGAAGCAATATTTACAACAAATAGACGTTTCTAGCACACAGGCTTATGTTACAGGCTTCTGCAGAAAATCTTCAACTTTACACTACAGTTGCTCTGCCCAAAACGTAATTAAAGGTTGGGATCTATCAGATGACATATAAACACCAGTTGTTCTTCTTTCACAATTTTTTTTTAAAAACAATACAGGTACGTTTATTAAAAGTTTTATTTATTGCTGATACAGTTCAGATCCTTCTAACACTGACATTGGTTTCATTATAGAAATGACTGCTTTCCAATTATAAGAGAGCGTTTATGCACATAACTAAAAAATACTGAACAGATAATGATATCTTTTTATATTATTCTGAAGAACATTATAAGCTCATACTGCATGCTTTGTACAACATAAACCCAATGCACTACAGACGATCGTGGTGATAATATGCAGGGTTTGACAATTCAAGTCCTCCTCAACGCTCGTGCAATAAGACTTACAACCTTGTTCTTCGTCAACGATGATGATGATCTTCATGATATGGTGATGAGAATAGAGATGTGTACTTACTGGCGGACGGAGCAGCTGGAACAGGTGTGTACTGTGTGAGTCCAAACACGCTAGTCTCATAGTCATACACCTACAACAGCAAAAGCAATTTTGTAACCTATATTTAAAAAACAGCAACACTGAATTTGCACAACGAACAAATACAGTACCCAAAACTCTCTAACCTCCAATCATACACCAACCCACCTGCTCCATTTAGACTGGAGTTCCAATAACATTTGTCATCCATGATCCAAGCCATTTTATCATTGCAGCTGAAAGTCAAAACGTTTTGTATTCCACGCAATATGCAGAACTAGCTCTCTCAGTAAGTATGACCAAAATATCCTAAGGCTGTAAAACAGTCATAAATACTGGCTGATCACGTAGAAAGTGAACTTATAATTGAGTGTTGCCAATGATACTGTCAACTGTGGCAGGAAATCTTCGTTGGAGACAGTCAGTTATATTAGTTCCTTTTCTACATCGGTAAGGCTGTGGTTGAGCTGTCTGCCACAATGTGTTTTTTTCTCATAACAGCGACCTCTCCAAATAAGGACATCCCCTTCGCTGTACTATTTTAGCAACAAAACAAGATCTATAATTGTCATATGTGTCCATAGGAGTAGGCCTTTATGATTCACCACAACATACTATTCACTGCTTGTCTTCTATAGAAGTGCGCTTTCTAATCACAACATACCACACGCCTGCTAATACTACTGTCGTAACTCAATAACATATAGCACAGAACTATGACAGTTGTAACTCGTTAATAATTCACACATTTTCAGCCTCAAAGTTGGACTTTAAAAAAAAAATCATTAACTACAACATATAGTTTACTAGTTTAATCCTCTGAAAATCACCTCTGGAATAACTATTCATTCTGCATTCAGTTTAAGCAGAGTCAAGCAGTCTCACACCAGCAATGTAGTAGGTGCTAATCATTGCCCAAAGAAGTACCAAATATAAAATCTATGTACAACAATGATGAACAGACCCTATAAAAGGGACTCAAGTGGTGGACAAGTTAAATCAACTAATTGGTGTGCTAAAGCATACCTGTGACTGAAGCTCATCAACCCGTTGGAAAGCATCAAGCTTCAGCATACGTTCATGAGTAAGCTGCCTCTTGATGGTGTCGATGTCCTTGCGTACCTTCTCCTGACTGAGGAGCTGGATCTTGCTGGAGCGGTTCTGGTCCTCCATCAACTGCCTAAGCCTGTATTCCTTGTCATGCAGCTCCTCCACCTGTTTATACATAAAGGCAGTATAAAATGAGAACACTTTACTTGTCACAGAATTAGACAACAGCTGGCAAGGTTTTAGTGATGAAGCAGGCAGATGGATCAGATTTTGCATGCATGTTCACCTCAACTGAGCATCAGTGCTTGCTAGTAAGGCAAAGCAAAGCAAATTCTTCTAGTATGACATTTGAAGGGAAAACAATAACAACTTAATTATGTCTTAGGGTTGAACACAACTTATATGCATTAATTCATACTCAGGAATCTTTAGTAACTAATTCTGTCTTGAAATGAAATTTAATACAGTTTTATTTTTTAGTCTTTGTGTGTGTGTGTGTGTGTGTGTGTGTGTGTGTGTGTGTGTGTGTGTGTGTGTGTGAGTGAATGATTAGCAAAAAGTTACTGAAGAATTCAACCTTTTCACCTTTTTAGCAGCAAAACATCCAGTGCGTCAATTTCACAATATTATTACTCAAACTTTGAATGCCGCAATAAAAAACCACATGATGTGACAAAAGACATAATATGATTTAAAGTTTATAACTAGAAGGGCACAGCCTATATATAGCTAGCATGCTCCTTATGTAACTCGAAATATTTAACAGGAAAATGACTGCCCAGAAAAGAAAAAAAAAGAAACAGTGGCATTAAAATGCAAAGTAATACTGACTTTGATCTTTTTATGCTCTTGATCATGAGATGACCTTGACCTCTGGCTCCAAATACACTCATGTAATATCAAATAAACTACAGTAACAGTTGTATTATGCCAAAAAAAAAATAGAGACCGTGGTATGACCTTGACCTTCATTGACCTTGACCATGGGATGACTTTGACCTTCATGTGACCTCTCATGTTCGTGTATGATCAAATAACCAAATGTTGTTGCATGCTATATGTTAACAAGAGCCATTCCACTGCACGATTACCTATTTTTTGTATGTTTTTGCAAGGCCTAAAATTACCTTGACCTTCAAGATCAACGCAAAAATGGAATCTGTAAGAAAGATCAATCTATCATCTCTATATACAACAAGTTTGAACTTTATATCTCTCATAGTTTAGGTTAAACACTTTAAAGTACCTATACTAACTGGCTTTGGGCAGCTCCAGTGACTTGACTTTGGAGTGAGGTTGACCAAATGTGGATAGGATGTGTGTCTCATTGATATCTACCGTGCATCAAAGAATCTTAAGTTCAATATTAATTGAAAAAATTTGAAATTTTGTGAAAAACTGTCATTTTTTAACTAAAATTTGTTGACCCTGTGACCTTGACCTTGAAAAGTCATTCATTCACTGATCATTTATGAGATCTCATAGATATACATCATCTTACAAAGTTTGGTTGCGATAGGTTCTGAGATATTAATCCACTTGCAAGTTTTGCACATCCAGATGGTAGACGGCGGACAGATAGACGGACGGACAAATCCAACAACATTTTATTAATGTATTTTTTGGACTATTTAGGGCTTATCTCGCACAAATTTGCAAAAACCTCAAAATTTTTTATATTTTTTATTTTTTGGTGAGTAGACTTACATCGCTATGCATGCGAGTCAAAAAGGTATTACAATAAAACCTCCGTTTTACGACCTTTAAATTGACAATAAAACGAGATCTTTATTGGAGGGGTCTTAAAAAGGAGGTAGGACATTTTGAAAAAAGACATTTAGAAAATTAATTAAGTAAAATAAATACAAGTACAAAAAGTACACATACCCTTAAGTATAGGGAACATCTACCATCTTTCAGAAATATAGATTAAACTCTGTCTCACAACCAATACAGTCAATATCTTCCTGTTCCTCATTATTTACAAAATAAAAAATCAATGTTGGTATGATAGTTGTTTAAAAGTGTATGTAAGTGCTAAGTGCATGTTTGGAGTTATAACTATTTATAAGATAACCCCATCAATATTGTTGTAATTATTTTTATTCAATCATTGAATAGTTTTTTTTTTTTTAAAGAAAGCGGTTATTTCTGTTTGTTTGCATGATCATGAAATGGTGTCGGCAAGATATGACAGGCAAATCTGGTCAGCTCCTTAGAGTATTTCAAGCTGTTTTAATGCATCATCTGCTGTTTAAAGTTGTAAACGAAACTGTTTTCTTCAAGCGCACAAATATAGTATTGCTTTGGAACCTGAATTTTTCAGATGCTAGGTCGTAAAATTGAATTATTTGAAGGTTGCAAGTCGCGTTTTAGAGGTAGTCATTTAAGAGAGGTCGTTTATATAGTACAAAGCATCTGTGAATTTTTTCCGGTCGTATGTTGGAGGAAGTCGTTTAAGAGAGGGTCTCAAAACGGAGGTTTTACTGTATATTAAAGTTTAGAAAAAGGTACATAAAAGTGTAGAATGATTTATGCGAGTTATTTTAATTTGTATTTTTAATGGTAAGACTGTGTGGACCAAACTTTGAATGGAAATGCAAATAATGAAAGCTTATGAAATGTATGGAACTCACCAGTCGCTCAATGCTGGCCTGCTTGACTGCCTCCAACTGCATCTTGTTGCGTTCTTTCTGCATCAGCTCATGCTCCTTCTCCTGCTTCACCTTCAGCTGTTAAGACACAGGCAAACAATTTCCATCAACATTATAACAAAAGGTTTTACGTCAAGAAATATGAAAACCTGTTCATCTGAAGAATTGAAGAAGAGTGAAAGTTGCCACAGTATTTTTATAAACGAAGCATGGAGTGCGCTATTGGAACACCACTGAATGAAAAGACTTCTGCACATCTTCATCATGAATTTTTCAATCAACCTACTAGAACAATGCAGACTTTTCAAAGGTGAGTAAATAAACCGGAAAGAACAACTTCAGCAGTTACGACACAAACAGCCAATGGACTAATAATACAACAGAAGTGGGTAAACAGTCAAATGAAAGACCGGAATATTTATTTTATATCCTATCCTAACCTATCAAAAGTCGTTGGGGCACCACAGATGATCGTTTAACCAGCGTACTCCATCTTTCTCTGTCTTCAGCAACCCTCATGGCTTTGCTTAGTGTAAGCCAGTCCATTCTCGAATGTTGTCCTTCCAACTCTTTTTCTGTCTCCCTCTTCTTCTATCTCCTTGCACTGTAACTTGCAGGATGGTCTTTGCAAGGTCTGATGCTCTGGTGACTTGGCCATACCATCAGAGTTTCAGTTTCTTCACCACTGTGAGCATGTTATCATGTTGTCCAATTGCTTGAGTGATGGTCTGTCGGACTACATTGCTGGTGATGTGCTGAGTATAGGAAATGCCCAGAAGTCTTTTGTAGCACCTCATCTTCATGCTTTGTATTTTTCGTTGTAGATATGCTGTGAGGGTCCATATTTCGCAAGCGTATAGGAAGATGGAGATGACAAGGGAGCGCAACAGCCTTACCTATTAGGTAAAAGGTAAAGGTGGTCCCATAGCCTTGTGGCCGTAAGGGAGCGTGATGTTGGACACTTATCTTGGGCCAGCGTAATGAGGGTGATGCCCATCTCTCTCCCTCGCTGCTTTACCTTCCCCACCCTTAAGAGAGTAGATACTCAATCACAGTTGAGTCAACTGTGGGCGTTGTTATTTGTCGCTTCACATTTTGCGGTCACCCATCCAAGTGCTAACCGCACTGGACGGTGCTTAACTTGCGACACAGTAGCGAGTGCTCCAACCACTGCGCTATCCGACACCCCTTACCCTAACCTATTACTTTGTATAAAACCTAGGATTCAGAATTGTACTCCACTCGCATTTTTTTAGAGTGCGGGTGAAATATTTTAGCAACAGGCTTTTAAAAAAAAAATCCATGCAAGCAAAGGAAGCTAAATGCAAAGCAACACCCCTCCATTCATACCAGTGGGTCTCCTTGTTCCACTAACCCATTCTCCTGTTTGCTTGTACGTGTGTTTGTGCTAGTTCAGATACAAAAATATTTAAATGTTTCATTTTTCTGTGTGCACAAAATGAAAGAAATATTCACAAAAATACTATGTACTTCTTTGTCAAGTGTCTTGCGGACTTCGTTGGACTTGCTCTCGGTGAAAGCCAATGCCTTCTTTATGGCCACTAGCTGCTGTTGCAACAAGATGACCTGCTCTTCTGCCAGCATCTGCATCTGCACCATCTCCTTTTTGCCTCCCTCTATCTCCTTTCTCAGATCTCCGATCTGTGCAGAAACGTTAATATTAATATTATTGACAACAACAACTGCTTTTGTGGTGTCAACATGTAACCTTTGTGGTGTAAAAAATGTAACCTGCTCCTCGAAGACCAATTCATTGTATGATTGCCTATATCACCTCACATATATACAGTCATTACTGGCTCCTGTGGCTAATCTGTCAATCAACATCAAGATTGGAATCCAGATCCAGATCTTCTTTCTCTCCTCCCTCAATTTTTTTCTTCAGTCACTGCTGATGTGTACACCAACATTACCACACTCAACCACCAACACAACAGCATCCTATGCTTTGCTTATATAAATTAACGTCCCCGGACACAGTGCGTATAGGGTACAATTACAACAGCAGTTCTAAGCCTGACAAGATAAATACCATCCAGTTCAGCACGAGGCTTGAGAGTACTCTTCTGCTGAACTCCACAATTGGATGGGTGGGTTTGGTATTTTTAGTTGATGCTTTGTTGTATCCTTCTATTTCTATTTTTATTATTATTATTATTATTATTATTATTATTATTATTATTATTATTATTATTATTAATTATACCAATTTTGTATGTGTATGTGATCTATGCAAATGCCCTGTATACACAGGCAGGCAAGGGAAACAATTTTAAGGAGAAGAAAGGGTATAATTTTTAGATCCTGGACTTTAAATGTTACTGGAAGACAGAACGTACTTACCATTTTGAGGTAGTTGTTGGTGAGGTGTGTGCGTCTCCAGGAATACATAGCCTTCATCTTGATGATGATGGTCTGGAGCTGGTGGTTCTCATTCTGCAGCTTGCGTAGTTGTTCCGATCGCCTCTGGTTAATAAGCACCTCTTCGTCTAGGAATATAATAATAAATATAAAGATAATAATAGTTATTATTATTATTATTGTTTATGATAATAATAATAATACTTCTTCTTATTATTATTACTATAATAATAATAATAATAATAATAATAATAATAACAACAATAATAATAATCATAATAATAATAATCATAATAATAATAATCATAATCATAATCATAATATTAATTATTATTATTATTGAGGCCCCTTGTTCCACGCGGAATTCAAAGAATTAAGTAAGTAAGTAAGTATTATTATTATTATTATTATTATTATTATTAGTATTATTATTATTATTATTTATGTAGCACTTTTCCCTAAGTAAATCAGATCAAAGCGCACAAAAACGTGTTTATTCACAAAAAACTTGGGCTGAAAGTGCAAAAACCCCATGAGAAAATGTTCACAAAACATTTAAATATATGTCATTACAAAAACAAATTAATTAATACCAGTTGTTATAATTATTCAAAGTGAGTTGTACAAGTCATTTAAAATAAACAGTCACATTTGAAGGTTGGATGAACTGAAAACATATGATAGCAAGCCATTGAAATATATTTCCAGACTCTCATACACATAACATAGCCAATAAATTATTATTATTGTTTACCAAATGTAACATTTATTCATAATTACACAAAATATTTTACATTATAAACAAATTAACTTACAGTTAAGATAAACAATATAGTAAAATAAAGTGAACAAAGGTGGTGAAGTACACATACACATAATAATTATATAACTAAAGATCGCTACAATAATCGCCAATTGATCAATTCGTATACTAATACTACTATTACTTTTAACAATAATAACAATAATACTAATGAAAGAAGCAGGTATAGCATTTTGGCAAAGTATGAAGTGAAATCTAGCGTCTAGAAAACAACTCATTCTATGACATCAATTTTCAACTTAGGCCAAAAAAAAAAGCATTTTCAAAAGTGTTAATTTTCTTGGCTCTGTTTAAAGTCGGCTTTATCTTTAAGAAGCAAAATTCAGAGCTGCCTACCCCCAGATTACCCAGCGCTTACTTTTAGCTACCCGTAAGTGTATTTTTAGAGGCGCATGAGTTACGCTCATGCTTTTGACTCAAAACAATTGTGAGCATTGTTACAAAGGTACATTTAGATTACTAATTGTAAATGGTGTTAAATAAAAAGAAAAACTCACAAATTTGTAGATGTGCAGTTTATTTCTCTTGTAGTTATATTTATACAAACACACACACACACTTGTCACTAGCGCGCACACACTCACACACACACACACACTGTAGACTGATTAAAGCTGCAGCTGGGCAGAATCTGCACTCTTCAGCTTCTGAAGAGACTCTGCAGCCAGCTGCTGGATCCTCTTGATGGGGTCTTTTCCACACAATTTATTCACCAGAAAAGCTTCCAGTGTAAAAACGGCCCATCATTATTTTGTTCTTTTCAAACACAATGCGTATTTTCAAAAGATCGCTCGTATTGCGTATTTTTTCCCAGCCTTGCACAACAAAATAGGCTAAATGCGTACTTTAGGCAGCTCTGAAAATTAAAACATGGAACGATGGGCCACTATCTGAACTACCTGCAAGCAAAATAAATATCAAATATGACTGATTTAAAATGCTTACCAGAAGATAAAGTACCTGCATAGTAAAAATAATTAAAGTTGTTTGAATCATTCTTGAGATAAGGCACAAACAAAAGATGGGTTTTGAACAAACAAGTAAAAGTTGGAGCGAAGGATGGAGAAGGACTGACTAACAAATAGAATGCAACTGAATGATTGGCCATGAGTTGAAGTATACGTATACCAAAATTAAAAAAAATATTTGGTTCAGCTGTTTTTGAGATATGGAGAATAAACCATGTTTAGCAAACAATTTGACCCCATGGAACTTAACCTTTGAGGTAGTGCAAATATGATAAATGGGAAGCTGAAGGATGGACAGACCAACAATTGGCTCATTCTGGTTCCTGCCTAAAACAAACAAATGCATTGAGCCCAACTTACGATGTCCATCACCAAACTTTTCAACCAGCGCAGCCATCTTTTCTACTGCCCAGTTGCGAGTGTCAGCAATCTTTTCATAAACATCGTCATGCAGATTTTCTCTGTTGTAGAAAAAAAAAAAAATCAATAATGTCATATAAAATAGTTCCATTGTGTTTGATAGCACTAATACGAACAATATCAATAAATAAATAAATCAATGACACGATAAATGACCAAAGAGCTGTAAGTTTTACTGCTGTCCCACAATAATGAAGGCGTACAAACTTTAATTACTTTTTTTTTATTATGACTCTCTGATGTTCCTCTATCAGAAAGAAAAAAAAAGTTAACTAAAACGTTTATGGTTTACAGCAGAAGTTTCTGAATTCAAATCACACCACAAATAACAACCATCCAATAGAGAATCAAATGCTGCTGGCACCCTGATACTGACTTGAACTCATCAAAGCGAGTCTTGAGCTGGTTGTGGGCCCCAAACATGCTCTGGATGACTTCCTTGAACTCTTTCTTCACGCTCTCTCGCACATCTTGCTCCGCTGTCATAGCCTGCTCACGCATCTCCAAGATCTTGGCTCTCAGCGCTGTGATCTCTGTCATAAATAGGAGTTTACTATCATTCAAGTACGCTATTGTATGAACAAATAACAATGACCTAACAGCATCAGGAGCTTGAAAGACTCTCACACTCATACAGCAGTCCCAAGAACAGGCAAGAAGGTAATGTGATTTAACAGTGTTTGATTAGAATTCCCATTCTTTCTAGGATTAACGGGGAATTGTTTTCTACCTTTGGTAAATTCTAAATCTTACTACATTTTAATCTGTCGTGTAACAAATTCATAGTGCAAACCTCATACCTACAGCAGATCACAGTCAAGATTGTGAGCATGCTGAAGGTTCAAACTGATAAAAAAAGAAAAGCATCTTTCATAATTCTTCCTAAACCAATTACATTTGGCTTGTTCGCAATGCCTGACAAAGCATTTTTAGCGAAATGCCAAAATTAACTGCCCAAATCTCTACAACACCCTTCTACTCTTCAACTTGTTCAATTAAAACCCAACAATATAAACTCCCAACGAGGTAACCAACAAATAAATAACCTAAACTCCCACTACAACTAACTACTGGTCTCAGGGTCACCACTGTAGTCTGAATCTTTTAATCTGGTGTGTTTTACCTTGAACCATTCATTTTTACTTGTTTTTCCAACTACGGGTTATACAATGTGGACGTTTGTTTCTCTTTTTCTACAATAAGCACACCATGCATCTAGAAGAAACCTCCATAAGACATACTGGCAACTATCAACAAACTGATCTTGAATATTACTGGAAGAAGAGAAGTGAGACAAGTGCTTACCCATGATGAGGTCATAGGCCCGAGAGGCCATCTCACACTGAACCTCCACAGTAATCGATTGCTTGGATTTTTTCAGCTGATTGTGCAGTGACTTGATTTGCTGTAGAATGACAAATGAAGAAAGGAAAATATATAGACTCCACAAAACAATAACAACAAAAAGCATAGGAATGCTGGTGAATTAAAACACATTCAAACACACTTGAAACTATTGAATTTATGGGGGAGGAGTGGGGGGAGGAGGAGGGAAACCCCACACAGTGTGAAGTTCTAGGTATAATAGTTCTACCTGCTGCTGCTGCTAATTTGGTTAGTAATTGGAAAAAGCGGAAGGGCAAAATTAAAGGTCCCCAACAACCTCCCCCATAGTAATTCATGTAATAATAATAATAATACTGGATGCTAAATACGCGCCTTTCCCCAAATAAATCAGGCTCAAAGCGTGGCGATCTGTACCAACATGTAAAGAAACTGCACTGAGCATGTTGTAACAGCATACATATTAATATAAGAACTCTATCAATCTACCTATCAAAGAGCTACAGTTAACAATCAACTTCAGTCCAAAGGATCAAAAGTGGTTGATTAATAATCAGGCACAGGTGTACAATGTTTTTATCCGCTCAAAGTTCATCAGCCATAAAGTTTTCCCTTATGACCCATCCTATAGCAACAATAGGATTTTTCTTGGCTTATTATTAAAAAACTTCACTGGCAGAGGAGGGAAAGGAGGGGGGAGGCGCGTCCAGTATCTAAATTAGCTGGCAGCGACAAAAGCTTTAAAAACACAGTATCCTGAGTATAACAACATTAGGGTTTTTAAATAAGATGCTAGCCAACGACTTTTCTGTTCTAGAGGACTTGGTCTTACTGCTCAGGCTGGACTAACACAATAATAAAATGGATCAAGCATCAAAGCAACAACATAAGCCAAGCTCACCTGTTCAGATTTGTACAGCACTTGGTGCTGAGTCCTCAGCAGCGTTTCGTAGTACATGCTGTAGTTTTCATAGTTCTGCTTCTCTCGAATCATGACCTCACGACCCAGCTTTGTCAGGCACTTGGTCAGGTGCTCTTTCTTAAAGGTCACTTCACCGTCCGCTTCTTTTGCTTCTGACATCAGGACATCGGCGAAGTTCTCAGCGACATGAGGACGTGTTGTGGTGAACACTTCCTTCATCGCCTGTGCGCATAAAATGGAAGGTTTGTGCAGGGCAAGAATATTTCTACATTTCCGTGTGCCTCGCAAGTCTACATCCCAGCATGAACATCAAGATCATGATCACAACCATCATCATCAACTGTGCACAGATGACATTCAGAAAACAATCTTGCAAGAGAATCATGTCTGCAAAGGTTGCTAAATGCTTGCCAACACAGATGCCAGAATAGAAAAGGCTAGCTCGGCCCCTGGCTAGATTCAAACTATGTGCTTCTTCAAAGTTTGCATAATGAAGCTGACAAAAAAATTGAAACAATCTTGTAGGCTGCTCACAATATCATGGCTACTTACCGCTCTCTTCCACAGGTCTGTGGGAAGTGCGTTCTCTTCTCTGCCTCTCTCTGCCAGCGCCAGTGTCAGCTCTTTGGCCACGCGCTTCCTCACCTCACTGATCATGTGCATCTCCAGGTTTTCCAGCAGGCGTACTAACTGAAACAATAATAATAATAGTAATAAAAATAATAATAACAGCAACAACAACAACAACAATAATAATAATAATAATAATAATAATAATAATAATAAATTTTTAAAAAAATAAAAGGACCACACTAGCCTTTGTCAAAAACTTTTGAATTGAGAATTCACTAAAAGTCACTTACTTGTTTGGCTCGCACTTCAATCTCAGAGGCCCCCTTGGGCATGACAAGGATGTCAGTCTCTGGGTTGATGGCGTCGTACATCTCCCCCTGTCCGAGTCGCCTTGCCACGCTCTGCAGCACTGGCACCAGCACTTCCACCCTGTATACCTTGCTGTCAAGGCACAAAGAACTTAGTGCACAATAGAAATGAACAAAATACACCACTGTGATGATGGTGATGTCCATTTGTACTGAGCATGTCTCTAACCATTGTCCAATGCCCAGTATAACTATAGCTGATAAAACGCCACTGGCAGAAATTAAAATTTTATCTCTAAATGTATTATTAATAAGCATACTTACCATGACTCAACAAGTGCAATGTATTGGCGTTGCTAGGTGAGAGTGCCTCTTTAGCGGAAGCTGGCAAAATCAAATCAAACAGAGTTGCTTCCCTTGCGCTAAACCGTCCCGTGCACTACGTGCTACGACACGCGTCTAAGCGCTCACGGCAAAAGTCAGCACACCTCATTCCTTATTTGGAACTGCGGGGAGGTGGGAGGGATATTAAATTGAGTCATGGTAAGTATGCTTATTAATAATAAATTTAGAGATAAAATTTTAATATTAATTACACATACTCTACCATGACTCAACAAGTGCAGATTAGCACGAAAAGGACGGAGGGAAGCAACTTTATCTGAAACAATCTTACCGTGAACAGGCTGGAGAAGAGGACCGGGACTGAAGGGCCATGACCACAGAACCGACTCCAAGAAGCCATCCTCTCGAGCATGGCAGGACAGAAACAGGATGCAAGCTGGAACCGGCCGAGGTCTCCTGAAGCCCAGAAAGCCCCTATAGAAGGCCGGACAACAGCCAAGCGTGAAGACGGAGAAGGCTTGGATTGCCGTGTGGAATCCCGGATCGAGGCTGCAGAAGCGATCGCGCCCCGAGAGCGAGAGGAATGCACCGCCCCTGGGAAAGACGAAGGAGATCGGGGAACCAGGGCTGAGCTGGCCAAAAGGGAGCCACGAGAATGAGAGAAGGGGACTCCTCCTCAGCTTTCCTGAGAACCCGCGGAAGGAGGGGGAATGGCGGGAAGGCATAAGCCTCCAACCCCTCCCAAGAAATGGACAACGCGTCCACCGCCCAAGCCAGGCAATCTGTGACCGGCGACACAAACAGGGGTAGCCTGGAAGAGTAACGAGTGGCAAAAAGATCAATCAGAGGTTTAAACCACTCCGCCCAAACTGGTTGAAGAACAGAGTGGGACAGCGTCCATTCCGTGTGGACCACACAATGAGGGCGACTCAGAAGATCGGCTAAGACATTGACAGAGCCGCTGACATGCTTGGCCACAAGCGTACAACCGAAATCAGCTAACCACAAAAGGAGGCTCTCCACCATCATGGAGAGAGCAGGGGAATGGGTACCCCCGAAGTGGTTGATGAGAGAAACCACAGTGGTACTGTCGGAGCGAACGAGCAAGAGGCCCCGAGGCAGGGAGGGAAGAAAACGATGAAGAGCCAGGCAAACGGCTTCCATCTCCAGGCGACTGATATGCCAAGACAGCTGGTCCTGAGACCAAAAACCGTGAGCTGAAAGGCTGCCAGTATGCTCACCCCAACTGACCAAAGACGCATCCGTGAAGATTTCGGCCACCGGAAGCGGAGGGGAGATAGGAACCCCCGAAGAAAGCCACTCAACATTCCTCCAAGGAAGCAGAGAAGCGCGAAGGTCCTCCGTGACCGGAAAAAGAGCGTCCCAGGAACCGCTGGACTGACTCCAACGGGAAGAAAGCCAACGTTGAATCGGCCGCTTGCGAACTCCCGCGAGGGGAACCAGAGGAACCATAGACTCAAACGACCCCAAAAGAGAGGCCATAAATCTGGCTGAAACGAAATCCTGACTCTCCAAAAGTAGCAGAAGGGACTGAAGCTTCTGCACCCGACGAGCCAAAGGGCGGACCGACCAATCGCGAGTGTCGAACGACATCCCCAGGTAGTTGAAAACCTGAGATGGAGACAACGCAGACTTGAGAGGGTTCACAGAGAACCCCAAGCGCCGAGTCCAAAGGAGAACGAGCCTGGTGTGCACAAGACAGAGATCGTGAGAACTAGCCTTGACCAACCAGTCATCAAGATAAGCAGAGAACCGCACCCCGAGTCCGCGGACTACGGCAGCGAGTTCTTTGACAATCCTTGTGAAAACCCAAGGACTGAGAGACAAACCAAAGGGAAGGGCTTTGAAATGAAAAACCCGATCTCTCCAGACGAAACGCATCCAACGCCTGTGAAGAGGATGAATAGACACATGGAAATAGGCGTCAGAAAGATCGATAGAGGTAGCCCAATCCCCCGGGCGCAGAGACATACGCACCGCAGCGGGAGTTTCCATGCGGAAACGAATGCGGCGAAGAAACTTGTTCAACGAGGAAAGATCGAGCACCGGGCGCCAACCGCCGGATGCCTTCGGGACAACGAAGAGGCGGCCGTAAAACCCCGGGGAGTGAGGGCAAAGGACCTCCTCTATAGCGCCCTTCTGGAGAAGGGCTATGACCTCCGCATCGAGAATCGCCTGAGCCTCAGGAGGAGACAGGGGGCGAAACAAAGGCGGGGAGCGACGAAGAGGGGGCCGAGAGGAACCCCACTGAAGTTTGAACCCCGACCGAATCACCTCTAGAACCCAACTGCTTGCAGAGGGGAGGCCGAGCCAAGCATGAAACTGACGAGCCAAGCCACCTGCCCGGAGGGGTAGAACACCTAGGGGTGGACAGGCATTGATAGGACTGGTGGAAAACGCGCCACTGCGTAAACGCCTACGGCCTACCTCAACCCTGCCACGGGAAGAGGAAGTACCACACTGCCCACCCCGAGGAGAGAGACCACGGACCGAGCGACCTCGACACCTGTCAGGAAAGATAGGCGGGGCCGAAGGGGTGTCCCGAGCCCAGAAGGCGAAACCATCCGACTTGGACCGCTCCGACTCCTCACGAACAGCTGTGCGAACGTAAGGACCAAACAGAGAGTCGGGTACCAAGGGTCCCACCCGAAGCGAGGAGGACAAGAGCAGAGGCAACGGAGACGCTGACTGAAGAAAAGCGTCACGACGTGCAAGAAGCAGGTTGACATAGGCAATAGCCTGCGATTCGCAACCCAGAACGATGGAGGTACAGAGGGCCTGCAACAAGGACCTCACCGAAATCAACGAACCCTCGTCGCAGAATACGTGCCCAGAAAGACAAGCAGAAGACAGCGCAGCAGATAGCGCGTCAGCGAGAGAAGTAAACTCAAGGGACCTAACAATAGCCTCCTCTATCTGTGCCAGACCACCGACTGGAACAGGGATCGACGAAGGAGGCAAAGGCTTGAGGCCCCTCAAAAGAGCAAGATCATCCTGGGAAACCGGGAGCGATGACTTCGGAAGAAACGACCGAGAGAGGAACTTCCCGGGAACACCGGTCAATGAAGACGAACTCAAAAAAGAGCCCACAGCGGAAGCTCTATGGAACCGAGGGACTTCCTCAAACGAAGAGGAAGAGGCCTCGCCCTCTTTAAGTCCTCTAGCCGTAGAAAAGGCCCAATCCACAAAACATTTAACACTAGGAGACTCCCTAAATACAAGGCAAGCCTCATCAGACTCGGCAGAAGCAAGAGTCCCGCCTAGGAAGGAATGGAGGTGTGGTAGGGGCACCGAAACCTCCTCCACTACCTGTGGACAAAAAGCCGCAGCGTGTTGAACCGCCTCTTGAAAAAGAGCATCAGGGTTAAGGGCCGGATATAACGCCCCAGCACCGGAGAAATCAGGAACTAGGGTAGGAGGAACCAAGAGTGCCCCACCCCCACCAGAAGTCGGCGCGCACAAAGGCAAAGCGGCGTTCGCATGTGATCCGGAGGAAGGTAACGAAACAACCGAGCCAACCGCACCGGAAACCAGTACCCCCGACCCACAACCGAAACCGGAAGTGACAGAGGTCGAAGGGTGAACAGGGAATGCTTGACCCAAACCGGAAACTGAAGGGGGCCACGGGCAAACCGTACCCCCCGATCCGGAAACCAGAGCCCCCGCCCCACGACCGCAAGCGGAAGTGGAGTATAAAGGAGGATGGGAGGGAGAATCCAAACCGGAAAGGGAAGAAGGTGACGGGTGTACCGTACCCCCCGTACCGGAAACCAGAGCCCCCGCCCCACGACCACAAGCGGAAGTGGAGTGCAATGGGGGCTGGACCGGGGAGGTGAGGGACAAACCGGACGAACCGGAAGCCACACCCCCTGTCGCAGCTGGACGTAACACTGCGTGCAGTGCTTTATATGTCCCAAGCTTGACATTAGCCCGAAGGCCCGACCCGGTCTGAACCCCGCAGGAAACAGAAGGGAAGGCTTCGGCAGGGAGCTTATCCGGCCGTGCCGGGGCGTCCCCGCCGGACATTTAATGTGGTCCTAAACTAGGGCGACCACTTATATAAGCCAGAAGTCCCGACCCGGTCTGAATCCCGTAGGAAACAGAAGGGAACGGCTTCAGCAAGTAGCTGGCCCGGCCGTGCCGGAGCGTCCCTGCTGGAAAATATTATGTGGTCCTAAACTAGGGCGACCACTTATATGTTTCTGGTCGTAACCTTGACCAGAAACGGCCCCAAGGTCACTTCTGGCAAGACCAAGGAGCCACCCCTCACCTCACTACCACCACTCCCCACCTCTCCACCACCACTTCTACTGACCTGAACGGCAGAAGACAACGAAGAAGGGGGCGCAGGAGTGGACAAACAGCGAGGCCAACGAAGCAAAGCGGTAGTAATGACGGCAGAAGAGGGGACGGAAGAAACCCCGGTCGTAGCGGGAGCTGCGCTAACAGCAACAGAAGGGACCGTAAACCGACCTATCTAGCGTGAACGGTCGACGAAGTAGAGACACGCAGCGACGGGGAGGAACTCGACGAACCGCTGCGGTAATAGGATAACAGGATAATAAACCAGACAAAATAGAGAAAACCTATCAACTCCGCCGGCAGTAGCAACAACGAACTACCGCGCGAACGCAGTAAGCCAGCAAAAGAGAGCTACAGTAGGCACAACCACTCTAACCAAGTGCCAAAAAGGAATGAGGTGTGCTGACTTTTGCCGTGAGCGCTTAGACGCGTGTCGTAGCACGTGGTGCACGGGACGGTTTAGCGCAAGGGAAGCAACTCTGTTTGATTTGATTTTGCCAGCTTCCGCTAAAGAGGCACTCTCACCTAGCAACACCAATACATTGCACTTGTTGAGTCATGGTAGAGTATGTGTAATTAATAATTACATTAGCCCCCATCCATCTAGACATCATCCACAAAGCCTATCCATCTAACCAATTAATCACTATTATATGTTATGGTCCTATACTATAGTAGATATTTTTAGGATCTGGAGAATCAGTTAGGTATACAGGGCAGGTTTAAACAATGGAAGGAACACTATAAAACTGCTCAAATGGACAATTCAAGGTGAATGTAACAGGATTGTAGTCTAGAAAATACATACTCAAACATGGCCCCATTCTTTTTCAAACCATATTTTCCTTACAAACACTTACATAAACAGACACACACAACCACACGTGCGTGCAAACAAATCTGACATCTCTTCTATAGTCTCCATCAAAACACTGCTAAACGTATATGAGCATTTGAAAAACATAAAGAAATAAAAAGGAAACTACTGATCATGTAATATAGTATTTGAATGATGGCAGGGACAGAGAAAGATGGAGTATGCTGGTTAAACGATCATCTGTGGTGCCCCTACGACCTTCGGGTTACGGGACGGGATAGGATAGGGATAGGAATAGGCAGGGCATTATATATATAAATCCTGCCCTGCCACCATGCTCAGCCAATGATTCTCAGCATATGCCAGATTATACACAAACACACCATAAAACCCTTCCAACTACCAACCTAAATTCCTTGTATATGTGTGCACTGGAGATGGACTGGACTGCCATTCTGCGGCAGCCCCAGTCATTCTTGAGTAGCTCTAAGCATTTCCACAATAAGAGAAAGAACTTGAGCAGACGGTATGACTCCAGAGGTTGCTGACCACGCTGCAAGCCCTTCAGTGCAATGTTGGCTGCAGAGGAAAGCAGCACAATCACAACCACATAAAGCAAACTAAATTTATGACACAGACTTCAACTTAGCGAATGCATCTCACAGCTCTATACCCTTCAACCAGGCAATTGCGAGCATTCAGATGCAGAAAACGATGACAAACAGAAAAAGCAAACTAAGCTATGTTGGTAAAAATTAAAAAGCACTGGTAAATTATAACATTAAAAAATTGACCATTCTAAATACATTTTACTGCATAAGCGAATCAGCAAACATTTAGGTAAACTGCAGACCATGTTGTTTTTTTAAAAACAGGAAGATTTTGCAAGTGAAAAAACGAGAACCGTTGAGCTACAACTCTTCGTTAGAAGTCCAAAAAAAAAACATCAAGTGTGTTTTTTTATTTACACACACACAGACAGGAAGACACTCGTGCGCCCACACTCACACACATACACACAATGGCTCACCGAGAACTTTAGCCGCCTGCTTCAGGTCAGGGGTGGCTGCACACGGGGGAGTGCGTGAAGAGGAAGGTTCAGAGCGGGAGACGGAATGGGAAACAGATCGCGTGTCAGGGTGAATGGTGGCTCCCTGGTAGCCCATCTGTAGCACGTCCTCCATCAATAACGTCACACCCAGTATTTCTCCATGTGCTACATGCCTGGAAGAACAAATGATGGTGAGATATCCACACAATGAGCTGATGGCAATATTTCATAAAGCATCAGCTCGGTTGGCATTCTTGCTGTAGGTATTCTTGTCTTGAAGTCCTTGGACAACTGTAAAGTTCAGGTATTACCAACTGCCAGAAAAGAAGACTATGCATGGAAATCTAATACACTGTCCTTTGTACAATGAACAGAAGGCAAATCAATCCACTGATTTATACGATCTATTTGCCTAGCTGCATATCCAGAAGACATCCCTGAGGTGAATTAAATTAATGAATGATTTATAACGCACCTAAATGTCTTCACACCAAAGTGTAAATGTTGAGATGCAGTTTCTATTGTTCTGAAGACAAAATTTCACCAAAAAATATACTTGCCTGTCAACTTCTTTCAAGCCAGCAAGACAGAGCTGCACATTGTGGCCAATCTGAGTCCATTGCCAGAACATGCAAGGGTAGGGACCATTCCTGTTGAAAAAAAAAACAACCAACAACAAACAAACAAAATTAAATAAAGTTTTGAGATATACATTAGGCAGAAGTTGAGTTTAAAAGGTTTAAGGGGACCACAAACAAACAAAAAAGCAAAGAGTAAAAGTTTGTTTGTTTGTTTGTTTTTACATTTTTATAGTAGCAGCTGTAAATCTAGTCAGATGTGCTAACAATTTCCAATTGTCCTCCAGGCTAATGACAGACAAAAATTACCTTTTCACAACATTTCTCAACAGCCCATAAATGACTTTCACAAAAGGTAACAGCACAGATGAAACTTGACAGAATCATAGAACAAAGAATGGGTGGAGGGCCCAGATGGCATTGAAAATGGTTGCCAGTCAGCTACAGGATTTAAGTTAATGCCAAGAGGATATTTACTTGCATTTGGTGACCAGGCAAGTGATAAAGGAGTAGTAATCATAGTACCAGAAATTAGTGCTGGTAGTGATAAAGGAGTAGTAATCACAGTACCAGACGTTAGTGATAGTAGTAATAAAGGAGTAGTAATCACAGTACCAGACGTTAGTGATAGTAGTGATAAAGGAGTAGTAATCACAGTACCAGACGTTAGTGATAGTAGTAATAAAGGAGTAGTAATCACAGTACCAGACGTTAGTGATAGTAGTAATAAAGGAGTAGTAATCACAGTACCAGACGTTAGTGATAGTAGTGATAAAGGAGTAGTAATCACAGTACCAGACGTTAGTGATAGTAGTAATAAAGGAGTAGTAATCACAGTACCAGACGTTAGTGATAGTAGTAATAAAGGAGTAGTAATCACAGTACCAGACGTTAGTGATAGTAGTGATAAAGGAGTAGCTGAAGAACAAAAGTCATAGTCATTCATTCTTACAGTCCCATGAAGGATCTGTAGGGGAAAAGATTCTTGGCCTGGGTATCCCTGGGTTCCATGGGCTCTGGTACAGTCAGATAAGTGGCATACAAGCTGGGACGTTGAATGTTGCTAAGACTGGCCAGCGCATGTCGCATATTCATCTTGATGCTCTGCAAAAAAAAAAACATACCATCACAAATAACCTTAAAACATGTAAATAATAAGGAAAGTTGAAATGTTTCTTTCGCAGGACAAAAACTCTTATGTATGTATAGATCTGTGCCATGTGGCCGATAGCCAGTCACGCTAAACCAAACAAGAAGTAATTATAGGTACTGGACACTGTGAATGTCAGAAAATAATGTAAGCTTTTTGTTATCACAGCAATTTGGTCAGTTTGGTACACACAGACTACGACATAAACATTGTGAGTTTTAACAGACATCTTATGTCATCAGGTAACAGAGGGATCTTTAGGCTGTGCCAGTAATTTCAAAGCTGTACAACTACATTTGGCATTATAAGGTAAGAGAAGAAGTGCACTAAACAAACAGGGAACAGAATAATACCAAGCACACTCAAGTTAACAAGCATATGGTTATTCATTTCTACAGTATTCTTAATTTCTGGCTTCCTCAAGACAGCACGATAGCAAATGAAATCAACTGAGCATACTGCTAGTACAATAAGCCTTACAGAGTCTGCTCTCATTTATATCAAAAACCTGAATATTGTTGGTACCGTGGATAGCACAATAGTCTGAACACAAATCCTGCAGTCTCAATTTCACTTAGAGCTGAACTAGTCTGTAATGTATAACCAGTTATTAGATTCAGGTCATAAAACATAAACAGGATTTCCAACAAAATAAATAGCCCATGTCTTCAGTTATAAACGTTCACCTTGAAAGCCTGCATGTTGCCAGTAGATATGAAGGTGTCTGTCATGCAATGTCTGACGGCAGTGTCAAACTCCAGGAAGAGAACATCTCTGTGTAAATACAGAAGCTCTTGCACCATGTTAGGGTCCGTTGGATCGCTCAGCGCATCCACATGTTTCTGAATGTCTCGCAGCTCAGAGCCTGCCAGAGAAGATACAGATGAAAATGGATAAACCATGATTTAAATATCAATGGGAAAGAGACTATAAACTAAGGCTGTTATTTTTAAGATGTTACATATAAATGTTTTATTTTGACATCATCTGAACCATGAACCATCCCCAACCCTAACCTCCAGCAGTGATTCCTCAATCTGCAGAATGCAAAGCTTAAAATGGTCTCTATATGCAGCGGAAGTGAAAAAACAAAACAAAATGCGCGCTAAAATAAATATTAATGGATCCATATTGATTGGATATACTCCAAAATATGCATATGCTGCAGCATGGACGTACAGCGCTGTAAAGTAAAAATCAAAAGAGTGCACTGTTTGTGTCCATTGTAAAAAATTTTGAACCCTCAGATTCACTGTGGTTGTACATATACTGACTGGAATGCTATGTCTATTGAGGACACAGAAAACAAATCATATGGACACTTTTTAAGGAGGTAATACAAATCTTTGAACCTTACCAATGCCTTCAGAACCACCCCAGTCAGCAGACACAAACTCCATGTGACGTGACCCAAGTCTGGCCTGGGAACTGCCGAGGCGCGCAAAGGCGCACAAATACTGCAGCATGTCATGCAAGGAGGCAACAATGCTGAGCGAAAAGGACAACGCACGGTAGCAGTTATCATCATCCAGGTGTTTAAACATGATCAGGACTTCAGTATGATGGGGCAGGAACCACAGGTTCAGCACATGGCGACCGTCTGCTGACAACAGACGCCTAGGCCTTTTCTTCATTTGCCTGCAAGAAAATGTATTCATAAACACTTGCGATGATAAAACTCACAAATACATGCTTGAGGAAAACTCATTTACTTATTATGGTAATGACTTTCCCCGGCCTTATGACCACTAACACCTCATGATATACTGCACTCTCTATTATGATCTTGACAGGAAAGTAAGTCCTAGAATGATCTGGAAGCACGACTGCAAACTAAGATGATGATGATGATGATGTCCATTTATAACGAGCATGTCTCCATCCATTGTCGAATGCTCAGCGCGCGGGTTGACACAGGATCTATCACGAGCCGACTGAGGCGCCCACTTGCAGCTTTTTGGGCGCATAGTTTGACGCCCAGATGACTGAGCACTATCCTGTTCAACCAGGGGTGGGGGAAGGAAGGATAAGTGACCTAGTGTGTGCTGGATGTATTTGCGTAGCCGGCACTCACCTGTCTAGGACATGAGCGTCAGGATCTTTAAAGTCTGTGCGATGGAATGCGTGCATGCACAGACTAGACCTCGGTTTGTACTTTCATCTGAAGGACGTAAGACTTCAGTATTCATGACAGATGAGAGTGGCCACCTCTGCAATAACTGAGAAGAAGAAAAAGAAGAAGAGGAAGAAGAAGAAAACATGAAGAAAAAAGAAGAAGAAGAAGAAGAAGAAGAAGAAGAAGAAGAAGAAGAAGAAGAAGAAGAAGAAGAAGAAGAAGAAGAAGAAGAAGAAGAAAAAGAAGAAAAAGACGAAGAAGAAGACAAAGAAGACGGTGAAGAAGAAGAAGATGAAGAAGACAAAGAAGAAGACGAAGAAGACGAAGAAGAAGAAGAAGAAGAAGAAGAAGAAGAAGAAGAAGAAGAAGAAGAAGAAGAAGAAGAAGAAGAAGAAGAAATTAAAACAAATTAGACTAAAATTAATATTTTAGTAACAAATGATACCTTGGATCAGGAGTCAAGCCAGGCAAATCGTCCTCTGCTGGGTCCTTTTTCTCATTGGGCTGTCCCTCCATGAAATAGGTGTCCCTGGAAAACACACAGAAGAATTAATTCTGACATTCAGGTCCATATCAACTTAACTGAAAGAAACAGTAGCTTATTAAATATTTTGTGCATAACTTTGCGAAACTTGTCAACTTGTCATTGAAAGGCCAAGTATACTGTCAATATAAATAATACCTGACAGAAATTATGCATTGTCTTTTGGTGCATGACAGAGTTTACAACATTATACTCTAATATTATTAACAGGTCAAACACTAGCCAAAACATCATAGGATTAATAGGGTAACATTTTTTAGATGAAAAATGGATAGAAAAAAAATGCGTATATATCGGGAAATTTTAAAATAGTGGAGTAAATAATTGGAAAGTAAAACTATCATATTTTGAGTGAGTAATTAGATTCAATTTGCTGCATGGACCTCTATTAATGATTAATTAATAGTATTTGTTTTACATATTAATACTCACTTGACAGAAGGGAAGTCAACTAGCAGCTTTTTTATGCTGTTGTAGTAGGACAGTAACTGCGCTCGCATGGATGTGTGGGCCATGCGTATGTGGAAGCGCTCGCAGTACTCAGATATCATCTTCCTGTAATTTCAAGAAAGCATGTAGGATAAAGACAGCAAAGCAAACAAGCAATAGATACAAACAGGAATTAACAATGCAGGGAGATGAATGATTGGCACAGCAAACTGATGATCAGCATTCACAATGTAGGATTCACAAGGAAGCACCAACTAGGGAGTATCGTAAACTTTCTCTACTAAAACCTTTTTTATATTCTTGAGGTGAGCCTGTCAAGGTAATTCCAACGCCCTTGTGTTAAATTACATTTCTATAATACTTTCCAGAGGTAATTATACTTTCCAGTAAATAAGCCAGAAATTATTAAAATGTCTGTGTCGAGTTGGAAGATACTCCCCTTTTGTTAGGTGAATCAAGAAACTCCAAATAAGTATTTTCATCTGCCCCACAGAAAGGTCTAAGTTGTACCTAGAAAAAAATATTAGCATTGTAAAAAAAAGTAAACTAAAAAACTCTCATTTTTTTGCTAGTGCCCTGAAAATGCTGCTGTCGTACATAATATGATGCTGATGTGCCTCACAAGTGGACATCGTCATCAATTGATAATCACCATAATCATCACTATTATCATCATAATTTTCACATGCCTCTAATTTGCACCCACCGTTTCAACTTCTCCAGCTCTTCAGGGTTTTTCAGGATTGCTCCCATGTTGCTCTTCCTGCTAACAAACTCATTCAGCATGATGTCTCGACTAGGGGCCTTTTCTAGCTGTATGGACATAAAGGCTTCAGGAGCAGATCTTGATTTGCTGGAAGAGGCACCGCCCAGAGCCGTGGGCCCACCGGTCGTCCCGGACATGCCTGTTAGCTGTGTCATGGAACTCTTCTCGCTCTTAGAGTCTGCTGGGCTGGACCGACCGCTGCAACAAAAGTGAAGTATCATCAGTAACCCAATTCTTACATCTTTCTTCTCTCTTTTACATGTCCTGTGCATATATTTATATTCTTTGTTTAGCCCCGTGGCTGCCCATTGCGTGTATGTTTGTTGATGTATGGGTGTGTACATGTGGTTATTTGTATATTATAAGCGACATGCAAATGCTCACTGTATTTTTTGTCAATAAAGATTTCTAGGCCTGTCTTGACATTCATAAATATATCTGTAAATGGCTATAACATAGATTTTTAGCAGTGAAATATCTCTATGTAACTGTCCAGATAAGTTTTATTTTTCTTCTTCATGTTGCATGTGCTACTACAGAACAGGGATACACATTGTGGTAAGGCTCCCTTTTTTAACACAATATAAAAATCACCCAGTACAACAAAGGCTGTGCCGGCCAAACAAACCAAGTACTTTTCAACACAGGTACCATAAAGCCTCACAAAATATGGACTCCGTACCCTGCTTAACCAATTCCAGTACGACCCATTCAGCTCACTGGTTGTTGACAGAGAATGCAGGCTTATGAGGCAAACGTTGAACAAATAAATATAAAAACAAAAACAACAGAGAAATACATTTTGATGTTGAAAAATTGTTATGGTATAAGGCTGCTTTTCTTTTTTCTTTTTTTTGGGGGGTAGGGGGGGGGGGGGGGTAGCTGGAGGGTAGAGGGTGTGGTGGTGTGTGAGAGATGGGAGTTGAGTGAAGATGATGAGGCTGGGGGAAGAGGTAGACAGGGGGGAAAAAGAACTGCTAAGTGTTTACATTTAGCTCATCTCTTACAGGCAAAGAAACACAAAATTCAGTTCCTTCAAAACTGAAAACTCAAAGTTTAAAAATCACACATCAATCTGGTTTTTAACAACTGACCAATGAACAGCAAACAAACAACTAAAAGTTATTTTCTGACTTCAACAACAGGCAGTAACAGTTACATAACATATTTTATTTTTGAAATTTTGTTGTGTATGTTTTGCCCCAAAATTATTGAAGTCATCAAAAGCCTGTACGACAAGGCTACCAGTGCAGTCCTTCACCACAGCGCCATCGGGAACTGGTTCAGAACAACAATCGGTGTGCGTCAAGGATGCCTACTCTCTCCAACACTCTTTAACATCTTCCTAGAGCGCATCATGTTAGATGCCCTTGCAGATCACCAAGGCACAATCAGTATAGGGGGTAGAGCAATCTCCAACCTCCGTTTTGCGGATGACATTGATGGATTGGCTGGAGAGGAACAAGAATTTGAACAGCTTGTACAGAGCCTATGGAATGGAAATAAGTGTAGATAAGACCAAAATGATGACCAACAACACCAAAGGCATCAACATGGGCATCAAAGTCCAAGGCCAATCCCTCAACAGAGTGCATAGCTTCAAATATTTTGGAGCCATTGTATCAGACAATGGGTCCAGTCAGGAAGTCCTCTCTAGGATGGCACAAACAACTGCTGCCCTGACAAGGATGAAGCCCATTTGGAAAGACAGGACCATCAGTCTACATTCCAAGGTAAGGCTGCTGCGCTCCCTTGTCATCTCCATCTTTCTATATGCTTGCAAAACATGGACCCTCACAGCAGATCTACAACGAAAAATACAAAGCATGGAGATGAGGTGCTATAGAAGACTTCTGGGCATTTCCTATACCCAGCACATCACCAACAACGAAATCCGACAGACCATTAAACAAGCCATTGGACAACATGATGACCTGCTCACAGTGGTGAAGAAACTGAAACTCTGATGGCATGGCCACGTCACCAGAGCATCAGTTCTTGCAAAAACCATCCTGCAAGGCACAGTGCAAGGAGGCAGAAGAAGAGGGAGACATACAAAGAGGTGGGAGAACAACATTCGAGAATGGACTGGTTTGACACTGAACGAAGTCATGAGGGTTGCTGAGAACAGAGAAAGATGGAATACGCTGGTTAAACGATCATCTGTGGGTTCCCAACGACCTTTGGATTACGGGACAGGATAGGGATAGGATAGGATGTTTTGCATTAACAAAAAACAGAAAGGAAAAACAAACAAACAATCCAAAATGAAACCAGCAAACATAACCAATTCTAAAAATCCAAGCAAACACAGTCAAGATCACCTAAACCTTGCTGGCTTTAAGGAACCCCCTTTGACCACACCCCCTCGACAGGTCCTTTTAAAACTCACAGTGAGTGTTGCTCCACTGAAACAGTAAGCTTACAACTGAAAACATACATCTTTTGAAAGTATAGTTATTTTGAAATGGAATAAATTCCGTAGTTGTTGTGCCTATTAATAGCAACAGCAGTTGGCTAGCCAAGCCAACATTTTGGAGCTAAAAATAGCAGCTACCACAGCTGGTAAGAGACAAAACCCATAACAAAAAAATTGCTCGTAAATTTTTTTGTTTGTTTTAGGTTCATAAAGTAGACCCCCACCTTACCACAGACCCCAAAGACACACCCTTCAGCTATGTTGTTCACTCAGAAATAGGGTGAAAGGCCACATGGCCATGGTATTCAAAGTACCGTTAATCATAGAAAATCACTCCCTGTCATAAAACTGAAAATGAGAACTTTAACAGTTGGTCTGAGCAACGAAAGCCCACTGTATCATTGTGTAATGTGATAACAATACGAATTTTAGGGTAAACCCATTTTTGCCAAAAGTAATCAAAGCCTTGGAACTGGGGTTATTTAAATGTAAATTTTAGGTGCTGACTCCTGTCAGAGATATCATTTTCATCTGAAACCTATACCAAAAAAAAAAAAAAAAAAAAAATCACAATTGAAATTCATTCCAGGTTTGTAAAATGCCCATAATGAAAATCCAACGGGTAAAAAAATAAAGTACTTCAGTTTCCTTCTTCCTTTAATAATGGTACCGGATGGATTAAATTTAAATTTTCCAAATACAAGACCAATTTCCTTTCCATCTTCTAATAGCCTTTTGACATGGCTAATAACGTGTTTAACTGGCAAAAGTATTTGCTGTGTATGAAAGAGTGTGTGTAACATGTGAGAATTTATGTTCTTCTTCTTCCTCTTGCTGTAGACTACCGCCTTCACCCTAGTGAAGATTCTGTGGACTGTAGGGGTTTCGCGTTAGGTTAGAGAATATATGCTGCTGGAAATTGCTAAGTTGCTGCCCGGGTAAACAGCTTACAGGGAACAGCTCAGTTGGAAGGGAGAGGAGAGGTTGCTGTTAAAGAGGAAAAGATAGTGGAGGGAGGGAGGGAGGGGTGGAGGGGCCAGTAGGTGTAGGGTGGGGGGAGTGGAGGTTGGTGTTTCAAATCCAGGATTTGAGCCCTTCCAAGGTAGGGCTGAGGGCAACCTCAGCTGGAAGGGTATTCACTCAGCTCTCGTGCGAGGAAAGAAAGTCTGTTGGCGATGCAGCGTTCTGCATGAGGGTAGCTAGTAATGGGCTGAGTGATTGATCTGGTTGGGGGACTCGGATGTGGTTTGTTGTTGGGAGCTGATGGATAATATGCCATTGTAGTGTAGGTTGTTGTTGCATCAATTTTTATTCATCAGATTAACATAAGTTGTACTGATTACAGAGTTTGTTTTAAATATAAATATATATATATATATATATATATATATATATATATATATATATATATATATATATATATATATATATATATATATATATATACAGGGTTGCCAACCCCCCAAAAAGTTTTCAGTAGTAAAAATTCTGAATTTCAGTAGTTTTATGACATTTTCAGTAGCATACGTCCTCACCTTTTTTTTTTTAACGAAGACATGCATACACAGTCTGCAACGAAGGTCGTGAAGAGTGTTTCCGCACGAATTATTGAGAGATCCATATCGGGCTTGAAGTAGGTGGCTACCGACTGAACAGGGACTAACTTTTCTGGATCAGGGCAACGACTTTTGTGACGGTTGCCATTCACATGTCGCGTCACATCGTGGTAGCCGCCATGTTGAATGCTAAAATCTGCCAAGCACGCTGTACAATACACGCTGTGTTTTGATCTCGATGACGCAGTGATGCACGGAAATTTTTCAGAATATTCTTTCCTGTACTCTTGATTTGCTGTCCTCTTCTTTTTTTCTGGGCTTTCATCGCCAGTTTTCTTTCTTTTTGGCATCATGGATTCAAAATACGCCGCACACAAACTTTTCTTCTTGCGCTGTAGAACGTGACCCGGAAACGAAAGTGTCACAGAAAGGTCGAGGTTTTGTGCACCGATTGGCCGTTTGCAAAACCACTTCACTGTGATTGGTCGAATTTCCTAACATGCACTGGGAGCGTGATCTATTTCACGTGCACGTAAACCGAATGACCGTGACCTTGAGGTGCTACGGGAGGCACAGGCGCTCAATAAAACTCGTTAAAACTGTAATACTATCGTCGAAAATTGACTTTCCGTAGTAAATTTTCGATTTGCGTAGCTCCGTAGCCACGTATTCATTTCCGGAGTAAACTACGGAAATTCCGTAGTGGTTGGCAACCCTGTATATATATAAATATATTAATTAATAATATACATCACCATTAGATTTAGCATTAAATTCTCTATCAAAATGTATGAACTTTTTTTATTTAGGCAGAAGCTTCGAAGGGGAGCGCGATGTTTAGAATAGCTCAATGCATACCCAGCTAACCACAATTTCGGGGCCCCCCTGCATCGGGCAGCTAAATCTAATGGTGATGTATATTATAATTATATATAAATATATAGAGTAGTGTAGGATGGTGGGGTGGTTAAAGGAAAATGTGAGGAGGTAGACTCTGGGTGAAGAAGTCTCACTCACACATTCCCTCTAACTCTCTTGAACGCCAGTCCGTTGATGACTGTTGAAAGTGTGTTTTTATTAGAAGAAACATCATATTAAGGCAAGACAGCAAAAGGCAGTGCCCGTGGAAGAGAACAGCTTAGCAGCAGTCGAGTTGTGGGATCATTGGAATGACTCCTTAGACTAACCGCAATCCTGCTTTTATACCGGGAGGCCAGCCATACAGAAACTGTGTCATCGCGTGCTGTGTGCGGCACAAGAATTTGACTTTATGGCCAATTTTGTGTTAGTTGCTCATCTTTATCTTAAACATAAAGCTTGAAAAACTAAAAAATAATATATAAATTATATATCAGCGTAAATGTGGAGATACGACTTTCTACTTATATAACAATTTTGGACTTATCGGTGACTAAATAAAAATAATACGCGATTTAAGATGGAGTTGGTTGCTACTCTTAATGGTGTCATGACTCTAATCTCAGAATAACTCTTTAATTTTTATAAAATTATACACAATAATAATAATAACAATGAAAAAGAAAGAACATCTCTTTCCAGCAATATATAATATGGCATGGTTACTATTATGGGTTTAGACTAGGACAGATTAAAAAAGAAAATATCTAAAACATCCTACTACCACCAAGAAGTCTGGAACCTTCTTACAACTTCGCCCCTATGTTTCCCTTCCGATTTGTACATCCCTATAAACTAATGTTTGATTTAGGCTTCTACTGGTAGAGAATAAACTAAGACATCGAGAAATACGGCACTTAATGTACAGTGTAGAATCTTTGCAATAGTCGTTACTAAAAATACTCCACTTCCTCATGTGTTAAAAAAGGGGGAAAGTTATTCCACACGCTACACTGACCTGCGCTACCCAGCTGGTTTGTAAACCGAGGTGCACTATCGTTAAGGCTTAGCCTATAACAGTGCGGTGTCTTCAACAATGTCATATGCATTGAGCTATTCTAAACATCGCGCTCCCCTTCGAAGCTTCTGCCTAAATAAAAAGAAGTTAATACATTTTGATAGAGAATTTAATGCTAAATCTAATGGTGATGTTTTCTTCAAGGGATCTGAAAAGTATATCTCAAGTAACAGCACATAGATAGTTTAAACCTAACAGAGACAGAGTAAAGCTATACATATTGTATGGTCAGAAATTCTTGTAACTAACATGGCTACAGTGGTATTCGTAAAAGATGCAGAGGCGGGCTTTGCTGCGTCAATCTGGAAGGTAGGGCCACTGCATATGTTTAAGCGTGGTGTCAACACCAGATGTTGGCTACAGATAGCCACGCTTTGAATCTGATTTAGGTGTAAAGCGGTGTGAATACAGCATCCGATGTTATCATACTCTATATTGTTCATTCCAAAAGAACACAAAAGGAAATGCCCACCCTCTGAGGCTGATTTCTTGGATAGGGTGGCAGGCGGAGGCTTGCAGGACAGCAGCGGCCAGTGTGTTCTTGTGGAGAACTTGCGCCTTCAGCACCACTTGCAGGCTCTCCACACCTCCCACCCGCAACGCTTGCAAAAGCCCCTCTCTTGTGCGGAAGGAGAATCTACCCACATGACTCTCATCCAGTTCATGAATGGCCAGGTTGCGCTGCTGAGGAGTGTACCTGCAAGAAAGAAACATACCATTTTGTTCAGTCTTTTTTTCTTGTAATTTCACTAAGTTGTCTAGGCTATTTTACTATAGGATTCTTATAAGGACGGCTAGATCCAATCATTATTTTTGTTCAGTCATTTTCTTTTTGTAATTTTGTTTAGTTTTCTGGTTTATCTCGCCATATGATTCTTAATAAAGAATGCTAGATCCAGACAATGATTTGATTTTGTGGAAGAACTTTAACTCCACCATTATGACTTAAAAATAATGATCTATATATACAGCATTCTTGTTGAAGACTTTTGAACCAAGCAGAGAAAGTTTTTTCACGCTCCTGATGTGACCACAGCTTGCAACTACCACTCAACAATGATATCTGATTATATTATCAGAAAACTTCGCTGGTTCTGTATCATGAAAACAGACATGAAATTCAAACTAAAATTTGAAACAGCTAAATTAAACAATAAGGCACTAAGCCCATCCTTCACCACGAAACTAAAACCTTCAGCAAAAACATGTTAGCTGAATGTGGTTGCTCTTCGCCTTGCCATATATGTCAAATGCAAGTAGATGAGTGAAAGAAAAAACAACAAAATAAAGATAACAGGCACTTGAAAGAATGCCAGAATGCTAACAACAAGCGATGACTAACTTGTCAAGAGCCGAGTCATTGTCCTGGATGGCAGTAATGAAGATAGGAGGTGGTTTGTTGGCCGAGGGTCGATGACTAGCGTACTCAAACTGCACCAGTCGCATGTTGAGGTGAGCAGCGTCGTATCCCATCTCCTTGGCTTGCGTTAGGTACAGCTGAACAGTACAGGAATCCAAACACAGGCCAGGTCACAGTTTATTCTAGATCTTCTAAAAATATGAAATTTGACGATGTTGATAATGATGATGATGATAATGATGATGATGATGATGATGATGATGATGATGATGATGATGTCCATTTACAATGCGCGAGTCTCCATCCATTGTCGAATGCTCAGTGCGCAATAAGGAGAAATAAAGAACAACGAAAATGACAGGAAAGATAAAGTCTGGTGTGGGAAAGAAGAGGATGGAGGTGGACCGCAGAAGTGAGAGAGGTGCTAGGTTTGCTAATTAAGTTACTAGAATGTAAACAAGTGAGCCTTCAGTCTTCTCCTGAATAACCTGGCAGTCTCATGTAGCGTATTCCATAACTTGGGGACTGCATTATGTAGGGATCAGGCACCAGATCTCTTTTTGTTTGTCTCCTCAGAGAATGGCAGGCGAAAACGGGACTTTGAAGAAGAGCAAAGCTGATGAGATGGCTCATACATAGGAACCAACTCAGACAGGTATCCTGGAGCATTCTCGTGAACACATGCGAAAGTAATTGACAGGATCTTATGGTCAATACAGGGAGCCAGTGCAGAGAGTACAGTATGGGTGAAATGAGGTCTGTGGGCTTTGTGCATGTGACTATCCTGGCAACTGTGTCTTGGATCTTTTGTAGTTTGTCCAAAAGAATGGTAGGGAGACCCCAAAACATGCTGTTACAATAATCTACTATGGGCATGACAGTCAGTTAGTCACTGTTTACAGGGTCCAGCGGAATGCAAAGAGCTGAATCAGGACCACAACTTGGTTGAAAGAGGGCTCACCCCTGATCCGTATAAATGATCTGCTGAAACAACCCTAGCTAATGGTAACACTGAAGGCACGTGCTCTACCAGTTGGTCACTTTACAATAAATGCATCCCATGCAGGGGAACTGAGGCTGTACTCTATAATTTATTGAACCCCCATTTACAAAAACAACATAGAATGTAAAATATGAACAAGATACATACATATAAAATGCCTAGATTGCTAAATAATAAAACCATAGAAAGCCCTAGTGACCATTTGGCAGAAAGAGTTCAATATTCCCAAGCTGACCCAACAGACCCCATACACAAATGAGGAGTTTTTGGAGAGTTTTCAAGAAAAAAGGTAGGTGACTGGTCTAGTGAAGAAGTTTGTAGATTGATAGAACAGAGTAGAAACAAGAGAGAACAAAGGAGAAAAATAGCGACAGTGGGAGTTTACAGTTCTAAATATCTGGAAAGTTGCTAAGGCGACTGCATTTGCGACTGCTTGGGTCAACATTGGATGCAATTTTCAGAGAATCTTTAGCTGGAAATAAAATGTTCTAACTACTTGTTTTATGTGATTGGACATTGTGAACTCAGATTCAAGAACAAGACCCAAATCTGAAAACATATTGCTATGACTGCAATTTTTTTACCCCAACTCCCGAAAATCTAAAGTTACGAAAAAAAAAGTTAAAACAAGACTAAAAGTTTTCAGCAACAGACCAGTTTTCACAACACAGGCGATCTTGGAACTAGCTGAGTATCATGGATCTATCAAGCACAAGCTGTGTGTAGGCATAGGTCCTCAACATCCTCTGGCTCTGACACTCAGGTTGGGATCAGCATCGCTTTTGGACTAACTGCCTGAATAATCTCACTAACAGCCCGATTGCGGCAAAAGGTCTATTAAAAAGGAACATAAACTTAAGACACTTACTTCAGACAGAATTTCGCATTCCCAAGCTGCATCCATCAAACGGTGCCTCAGAGTAACGGTCTGCAATCACACACACACAAAATTTGAAATAATTTTTTTCAAATTCAATACTGAAACTGTAAGACCGTACCACTACACCCCAAAAGACTCCAAGCTGAACAAACCACTTTTCAAGAACCAAGAAGAGGCAGCACGTTGGGATTCTTGGTATGAGCGCAGATTTTGGATGTTGTGACAAAAAGAGAAAGAAGAAGAAGCAGAAGATGAAATGGTTTGTTGTGAGTGACGTAAGAGGCTACGGTAGTATACTAATGCATGTGTTTGCCTGTAACTATGTTTCAACACACCTCCATCACTCTGCCAACAGCATCCACCATTCCCATCTGCCTCTCCTTGTGTGACCGTCTGGCTCCGCTTTGCTGTTCTTGCTGGTTGATTAGATGCTGCGCCACTTCACACAGGAACAGCGGATCCTCGACGTAGGTCCCCGAAAACAGCTGCAGAATAGACAAAAGAGTTTGAAACCCGTCAAGTTAAACGTTAAGCTGCCCCCCAAAACAGCTTCAGTATAGACAAAGAGTTTAAAACCCGACAAGCGAAATGATGTTAAACTGCTTCTATACACAGGTTCCTGAAAACTGCTGCAGCAGAGATGAAAGCGTTAAATCCTAAACAATAAGCTAAGACTCTAAACTGCTTTTATTCAACAAAATAAATAAGATTGTAAGACTCAAATAGTATTTTGATGTATTTACAAATTACAGTTAGAACATAATGTTATAAACATTACAAAACAACACTCTCAAAAGTATAGTCTGATCAGGATGATGAAAAACAATAGGAGTACTTCCTAAATAGCTGCCAACATGTATTTTGACCGCTTTTCAGGGGAAGCAACTCTCATTGACCTACTTTCGGTTTATGCTGTCAACATGTATTGTGTAACCGCATTTCAGGGGAAGCAACCTACTTTCGGTTTATTTAGGGATAATGCCTATTGAAACATACTTTTAAAACACTTCACATCAATAGTGACATTGTGAGAATTATGAAGTTCTGATATTTGCCTGTGGTGTGGATGTATGTGTGTGTGACCGCTTATCAACATCAGGGCAATTTCCATTTGCAGCATTCTGTTGTCATTTGGCTGAATACATTTTGTATTCTGGATTCTTGCAAGCTATTGCATTTAATATTAAACTTCCTTTGCTTGCATTATGAAGCCAATACCTTAATCTTGGGTCTTGGCATCTGCTGTACAGGAGCTAAAAAAAAAAAAAAAAAATCTCCCATTTTCTTTAATATTTAGAAGAAATTTTTGTTTTATGAAAAGGTTCTGACTTTTGATTAATATTCAGCATGTGGGAGAGTGAATGAGGAGGGAATGGGGGAATGAGGAGGGAATGGGGGAATGAGGAGGAGAGGAGTGAATAGAGGGAGAGGCAAAGTGAAGCGAAGAAGATAAATTGCACACACTCTGGAGCAACCACTCACATCTTTGTCCAGTTGGGAGGAGTAAGACGCTCCGAGGGGAGGCAAGTTGTTCCACTCTTTGATGGCAACCTCCAGCATTTTCTTCTCCAACAGAAGTGTGTCCTGCACCGTTTCTGGGCTGTGTGTCTGCTGCAACTCCTGAAAATGTACAGCACACAGTTAACTGGCAAGCTGAGGTCTGAGTCTGGAATCCTGCCATGATAATTATGTTGGTGTCAGGACAGCTCCAGAAGCCAAACATGACTATATACTTGCAATTTATTTGTTATCAGTTTTTTTTTTAAATTTCCCTAAATAATAACAGTCGTCCCATTTTAAAATGCATTGCAAGAGATGATGTTGCTCCAGCTTTAGTTCCAGATTTCTTGTTGCCCCATTCTATGCATCCCGGGAAATTAAGGTGTTGCAAGCAACCCATTGTCCACAGATAATGAATGTAAAGGGACTACAAAATCTTCAACGAAGTGTACAGTTTCTCATTGGGATGTTCATTATCATTAAAAAAATCAGAATGTCAAAGTAGGCAATAAGGTTCAAGTAGAAAATACTTAGCAAGGCATTTTCAGGCTCGTGTCAATCATCATCATGGTACCATTATAAAACAAGCATTATTATTCTTCAGCAATTTGCTGCTAATTGATGCATACACAAAAACACAAAACAGGCTTTATTACTTACATTATGAGAAGAGGTGATTGTTCATTGCTATATTCCATTGCTGCGCAACCAACCTCTTTCAAAATATTGTTATGATGAAGTATTGGAAACAAAATAATTTAACAAGCAACATTACAGACATAGCTATAACAAACAAAATTTTACATGGTACAAACCAAGAAAGCATGCTTCAAGGCAGTGGGAATGCGACTGGCAATTGCAAGAGTTGGGTGGAACTCCAGCATGAATACATTCTTCAGTGCAGGCCTGGAAACCATCAAACAGCAGTACAAGTTTAGTAAAAAGAAAGAAAGAGATTACTTTTATATAGCACACTTACAAAAGTCAATAAGAAAGCTAAACTTTTCACATTTATTTTATACTTGAGAACCATAAACTCAGCGGGTCAGCTTAAGCACTTACAAAAATAAATAACAAAACAAAATTTTCAGATATTTTTCCCTCTAATTTTTACAAACATATATATATTATGTCACCCATGTGGGTGAAGTTTGAATCAAGAAAAAAACACACATCAACCGCTGTGTTGAATGTACTCAAGACAAAGGCAACAGGACTGCTCTAATTTGAATCTCTATGGTATCCCATCAATTATGGATTGAAATAACTACGTGCAGATGAAACCTTTAAGATGGCCAGGGTTCAAAATAATAAGGAAATAAACATTCTGACAGACCTGCTCATGTTGATGGAGACCGGTTGTTTTGGGATGACTCGTGTGGGCAGTCCAAAGTGCGCCTCCCCATCTCTGCACACTCTCTGGGTGTACACTCTCTGCTCCTCTATCTGTAATAATACCCTTATATACCTTAACAAACATACCAATATAATGCCATATTTCAAAACAAATTGACTGCCCACTGCAGCGATTCGGGTTTGTCTCATCAAAATCGAACAACAAATTTGTTCCCATCAGAATTAACCCCTATCTCATTGTACTGTCCAGTAGGAATGCACAAAACAGGAAGCATCAAAGTATAACTATGTATGTTTGACTAACATGCTGCCTATATGCATAAATGATTTTGCTTGAATGGAACAATGAAACAAACCAAAGATTTGAAGGAAAAAAAGTATTAGTTACATGACCTGAATGACGGAGTAGCAAAGCAGATGTACGATTAACTATGCCTGTCTAATACTGACCACCTATACCTGTCTAATGCTGAGTAACTATACCTGTCTAACACTGAGTAACTATACCTGTCTAATACTGAGTACCTAAACATGTCTAATATTGACGAACTATACCTGTTTAATATTGACTAACTATACCTAATATTGAGTAACTATACCTGTCTAATATGACTAATTAATACTTGTCTAATATTGACTAACTATGCCTGTCTAATATTGACTAACTGTACCTGTCTAATACTGAGTAACTGTACTTAATATTGAGTAACTATACCTTACCTGTTTGTCCAGAATGCCCTTCACCAGGGTTGCCATGTACTGCAGAATGGAACATTCCGTCCTGTATGAATGCACAAAGTAAGCAGCATCAAAGTCGAATCGAGGTCTACGGAATAGGACTTGGGTGATGGTGTCGGCTAATGCTCGCCTCTCATCTCTGTCTGTCACATGCTGGTAGGCCTCAAAGTAGACATCCAGCAGCTAAAATAGAAAACAAGGGCAGGAGTGTAAACAGAGGTCAAATCTAGGTGCATATGTGCATTCCATCGTACGGACTTTAATGATACTGATGCTCATATCCTAAACAGGTGACTGCTAGATGCAAAAAGTATACCCTGCAAGTACTAAACCTTGTTCTCACTGCATCATCTTGGATGGGGCAGCTCTGCCTTTTCGTGAGAAGGTTACCTGAATTTCGGGTGACAAAACAATTTATTCCAAATTTCCCTCTTTCCCGCTTCCACCTAAAACTCCAAGGGTCTAATTTTGCAGTTCTGATATTTTTGTTCAACCTAACTTTTTTGGGGGGCCAAGGATCATCATAATATACAAAGACATTTTAGTGTGTGGTTCAGTTTTCTGCAATAAAAAACATAAAAATTATATAAAATACTGACTGTGGTGAAACAGATGACTAACTTGCTCACCTCTCTCTTGCGCTCTTGAAAAGCACACTCATTTGTCCAGAGGTCCAGCAGAATGCCAAAGCGATCAACATCTTGGTGGGCGTAACTGGGGATATCAAAGTCTCCTGCACCCTAGGAGAACAAAAGCCACCCATAATGTGAAAGATGCTGGCAACGTTTATTATTATTGAAAACAGTTAAAAATCCAAAAATAAAGTGAATCCCCACCGAAGAAGTATCTTTAGATATGAAATGTCAGATGATTCCAGGAAAAACAATACAACACATAATTTTTTTTTATACCTCAAAGAAGGAATTGACACAAAGTGTAGATTGTTAAAAAATAAAATAAGAAAAAAAAGCACATTATTAGATATTCACGTTTACTTGTGTGCATGTGGGGTCCCAAAAGTCTTCCTTACCCCTTGCGATGCCAACGGAGAATTGCTCTGAGTTAAACCATTCGCCAGGCAAATGTGGCTCATGATTGTGAAAAATTAACAATAAATTCCAGTGTGAACAGTTTTAGAAATAAAACAGGTAACACTTATTCATTTCTGAAAGGTCATTTAATTTTCTACACAAATATTCTTTTTGAAAAAACAAAACAAAAAAACAACAACTTAATTTAAAATGTTTACAAATTTACTTATTTATATTTAGTCTAAATAGAAGAAGCAATCACATCATACTTGTTGTATATTTTAATATATAGGTGTGCGGTATTGCATTTCTTTCATCTATGTCCCTATTTGGCACATAGATCAGCTTTGCTGTCATATTGATGGGGTTCGATGGGTTACAGGGGGGTTGAAAAGGGTTATCACACCTAACTTATGAATGTTAAACAGCCCATGTTTTGGTGTGTATTTGTGTTGTTGACAGTTTAACCTTTTCCCGAAAAAACGTCACAATGATGACGACGAGATAAAACATGTCACTGGCATATTTCGTCACACTATTGTGTGACGACTTATCTCGTCATAAGCAGTCAAGGGGTTAACATTATTTTGGTAGGATATACTACCATAAACTGTCTCTTCCTAGACTGTGCAGCAGACCTGTAGTTTCTTCCAGCACTGTGTCTGCCGGAACCCATATCAAAAAGCCAGAACTGCAGCTTTAGGCATAGCCAAATGCACTTCTGTGTTTAATGTCCATAATTCCAAAACTGATAAAAAATTCATAAATACGTTCTCATAAATTCCAAAAGTGAATGACTTTATACCTTTAAGCTACGCTGCTATTCTTCTTCATCAAGCGGTAGCTATTTTATTCATAACCACATCTTGTTCTCTCTTTGGTCTATATCTCAAGTGTGTGCACTCTTCAAATTAGTTTATTGAATAAGAGCAATTTAAGCTTCTTTTAGGTAGCATTTATGATTGGGACAAAGATCATTTATGTACAACATATAAATTTCATTATCATTATTATGAAGCAGTTTGATTTACATACAGTGCGAGAACGTCTCGTTGAGTCGAACCCTCTCAGTCTGCTGGTGCGATATTCTCTGTCTTTCTCAATGTAATGTGTGGCCATCAGTAGCAAGTCTTTCTCAAGCTGCCTGCCAACATATAACACAGCTGCATGAGTTAAAATGTGAAATAAATAACAATACATTGATGCAAACAATAAGTTGACGCAGCAATTCAAAAATCTATAATTTTGTTTGTGTAAATAAACATCTGTCTTACCTAAATATACTAGGCCATGCTATCAAGAATGCCAAACATTGAAGTTTAACCTCTACACCCACCATTGTGGATATGACAGACAGGAATTACCATCCCTGACAAAAGGGTGTAGGGACCTAAATCAACAATGGGCCACCAGAACAATCATACTGCTAAGATGGATGGCAAAAATTATCCCAGCTAACCACAATTTCGGGGCCCGATGGGGCCCGCATCGGGCAGCCCGATGGGGCCCGGATCGGGCTACCGATCGGGGTCCGATCGGGCAAATGGAAATTGGAACCGACTCGGGCCCGATTCGGGTAAAGATCGGGCGATCGTCGGGCTACCCGAAACTTACCCGATCGTAACCCCACGTTCGCCAAACAGTAGCCCGACTTTCGATAAAGATTGGGCGATCGTCGGGGTACCCAAAACTTACCCGACCGTAACCCAACCTTTGCCGAACGGTAACCCGATTCCGGCAAAGATCGGGCATACGTCAGGATACCCAACACCAACCCTATTGTAACCCAACTTAAACCAGAAACAACCCCGATAATGCCCCATCCCTGGCCAATGCTGATTTACCCTAAAATCATATCCCACATATTGTTTATGATATGTGATTACATGAAGAAAGAATTGAGATGTCTGGTGTTAATAGGGACTGTCGGCACAGGCGTTTTTGTTTTCGGAAGTCCTTGGTGTGTCCCCACTTAAGTATTTACACACCATTTCGATAACGATATAGCCTATATTAACGTGATCTTTGTCGCTATCGAAATCGTGTGTAAATACATAAACAAAAGGCAAAGCACCCAAAAAACAACCACAGTGAAAATAGAAATAGGTTTTCGCAGGCAAACACAATATCCGAGCACATGCAACTGTAGAACTTAGAAGAAAACTGTAGAAAATTGGCACCTAAGTACAACCGGAAAAGACCAGCAGTAATGGGCACGGAAATTTACCCTTGACTTATAATGTATAAATAAATACAATAGTTAAAAGAAACACTGTAACAATATTTTACATATTGTATGATAAAAATTAAGAATTATAAGCACAATTAAATAATTATATCTTGCTGAATTGATTTTGTATAAATATTTTTCACATACATACGCCGCAGCATATGTGAAGCAGACAAAACATTCCAGACAGTTTAGCCAATTAGAAGCGAGAATAGGCCTATGTTAGCGTGTGCGCAGCGTGGCTTTGTGGTGGGGCAGAATCGGGCGGCACACGGGAGAGCGAATCGTTACGCATCCACATTTCTCGACTCCGCTACGCATCGGGGTTTTGTAGGGCTATGTGGGTCCCTACTAAAACCCGACAAAAGTCGGGATGCCCTATGCGGCCCCAGTGGGGCCCCGATCGGGCTGGTTTGCTGGGATTGTTTTTATTTTGCCCACCACAAGAATTGAACCTGGATCATTGGTGTGCCAGGCTTTACCACAGAACTAAGGCAGCACAGCGTGCTATCAAGAAAGCTATCATATGATAATGGTATATCTTCAATAGAAGACGCAGAGGCAATGGTACAACAAAAAGTGCCTCAAGCTATATATAGTCCTCTTTGTCTCAAAGTAGTGTCTGAAATCCGACCTAAATGTAGACAACCACTGCCATTGAATGGTTAACTTATTATTGAACTTTAGCTTGAGAGATTTCTCCATTTCATCTTTCCCCAGAGAAATCGCTACTTCACATTTCACCATCTGGAAAGATCATTATTGTGTCTCCATCATAATCAGGATGGAGTTAAGTGCTAGAGAAAACAAAAAGAAAAAGAAAAACATCAATGAAGGCAGCTTACTTGTAATCTTCCATGGCAGCGGTGTACATGACGTAGTATCCTTTCTGGTCTTGCACGTGCACTCGCCCTTCATCGATTGTGTAGAAATCATCATGGTTTTCCACATCACCAAACTCCATAAACTCAGACTCGCTGATTCTAAAAAAAAAAATCATATAGAAATCAGAATCAAAATACACAAAAAACACCAAGAAAAATATAAAATCAAAGACTTTCGGGCTACGCCCTTCTTCAGTGATGAAAAATAAATCTAAAAAAAAAATCACAAATAACATTGATGATGATGATGATGATGATGATGATGATGATGATGATGACAATGATGATGATAATGATGACGACGATGATGATGATGTCCGCTTGGAAGTCCAGCACTTTCTGTGCTAGCAGCATGTTTGGGAGAGCACAGAAAAGCTACAAGTAAATATAGCAATATCTTTGCTTAAGTGAAAACATTTTAGTCTTTCTTCAATCATCAATATGTTCTCTTACTGAGCGAGAGTGAGTGCTCCTCTTGTTAAAGTTAATCAATGTGTAAGAAAAAAAAAAGTTCAGCTCACTTGAAATCAGCAGGTGTGTTGTGACAGTAGCCATGGTTTCCAAGACCCCCGCCTCCTCCAACCGATCCTTCTGCATCTGTGCCCTGCCGGTGGTTCTGAGGGCTACACAACAACAAAAGAAGAAAACTAAAGTTAAAATCAGCTATGCTTGTCCAGCTCAATATAAGACAATATAGACTATGGTAAGATAACAAGTGGGAAAATTAGAAGAACTGGCCCAAGAGCTGGGCCACTATTGATGGAACAAACTTAGGTATCAGCGAACTGCGCTGGAAAGGCCTAGGTGAAACAACCACTGACAAAGGCCACAAGCTTAATTTCAACGGGAGAGATGACAGGCACGAGCACAGCGTTGGATTCTTGGTCCACATTCTAGCCACTGTCATGGGTGCTGCCCAGTCTCCAGTAGACTTATTACTATCCGTCTGAGAGCAGCCCCTTTCAACATCACCATCATCCAGACCTATGCCCCAACATCAGACTATGGCGTCAGCGAAGTCGAGGATTTCTATGTAATTCTGCAGGCTGTCCTTGACCAAGAGCCGAAGAAGGACATAGTCATAGTGCAAGGTGACTGGAATGCCAAGCTTGGTCAAGAGGCATACCACAACTGGGGAAACACATTTGGACCCCACTGCAACAACAAGACAAATGATAGAGGTGTGAGACTCTTGGAGTTTGCCAGATACAACAATCTGATACTGGCAAACACGCTTGGTCTCCACAAAAAATCCTGATGGTGGATCTGGCAAAGTCCCAGCGGGGAGCATCACAACTAGATTGACTACATCATGGTCAAGAAATGCTTTAGATCAAGCGTCAACATTGGCAGGACATGCACTTTTCCAGGAGCAGACATCGGAAGTGACCATCTCATGATGATGTCCTTCCAGCTCCTATCATTACTATACTATACTACACTCTTACAAACACAACAAACACACATTCATCACTCAAGGAAAAACAGCATAATGCAAATAATCCTGACAGACCTCATTCTCTTTGCAGTGTTCCCCTCCATTGACAAGCCACCATCGCTGATTGTGAGAGTACGCTCCACTGAGCGGAAATAGTTCATCACACTGAGACACTGCACAATCAAACAATCAACTCAGTCAATCAATCGGCCATGGAATCATTGAATTTAACAAATCGTTATTACCTCTTACAACGAATTCTGTCCATTTTCAGCAAATACCACTGAAGAAGTATACAAGGAGACACATGCATTTTCTTAGTTTTCATGATTAGTTCTTTTCACAAAAGGTGTTTATGCAGAGAAAACATGCTCTCCCCAATAATAATTGGTCTTTGCGTTTATGCTTGCTACGTTTTCAAGACTTGAAGAGAAAGTATTAACAGCCACAAATGTCATCATTGAAAAAAATATGGCAAATCGTTTGTCAGTGGCTTTCTTAGTCTGATGCTAATAATGAAGTATGAGGTGTAACACAATGTTAAATAACCAAGTAATCATTAACATTGTGCTGTCACCAAATCCAGATCTAAACAGAATAGAACGGTACAAACCATACTGAGAGGGGAATGGGTGAGAAAGTGCATGGTGCTGGGAGGCGGTAAGGGATGGGCAGCAGGGAGGGGAGGCTGAGAAAAGCTAAACTCACAGTGCGCTGCATATCTCTGATTCTGAGGTGACGTAGGTGCAGAAAAGACAGGAAGGAGCCCTGCACAGTAACCGGATCACTGTTGTTTTGCTCCCCATCATCTAGACCTGCACACAGTCACAATCTCACCACTACTGAGAAAGCACAAAAAGATGAAGCAAAAGTTGAGGTTGTAAGTAAATGTAGCGAATCTTTGTAAAAGGCAACATGGCGTAAAGTGTGGAGATTAAATCAAGTCAAGTCAAGTCCGGTCAGGTCAAGTCAAGAACTCCAATAAAGTGGAAGATATGGATGACATCAGTACAATTACAAAGATTACAAATATCAATTTAAACAAATAAAAACGCACAGATAAGATGCAAGACATTTAATCGTAAGTTAATAAACAAATAAAGGCAAGACTAACTTGCCTTGTCCACAGGCCAGAAACCAATGGCGCCTGACAGCTGTGGGATCAATCTGGGCCTTATGTTTCTTCAAATATTATTTACTTTAGACTCAGACAAAATCTCAGGTTTTTCTGCAGGTACTCCGGTTTGCTCCCCCAGCAAAATTTCAAAACCACAACTAATATTGGGTAGGTTGGGTTTAGACGCGCCACAGGCTGCGACTACGTCTTCCCCAGGGGAGGCAGCCCAGAATTTCCCAATAAAAAAGGGACAAAAAGTGTCACCCCACAAAACAAAAAAAAAAGAATGTAAGAAAGCACAACATTAACTTAACACAAGGGTACATATGGCCTATATACCCATACCTGCAAGTGCACTCACACACAAATGTACACACAATCACACTGTAAAGCTCTTGCCACTTGTTACCTATACCTACAAGGCAAGTTCATCCACAAGAAGCCCGGCCCTCAAACATTTTCCAGGCAAAGCAAAATAAATGTATTCATAAAAGGGTAATTGTAGATTATAGTCACACCACACCGAAGCGTATAGGCGACTACTGGTCACATTATTCTGACACCAGCGAACCAGTTGATGGTAAGGGGAAAATAATATGGTCACACATTGGCCAATCCGGGATTCAAATCAGGTACCTTTCGATTACTAGTAAGCCGCTCTACCAACTGAGCTACCCGGCCCCACTATGTATTCATACTGTTATACATATAATGTATACCAACTGCTGTGGTTAGAAAACCCAGGAGGCCCCCGTCTCTATAAATTTAGAGCTGCGCTTTGATCAAAATTGTCTTACTAACGGGTAACTAACTTCCCATTGATATCTCTCTACCCTCAGTATCGTCAGTGTAGGGGTTTTGTTCTATTTCATGAATGAAAGTATTTCGACGCCAACCATTGGTGATATGGCAAATGGGTTATTTTATTGTTATCATGCTACTGAAAAAAAATGGTCATCAAAGAAAGTCGGCTCCTGTGAGGCAAATGTTCCTTTACTGTTGAGATGCAAACCAGACTCTCCGGCATGCCAGACAATTAAGCTTTCTGCCACTTAGTCACTTGATCTGCTCTGTTACACATATATAAACACAGTTTAATTATATATCATAAAGTACAAATTCATGCTTATCTTACCCAACATCTGTACAGTGTTGATATAGTCATAGCTGTCTCGGCGGCGGCGGCCTTTGCTAGCATGGAGGTTTACATTTTCTGTGTCTCGTTCATCAATGTCTTTGAATTCGCCGTTGCGGTTGGGTCCACTCCTGCAAAATGAAAAGAATTTGTCAAAAAGTATTGTTCAATCCTGGAAAGATGAGCCGTGCATTTACAAAAGCTGCAAGTAGAGATATAATAAAAACTAAAATCACAACTTTTTTTGAAACCGTGCATTGCCTCAATGATACACACATACCGCAAATGAGCAACAATGCATAAAAAACTTAAGCAAACTTTCAGTTAATGAAAATGGAAACAATAAATAAATAAATAAATAAACACAACGGATATAAATATCAACTTAATAGGTCAGAATGAAAGGAAGTTTCACAGGATGAAAGTATAAACTGTCTTTGCATGCACGCATTCCATCGGATGGACTTTAAAGACCTCGATGCTCATAGCTGTGTGTTTTGGGTTTTGTGTGTGTGTGTCATGTAAGTGTTCATTTTTAAGAATTGTCATTTATTTTGCATGCTTCACACCAGCTCAATTTCTATGTGAGCAGCACTGTTCAGTGACTCCGCATTTTGCATGCTGTGGGCTATTTATAGCTTGCCTGCACCCCCTTTCCAGTGAAAGGAAGCATCGGCGAAGCTATTTATAGCTAGCCTGGCTGACCTAACCTCAAAATCTGAAAAGCTTTGGTTGAGTCGCTGTGGCTTTTTATATATAAAAATGCGACGCAGATTGCTGTGCAAAATTCCTTTGATGGTAATAAAGATTGGTTGAATTGAATGGAATGGAATTGAATCGCTTGTGTCCTAGACAGACGAGTGTCAACTACACAAATTCACTCAGCAAGCACTGGGTCCCTTCTCCAACATCCTAGTTAACCCAGGATGTTGCTCCGTTGTCTGGGCATCAGATGATGAACTTCAGGCAGCAAGCGTGTACCATGGGCAGCTTAGGTTAGGTCCTGTATTGGCCAGCACCTTCAGTAGCTCTACACACAGATGATTACATTTAAAAAAAAATTTAAAATGTATACTGACTCTGTAAAGAGATTCGGGTTAGAGAAGATCTTCTTCCAAGTATCCCGTGTGTTGTTGGGTGTCTTGTGCGAGGTGACAGAAGCTGGGTTGACACCTGGCGGGTTATGAACCATGGTGGCGTGTTCTTTCAAAGTCTCTTGGACTTTCTGCACAATGAATTGGAGAAATGGAAACCTGGAAGTCTAGACTATAGCTGGGAAACATGCTTAAAGGTATAACAAGGCTTAGATTATAACTAAGACACATGCTCCGATTATTAACCAGGAAGCATGGTTAGATTGTAACTAAGAAACACGGTTTTACTAAAAATGAGACTATCCTATCCTATCCTATCCTGTAACTCAAAGGTCGTTAGGGCACCACAGATGATCGTTTAACCAAGGTACTCCATCTTTCTCTGTTCTCAGCAACCCAACCCCCATGACTTCGCTCAGTGTCAAACCAGTTCATTCTCGAATGTTGTCCTCCCACCTCATTTTCTTTCACCCTCTTCTTCTGCCTCCTTGCACCGTGCCTTGCAGGATGGTTTTTTGCAAGGCCTGATGCTCTGGTGAGGTGGCCATACCGTTTCTTCACCACTGTGAGCATGTCATCATGTTGTCCAATGGCTTGTGTGATGGTCTGTCAGACTTCGTTATTGGTGATGTGCTGGGTATAGGATATGCCCAGAAGTCTTCTATAGCACCCCATCTCTATGCGTTGTATTCTTCGTTGTAGATCTGCTGAGAGTGTCCCTGTTTCGCAACCGTATAGGAAGATGGAGATGACAAGGGAGTGCAGCCGCCTTACCTTGGAATGTAGACTGATGGTTCTGTCTTTCCAAATGGGCTTCAACCTTGTAAGGGCAGCAGTTGTTTGTGCGATCCTGGAGAGGACTTCCCAATGGGTCCCAACAGGAAGTCCTCTCCAGAAAAAAAAAGAGACACACACCAAAAAAAAAAGCCAAAAAAAACCCAACATTGGTCTCTCCTATTTGCCTGTTTTATTCCATTTTCAGTACCTTGAATCAACAAAGTGCACACAACTGCTCCCATCCTATTATTGATTAATGTTATAACAAGATAATTTCCCTTTAAGTAATATAATTTTACATAAAACAGTTCATTAATTTCCCCTCTAATACTAGGTTACGTTTTCTTTGAAGGTAGAGGAGTTTGTCAAACAATATTTCACTGAAGTGATTTCATTACAATTTCATGAACTGCACAATACAAATGTTATTATTAATAATTTTTTTAATACTTTTCTTTTTTCAGTGGGAACTTCTGTTTTCTATTCCCTGAACAAGTCCTCATAACCTGGCATTATGCTTGTAGTAAATATGACTGGACTGCATCAGGTTTCATGCTCACGTCATGGGCTTCAAATAAATTGTATACAAGAACACACGCCTTATAAATAACATTATTATTATTATTATACTCACGTCAGCGTCCTTGACCTTGAGAAAGTGGGCCTTGACCCTGAGAATCTCATCAACCTTGTTGTTGTGGCGCAGTTCTGTCCACTGCTTGGTTTGGTGAGGGTCGTGCTCAGGAACCAAGGTCACAAACGGCAGCCAGTTGGAGTCTTTCAGCAAGGCATGGTTGGGAGAGTCGATGCCCCATCCTTCAGATCCAGGCTGTAGAAGGCAACTAATAAATAATAACAAAATGCTTTTATATGGAACAATTCCCCAATATATAAGCTTTAAAAGCCTTCAATTCATTCAAGTCCCCTATATACGCATCTGTGTCCGGGGACGGTAATCTACCCACTGAACTGAACTGAACTGACTCAATTCATACACTGAGACAAAACTGCAGCTAATGCCATCTTATTATGTAATATTTGTCCATTTTGATTGGAAAACTTCATTGGGGTTTCGGGATCAGTAGGCCTACCTTTCAAAAGAAATAACAGTTCTTTATGTGGCTGAAGCATGTAAAACCACAGAAAAGCTCCAGTTATAATATCAGTCAAGTTTCTAAAACTGGCTGCTTTGTTCATAATTATGGTTGCAGTCTGCTTTACGTTCAGTCATGACTCACCCAACGTGTACATTAATTCAGTTCATAGTGAGTTGTGGTACTGTTCATATATAGCTCAAAGAGCTGGTGAAAAACAGAATTTCACTCATAACTGCTGAAGGCACCAACTTGCTGCTTGTCAGGGTGGTTGAACAAAACAAGCCTAAGTGTTGAAGGAATTAGATATTATTAGAGGCGGTGACCCATAGAGGGAGAGGAAGAACAAGCTCACCTCACAAAGATCATAGGTAAGGAATGTGAAGAGGTGCTCTTGCTTGATGAAGAAGTGTTTGTACTTTCTGCTGACTTGCGCAAACATCTCCATCTCATCTGCAGTGTTGTTGATGCTATCCAAATCCTGTCATCGCAAAGCGAACTAACAATACCAACGTAAGCATAATGACTGTGAAATACTACGCCTTCATAATTTAGCAAGATATTGGACGTAAATCACTCTTAACAAAGCATCTGCATACTTATGCCCTATAGAGAAGCTGGCTTGCAAAGCAAATACCCTCGTTGCAAACGCACAAAATGTATCTTTTGTCAGTAATTCAGTGTTCAATAAATTTTCCAAAGAATATATAGAAGAAATGTGAACCACAATAAAATGGCGATAACGGACATCAAGTTGAGATTAGAAAAAAAAAACAAAAAACAAAAAACAACAACAGTCTTAAAGGACACATGAATTCACATTCTCAGTGAATTCCCCTGCTTCCCACCCACAATCCTCCTTTCTTCCCCATCCTCCACAAGTGTTCTTATGTTTGAACTAAAACGACCCACAAAAACCAAGCTGCATGGCAACCAACCAACCACAGGAAAAACAAAAGACAACACTATGAGAAATGCTCGTACATAGTTGATGCCATAGAGGTTCATGAAGAAGGTAAGGTGGGGCTTCAGAGTGTCAAAGTCTGAGCTGTGCAGAGGCATACACAGCAGAGCCTCGTTGGAAGCCAGACCCCCGCCAGTGGCAGCAGCCGCGTAGATCATGGCAGAAGACGGCAGAGGAGTGGTCGTCAGCAGTGCCAGGTTGATAGGAGGGGGTTGGGGCACGGGTGAAGCAGATTTTTCCCTTTTTGCGGACATTGGTTTGGAGTGTGAGTCCTCGGCAGAGTATGTGGACTCGTCTTGGTAGCGTAAGGCAATCTTGGAAGCGTTGGTCACTTCTTCTTCTTCTGCGCTCTCATCCGGCGGGGCTATTTCATGCATGTGAGTCACTGGAAGCCACTGGAGTACCTGCAGTCGTAAAGAAAACATGTCAGTGAAGTGGCAAAGTGGTTGAGGTGGTTACCTTGTGCCTGTCAATGGTGCTATTATTATTACCAAAAGCTAGCATGGCAAAACAAAGATGAAAGCAAAATCACGATGTTGGATAAACGGATACATTTCAAAGTCTCAGCAACTTTCTCAATGGTTTTAACTCTTTCCTCTGAGTTAAATGTGTGTTGATTTTTAAATTCATATTGAGCTATTTTTATTAATTATAAGCTATCTGGAACACATAAGACATCATAGGGAACTTTTAAGAAATAAAAAGGCGAGTAAATATATGCATCAAACTATGACATTTTCAGCATTGAACGATGCTGGAATTTTCTCAGAGATAAAATGTACACAAGGACCAAACAGAAAAAAGTATGATATTCACAGTGTTACACTCCGTTTGATGTTGGTGTTTTTCTATCGGTATCTGATTCAGCCCCGATGCTTGAATTCCTGATAGTTGTGTAACTCAGATTCGTTTATCCACGCAGCCCGTCCAAACAGCATACAAGTCACAAAGTCGACGAATGAAGTTTTCCACTTTTATTCAGCACACATCAACAACTGCATACAATTCTCAACTCAACTCAACAACTTTCAAATTTACTTTCCAGCTTCACTATTAACAAGAATCTCTCAAAACACACGGAGCATCGAATATATAATTTTTTTTCCTCCTTCGAGATGACGACAGCTCGTTCTAGAAAATGACGCATTACAACCAACCAATCAGAATTAAAGATCGTCATCACTGACTTACGTCATACTTCTCTCTTCCTGCCAAAAGAATGTTCTCCATTATCTACGACCATCAAGAAACTTCGATCGATAGTAAACAAACAGATCCAGAAAATTCTACAACAATATCGACTAACCAAAATTATCAACGTTATACAAAGCCTCTCCTAACAACAATGCAAACTCAAATCAAAGGTAAATAAACTCCATTATTGAATACTTTGCAAAACGAAACGATTAGATCTATCGTGCGCGTTTCCGACATACTTTCGTTCGCGTTTCAACGTAACACACAGCAAAACAAATATAAAGAGCCACTGTTATAAAACAACCAGCAAAATCTTCAATAGATAAAACTGATTTTTAAAAAAAATTAAAGGAAATACATAATATTTTTGTTTATACATTTTTTTATTTGGGCGTGGGCGTGGAGGGGGAGGGATGAATATATGTATACAGTCTCTCCTTGCTGCATAAATGCCAGTACTAACAGCCACAAACCACAAACCTTGAGGTACTGGTTGAAGTGTTTCATGGCATGATGGTGGCACACGAGAAAGCGCAGATAGATGAGCAAGTCGTCCATAGTGACAGACGTGATGCTGGCTTCATGTTTGTTAGCCAGGTGGTTCTCCTTCACCACAGCCAGACGCTGCGCTCGCTGTATGCAGTCTTGGTACTCCTGCATCAACAGCCTGCAAAACAGGTAAATATAATAATAATAATAATAATAATAATAATAATAATAATAATAATAATAATAATAATAATAATAATAATAATAATAATAATAATAATAATAATGATGATGATACATTTATTTTGTACAATGAAAATCCAAACAAAATGTTTGCTCTAAGCGCTTGCATGCATTTACACACACATGTACTTGCAAGGATAAAAACCAAACAAAAACTAAAATTATGTGAGTTGCATCGGGGTCCCTCATCTATCCCCAACGGCCCAACAGCCTGAGGGATTGATGATGGTGATGCAACTTTCCCTGAGCCAGTGCAGGCAATACCGAAATTATGCAATCCATCCCAAAAAAGGTATCCTATCCTATCCCGTAACTCGAAGGTCGTAGGGGCACCACAGATGATCGTTTAACCAGCATACTCCATCTTTCTCTGTCCTCAGCAACCCAAATGGCTTCGCTCAGTGTCAAACCAGTCCATTCTTCGGATGTTGTCCTCACACCTCTTTTTCGGTCTCCCTCTTCTTCTACCTCCTTGCACTGTGCCTTGCAGAATGGACTTTGCAAGGCCTGATGACCTGGTGACGTGGCCATACCATCGGAGTTTCCGTTTCTTTACCACTGTGAGCAGGTCATCATGTTGTCCAATGGCTTGTGTGATGGTCTGTCGGACTTCGTCGTTGGTGATGTGTTGGGTATAGGAAATGCCCAGAAGTCTTCTGTAGCACCTCATCTCCATGCTTTGTATTCTTTGTTGTATTTGATACCACCTCCAGAGCTTATGGAATGGAAATAAGTGCAGAGAAGA
>CM072514.1:33329323-33421823 GCA_036898135.1 Oncomelania hupensis
CTACAACGACTTTGTCTTTTTATGAGTGAATGGCCTACATGGATAACAGACTTCTTATAGTTACAATTAAAGATTCACCATTTGTACTAATACAATGTACAATTTAAAATTTTTTAAAAAAGGAACTTATATAGTTGTCTTATATTGTACTTAAAAAGAAAACTAATGTTCTACACACACATACCTGGTCATCTTCAGAGAGGAACCCTTCTGCATTTCCGTCTCTTCTAGTTCAGAGGTCAGCTCCAGCAGTTCACGGCCTAGGTCGCGCTCCATCTCCAGCACCTTCTCAGAGGTGCCGACATGGTAGAGCTGATCCAAGTGCAGTGTTGTCATGGTTGCTTGTTTGCAATTCAACGTTTCAAACACAGAATTAACGTTTTTGCCCAAAATCTATGTTCTCAGTGTTCCAGGTTTTAAATGTTGGTTATTACCTTAGTGCTTGGCTTTGGTCTGCTCTTACCATGCCATGTTGCCTACATGATTGAAACAAAACAATTATGATTACTGACAATGATAAGTGATATTGGCATAATGGAGTAAGCAAAACCTGGCGCTAAACATAAGGAATATATAGTTAATGGGAGACAGCCATAACAATATATTCATTTTTGACATATTGTTGCCTTGATCTGAATGACTGTGTGAAGGATCAATAAATCTGACCGAAAATAAACAGAGCTATAAACTTGCACCGTAATATAACATATTCCTGGATTCCAACTACTTTCAAATAATCAAAACAAATTTCAAACTATTTTAATTAAATCGTTATATGCATATGCATGCCTCAATTTGACTAAAGAAACGGCGCATAAAACATATGAAAATGAAAATAAACAGTCTCTGCAGACTTACCTGAGAAAATTTAAAGCTAAAAAAAATTTTACTTTTGGCGGAAACGCGCGCTGCTCTTGCTATAACTTGTCCGCCATTTTGGCTTTCCTTGTCGCCCCAGCAACATGTGGCTAAAGCTAACAAGCGCTCAAAGTAAACTTTATAATGCAGTAAATCGAACCCTTTATATGATTTTTGAGCTAATCAGTGTTGTTACTGTATAATAATTGTGATTTGTGTAATTCATTTCGTGAAGTCAGTCGTGGTTTGCACAAATAAAAAAAAAGACAAAATAAATATAAGGACAAGCCATATGAAGAAAATAATTTTTAATTTGAAAATAGTTTATTTATGATTTCAATTTAAAAAAAAACAACAACAGTCTATTTATTTTATTTAACATTTCAAGTGTGGAACATTTAATAAGTATGCTATTTTGATTATTAGACTTTCATTTAAATATCACAATAACTGAATAAAACACAGGGGGTTTGTCCAACAGCAATATTGCAATACCAACACAGTACTGAACTAATATTAAACAAGTAAATAAAAGTGTTAAAAAAATGAAAATAAATACATTTTAATGCACAAACTCACTAAAATGTGAACAAACAACAAGAGCAATAACAAGGTGGCAAACCAATCAAATGTATTTCCAGACACTCACATGCATAGCCAAAAAATAAGCATTTTCAAAAGTGTACACGTTGTTGGCAATGTTGAGACTGGGTTTTATCCTAATATAGCAAAAGGAAAACATGCAATCATAGGCCACTATATGAACTATGTGAAAGCAATAAATTATCAAAATCTGCTAAGCCAATTCTTAGATACAATTGCAATACGCCTTTACAAAAAGGTGAAGCAAACTGACCTGGCCCTTTGAGAAAGTACAAATACGAATGATTTAACATGCTTAGCAGTAGATAAAGTATCCGTAAAGAAAAATATGACGAATCTCTGTTCAGTTATTCTTGGTATACGGCAAAACATGTGTTGTGAACAAGAAAATGACATTCAAAGCGACGGACCGACTTACTAACAAACTGACTGACAACCGGACTGCTACTGAAGAATAGCCCATGATTAGGAGTACCTGTATGCTAAATCTCAACAAAATCGCTTTAGCCATTTTTGAGAAATTGAGCAAAACATGTTTAGTAGCAAAATGACTCCATACACAGACCTTGACCTTTGCGGTAGAGCAAATATGATGGCGCAGGAAGCTGACAGACGGATGGATGATTTGACATTTAGCTCGTTTTGATTCCCAACTATTTTAAAGTATTTCTAGACAAGTCCAAATAAAACAAAGCTCTCTTTACAAAATTAGCATCATATTCAAATTAATACTACTGGGTAAAATACAACACGTTACTGGTCATTTATCACACCTCGAAACAAATTACTGGCTACAGTTTGCATCATATTACAACTGAACCAAGCTTCGTAAAAACAATATAAGAATTAGAAATAACATAAACAACACAACACAACACAACACAACACACACACTCGCACACACACAAAATATCGTCGTTGTACATTCAAAACGTCGTAACACAAAACAACACACACACACAATATATATATTCCTATCCTATCCTGTCCCATAACCCGAAGGTCGTAGGGGCACCACAGATGATCGCTTAACCAGCATACTCCATCTTTCTCTGTCCTCAGCAGCCCTCATGGCTTCGCTCAGTGTCAAACCAGTCCATTCTCGAATGTTGTCCTCCCACCTCTTTTTCGGTCTCCCCCTTCTTCTACCTCCTTGCACTGTGCCTTGCAGAATGGTCTTTGCAAGGCCTGATGATCTGGTGACGTGGCCATACCATCGGAGTTTCCGTTTCTTCACCACTGTGAGCAGGTCATCGTGTTGTCCAATGGCTTGTGTGATGGTCTGTCGGACTTCGTCGTTGGTGATGTGTTGGGTATAGGAAATGCACAGAAGTCTTCTGTAGCACCTCATCTCCATGCTTTGTATTCTTCGTTGGAGATCTGCTGTGAGGGTCCATGCTTCGCAAGCATATAGGAAGATGGAGATGACCAGAGAGCGCAGCAGTCTTACTTTGGAATGTAGACTGATGGTTCTGTCTTTCCAAATGGGCTTCAACCTTGTCAGGGCAGCAGTTGTTTGTGCGATCCTGGAGAGGACTTCCTGTCGAGACCCATTGTCTGACACAATGGCTCCTAAATATTTGAAGCTGTGCACTGTGTTGAGGGATTGGCCTTGTACTTTGATGTCCGTGTTGATGCCATTGGTGTTGTTGGTCATCATTTTGGTCTTCTCTGCACTGATTTCTATTCCATAAGCTCTGGAGGTGGTGTCAAGCCTCTGTACAAGCTGTTCAAGTTCTTGTTCCTCTCCAGCCAATCCATCAATATCATCCGCAAAACGAAGATTGGAGATTGCTCTGCCCCCTATGCTGACTGTGCCTTCGTGATATATATATATATAAAACACAGTCAGGACAAATATATAGTCCAACAAAATAAGACATTTGTCAGATTAAAAAAATACACCAGACCAAATCACATCACATAAACATCAAATGACTTGATTTGCATCATCGTTGTCTTCTCTGCTGTATTTAGGGATAGAACATTTTGTAGTCTGATTACTGTGCAGAATATACCATTACTGTATTACATTTTGTATGAAAGAAATCAGAATAAAATTGATTAGAAAACAAAATTGTTAATAATACTGTACTGTATATATATAACATAGTCAGGACAAATATAGTCCAACAAAATAAGAAATTTGCCAGATTAAAAAAATACACCAGACCAAATCACATCACAAAAACATCAAATGACTTGATTTGCATCATCGTTGTCCTCTCTGCTGTATTCAGGGATAAAAACATTTTGTAGTCTGGTTACTGTGCAGAATGTAACATTACTGTATTAAATTTTGTACGGAAGAAGATCATAATAAAATTGATTAGAAAACAAAATTGTTAATAATACTTACCCGAGAGACTGCAGTTTTCCAGCCAGTGATATGTTTTATTTTATTTTATTTTAACAACTTTATTATCACCAAGGTGAAATTCAGGCACTTTCATTTTCGAAAGTACAGCAGCCCCAAGTGAAGCGCTTTACCCAAGGTACATGCTGGGTGTGTTCTTGTCACCGGCACTCACCCGTCTAGGACATGAGCGTCAGGGTCTTTAAAGTCCGTTATGATGGAATGCATGCGACACAGACTAGACCTCAGTTTATACTCTCATCCGAAGGAGTAGGAAACGGGAGTAAAGTGTCTTTCCCAAGGACACAACACAATGCCCCGGCCTGGGCTCGAACTCGGGACCTTCAGATCTGCAAGCCAATGCTCTAACCACTCCGCCACCGCACCTCCCTAATATGTGATTGAACACCACACAAGCAAACAACATCAACCACATTCTTTATAATAATCATATGATAAATATGATTAAAATAAACCGTACTGTAATATTCAGCTGTTTATATCCACATCTTATAACCCATGCAACACTTGTCAAACACTCAAAGCTGTTGTTTTATTTTAAAATATATGAGTGAATCAGATTAAAGGGTGAAACAATCAAACAACTGAGTTCACTCATGTATCAATCAGTTCATGTTGAATTCATTCATTAGCCTCTCTCCCAGTACATGAATTCTTCAAGAGTTTTCCATTCTGCTACCTTTTCATGTTGCCAACATATATATCATCAACAAATCATCTCTTCAATCAATCATTAAAGGAATCAGTCAACCAACAAATCAATCAGTCCATGAATCAATTAACTTTAGTTCATACAATCTTTCAGTCAATGTCGAATTAAATCAGTAGCCTCTCTCCCAGTCAACCAAATGCTGCAAGGGTTTCCCAGCCAGATAGAGTTTGAGGTTATTGACGAATGATTTTGCCACCTGGAGAAGAAACCAAACAAAATCCGACATCTAGAAACCAGTGCTACATTTTTTCCCATGTAACATTGGCAACGAAATATACATGTACAATGCCAACAACAACAACAAATAGTAATAATTAAAAAATTGTTAATTCCATGTTAACTGAGTAACATCTTTATCATCTTCATCATCATCATCATCATCATCATCATCATCATCATCATGAGCCTCCTCCTCCTCATCCTTGCTATTTATAGGGACAATACAGATTCTGATTTAATTTATGATTTTCTTCAACATCATCATCAACATTGTCATCGACGTCATCATCATCATTGTCTTCTTCTTAATAGTAATAATAATAATAAATGAAAATTTATTTAGCGCAGCAATATGTACTGAATAATTATAATTATGTTCTCCAACCTCCGTTTTGAGGATGACAATGGATTGGCTGGAGAGGAACAAGAATTTAAACAGCTGATAGATTCTTGACACCATCTCCAGAGCCTATGTATTGGAAATAAGTGCAGAGAAGACCAAAATGATGACCAACACCAATGGCATCAACATGGACATCAAAGTCCAAGGCCAATCCCTCAACACAGTGCATAGCTTCAAATATTTAGGAGTCATTGTATCAGACCTTGGGTTTCGACAGAAAGTCCTCTCCAGGATCGCACAAACAACTGCTGCTCTGACAAGGTTGAAGCTCATTTGGAAAAACAGGACCATAAGTCTATACTCCAAGGTAAGGCTGCTGCTATCCCTTGTCATTCCATCTTCCTATACGCTTGTGAGACATGGACCCTCACAGCAGATCTACAACGAAGAATATAAAGCATGGAGATGAGGTGCTACAGAAGACTTCTGGGCATTTTCTATACCCAGCACATCACCAACAACGAAATCCAGCAAACCATCACACAAGCCATTGGACAAAACGATGACATGCTCACAGTGGTGAAGAAACAGAAACTTCGATGGTATGGCCACATTACCTGAGCATCAGGCCTTGCAAAGACCATCCTGCAAGGCACGGTGCAAGGAGGCAGAAGAAGAAGGAGACAAAAAAAAAGAGATGGGAGGACAACATTCGAGAATGAACTGCCTTGACACTGAGCAAAGCCCTGAGGGTTGCTGAGGACAGAGAAAGATGGAGTACGCTGGTTAAACGATCATCTTTGGTGCCCCGACGAACTCCAAGTTACGGGATAAGATAGGATAGGATAGAACACTAAATGTTATTATTATTACTAATTCAAGAGATTATGTTTGGAATAGGCACAGCACCTGATCAGGCTTTGATGGGCCTGAAACATGAGGACTGATGAAGACATTAGGCAGTGTCCACAGCTCACTGCTAGCAGGTAAAGGCTCCTGGTTGAACACATCAAGGATAGCACCCCCGATCCAACCCTCCCTGTCAAATAACAACAAAGCATTTTTAATTTATCTTCATAATTATTGCATCAATACGCATAATTAATTAACTTATTATTATTATAATTATTATTAATCATAAATATATAGCGCTTTTCCAGCTCTAGAGGAATGTCCCTGCCCACCTCGCCTCACTCTCTCTCATGCCCCTGCATGTCCCAACACTCGTCTCTCTCTAGCTATCTCTCTTTTTCTCTCTCGGTTTCTCTCGGTTTGGGCAGTGTGTGGTAAGCTCAAGAGTAGGTTACCGTTCTTATCTGCCAATACCTGCCTTACTATTTGGATTGAAACCAGGGTCGGCCAAACAGTTAGGAATTGGAACCCATTATTTTACGGGTAAAAGGCAATAAATGAGAAGTATGCATGCACCAAATATCATCATGTTTGGATGAACAGTTTGGGTGTTGTTTGTGTGCAAAGTGGGACTGATTGATCGTGGAGTGACTCACGAGCTGCTACTATTAGTAATAGTTTTCGTACGCTGAAGATCGGCTGATAGCTATAACTACTCTCCTCGCAAGATCTCATTTTCATCTGCTATTGCCATATTGGTTGAAGTGTTTTGTTGACTCAATTAGTTGTCGACGGACACAAATGCTAGCATTACCTGATTGCTTTGGCCAGGCTCTCATCATTTATTACATTGCCCCTTCCAATGTTGATGAAGATGGTTTTCTGCAAAATACAACATTAAAACATTTACTGATAAGTAACCCTGCCACCATGGAGTAGATGATATGTAAACTTTCATTACAACCAGGACAGTGTGATGTTTTCCTTTTATCATCCTAGTCTAATCACAATTTGTGAAATATATTTAACAGAATCATCAAGCTCTCATTTTCCAACCACAGGTTTGAAGATGCAACAGTTAACACATTATTTACAGTGCAAAAGAAGCTAGAGTTCATAAATAACAGGCAATTATACAAGCACACCATAAAACACAAAAGAATAGAATTGAATCAACGAAATAGACTGAATCTTTTGGTCCAAATGATTTACAGTGGGGAGGAGAGGCATGGGTGTGGGAGGAGCATGGGGAGTGGGGAGTGGAAAGAACATTAACACAAAACATTAAGCATAATGCAAACATACCTGATGGGCATAATTAAGAAATTCTAAGGAGAAACTAATGAAGGCTTGACAAATGATTATCTTTTGTCCACCATGTTCTACCAACTACAACAACAAAAACTGCAAGGTGAAAATAACGTAACTTTTACATATGTTCACCTTCTCTTTGCACAGCTTGAGGACATCTCCAGACAGAAGATCTGTGGTTTCTTTGGTGTAAGGCATAATACTACAAATGTAGTCGCAGTTCTGTAACACCTCCTCCAACTCTCCAAATCCCCTGAAAAAAGTTCAAATCAAAAAACAATGGCATGGTACAGTTAAGCATGTTTGGGCACACTACAACAGTGAAAAGGCATTTATTAATTTTTTTTAATTTAAATTTTGTTCATTATCAATTATTTCCCTACCTGAACTGATCTACATAGGGAACTGGGGATGGTGATCTGGTACGATTCACTGCCCACACTGTCATACCCATGAACTTGCATGCAGCAGCAACTGAAAAACGAAGAAAAAATTGATTGCTACAAAATTTCCCTCACATATTGTTCAAAGCATGACCTGAAATCCAAATCAAAACCAGAAAACAGTATTGCAGAAAAGGCAGAAAATACTCACACAGTCACCAAACACAAGTATAAATTTGCAAGGGTGACCTAAAATTAGTAAAATGTTCGTTTAATTTATTTTCTTTCTTTGCATTTCCACACTTATCTGGAAATATTTTTCAATAGCTGGGAATCAGAACGAACAAAAATATCAGTCTTGTCTATCTGTAGGTCTGTCTGTCTGTCAGTCGGCCTGTTGAAAGCCATATCTCAAGAACTACTGAAGGATTTTTGACCACACGTCTAGTCTTAAAAACATTACCTAGGTTGGTGGACTGCCTCTGGTGCCTTAATAGTTGCTCTACAACAAAGGTCTAGGTCACTGGCACCATTTTGTTTCTAAACACATTTTGCTCTTGAGAGGGGGGAAGAGAGGAGGGGGAGGGGACTGAAAGGATATAATTGAGTTTTAATATACAGGTACTTCAAATCATGGGCCATCTTTCATTAGCAGTCAGTCAGTTGTCAGTCGGGCCGTTGCTCAGAATGTCACTTTTTGTTCAAAACACACTTTTTGCCTTATTTTAAGAATAACTAAACTGAAATTCATTATTTTTGCTTTGCGGATAATTCAACTACTGCTAAGCATGTTAGATCATTCATGTTTGTACTTTCTCAAAGGTCAAATTCATTATGCTTCCCCCATTTTCTAATAATTTTTGCGCTGTATCTAAAAATTGGGTCCACTGTTTTGGATAATTTTTTGCTTGCAGATAGTTCAGATAGTGACCTATTATTCCACATTTGTGCTTTGCTTCATTAGGATGAAACCGAGTCAAAAAATGGGCAGGACAATTAACACATAAGAAAATGTTTATATTTTTGCCTATATGTTAGTATCTTGAATGGCTTTCACTTTCAGAAATCACAGTGAACAGATTATTTACACAGACTTTCAGAACTAACAGTGACAAGAACTTTTATACAGAAAGCATGCATCAGGGCTATGAAAAGCTTTTGATTCTATCACTAAAACTAGTCAACTACTCGGACAGCATGCATGCATACGTACCTTTCTTTCCAATGGTGCCACAACCAAGAATGCCAATGGTTAAAGTACTCAAGGGACGGAAATAGAAAAACTCTTGTCTGAAAAACAAAAGAATAATAAATAACTGGACTCCTGTCTGAAAATGGAATAAGTGAATAATTAGAATGGCAAAGCCCTTAAGACTCAAATGCTCCTTATGGAACTCGCAATATTTAACATGAAAATGAGTGCCCAGAAGAAAAAAAAAAAGAGACGGTGGCATATTAAAGGTAAAGTAATACCAACTTTGATATTTCTATGCTCTTGAACTTGAGATGACCTTGACCTCTGGCTCCACAATACACTCATGTAATATCAAATAAACTACAGCGAAAGTTTTTTATGCACAAAACGGTGACCTTAGGATGACCTTGACCTTCAGCGACTTGACCTTGGAATGACCTTGGCCATCATGTGACCTCTCATGCATGTCTGATCAAATGATCCAATGTTGTTGAATACTATCCTATCCTATCCTATCCTGTCCCGTAACTCGGAGGTCGTAGGGGCACCACAGATGATCGTTTAACCAGCATACTCCATCTTTCTCTGTCCTCAGCAGCCCTGATGGCTTCGCTCAGTGTCAAACCAGTCCATTCTTGAATGTTGTCCTCCCACCTCTTTTTCGGTCTCCCTCTTCTTCCTCCCATCTCTTGAATACTATGAGTTAAATAAACAGCCATTCCACTCTGTGATGACCTATTTCTAACAAAGTTTTGAAAAGGCCTAAAATGACCTTGACCTTCAAGATCAACGCAAAAACAGAACAAATATGAAAGATCAATTTATCATCTCTAAATACAACAAGTTTGGTCTTTATATCTCTCATAGTTTAGGATTAAGTCACTTCAAAGCACCTATATTAACCGATTTTGTTCAGCTCCAGTGACCTTGACATTGGAGTGAGGTTGACCAATTGTGCACAGGATGTGTCGCATTTATATATATCATGAATCAAAGTATCATAAGTTCAATATTAATAATTTAGAAAAAAAGGTGAAATTTTGTGAAACATTGTCTTTTTTGTTTTACTAACATTTGCTGACTCTTTGTACTTGACCTTGAAGTGAAGTCATTCATTAACTGATCATTTATAAGGTCTCAAGCCTTATATGGTATACACCATCTTACCAAGTTTAGTTGTGATAGCTGAAATAGGTTCTGAGATAGTAATCCACTTGCAAGTTTTGCACAGACAGACGGCAGACAGCGAATGGCTGACAGATGGACGGACAGACTTTTTTTTTAAAAATTTCATTTTTGGACTACTTAGGACTGATATGCAAAAATCTGGATTTTTATTTTTTTTTATTTTGGAAGGTGGAAAGGGGAGGAGGGGAGGGGAGGGAGAGGTATGAGTACACAGACTCACATCGCTATGCATGTGAGTCAAAAAGAACTGCATTGAAATAATTAATTAATTAATGACTGCAAATAATGACAAAATTGACACCCATCCTTTTCCCTTTTGTTGAGTTGCTGCATCTTGGTGGTTGAGTGTGAAGGTCAGATGTGATTATCTTGATATAAAATATTTGTTCCCCAACCCCACCTTCTTCTCCATACAGTGAAATTCATTGACTAAAGTCAACTTATTTTCAAATACTGTTTGTTTCCAAGCTCTGCCAGCTAGAATAAAATTATTTTGTTGAAAATAAAAAGCAAAATTAACAATTTGCTACATTAAATAGTTGATTCTACGTCCAACACTGAAATATTAACACTGTACAGTGGACTAGACAATCATGCAGGCACTAAACAAAGGTTCTTACTTGCTCCATTCCTTCTGCAGCTGTTTCTCTCTCATCCCAGCAAAGTTTCGTTCACGGGCTATGATGTTTCCTACAACGTACTCTGCCATGATGCCACCAAACGCATCACCACTCCGAGTCAGCATCATGTCAAGCATCGGCTGCAATCATTGGTACCAATTTCAAATCTACATAAAGAATGTGTGTGTGTGTTTGGTTTTGGTTTTTAATGTGTACTGTGCACTTGTCACTAATTATCAGCATTACTGTCCAGAGCTCTAGCTAGGATTATGCAGGGAATATGTACATGAAGTAATGTGCTCTTTAATTGTGCACACATCAGTTCAAATAGTTGCTTAAGAGGTTGGCCGCAATCGGTAGCAAGTTGCTTTGCAGCGAGTGGCTTATTAACGTTGTTTCGTGTGCAAGTACTTACAAAGCAACATTGGGAAAAATAGGACTTTCTGCACCTGCACATTAAGAGAGCCTAAGCTAAAATCGAAAGGAGGACAAGTCCACAATGTTGGTGGCCATGATGTACTCGCAGAAAAGTATATATTTAATCTAACTCTCAAAAGTAGCGTGACAGATTGCTTGTTTTTACCTTGTGCAACAGAACTCATCGCCTATTTTCGCAAGTACCCATATGTACTCGCGAGTACTCGCTTCAAAGCAATTCGCTACAGGTTAAAATTCAAGCAGCCCAAACAGTAACTCTTCAGTGCTACATAAACATCTTGGTTATATGACCTTCTTTCAATATGCTCAAATGCAGGCAATAAAAGCATGAGCAATATTAATGCTTGTGTTTTACATTTGTATTATATAATTAATATTATATTTTTAAAATGCATTTATTTATTTAAGATTTATTAATTTATTTACTTATTACTTTTATCTACCTTCTTGAAATTCAGTCCCGTCATCACCATGTCCACACCTGAAACAAAGCTACAACTATGGAATTAAAATGCTTAAAACATTCCTGTGCAATGTGCAAAACAAACAGTAGCAGATGCTGCAGATGACAATGACAATTATGTTATGCAGTTCCCTGATAAAATTAAAATTTTTTCATGGCAATTTAAGGGCAATCTACTGAAAAGGGTGAGAGCATACTGTATTGATCGTCATGAGAAATGGTATTCATAGTCAAAATAATATGTACAATAAAAACAATTTTGTAATAAGATAAAACCAAATCCAGCCATAAAATAAGAAGTACACCTACTATATTTAGGATACTTACCTGCCCAAGTTCCTTGGGCCCATTTGAGCTTGGGTATGGCATTTGCCTTCAAACATGGAAGCAAAGCATCTCCATCACATAGAAATATCTCAATATCACGCAGCTGCGCCTTCAGCTCTTCTGTACAGTGTTCAAACCCTTGATGAAAGGCTGCAATGAGACAATCAAAATAGACTGTAATGCAATTTTAAAATTGTGTAATATAATAGAAGTGAAAACATAATATAATAGAAGTGAAAAACAGCCTCAGTAATTAACAATACACAATACATGAATTCAAACTGTGGTGTCAATGTGGCCTACGATTTTCTTCACCATTTATACTTTTTTCTTTAAACAAAGAAAACAAAACAACATGAACATGATGAACGGTATCAATTGATGATTGTTATCTGAAGTTTGGCACTGTGTGGACCACTGGCCAAATTTAACAAAGCAGGTGAGACGAGCACAGGCCCAGAGCACTTAAGGGTTTTACTTACTCCTAGGCCTCACACACACACACCCACACACACCCATACACACACATGATAAATATTATATATATATATATATATATATATATAAGAGAGAGAGAGAGAGAGAGAGAGAGAGAGAGAGAGAGAGAGAGAAATAAGAACACACACACACACATATATATATATATATATATATATATATATATATATATATATATATATATATATATATATATATATATATATATATATATATATATATATATATATATGACTAGAGATCAAAAGGTGACAGTCACAGACCTCAAAAATAAAAATGATATTAAATGTGCAAGATGATCATTTTTATACTGGAAAAGCATTACAGTATACAGTGTGGTAAAGGACTTTGCGCTCGATTGCTTAGTTTTTGAGTAATTGAGTTTTGAATGAGACTGCTTGCAGAATGTCATTTGTGACATGTGACACCAAACTGTGTATAATTGTGATAATCCAGCTGGGACCAGACAGCATATGATAGTATGAACAAACTATGTTAGTGATTCTACTGACAGGGATGGAGAAAAAAATCACAATTTCCAACTAGTTTAATAAGAAAAATGGTTTTGTTTGTCGTCACAGTCACAAATGACATTCACTATGTAGGAGACAATTCCATTCCGACAAAACAAGACACGCATTTGAAGTGATACTATTATTTATTCATAACTTATAAAAAGTAAGTTTGACAACATATGTGAAGAAAACCAGCACAATGATACTGAAGCCAGAAATGGTAGTTCTACTGTCATTTGTGACAACTGTGGGAGTGACTCGACAGATTTTGCAGTCACACGTCACAAATAACACAAGAAATACCTTATTGTATGAAAATATACCACATGCACTCCTTTTGAAATTCGATAAACAAATCCTTAAAATCAAACATATTAAAACACCAGCAAACTTGTTAATAAAAATATTAACTGTGTCATTTGCGACATATGCCAAAGTAAGATGCCGTCACACGTCACAAATGACTAATCATGAAAATGCATCAGTTGAAAAATGTCATGCAATTCAAAAATAAAAATGGAAACGTGAATCCATAGTGGGATCAAGGAAAACAAGTTCATCTACTTTTATTTTTATTTATTTTTTTCTTTTTTCCTTGTATTTATATCAATGTGTTGTTGTTTCCTGTTGTCCGCCAGTGATATTTTTGATAAATTATTTATTATTTGGGTAGCACTCATTTAAGCCTTGTGCTTTTGTGCACCATAGTTGGTTTAACCTTTTATTATCTGGTTTGTTGAATACATTTATGTTTAAACCATCTATCCCCACACCATGGTCAAGGTAATCTTTTTCGAGAAAAGTGAAATATTGTCCCCATGACCGGAGAAACTTCAGTGGCCAGTCTTGTTGTCTGACCAAAAGCAATGACCTGCAACAGTCCCATACAGCACATTTTAACATTATGTAATCAAGACTAAAATACTTCGAGTAGTAAGTTGGGATCCGATTGTTACAATTTCCTATAAAAAAAATTCTGGAAAGAAAACTGTGGAAAGAGTAATTTTATGTAATTTAAGTATTTTCGTAACAAAAATATTAAAAGTACAGAATCAGATATTAAACTATTTTCCAAATGCAGTAAAAACGAATTATGTATCCCCATACTTGGCCATAATAAAATGTCTGGCCTTTCTTTCTCTTATAAGTTATACTGTTTTTGTACCGAACTGCCATATTGTATCCTGAAACAAAGGCAAAGTGTAATGTTCCTGGCCAGTTGGTTTGTATCCATACATACTTTAAAGTTGTTGTTTTTTTAAAGTGCCATTTCACAAGGTACATTAATGTAAAAGAAAACTAACTCTGGAAGGAAGTAATGATTATATAGAATAGAATACTATATTTTACCTGGGTTTGGGAGACCCTGCTAAAGGCACAGACTACTCCAAGCAATGAGTTACAGGTGCTGGTTCATTATCATCATGTCTGCTGAGACTTCCTTGTTCATATAACATTGTAACAGTGGCCATGTGGTCAATTCTTTATTCAGATGCCTACTGATCATCTGCGGCTGACTGTAAGAGGTAGCCTTTTGTAGCTCTTCCAGTGCTTTCTTGAAAAAAGCCTTACAACATTCTTGTGGTAGATATTTTTGGTTTTGCGGGTTGACCCATTCTGTGTCTTTTGCTCGGATCGATTGCAATACCATCATTTAAACACTTTTTTCTGTTTCTCCTAAAAGGCCTCCCATCTGTCAGGATCAACTTTGAGTCGCTCTTGATTTTCATAAACACCTCAGATTATTTGTGTTTGGGAGAGGTATTTGCAAAGCTGGCCACAGAGGCCTAAGACCTAAAAAATAAAAAAAATTAAACAAAAAGAAAAATGGAAAATGTTATTTCAATGGTAAGAATACAATTTGTCGTCACATTTATTTCTGTAACATATGACACACACAACTAAGTACTTAGAATGAAAAAAGTTATTCAATGCAAATGTTTTAACTTAAAACAATGTTGCAATAAAATTCATGAAACTGAGCAAGCATATTAATAATCTGGACAGCATAACTTGTACAAACTAAAACATTTTGTGTCATTTGTGATATGTTACACGAAACAAAATTGTGTCACAAAATAGCAGTACATCAGAAAATATTCCTAGGCTGCTAATGTAGCTTCCTGTTGAGACATGCTTGTTGTGTCTACACTCAAATACCCTAAAATCTAACTTATTTCACATAATCTGTGATTTATTTATAATAATACATATTTTATAATGTCATTTGTGACGTCAGTGTTTCATTTGTGACTAAAATATAAGTGTGACACCACAAAAAAGACTTACCTTCTCTCCTTCCTGCCATTGAACCAAAGGAAATGGGCTGTTTGACCATGTGCAATTCAACTTTCAGTTACTAGAAATTCAGGATTTAAAAATAAACTGCCTTTAATTATTATAATAACAATACATATGTCATTTGTGACAAATGTGACACCGAAGCTAAAAAGTACTGTATTTTATAGTGTACTTATGCCTACAAACAGCTTTTTTGCTTAGAATAGTATTCTATGCCAAACAAAATGAAAACATTGATTTCTGTTTGATCCAACTTGTATTTAAACCCTTTTTTGATTACTTCAAGTATGAAAGACTGTGTGACACGAAAGTGTCACAAATAACACGACTTTTTAAAGGGTAGTTTCTTAATTTGTATATTTAAAAAATCCTATTTAAAGCAAATATCCTGTTAAAATGATCCCTTTACTATCCAAACAAACAGAAGTAAACAAATGGATAGCCCCTGTTTTAAGACAGAAGCGATCATTATGAACCATGTTGTCTCTCCATCGTTTTGCACATGCTCAGTAAAGCTCTGACTGGATTAAAATCCCAAATCTTCAACTTGGATGTTGCTTTTACCAAATCCAACACTGTCTTATCTGCTAAAGCTATGTTTCTTATGTCTATTCAAGCAAATTCCTTCACATAATATTTTAAAATAAAATAGTTGGAAGTGTTTGAAGATGTGAGCATGTGATTATGCACCTTTTGACTTCCAGTCATATATATATATATATATATATATATATATATATATATATATGTGTGTGTGTGTGTGTGTGTGTAGGGGGTGTGTGTGCGTGTGTGTGGGTGTGCGTGTGTGGGTGTGTGTGTGTTTTATAGAAAAGTTACAAAGCTGACAGAAGAGACTTTATAGACTGTGATGATGAGGTGATTATCACCATCACTATCATATCATCATCATATCATCATCATCATCGAAAACTTGAGTAGAACACAGGCTCTGAAATCTCTTGTTTCTTTCAATATCACTACTATAGATACTTATATGTATAGTGATATTGAAAGTAAGAAGAGTAGAAGAGTCGGTTGAGTTTATATTAGTTTTTATGGTCTGGCTCTGTACTTCATGCAGAGAGAAAGATGGCACTGAGGTGACCACTCGCATGGAATCCAAATTGGATAGCGTACTGAAGATGTTGCAAAAATTTGAAGAGAGGCTGTCTGCTTTTGAAGATAAGCACGAAGGCTGCAATATTGCAATAATTGAAAAAAAAATAATGGAGGCAGTGGAATCAAAGGTGGAAGAATATATGGGGGAGAAAGAGGAAAAAGAAAAACGAAAAAAGAATATCATTGTTGCAAACTTGCCTGAGAGTGATAAACCATCAATAGAAGAAAAGAGAAAGGAAGACATGGATAGGGTAAGGGTGTTGGTTAGCAAACTGGGGGAAGACATTTGTGTGGAAGAAGTTGATGAACCAATGCGACTAGGAGCACTGAGCATCGGCAACAATGTCAGGCCTAGACTGCTTTAGATGACAGTGAAAACTGATGAGACAAAAAGAAAAATTATGAAAAATGTGGCCAATCTCAACAAAAACATTCCACCAAAAGAGAGAGAGACAAATGCTGGTGTATCATATTGACAACCCAGCCTTGCAAACACTCATGTAAATATATGTACATATGATCACAAACTTGGTAACTTTTGTTTTGATTCTCTTGACTCTTGTAGAATTTTGTACACAAATTGTGACAACGGATTTTTGAACAAAAAAGATGAATTTATCACACGCTTTCAACCTATTAAACCTCATATTATTGGTTTAACGGAAGTAATAACAAAAAATAATGTGTATGGTGTAAATACTTCTGAGTATGAAATAGGTAGTTATGATTTATTCATGAACAAAAATCCAAAAAGGGGGATCGCCATGTATGTAGATAAATGTTTGAATGCGAGAGAGTGTACAGTTTCTCAATGAAACGCAATTTGAGGAGAGTTTGTGGTGCACTTTCAAGGGTGGTAATGATGAAGCGGTCTTGATTGGATGCCTGTATCGCAGTCCAAGTTCATCCATAAATAACACTCAAGAGTTATTCAATCTGTTGAAACATGATGAAATATCAAAGTACGATAAAGTTTGTATAATGGGTGACTTCAATTTTCCAGGTATATGTTGGGAGGGAGCTTGGGAAGGAGATACCAATAATGACTTTGTTGAATGTGTAAGGGATGCATTTCTTATCCAGAAGGTTTCCTCTCCCACTAGACACAGGGCAGGACAACAGTCTACAAGAGATGACTTGGTGTTTGTAAGTGAAGAACATTTGGTGCCCGACATAGAGCACATAGATCCTTTGGGGAAAAGTGATCATGACGTACTACTCTTTTATCTGTATGTTCCCAGAGTCAAAGGCAGTAAAGAAAGCAGTAAGTACAGGTTTAATTTAAACAAGGGGGATTATTGTAGTCTACGTAACAATACATGATCTCTGCACATGACTTTTCTACGCTTCCACAGGAGGATGTACACGAAATGTGGCAAGGTATAAAAAGTGTTATTTTAGAAAGCATGGATATACTTATTCCAAAAGTAAAGGCTGGAAACAAGAAGAGGGTTACTCCACCATGGATGAATGAGAAGATAATTAAAACAGTAAAAAAGAAGTATAACCTATACAAACGATACTTACAGACTAAACAGGGGAGAGATTACGAGAAATATAAACAAGTGCGTAACAAATGTGCTACACTTATGAAAGCAGGAAGAAAGCGTCACGAGAAGAACATTGCAAATCAATGTAAGATAAATCCAAAGAAATTTTGGAAATATGTCCAAGAAAAAAGTAAAGGAAATAGTGGTATTAGTGCGTTGAAAAAGGAAAATGGTGAGTTCGCTACAACTGACTGGGAGAAAGCTGAGACACTAAACTCTTTCTTTGCCAGTGTATTTACAGTGGAAAATAAGAATAATGTACCCAGAGGTGCCAACCCCCTAATCTTCTTGTCAGTATTTCCGGACCCATTTGTCAGTGTTTTTTAACACTTGTCAGTATTTTTTTTCCTCGCAAAACCTAGCCATAAAGTAACGACAGGCTTCCCTCTGAAACAGAAGGCTATTTTCAATCCTCTAAAATCACGATTAAAATCAGCTTGTTGAACACCACACTTGTTTTACTCTAAAATCACCATGAAAATCAGCTTGTTGTACACAGCGACGTTCAGTGAGTGCAGGAGTACTATTATGAGACCAGAAACCGGTACAGAAGCACCGCTGGCAAAGATAAACGATCGGCAACTTTTCCTCCGTATTTTTATAAAAGCTACCGTATTTCCGTATTTAATTCACTTCGCCGGAATTAAATACGGTCAATCCGTACTGGTTGGCACCTCTGTGTACCTGAAATGACAGAAGGTCAGTACTCTGATGGTAAGTTTCTAGCTGATGTTATTGTTACTACCGAAGCAGTAGAAAAGAAATTAGCTAATCTTGATTCTTCCAAAGCACAGGGTCCTGATGGTGTTCCCCCTAGGGTACTGAAGGAGTTATCCAAGGAATTAGCAAAGCCCCTATTTAATAAGTCCATTGAGAGCGGAGTTGTACCCAGTGACTGGAAAGAAGCCGATGTGACTGCCATCTTTAAGAAGGGTAACAAGTCGGAACCCGGTAACTACAGACCAGTAAGTTTGACATGTATTGTATGCAAAGTCTTTGAGTCATTAATCCGAGATGTAATAACATCACATTTTAAGGATAATAATCTGTTCGCTTCTTGTCAACACGGTTTTAGGTCTAAGCGTTCATGCATGACCCAGTTAATGGAAGTGATGGAAGATTTAACACAAATTCTAGATAGGCATGAACCTGTAGACATCATATACCTGGATTTTCGCAAAGCGTTCGATAGTGTTCCACATGAACGACTACTACAAAAAATGAAGGCATACGGAGTAACAGGTAAAGTGTTAGAATGGACCAGATCCTTTCTTTCAGGCAGGACACAGAGAGTTCGGGTTGGAGAAGCCTTATCGTCTAGCGCCAATGTATTAAGTGGCATCCCCCAAGGTAGTATTTTGGGCCCTATTTTGTTCACAATTTACATAAATGATTTACCTGATTGTGTCAAAACCTCATGTAAAATATTTGCAGACGATACTAAAATATACGACAGAGCTTCAAATAGTACTCATATGCAGGAGGACCTCGACAGACTTCAACATTGGACTGATGAGTGGAATTTGTACTTCAACTTTGAAAAATGCAAAGTAATGCATATGGGGCATAATAATCCCAATGCTGAATATTCCTTAAGTGTAAATGGCACTGCCAGTAAAATTACTACTTGTGTAGAAGAAAAAGACCTGGGGGTGACGTTTGATACAGGATTAAAATTTGATGTGCATATTCAAAATGCTATAAGTAAAGCTAACAAGATGGTTGGGCTGATTAAAAGGACCTTCACGTTTATTGATAGAGATGTATTTGTCAAGCTATATAAAGCTTTGGTCAGACCACATCTAGAATATGGTAAAGTCATTTGGCACGCTCACTTAATTAATTAATACGTCAATCAGTGGCAATAGAAAAAGTGCAACGTAGAGCCACGAAGCTCGTAAAGGAGTGTAGTAACATGTCGTACAGTGAGCGTTTACAGTTCTTAAAGTTGCATTCTCTAAAAGGTAGACGTGTGCGTGGTGACCTCATCGCGACATACCAGTTCAAAAACAAGAAACGCTGAGGGAAAGGTCTTTATTAAACAATGTGATACTAACTTAAGGAAATATTGCTTTAGCTATCGGGTTGCTAATTTTTGGAATAACCTACCACCAAATTTAAAAAATGCACACTCAACTAACATCTTCAAAAATCTGCTTGATGCCAATGCTAAATTTGTTGATCTATTTATCGAATTCGATTGAATTCAAGAGAGGAAAATTTTAGCACCGAATGACCATGACTGCTTTAAGAATGTAAAATACAAAGATGGGGCGTACACAGGCTTCACAGCCTATACCCAGCCTCTACTACTACTACTACTACTACTACATATTAGGGCCTAGTCACTAGTGGGACTTTGGACCAAACTTTGTCTTTGGTGTGGATTGAGGGACACAGCTTGAATCGGGTGATACATACTTGTTTCGTTATTGTAGGGTATATTCTCCACTATGATTGCAGGCATCAACTTTTGCACATGCTTCGCTAAATCACGAATTGAAGACATTACGTGAACACGAGTAACAATCTGCTTCGCCATGTTCGGTTTTGATGTCAGTAACCTCCCTTCAACGAGATGAGGGGGCGTATCGATGTACATCTTTGGACTTTCATTATCAAACAACAGGTCTATTTTGAATTGTGAATGATATTTGCCACGCATGCGTGCGAAATTCGCCAATGATGGGGATACACCCATTTCAGTTTGCCCCAGGTAGTACGCCTCTTTCAATCAGCTACACAAGAAAGAACATGCCTGAAAGTGTCTCCACATTTTTGCTACAAAAAATGGTAGATAATCAAACAAGTTTGTATTTTACTTTGTACTTTGCTGACCGCTAATGTTTTTTGAATCTACGAAACTATGTTTCTCGCAAATTCCGCTTCTCGTGTATTTATTAGAGAATATCAAATCAGTTCATAAATAATGCCTTCCACGATACAAATTATCGAAATACGCGGAAGATGGTCAAAAGAAGGGTTTAAAAGGTGTTAATTGTTTGTCAAAGTCTAACTCATTAATACTGCTTCAGATTTTTAAGTTTCATCTTACTCTAGACTAACGACGGGTACAAAGATTGACAAACAGGGCCGGAACTGGGAAAAGTCGAGGGGGCCGGGTTACAGATTCAGCGAAGGCGCGAAGCGCCGAGCCTTCTATAGGGAGGTCCGGGGGCATTTTTTTTTTCAAGGATGCAAACTGGTGCAATCTGAACCTTGATAAAGCCATTTGTGATGGTCTGGGACTTTGAGCTTTTTGAACAATTGAACTGACAAACTCTGGGGTACACAAATTATCCTCTGCCCCTCCCTTAAAAAAAAAAAAAAAAAAAAAACAACAACACACACACATACAAACATTTATTTATCAGCAGAGATGTTTTGTATACTATTATTAATCACTACTTTTTATTGATCGTTAACGGTATAAAGCTTTACCTTGTAGTTTATGAACATCACCGCCCTGCTTTCGCTTTCCAGTCTTGCTGCACTACGTTCCTCGGCATTAGTACCATTTGTGAATTGTATCTTCTGGTAAAACAGTTCACTGCCTCTTTGAAGTCAATATCAACATCCCTGTGCACTTTCAGTAAAGCAAGCCCATTGAGTCTCTGTTGCCCCATTGTAGAGCTCAGGTAGTTTTTCAGGTTGCGCAACTGACTGTTTGAACGCTCACACTCGGCAGTAGTGACAGGCAGGGTGCAAAGGTTCTTTAGCATGATGAACAGGTTGGGATAAAAATCCCTGTCACAATGTTTCAGTGCTTCTGATGCCGTGGATGGGATGATAGCTGTCGCATTCTCAGCAGCACTTCGCCATTTGCAAACCCACCGTTGGTATTCTGCATCAAGGGTAGCGTTGTCTGGTAGGTCAGACTTCCACAACATTGCCAGTGTCTTCACCCCTTCTGGAACCTTCATGAAACCATCCTGGTTGTCTATTAAAGTGCTTGGCACCAGACAGAGACCATCAACTGCTAGGTCAGCATTTTTGAATTTCGAGTCCAATTCGGTTGACAGGTGTTCCAAGAAAGGAATGGCAATGCTAATCTTGAAATATTCTTCTGGAGTGGCCGCAGGTTGGTTGTCACGGAGAGTCTGTCGGGATGTTTGACGAGGAACAATAACATCAGTTGTCAAAGCATTTGCCATTTTGCTGACTTCACCAAACCAGGCAACGAACGCTGCGTTCATAAGTATCAACTTAGCATCTTAATTAATATTTCTAAAAAGTCGTTTTTTGGGGATTAGGGCAGTATGAAGGTGAAGGTGCTGGAAGAGGCTTGCGGCCAGAACAAGAAAATATGGCTGCATTTACTAATTTAGGGTTAGGGCCGGGTTGGGTTACTTGGTCGTTTCAATGGGAAAACGCTTTGGACGTTTCAACGGATCCCTTGAAATGGATTTCCGTTGAATTGTCTATATATAACTCTTTGTACCTTGGACCAAAAGTTACTAAAAACTGCAATGTTTTAAAAAACAATTTAAAAAAATAAAAACAATTAAAAAAAACTGCATTAAAAAAAATCCAAATTTTTTAAAATATAGTTCCGGAACCCAGGTAAGCCCCCCCTCCCCCCCCCCTTAGGGGATTCGGCCCTGACATTATAGGTTGGAGTATGTGGTACGCTGCGTCGCCACGATTTTTAAATTATGCTGGTACGCTCCGCCGCATTGCACTGACTATATAGACTTGACGACTTTATCCGCTGCTTTGAGCGCAAGAACGTAAATATAAGGTTGCAAGGTATTGAATGTTAATCTGTGAGTACTAAAATCATGATAATAATGGTAAAACTCTGAAGTAGATCTAAACTGAAAGATATGGGGACTTCTCGGCAAAAATTGCATGGGCTTGAAGCCTTCTGCAGAAAATCAAGTAACCTACTATTGCTAATAAGTACCACCTGAAAAAAACAACGATTGACCATAAAACAATGACAACTCTGCTTCTGAATACCTATTAAAAAAAATCATATGATTTGCCACGAGCATACCTTGACGAAACAATTTTCGTGCGATGCAACTAACTTGCTTTGGTGTGCGGCGGATTGAATGGGGCGTACTATTGCGGGGTTTAGCAGTGAGCGTACCCAGATCGTTGGCATGCTTCTCAGCGAAAACGCGGCATCGCCGTGAAATTCCATTCCGTATGTCTCCTTGTATTAAACCCCACAAAACCCTACCCTGATATATAATACTACAGATGGACATTAAAGTTTACATAGGCCTATTAAAGGAGCCGGAGAGGCGAACTTTCGTAAACCTCGGCTACTCAGCTACGCGCGCTGTTGAACTATTATTTTAAAGCATAATAATTTGATGACAGATAGAGTTCGATTCTATCAACTGTACGTTCTGCTCATCCACCCTGTTTTCTCCGGGTACACCTAGGTGTTTCCTCCATTCAAGATAAAATAATATGGGATAAATGGTAGACTATCTTATTGGATGCAGTCAATCTAAAATTTCAAAAAATAAAAATTGATTTCTATTCCGACTTCCGTAATAGCGATCTTTTTAGGCCGCCGCGCTTTGGGTTCGATTGAAGAAATTGCGCCTGATAGCATCCGGTATTATTATTATTATTATTATTATTATTATTATTATTATTATTATTATTATTATTATTATTATTATTATTATTATATTTATTTATTTATTTTTTAAAATTATTATTACTATAATAACTTTTTGAAAAATTAGTATTGATTTTTAAAAATTTTAAATTATTATTATTTTTAAACAATTAGTAGTAGTAGTAGTAGTAGTAGTAGTAGTAGTAGTAGTAGTAGTAGTAGTAGTAGTAGTAGTTATTATTATCATACAGATTTTTAAAAATCATTTAAGGTTTCCTGCTTGTACATGAAGCATTTCTGATGACGTGAAGCAGTGGTCATACGAGATATCATCATCATCATCATCATCATCATCATCATCATCATCATCATCATCATCATCATCATTGTAACAGCAGAAATGGGACGACAAAAATAATGTAGTAATTCAGTTTAGAGATAAATAGATAGGATTAAATATAACTTGACGTTAATTGACCAGTTCTCAAAAGGGAAGCACACATGTGCTAAATTAACCTCCTTCAGACAGTCATTCCGCCAGTCACTCGATACTATCAAGCAGACTTTACAAAACAAGACTGTAGTTAGCTTACTCGGCCAAAATGGCCAAGGTCGCTTACCCGTTAACTAGCCATGCGACACATATCTCTTTTGGATCTATCCTGCACCCCTTCTCTGACATTCCAAGTCAAGACATAACTGCACGTGTCCCACAAATAAGACAGGTGAGGAAAAGTTTCAATACAAAACGAAGAATCCCGTATGCGCGAGAATAACTAAAACGAGAGTTAAATGATTGGTCAGAGGACGTAGAACCCCGTGCATATCCCCGTACTAAGAACCTGGACTAGTCAGTCGCATACAAAGTACAAAGCCACGAGGGCCAAAGGAACAAACTGCAGTGACCGCTTATCTTCACCTCACTGAGAAAGTGATAGACTCAAGACGGTTTCACGATTCCCAGAGACTAGAAGTAAGTTAACACTAGTAGTTTTGATATGTGTATGTTTATATATATTATACTGATTGCCATGTATTAATATGCTCATGTTATATGTATATACAGAAACCGATTATTGTTTCTGACACGTTGTGCAAGTTGATTGATATAACTTAGCCTTAAGATTCGGATCGAAGTGTGCATATGGGAAACTCGGCAGGTGTCTGATGTTATAGACTCCATGCAGAGGGTACCGCATACCCATATCTGAATGGAATATTGTAGCCAGAATTCTGAATTTTACAGTTCAACTCTGGGACGGTTTGTGGAGTCAAACGCATGATGCTTGCTCCCGTGGAAGAGAAAAAGATCATCTAGAATCTACCTTAACACCTCCGACTTTGTTGCTACCCGATTCACCCAATCAACCTGAGGGTCACGTCTCCCTCAGAAGAACAACGAACTCAAGCATTCGTAGACGCCGAACAGTTAAATTCCCCTCAACTGCACTGATTTCAACCCAACCTCGGAAACCCAGATGAGACTCCTTAAACATAGAATTGCTTAGCAAGTGATGAAGAAGAACTGCTAAAGAAATTTCCCAGCACATTGAACAATTATAATTATTAATTTACATTTTAATGAAGTAATGTTAGAATTTGTGTTGCCTATATAAAAGTTGAAATCACATACATACAACTGGTGTCATTCTATTTGTATTGTTGTGTGACTACAAGTTTTCTTCTCTTGAGACCAAGTAATCTAGTCCTTTGATTAAAAATAAGCATTTCTTAAAGTGAGCCAAATGATACTTTAAAGCCCGAAAACAAATATAAATTTTATGTGACCAAGCACCGTGATCAGTCTCTCACATTGCTTTGGAATTGTGGTAAAAGAGCGGCCGATAGAGGTAGCGTAACGCCCCATCTATCAACAAGTCTTACCCCCTAGTAAGAGAAACGTATCTTCCCCAGAATATCATCATCATCATCATCATCATCATCATCATCATCATCATCATCATCATCATGATCATCTTCATCATCATCACCATCATCAACAACAACATCAACATCAACAAAATCGTCATCATCATCGTCATCATCATCATAATCATAATCATCATCAACATCATCATTATTATCACCATCATCATCACTATCACCACCACCACTATCATCATCAACAACAACAACAACATCATCAACAACAACAATAATAACAGTAGCAGCACCATTCAGGCCTAAGACGTAAGTACGTTTTACTTGCCCTCTTTGAACCATTTTATAGATTTTCGTGACCGTAAAATAATTACGATTGTGATCTTATTTTTAATTCCCATCAATGCTGACAATGCAGCCACCTACCAAAGACGTGTAGCTTAATCATGGTATTGGAGGTATGTCTACGTCATTCTCCGTTTCTTTGGGAAAAAACAAACAAACAACAAAAACAAACAAACAAAACCCAACAACTGCAAGCCTTCTCGAATAGTACCGCCAATCTGCCCGGACGCGAACTTGTTTTTTTCCAACCTAGTTCCAGTCATTCGCCGAAAAAAGCAATTACCGAAGTCGAACGAAGCTCTCCGAGTCGAGAGAAGCTATCCGATGTTTTACGAACGAATGCTGGCAGGACTACGTGAAACCACAGGCTGGGAAGTCTCGTCTTTCGTAGGCCTCAATTACATACTACACTACGTACGTATGTAGGAGGCCCACGAGTTTACAAAGACGAAAGAAAAGACTTCAGAGCCTGTGGTGAAACATCCGTGCATAAAAATAGCCGCTGTTGCTTCTAGATCTAATTCTAATCCGATCTGCACAGCTTCAAGCTCTAAGTCAAGCCGAGATTCGCATTTCGAAGCAGTTAGTATTATTATTATTTTACATGTATGATGATTAATATACTGACACAATTAGTAATAAAGAGAAAAAGTAATACATAACACATAATGCACACATACTACGATTTCACATCTATATCAACAATAAAACCATGACAAAACTTCAAAGCGCAATGGATACGTTGATGTCCCTTCAGCACAAGGCAAAGCAAGTTTATAAGGTAAAGGTAGTCCCATAGCCTTGTGGCCGTAGGGGAGCGTGATGTTGGAGATCACACTTATCTTGGGCCAGCGTAATGAGGGTGATGCCCAACTCTCTCCCTCGCTGCTTTACCTTCCCCACCCTCAAGAGAGTAGGTACTCAATCACAGTTGAGTCAACTGGGGGCGTTGTTGTTTGTCGCTTCACACCTTAGCGGTCACCCATCCAAGTGCTAACCGCACCGGACGGTGCTTCACTTTCGACACAGTAGCGAGTGCTCCAACCACTGCACTATCCGACACCCCAGCAAGTTTATAATGGTCTCAAAAAACCGTCACATTTGTATTGCAAGCACCAAAGCAATTATTTATTTAAATAATATTATTCTTTTTAACTGATACAGTAAATGTGTAATGTATATTTCAATGATATGTATTTTAATGAGAAACACGTATTTAAAAAAATATTGCGTGGCAGGCGGAAATTTCCATAAATCATCTGAAAACTTTGGTAAATCTATAAGAAAAAATAACCAGTAACACCATATGAATATTTCGGGTTACACCCAACTTCAGCAAAAACAAACAAAACGTCACTGACCATATTTACACCATTGAGCACGCACAGCAGCACACTATTCCTTTTTTTTTTTTTAAGTAGGAATAAGCTCTGTGGGTTCGGGCAAATAGAATAGACCCAACGTTTCCCGGCGTGTCGTAAGAGGCGACTAACAGGGGTGATGTTAGCACGGCATCACTGGGCGAAAGTCTTCTACACAGAAGTCACCGGCCAGGGCGGAGGAACCTCACGTTACTACAGGTTCAACGACCACGTGCTCAGGGCCAAGGCGAGCCACACTGTATTCGTGGATTTCGGCTGTGGCCAACAGCCTGGAGAGGATTGGGCCCTGCCAGGTCTTTTTTTTGCCCAAGACACAACACATGATGAGGCTATCCACTAATTCCATGCCGGATCGGTCGTCGCCCGGCTACACAAGGACCGCGCCTTCCGTTGGCCACCAGGACGGAGGTGAAAAGTATGCTACTGATGGACAAATTAGCAAGATCCGCACGAGAAACAACATCGTCATAGGAACCTGGAATGTCAGGACCCTAACTGCGGAAGGAAAATTAGAAGAACTGGCCCACGAGCTGGACCACTATCGATGGAACGTTCTAGGTATCAGCGAACTGCGCTGGAAAGGCCTAGGTGAAACAACGACTGACAAAGGCCACAAGCTCTATTTCAGCGGTAGAGATGACAGGCACGAACACGGCGTTGGATTCTTGGTCCACAAGAACATTCTAGCCACTGTCATGGGTTGCCGCCCAGTCTCCAGTAGACTCATTACCATCCGTCTGAGAGCAACCCCTTTCAACATTACCATCATCCAGGCCTATGCCCCAACATCAGACTATGAAGACAGCGAAGTGGAGGATTTTTATGAAAATATACAGGCGGTCCTTGACCAAGTGCCGAAGAAGGACATAGTCATAGTGCAAGGCGACTGGAATGCCAAGGTTGGCCAAGATGCGCACCACAACTGGGGAGACACATGCGGACCCCACTGCAACAACGAGACAAATGACAGGGGTCTGAGGCTATTGGAGTTTGCCAGATACAACAATCTGGTACTGGCAAACACGCTTGGTCTCCACAAAAAATCCAGACGATGGACATGGCACAGTCCCGGCGGGGAACATCACAACCAGATCGACTACATCATGGTCAAGAAACGCTTCAGATCAAGCATCAACATTGGCAGGACACGCACTTTTCCAGGAGCAGACATTGGAAGTGACCACGATCTCGTGATGATGTCTTTCCGGCTCCATTTGAAGAGAGTAAATACAGCAAAGTGCACTAGGCTGAAGTTCGACCTGGACAAACTGCAAGACCCGGAGGTGGCAAAAATATTTCAGGCCACAATTGGAGGGAAATTTGCACCACTGCTTATTTTGGGGGCAGGCGAAGTAGATGTCAACACCATGACCAATACCTTCAACTCAGCTGTAACAGATGCCGCCACTGAGATCCTTGGCAAGCACCGACCAAAGAAGAAGCCGTGGATCACACCTGAACTTTTGGATCTGTGTGATAAACGAAGAGAGTTAAAAAAGAAAAAGAACACCTCACAGGGAGCTGATGTCTACCGAAAAATCAACAATGACATCCAAAAAGGCATGCGCACAGCAAAGGAGAACTGGATAGAAGATCAATGCCAGGAAATAGAGAACAATCTGAACAAGAACAACAGCAAGAAGGCCTACCAGACTGTGAAGCGGCTGACAAGTGTTAAACAGCCCAAAGTCTCCACTATCCAAAGCAAGTCTGGCATTTGCCTTACAGAAGAACAAGAAGTCTTGGACAGATGGACAGAGTACTGCTCTGACCTTTACAACCATACACCAAATGGAGACCCATCAGTTCTAGCATGTCCCGAGAACAGAGAAGAAGAAGAAATCCTCCCAATTCTCCGGGAAGAAGTTGAGGCAGCAGTGCAATCGCTGAAGAAAGGGAAGTCAGCGGGAGTGGACAACATACCAGCGGAACTGCTACAAGCAGGAGGAGAAGCGATGACTGATGCTCTCACCATTATCTGTAACAAGATCTGGCAGAGTGGGGAATGGCCTACACCATGGACCCAGTCGCTTGTCATCACTCTTCCCAAAAAAGGTAACCTTCAGGAGTGTGAAAATTACCGCACCATCAGCCTCATCAGCCATCCCAGCAAGGTCCTCCTGAAAATAATACTCAACAGGTTGAAACCACAAGCTGAACAAATCATAGCTGAAGAACAAGCAGGATTCATGGCAGGGCGAAGTACCACTGAACAGATTTTCAACCTCAGAATAATCTGTGAGAAATACCTACAGCACCAACAACATCTATATCATGTGTTCATAGACTTCAAGAAGGCATTTGACCGAGTCTGGCATGCAGCTCTATGGGCAACCATGAAAGTGTACAACATCAGCCCTAAAATTATAGAAGTCATCAAAAGCCTGTATGACAAGGCTACCAGTGCAGTCCTCCATAACAGCGTCATCGGGAACTGGTTCAGAACAACAATCGGTGTGCGTCAAGGATGCCTACTCTCTCCAACACTCTTCAACATCTTCCTAGAGCGCATCATGTCAGATGCTCTTGCAGATCACGAAGGCACAGTCAGCATAGGGGGCAGAGCAATCTCCAATCTTCGTTTTGCGGATGATATTGATGGATTGGCTGGAGAGGAACAAGAACTTGAACAGCTTGTACAGAGGCTTGACACCACCTCCAGAGCTTATGGAATGGAAATAAGTGCAGAGAAGACCAAAATGATGACCAACAACACCAATGGCATCAACACGGACATCAAAGTACAAGGCCAATCCCTCAACACAGTGCACAGCTTCAAATATTTAGGAGCCATTGTGTCAGACAATGGGTCTCGACAGGAAGTCCTCTCCAGGATCGCACAAACAACTGCTGCCCTGACAAGGTTGAAGCCCATTTGGAAAGACAGAACCATCAGTCTACATTCCAAAGTAAGACTGCTGCGCTCTCTGGTCATCTCCATCTTCCTATATGCTTGCGAAGCATGGACCCTCACAGCAGATCTCCAACGAAGAATACAAAGCATGGAGATGAGGTGCTACAGAAGACTTCTGTGCATTTCCTATACCCAACACATCACCAACGTTGAAGTCCGACAGACCATCACACAAGCCATTGGACAACACGATGACCTGCTCACAGTGGTGAAGAAACGGAAACTCCGATGGTATGGCCACGTCACCAGATCATCAGGCCTTGCAAAGACCATTCTGCAAGGCACAGTGCAAGGAGGTAGAAGAAGGGGGAGACCGAAAAAGAGGTGGGAGGACAACATTCGAGAATGGACTGGTTTGACACTGAGCGAAGCCATGAGGGATGCTGAGGACAGAGAAAGATGGAGTATGCTGGTTAAGCGATCATCTGTGGTGCCCCTACGACCTTCGGGTTATGGGACAGGATAGGAATAGGAATAATAATAATAATAATAATAATAATAATAATAATAATAATAATAATAATAATAATAATAATAATAATAATAATAATATTAAATATATAAATAAATTACAGATTTAACTAAATAACTATACTACTACTACTACTACTACTACTACTACTACTACTACTACTACTACTACTACTACTACTACTAGTAGCGGAGTTGTGGTCTTGATTTTGTGGTCCTGATTCGGCTCTTTGCAGTCCGCTGGACCCTGTAAGCAATGAATAACTAATTAGCTATTAATTTAACTCTGATCTCGAGTTGTCTTGATTTTGTGGTCCTGATTCGGCTCTTTGCAGTCCGCTGGACCCTGTAAGCAATGAATAACTAACTATTAATTTAACTCTGATCTCGAGTTATAAAAAAAACAATTCGCTTAGCCTACTCGTTCTTCACCGGAAATTTAAAGATTCAAATATTATAAAGTATAGACCTAAATATTATTAATTAGAATAGATATAGTTTATACATTTATTTACGTATAAAACAAACAATACAGGTCTAATAATTATATTCAGCTAGTGAGCTTCTTCGCTGCGCGAAGATTGACTTATAATAATTCTATAATGTAGATTAAGCCTATGTATACTGTATAACAGTGTCTGCAGGAAATGGGGAATGTTATTATTAGCCAACTGCTGAGAACTAAGAAAATGCAAATCAAGGAACGCAACTATTAAATATGGTCGATAATAACAAAGTATACGTTGCGAAATGCTAATCTGTGTACATCGAACAGAATTAGAAACAACAGCGATCATTTTTAATGTCAACTAGTCATAGTCATGCAAGCATCATTTCGTAACACATCGGAGAGCTTCGTTCGACTTCGGTGATTGCCTTTTTGGGCGAATGACTGGAACTAGGTTGGAAAAAACAAGTTTGCTGCCCGGACATGAAACGCTAAACTGGCCGGACAAAAAAACAAACAAACAAACAAACAAACAAACAAACCAATCCGTTGGCAAGCATCCCAATACATCTAACTGTGAATGGGTCTGGTTCTGAAAAGAATCAGGTAAAAATAATTATGGTACCAATATTCCCTGTTGGGTGGGCTCAGATGCTGTTGATGGTCAATGCATTCATCGACTGACGTCGCAACATTCTGTATAGTGTTTACTTTATCAGATGTCTAATTAGCGAGCTTTGTTGCACGAACTCGCATACGTGGTTTTTTTTTCCAATTTCTCATTTCATTATCAGATTTGTTTATATTTCATTTGTTTGTATTTAAAGTTGTCTGAACGTAGTAGTTACTTAAGAAAGCACCATTTCAGTCGATGGAAAGAAAAACAAATTGAAAAAAAAAAATCTTAAGAGAGGAAATTAGCACCGTAAAGTTTGAGTACAAGCAGACTTGGATCGCGTCAATAATTCATGAGGGATGCCTGGCAAGGCTTGAAAGTTTGGAGTGGCCAGTTTAGGCCACATTCTGCAGTTAGTGGCACATCTGAGGAAGATAGGGTTTCCTTTGCTAACTCTTTAAGCACTTTCTTATTTAAGTTTGAGCGTAAACATCTTCAGATAGATTTGTCGTCCGCCATTTCATCATCATCATCATCATCATCATCATCATCATCATCATCATCATCATCATCATCATCATCATCATCATCATCATCTTCTTCTTCTTCTTCTTCTTCTTCTTCTTCTTCTACCCCTTGGGGCCATGAGCAATCTTGCCACTGTAGATTGTTCTAACCTATAAAGGGAAAAGTGAAAGCCCCAGTTGAAAACCTGTCTTTCCTTTATAGGCATGACAGATTCACTGCGGCAACAGTACTCCCGTTGGAGTGCCGGGGGTTTCAGTATAAATAGTATCCACACTTTCTGGAAATTTAGTGCTTTAAATTCCCACTGTCGCTGTCTTCCTCATTTGCTCTTTCCCATTCCTGCTCTGTCCTATCACTCTGCTATACTATCTTCTTCTTCGCTAGATCAATGACCTACCTTTTTTCTTGAAAACTCTTCCTGGACAAGACTCCTTGTTTGTGTATGAGGTCTGTTGGATCAGCTTGGGAGTATTGGACGCTTTCTGCCGGGTGGTCACTAGGGCTTCCTATGATGTTATTATTTGGCAATATAGGCATTTTATATGTATGTGTTTTGTTGATAATTTATAATGATGTTTGTATTCTATTTTGTTTTTGTAACCGGGGGTTCGGGTAGTTGGGGTAAAGCCTCAGCCGTCCCCTGCGTGGGATGTCTTTATTGTAAAGTGACTGGCCGGTGGAGGGCGTTCAGTTTTCCCACTAGGGTTGTTTCAGCAGATCTTTTATGCGGATCGGTGGTTGTCCGGTCCTGATTTGGCTCGGAAGAGTCCGCTGGACCTAAAGCAACAATCAATCAATCAATCAATCAATCAATCAATCAATCTTCTTCTTCTTCTTCTTCTTCTTCTTCTTCTTCTTCTTCTTCTTCTTCTTCTTCTTCCCTTTTCTTATTCTTCGCGCCTTTGTTATGTATTTTAATTAAGGAGCAGCACGTGGGTCACCCTTGGAAGCACAGGCAGCTAGTAAATTAATGTTTGAAGTGAGGAATCATATCACTTTAGCTGTAAGTATTGCAGCTATTTCTTCATTAAATTTTTAACAACAAAGATGCTCATTGAATTGGTGTTTGATATTGTCGGATATTCTCGGACCCATAACCTGTATACACATACTAGTGTAGAGCTGAGTGAGAGAGAGACTGAGAGAGAGAGAGAGACAGAGAGAGAGAGAGAGAATTTATTTGATAACTTCATGGAAGAACAAACTATATATATATATATATATATATATATATATATATATATATATATATATATATATATATATATATATATATATATATATATATATATATATATATATATATATATATATATATATATATATATATATATATATATATATATATAATATAATATATATATATATATATATATATATACCCCCTTGCTTTTGGGTACCCCCACTATAATTGCATGTAATTTATCACTTGTAGACGGACCGCTAACCCTAACCCTAACCCGTTTCGAGCGCACTGCCTTACCCTAATCGTCGAGGCACTGCCTTACCCTAATCGTCGAGGCACTGCGCTTACCCTAAGATCGTTTTCTGGGAGCCGCCTTGGATCCGGGGACCCAGCTGGGTCCCCAGATCCAAAGTCGGGTACCCAAATGACCGGTTGGTGACTTATATCCTTATAAACTATGGTTTCTGGGCACCTTAAAAGTCACCAACCGGTCATTTGGGTACCCGACTTTGGATCTGGGGACCCAGCTGGGTCCCCGGATCCAAGGCGGCTCCCAGAAAACGATCTTAGGGTAAGCGCAGTGCCTCGACGATTAGGGTAAGGCAGTGCCTCGACGATTAGGGTAAGGCAGTGCGCTCGAAACGGGTTAGGGTTAGGGTTAGCGGTCCGTCTACAAGTGATAAATTACATGCAATTATAGTGGGGGTACCCAAAAGCAAGGGGGTATATCTATATATCTATATATCTATATATCTATATATATATATATATATATATATATATATATATTTTTTTTTTTTTTTTTTTTATTTTTTTTTTTTTGGCTGCAGTTTACTATCCCTTTCTATCGGGAAACTCTGGGCCGCCTCCCCCGGGGAAGGCGTAGTCGCAGGAAGTGGCGCAACCAAACCCTACCTACCTAACATTATTTGTGAAATTTTGAAATTTTTGCTGGGGGAGCAAACCGGAGTACCCGGAGAAAACCCCCGAGACGTTGCCCGAGTCGAAAGCAAATAATATTCGGAGAAACATAACGCCCAGATGCTGGCTCGAACCCACACCTGTCAGGTGCCATTGGTTTCTGGCTTATGGACAAGGCAAGTTAGTCCCGCCTTAGCCCATTTGGCCACAACGCTCGAAGTTTATATGGGCTAATACATACCTAAAAGAGAAATACGTTGTAGACGCTCGCTTGTCCAATTACGAGCGCCTGTGGACGGAACAGGCTCTTGCACCTTGTGTGCCAAAAGACCGTTAGCTGACTCTAGCTAGCTCTGCAATTTGGTGTTGGATTCTCCATTCTTCTGCAAGATGAAATTCGCGCCTAGGTGCCTTTAATAATCCCTCAACCCAATATGAACATGGCGACTTGTTTTTATTTGCCTTTGGAATTACAATGTACATTTCAATCTCAACCCGGCTTTTTAATTACAGTGGCTCGTTTTTTTTTTTTTTTTCATTTTACAGTTTGGAATTAATATAACCTATGTGCCTTCAAATCGTTCAATCATACTCCGGCTTTCAATGTTAGAAGTAATCGCGGTCCAAAGTTCGGCGCCGTGATTTCCAAGAGAGGATGTCTTTGATCGTGACGTCATACACCTGGAGTGAACGTACACAATGTATTAATTCAAAACTTAAGACCTACTCGCGGTCGCATGTGCATGCATAGCTGATTACGTGAACGCTAATAACCAAAGTCCGTTCGTTCGTTCGTTAGGTAAAGTTATAGTCGCATGTGCATGCATAGCTGATTACGTGAACGCTAATAACCAAAGTCCGTTCGTTCGTTCGTTAGCTAAAGTTATAGTCGCATGTGCATGCATAGCTGATTACGTGAACACTAATAATCAAAGACCGTTCGTTCGTTAGGTAAAGTTATAGTCGCATGTGCATGCATAGCTGATTACGTAAACACTAATAACCAAAGACCGTTCGTTCGTTAGGTAAAGTTATAGTCGCATGTGCATGCATAGCTGATTACGTGAACGCTAATAACCAAAGACCGTTCGTTCGTTAGGTAAAGTTATAGTCGCATGTGCATGCATAGCTGATTACGTGAACGCTAATAACTAAAGACCGTTCGTTCGTTCGTTAGGTAAAGTTATAGTCGCATGTGCATGCATAACTGATTACGTGAACGCTAATAACCAAAGACCGTTCGTTCGTTAGGTAAAGTTATAGTCGCATGTGCATGCAAAGCTGATTACGTGAACGCTAATAACCTAAGACCGTTCGTTCGTTAGGTAAAGTTATAGTCGCATGTGCATGCATAGCTGATTACGTGAACACTTATAACCAAAGACCGTTCGTTCGTTAGGTAAAGTTATAGTCGCATGTGCATGCATAGCTGATTACGTGAACGCTAATAACAAAGACCGTTCGTTCGTTAGGTGAAGTTATAGTCGCATGTGCATGCATAGCTGATTACGTGAACGCTAATAACCAAAGACCGTTCGTTCGTTAGGTAAAGTTATAGTCGCATGTGCATGCATAGCTGATTACGTGAACGTTAATAACCAAAGACCGTTCGTTCGTTCGTTAGGTAAAGTTATAGTCGCATGTGCATGCATAGCTGATTACGTGAACGCTAATAAAAAAAACCCGTTCGTTCGTTCCTTAAGTAAAGTAATAGTCCCTGATACCTAGCACATAGAAACTATAGCGTTAAAAGATCATAAGAAACACGTATTTTTAATTATTTTTTTAAACGATAAAAAAATGAGCTAAAGAGGCGCAAAACAAGGTAAAATCCTATCAGGACCACGTTAAAAAGGTAAAAGTTACCACAAACACACACAAAACAAAACAAAAAAAACAAACAAAAAAAAGCACAACCAAGGCGGCAAAAATTTGAAGGGTTGGATAAAACATATTCGAACCAAATTAAAAAGGTAAAAATTTACGTAGAAGGAATTAACACATTATTTTATTTTAAAAAAAAACACCTTTACTTATTACCTTTGTTTTAAAAAATAAAATGCAACCGGGTGGACCAAGTCACCCACCGGGCCCCGGTGTGAGATATAGCGCGACTATAGAGGTAGATTTTAATGGACCCCCCGAGATGCTGTATCGGTCAGCACTTGGACGCTTTCTGCCAAATGGTCAATAGGGCTTTCTGTGGTATTATTATTTAGCAATGTGACATTTTTATATGCATATGTTTTGTTTATATTTTATAATGATGCTTATATTCTAGTTTGTTTTTGTAAACGGGGTTTCGATAAATTAGAGTAAAGCCTCAGCGTCCCCTGCATGGGATGCCTTTATTGTAAAGTGACCAGCTGGTGGAGTGCCTTCAGTGTTAGACTACCATCAAGGTTGTTTCAGCAGATTTTTTTTAATACGGTTCAGGGGTGAGTCCTTTTTTAAACCAAGTTGTGGTCCTGATTCGGCTCTTTACAGTCCGCTGGACCCTACAAACAATGACTAACTAACTAACTAGCTAACTAACTATCTTTTTTTCGGTGTATTCAGGTACACTGCAACATGTTTCAGCTATCAGTTTTGCATACCCTATTCGTGGTCGCCGGCCAGTAAAACATTGACATGGTGAAATTTAAAAACAAAACAAAACTATAAACAAAACACGATGGCATGCGATTTGTTCAGGGCTGGACAGGGATTATAAAACGGAAAGACGAACTTGACCGACAGACATGACGGAGCCGAGTACGCTTATCTCGCTCCGATAAATTTGAAAGTGAGCTTATTCACACTGATATTCTCCTCCTCCTCTTCCTCCTCCTCCTCCCTCTCTCTCTCTCTCTCTCTCTCTCTCTCTCTCTTACACTCTTTCTTTCTCCTTTCTCCTTCAATCTCATCCGCTACAAAGAATAAACGAGGAAATAACGGACGGTGAAAAGGGTCATAACTGCATGAAATCTCCAGTGCTAAAACGGAGTTACGAGTTGTGGCCGCTTATATTGAGATGTCTGTCTTGTTTAAATGAAATCAACAAATTTTTATTCTATATATCTATATATAAAACAAAAACAATTAAAAAAACAACATCAACAACAGGGAAATTGCTTTTGGCTACGGCACGGAGTCGGCTTCCAAAGAAAGAAAGAAAGAAACTTTTTAACAAACATCACAGTTCCAAGATGTAACATGCTCCATGTGCAATTTTATTGAACATTAATTAATACATACAAACTCTACTCTTGTAGGTTATCACATTCTTTTCTCTTTCGATTTTGTCATACTCGCTCTACTTATAAAAAAAAATATTTTGATGAATTATGAATGATACATATATATATAGGAAAGGAACTATAACTCTGTATTCTCAATGAAGACATTCCGTCAGTTGACAGCATCATATTGCCTTATGTTTTGAAGGTAAGATCAACGTCTTTCTGGAATACTTTCCTCTACTCTATGTAGGAGAGAACCACTGCTGAGAGCAAAGCGTGTGTCAGTGTTTAGACCTTTGAAAGGTCACCATCAGACCAGACTGTTACGTTGAAACGCGCATGATGGTGCGTGTGAAATGCGCACGATATTATGTGTGAAGCGCGCGCGATAGATCTGTTCGTTTTATTTTGCAACGCATGCAATAATAGAGTGTATTTACCTTAGATTTGATTTTGCGTTGTTATTAGAAGAAGCTTTGTATAACGTTGGTGTTTTTAGTTGGCTGATATTATTTGAGAATTTTCTAGAATTGGTTTTTTACTATCGATCGAAGCGTATGGATAATTCTAGTGGTAACCACGAGACGCTTCCATCCCAAATAAGGTTGTGTGACGTGAGACAGTGATGATGAAATTACTTTTGATTGGTTGTGGTGTTTTATGCAGGGGTATTCTCGCTTGTTCTGGAGTATGTAGAGACTATATAAGTGCCGCACTGTTCAGAGTCTCCTCTCTGAAAATCCTTACCGGGAAGAGAGGGGACTATAAACTGATTAAAAAAAAAAAAGTTACTTGAATCGTCCCCTATACGCTTATGTGTCCGGGGACGTTAATCTATTTTAACTAACTAACTAAGTTACTTGTCCCCTATACGCTCTGTGTCCGGGGACGTTAATTTACTAAAGAAAAGAAAAGAAAAGAAAATAAGAGAATAAAATTCAATCGTCCCCTATACGCTTATTGTGTCCGGGGACGTTAATTTTACTCAAAAAAAGTAAATAAATAAATAAATAAGAGAGAGTTGAAAGTAGAGAGAGTTGTGTTTGAATTGGAAAGTTGATAGTCGAGAATTGTAGAGTGGAAAAGCGATTGAGCGATTGTATGCAGTTGTTGATGTTCGCTGAATAAAAGTGGAAAACTTCATACGACGACTCCTGACTTGTTGATGTTTGAACGGGTTGCGTGGATAAACGAATCTGAGTTACACCTATCAGGATTTCAAGCATCGGGGCTGAATCAACTACTGGTAGAAAAACAACATCGAGTGTAACACAGACGCTCTTCGCTTTCTACAGTGATCCTCCTAACATAGAGTGGAGGAAAGTATACCAGAAAGACTTTCACCTTACCTTCAAAGCATAAGGAAGTCTGACAATGTCAGCTGTGACGGGGACCATTCATTTGAAACACTGTTATTAGTTCATTTTCTACGCGTTGATCCAGTGTTCGGAAACGCCCAAGTTTCTGACAGAATGATATAATAGTTTATTATGGGAGTAAATGATAATGAAATGCAAAGGTGAATATTTTATTATTTGGTATTACATAAGGGAACAACTAAGGATTTTGCGGTATTGTGTTGTAAACTGTAATTGAACTTTTTATTCCTTTTCTCGAGTGTTTTTGTTTGCTTGCTCTTGTTATTACTGATACTGTGAATTTGCGCGTAATATGAAAAGTGTTTTTTATTGCCATTGAGGCTTTTTTTTTTAATATATGTATTTTCCTAACCCTTCCCCGGCCCCCATTTCCTCCCTTTGGCTAGAAAGCCCCCGGGGCGTATAGCTTTCCTTTGAATAGATGTATAAAATAATGGGTTTTGGAATAAAAGGACGAAGTTCCAAATTTCCAAGGACATTGCTTTCTGCATTCATCTTTTTTTTTAATCTCTTTTCTTTCTTCACGTCAGTTGGTTTGTCTGTCTGTCTGTTTGTCTGTCTGTCTGTCTGTCTGTCTCTGTACTGCATCACTTTCAATCACACCACACCACGCCGCACACATGGCATCACCCTCATTACTAACAATCTCACCATTCCGCACGCAGCACACGACCCATACAGTGTGTCTGAAGCCTTGCTGATACATACGCTGTACATGTACATTTAGTATAGTGCCTGTACCTCACAACAGACTCAGCCACAATGTTATGGCCCCTACGCATGCACGCGCTGGGACCACTAAAACTGCGGAAGTCTATGCTGTCAAACCGCTGTCACCCGCTAAGCCGCACCCAGAGTGTCTAAGATCGACCAGAATGGAAAAAAAACCCATGCCTCATTGTCTTTAGCCTATTATCTTAAGCGTGAGACTATGGAATTCCCATTATAAAATATTAATTTGCGTTATTTTTAGTTGTTTTTTTTAAACCACTTTCAGCTAAATAATCTTTATATAGAAGCATATTTTTTCTAAATAATAATTTGTTTACAAACAATGTAAGATTTATCTAAATAACATTTTTTCCGTAAACAACTTATTATTTACCTAAACAATACAATTTGCTAAATAAAGTATTATTTCGAAGATGCTAAATAATGCATTGTTTAGGGACTGCCATTTTCATTATTTGATGGATTCCAGGATTCGCTTAAAAACTTGGTTTTAATCATTTTACTGCTTTCTGTAATTAAATGCAAGATCTTTTCAAAGATTGTGTATCCAAAATTTGTGATAATGATTTATTTTTCAACATAAATCACTCCACAAATTCGAAGATAAAACGTCTGTAACCTCCCGAAACGTAATCGAATGGTCAAGGTCAGTTTGTTGTGCGGGAGTGTTCGTTTTTTTTTTATATTTTATAGCCTGTCAGAAAAAACAAACAAACAAACAAACAAACTTTCTTTTTGAATTTATTTACCCAAAAATTGTGTTGAGCCTGTGTTTCCGTTTGTACTTTTGAGTTGCATTATTTGTTAATTTCAAACGGAAAGTTTCAGCTTCTCCGAAACTGCGAGGGATTCGTCAAGTAAACTTACGCCAAAACAAAAATAATGATGACTCTTTACTGGAGTAGTTACCGTTGCAATGTCGTATAATAATAGGCTTACTATTGTGAAGGAATAAAAAATTGAGTGAAATAAAGTAGTTTCCTCATTTCGAATCGCAAAACAGCGTAAAATCACGATTTTGAATTCTTGTTAAATCACTACCACATATCTTCACAGTAATACGACATGTACCTGCAAATCCCCTAAATAATGAAAATTGCTGTCCCTAAATAATGAATTGTTTATGTAAATAATGCATTATTTAGCAACATCTTCTAAATAGAATATTATTTAGCAAATTAAGCTAAATAATGCATTACATAGGTAAACAAATAATTTTTAAGAAACATTTGTAAATAATACATTACTGTATATAACACAATCTACGAAGTAATGCATTATATAGGTAAATAATTCCAAATTTAGCAACAATGCATCCTTTACCTATTATCATGGTTTATTTACGTAAACAATATGTTGTTTAGATAAATAATAAGTTATTTACGGAGAAAATATATTATTTAAAGAAATCTTACATTGCGTGTAAACAAATGACTATTTAGAAATTATGCTTCTAAATAAAGATTATTTAGCTGAAACTGGCCAAAATAAATATTTTACAAAGGGAATTCCATATGAGACGGCCAACGGACGTTTCAAGCAGTCTCTGCTATTCCGAATGCCAGCATCCGTTTCTAGAAGCGAGCGACTTGTGTGATTGCAGAGAGTTTTCATTTGCAGCCATTCTCAAGTTAGTACCCTGCAGCGCCAGTACCTATTGCAAGGGTACCTCTGTGTATGTGTGTGTGCGTGGATGCAACCAAAGAACGCACAGCTAAGAAAGCTTCACCTCCTTTGATGCAAGTGGCCAGCTAATGTGTGCAATAAGGTGACATATTATTTTTGTTTGTTTGTTTGTTAGTTTTCTATTTATTTTGAAGTCTTTTATCCAAACGTTATTTTAGATTTTGAATTGGGAGGGAAGAGAAGAGCAATATTTTAATTTGCTGTTTGTTTGCCCATTATTTATTAGTTTCCGGGCGAAAGCTGGGGAACTATTGTTTTTGTTTTAAATATTTTTAGCTGAAAATTATTTTAGATTTTAAGTTTTTTCCTGTTGTTGCTATTGCTGTTGTTGCATCATTTGTTTTCGTTAGATTAACTTAAATTTGAAGTCATGTATATTAAATTATAGTTGGAAAGAGCATAGTTTCAATAATATTCAGTTAATTATAGGTTTATAATATCTTGTATTGTGACATTCATATTGTAATTGTTCTTCAAAAAGGATGGCTGTTTTCATTCTGTTTCTAGTGAATTCTGTACCGTCTAGTATATGCTTGGTTGCTTATGATTGTAGCAGATTGATTTTGTTATGTTTTAGTTGTCCGATGTGTTTTATATACATATGTGAATCCTGGTGTGAACTAAATTTGTTTGTATGTAATGCGCTTAGAGCTTCCGGCGAGGGACAAGCGTGAATTTTTAAGTGAATTAAATATATATTATTATTATTATTATTATTATTATTAAGAGTATACTAAAAGATTTTATAATAATATTACACAATTTGTAGTATTGTATTCTCTCTTGTTTCTTTTCTTTTCTTTTTCTCTCGTTCTTTTTGTTTGTTATTCTCTTTCTATCCTTTCTTTTCGTTTTTCTGCATTTCTTTTATTTGTATCTTCTTTATCTTCTGTGGTTAAAAAAAAAATTCTTCTTTCTTCCTGTTTGATGAAATGTCCTAATAATATCTGTAAACACTTTGAAATAGTCGGGAATCAGAAGCACCCAAATGTCAGCTTGTCGGTCTTTCTGTTGCTTGATCGGTCCGTCGTGCAGCACATCTCAAGAAGCACTAGACCGATTTTGACTTCTAGGAACATTATCTAGATTAGTTTTTATACTTCCCTGTAAAAAAATGTTCTCTAGCTCAAAGGGCAAGGCCCCTGGGGTCACTTTCTTACCAAATACTCAATATATCAAATTTGGCTGAACCGATTTTGTTCATGTTTTAAATACCGGCAGACCTATTTCAACTCATGTCCCATAATTCAGTGGCAGTCCGGTTGTCGGTCAACGGCTTGGAATATTTTGTTTTCAACAGATTTTGTTGCCTTATCTCAAGAACTACTCAACGGATCGATTTTGATTCCATTCGTGAACAGCATGCTTAGTACAGCAATCAAAGAAATGTGCATGACTTTTTTCTTCTTCTCAAACGTTCAATATGTGCTTTCTTTTATTGTGCTGAAATCTGTGTAGGTCGTATTTAATTTATTGCTTTATTTTAAAGTCTCTCTTGGTAGATTTCATTTAAAATGTGTCTTTATTTCAGCGCCATATAACAAATTGGGTTTATTCAAAGAAAGTTGTTTTTTTTTTGTGTTTTTTTTGTTTTTTTTTTAAATGAAGGCAGCATTTATTTATTTATTTATTTATTTATTTATTTATTTATTTATTTATTTATTCATTCATTTTAAAATGATAGTTTTAGTGATCATTCCAATAATAATTTTTATAGTTCTAGCTACATATTTGAAATTCGGTTCCGCTCTTCTTATATGTATGAGGTCTCAACAGTCTCTTTTAATACAATCTCCAAACATAACAATTAATTTTTTTTTACAGATTACTGTAAACATTAACTTAAAGAGTATCAGTGGCTGTCCTTAATTTATTTTCTTTCATGTTATTTTGATTACTTTTATTTTTTATGTTATTTTAATTGTACGTTCTCCTTTTATATTCTTTTAAAGTTTAAAACAGTCTCCAATATTATTTTCAAAGATCGGAGAGAGAGAAAAAAATGTTGGAAATGTCACCAGACATTAATAATGGTATTGGATGCAGTCGTCCTGAAGATAATGTGATATTTTTCCTCACTTTTCGTTTCCCAAAGGCGATCTCCCTGCTTCTGTACCATATATTTAAGTGGTAAATGTTCGTTTGTTGTGGATATAAGAGTGTGTGCCCCTGGCATACAGATGACCCAGGTTCGAATTCCGCGGAGACAAAAGATAAAAGTGACTTTTGGCCACAGGTCTTTCTCTTATCAAGCCCCTGTTACCTGGAACCAGCCCCCCTCCCCCCACTTCATCCGTCATTCACCCTCCCTGCCAACCTGCAAAAAACATCTCAAAACTTATTTATTTCCATCATAGTCTTTAATTTTGATTGTCTTTGAGTATGTTTGGTGTGCTTAGCTTCTCGCAGTGACTAATTTAATTTATTTTTTTTCTTTATTATAGAAGTGATTATGTGTGCGTGCGTGTGTGTGTCTGTGTGTGTGTCTGTGTGTGTGTGTTTTGCAGAAGGTGGTTATCAGTGAAAAAATTATCTTTTCTTGTTTTGTATGTTTTCTTTTTGATTAGTTGTAAATTTTTGACTTTGTAAACGCCTAGGGCTTTGTTTAGATTAGGCGTCAATAGCCATAATAATAATAATAATAATAATAATAATAATAATAATAATAATAATAATAATAATAATAATAAATGGTCACTAGGGCTTTCTATGATATTATTGTTTAGGAATGTAGGCATTTTATATCTATGTGTTTAGTTGATATTTTATAATGATATTTATATTCCATTTTGTTTTAGTAAACGGGGGTTTGATAACGAGCGTTGTGGCCAAGTGGGCTAAGGCTGGACTAACTTGCCTTGTCCACAGGCCAGAAACCAATGGCGCCTTACAGGTGTGGGTTCGATCCAACATCTGGGCGTTATGTTTCTCCGAATATTATTTACTTTCGACTCGGGCAACGTCTCGGGGGTTTTCTCCGGTACTCCGGTTTGCTCCCTCAGCAAAATTTCAAAAATTTGAAACATTTCTAAATGTTAATATCACAACTAATGTTAGGTAGGTTGGGTTTGGGCGCGCCACAGGCTGCGACTACGCCTTCCCCAGGGGAGGCGGCCCAGAATTTCCCGATGAAAAGGGACAATAAATAAAATAAAATAAATAAATAAAAATAAACTAGAATATAGCCTCAGCGTCCCTTGCGTGGGAGTGGAGTGCCTTCAGTGTTACCACTAGGTTTGTTTCAGCAGATTTTTTATAGGGACCTGGGGTGAGTCCTCTTTCAGCCAAGTTGTGGTCTTGATTTTGTGGTCCTGAATCGGCTCTTTGTAGTCCGCTGGATCCTATAAACAATTAATAATTAATTAACTAAATTCTTCTTCTTCTTCTTCTTCTTCTTCTTCTTCTTCTTCTTCTTCTTCATCTTCTTCTTCTTCTTCTTACAGTCCCCGTTCTCGACAAGAATATAAAAGAAACTTTGACCCATGCAGTTAACGTTAATTTATAACTTGTTAGTGGCTTCCTGTAAACAAACTTTCCTAACTTAATTTTCTAAGCCCTTTGTAGTTTGGTTCCAAGTCGTTATAATTGCGCTTTTTTGTTATAAAATGTTAGCATTTCCAGACTTATCAGGAAATACTTTGAAACGATCGGGGGAAATCAGAACGAGCCAAATGTTGGTGTGTAGGTCTGTCCGTCGGTCCGTTGAAGCTATATCTCATGAACTACCGAACGGATCTTGGCCAAACATCACAGGAACATTGCTTTGGTTACAGTGCCCTGCCTGCCATGCATTCATATTAAATGTTGCTCTGTCGCAAAGATCAAGGTCACTGGAGTCATTTTTTTGCTAAGCACGTTTTGCTCAATATCCCAAAAATGGCGAGACCGAGTTTGGTGATGTTTTGTATAAGGGTATTTCAAATCGTGAACCATTCTTTAGTAGCATTGCGATTGTCGGACAATCGGTTCCTTCGTCGCTCGGAATTTCACTGTTTTGTTCAAAACACATTTTTGATATTATTTTAAGTATATCTGAACCGGTATTCATCATTTGTTTACATTGTGCATACTTTGACTATTGCTGAGCATGCTGGATCATCAGTATTTGTACTTTCTTAAAGGCCGAGGTCATTATGCTTCCTATCCTATCCTATACTATCTTATCCTATCCTATTCCGTAACCCGAAAGTCGTTTGAGCACTATAGATGATCGTTTAGCCAGCGTACTCCAACTTTCTCCTTTCTCAGCAGCTTTCATAGCTTCACTCGGTTTCAAGCCAGTCCATTCTAGATTGTGTATTCCCACCTCTTTTTCTGTGGTCCTGAATCGGCTCTTTGCAGCCCGCTGGACCCTATAAACAATGACTAACTAACTAACCTCTTTTTCTGTCTCCGTCTTCTTCTGCCTTCTTGCACCGTGCTTTATAGGATGGTCTTTGCAAGGCTTGGTGTTCTGTGATGTGGCCCTACCATCGGAGTTTCCTTTTCTTTACCACTGTGAATAAGTCATCGTGTTGTCCAATGGTTTGTGTGATGGTCTGTCGGATTTTGTTTTTGGTGATATGCTGGATATAGGAAATGCCCAGAAGTCTTCTGTAGCACCTCATCTCCATGCTTTGTATTCTTCGTTGTAAGTCTGCTGTTAGGGTCCAAACTTCACCATTTTCTAACAACGTTTTGAGCTGTATATACAAATTGGCTGATCTGATTTTGATAGTGTTTTTAGCTTGCAGATAGTTTACATCGTGGCTTATTATTCCACGTGTTCCTTTTGCTTCTTTACGATAAAGCCGGTCAAAGACTATCAAAACAGGAGAAATCATACTGATTGGAAACAATAACTAATAACATTAATAGTATCATGACATTTTCCACACATATCACAACTAAATGACTTCAGGCGCTATTTACATGTTTATTTGCAAGTGTATAAAAATGAAGTGTACATTACTTAACGTACTATTGACATGTTCATACATATTAACATCAAACCTAATTACTTTCTTCTGACATTATGTACATGTATGTCGTACATGTTTATATGTCCCCTATACGCAATGTGTCCGGGGACGTTAATTTACCCAAACAAACAAACAATACATACTAACATCACATATAAATTACTCCAGGCACTATTTACATGTTTAAATCCACATTATTCTAACATCTAAAGTACCTCTGACACTATTTATATAATAACATTGCCTCTCAGCATCGTAAACAGCAATCAATCAAATTAACATTCTATACATTACTTCAAACGCTATTTACATAATTATACAGAAATAAACATCACATATAAATGTATCAGATACCGCACTATTTTACATGCCATTGTCTCTCAGCATTTAAAAAAAATTAAATAATAAAATTAACATGACTTTTTTGGAACTTTGTCCTTTTATTATATATCTGAAAATAAAGGGAAAGTGGGGAGAGAAGAGGAGAAGAGGGCGGGGGGGGGGGGGGGGGAAGATTTTCTTTCACAACCATCTCTGTTCCGCATGTTACTGCACCCTCCTCCAGAACAGAAATGCGACCTACTTACTTTCTTCACTTTGATTTCTACCGCCATCTTCTCCGTCTGCGCTGCCATACATGTAAGATAACTCTTGCTCAGCACGAGTTATCGCACTTCCCGGATGTCCAAGTAATTTTCCCTGAGTGAATCCTCTTGGTATATATATAAGCTCTTTGGCCGGGTCACAAAACCGCGAAGAAAATTGACACTTTTGAAAATGATTATTTGATCGGCTGTGTCACGCCATATTTCAAGAAACACTGAACGGAATTTGAATAAACTTCATAGAAACATTACCTAGGTCAGTGGCCAGCTTCCAGTGCCATCGTATTTGCTCTACCTCAAAAGGTCAATGTCGCTGGTGCCAATTATTTACGCAAAGCGCATTGACACATCTCCGACGGTGCGCTTGGTTTAAACAATGGTTTATTCAGTTAAATTTTCTGATCTGACAAATACATAAATACAGTAAAAGGAATACACAAAAGGCAAAGCTTAAATTGAGTGCATACCTGGATAAGTTACACTAATCTGTGTCAGTTTAGGCGGAATAATTACATAATTGAGATACAAATACATTGCCATCAACACAAGAATAATAACAATGATAAGGAAAGCATAATCATAATGAATTACAAAAGATATACACAAATATATTAACAAATAAAAACAGAAACAATTAGAAAAAGATAATGAAATAATAACAAAATAATAGCGAGAGATTCACTAGGAAACAGTTGCAGCAAGGAGTTTGCGGAAGATAGCTAGACGGTGCGCTTAGCGAAATATTTAGTTTGTTTTACATGCATAGTTAGGTCAGTCGATATTATCTTCGTCTCATGTGAGATTATATATATTACGGGGTTTAGGTTTTTAAACAAAAGAAGTAATATGTGTTTGTTTCTTGCGTGTGTGTTTTTCTTTATTTAAAAAAAATTATTTTATAATAATAATAATGTTCGTCATTTATAAGGCGCCTTAGCCTAAGGATCAAGGCGCTGGCCGATACAGGATCTAACTCAAACCGTCCGAGACGCCCACCCGCAGCCTTTGGCGCATGGTCTGACGCCCGGACAACTGAGCACAATCCTGGGCAGCCAGGGATGGGGGAGAAGGACCAAGTGCATGCTGGGTGTGTTCTTGTTACCGGCACTCACCCGTCTAGGACATGAGCGTCAGGATCTTTAAAGTCCGTTATGATGGAATGTATGCGACACACAGACTAGACCTCGGTTTATACTCTCATCCGAAGGAGTAGGAAACGGGAGTAAAGTGTCTTTCCAAGGGACACAACACAATGGCCCGGCCAGGGCTCGAACCCGGGACCTTCAGATCCTCAAGCCGAAGCACTACCATTAGACCACAGTGCCTCCCTATTTTTGTGGTTAAATTAACTAGGTTTTATCAACTGTATGTGTTTTGTTAAATTTATATATTTAGAATTTTACAGTTAATATTATTTTCAATTTTTTTAAAGATCGCTGTGGATGTATATGTGTGTGTGAGTGAGTGTGTGTGTGTGAGTGTACGTGTGTGTGTGTGTGTGTGTGTGTGAATAAGACAGACCACAACTTAACTCGATTTTTAAATGGATGCGGTTGTTTGGAAATACATTTCAAATGGCTTGCCATCTTGTTTTTATTTTAGTTATGGCCTGTCTAGTCTTAGTTGTAAGGTTCGTGGAAGGTTTGTAAAGGTTCGAACCATTTTTTTTCGAGGTTCTCAGATCCCGAACCTAGTTGCTGAACCTTTTGGAGAAAAAAAAGAGTTCAGGCACCTAGGTTCAAAATCTGAGAACCTCGAAAACAAAAAGTGGTTTTTATTTTTATCTCCACGAACCTTCTCATTAAGACAGTCCACAGGCCCTAACCCTCCCGTGTCTTGCGGTTTCAAGGTCAGAGAATCCTTCAATAGAGTAGGATCACAATACAATTTGAAGAATTGCTGGTGGACAGTTTTAGGCCGATTGTCTGCTTAATGGCCTGTCTTGATGAGAAGTTTGTGGAGGTTCACGAACATTTTTTTAAAAAATCTCTTATTGTCTGTCATTGTTGCTGAGGTCCTCAGGTGTCCAAAGAGGTCATGAACCTGAGAACCTAGGAAAAAAAAAAGGTTCGTGAACCTCCATGTACCTTGCAATTAAGACAGGTCATAAAGTCACCCCACACACTTTTTCGACCGACCCTTTTAACATTAAAAGTGATTGCTTCCTCATCGAGTACAAAAATTGTAAACCCCCAAAATAACTCTTCCGAAAGTGTTGTTTCAGTTGTTGTTTGTTTTAAATATATAAATTCCCTATTGTTTGTGCCTATTAATAGCAACTGGTAGTTACCCGCCTTGCGCTAAAAATAGCAACTGCTAAACCCGGTAAGAGGCTAGAAACATTAAAAAAAAACTTGCTCAGTATGTTTTTTTTGTCTTAGGTTGATATAATAGACCTTATCCTACCCTACGCCACCCCAGACACCAACGACGACCTCTGGAAGCCGCGTGGTTAATTAAAAAATAGGGTCAAAGGTCACAAGGCTCTGGTATTGGTGTACAGTTAAACGGGGGAAGAGGTGGAAGGGGGCGGAGGGTGGGGGCGGAACCAGACACCAAAGACATATTCTTCAATTGCATGGTTCACTTACTTATATGGTCAACGGTCACACGGCTATGCAATCGATGTACCGTTAAAACAGCAGCAAATCATTCCTTGTCAGAACCGAAATGGGAAATTCGAACCTTAGCTGTTCTTCTTCTTCTTCTTCTTCTTCTTCTTCTTCTTCTTCTTCTTCTTCTTCTTCTTCTTCTTCTTCCATTTGCCGACCACGATCAATAATGATCACTATTGTCGCAATAGGGCGATATATTGTCACTGGCGGTTGGTTTGCGCAACGAAAGCCCACTTTTTTGCATTGTTTAATGTAAGAACAATGCGAATTTTAGGGTAAAGCCGGGTTTTCCAAAAAGTAAACAAAAGTTAATTTCTAGTTCCATTGTTAAAATTTTAACGTGCGTTTCCATCACTACCTGCTAATCACGCGGATATTGCTCGTTTGCTTCCATTCTCTACACATGTCAAGTAGTCCCAGTGGTCTGTTTGAAAAATCCGAATGAGAGCTCTTCGATCTTTGAAAATCAGCATGGTTTACTACCGGTATAAGTTTACTGTTTAGATTGAAAGGAGACGGAAACAATAGGGGTAGGCTGGGCCAGGAGAGAGGGAGAGATAGAGAGAGAGAGAGAGAGAGAGAGAGAGAGAGAGAGAGAGAGAGAGAGAGAGAGAAAGAGAGAGAGAGAGAGAGAGAGAGAGAGAGTTGAAACTTAAAACTAAAAAAACAAAAATGTGGATTAAGATTTGAAACTAGTTTTGGAGAGAGAGAGAGAGAGAGAGAGAGAGAGAGAGAGAGAGAGAGAGAGAGAGAGAGAGAGAGAGTTGAAACTTAAAACTAAAAAAACAAAAATGTGGATTAAGATTTGAAACTAGTTTTGGAGAGAGAGAGAGAGAGAGAGAGAGAGAGAGAGAGAGAGAGAGAGAGAGAGAGAGAGAGAGAGAGAGAGAGAGAGTTGAAACTTAAAACTAAAAAAACAAAAATGTGGATTAAGATTTGAAACTAGTTTTGGAGAGAGAGAGAGAGAGAGAGAGAGAGAGAGAGAGAGAGAGAGAGAGAGAGAGAGAGAGAGAGAGAGAGAGAGAGAGAGAGAGAGAGAGAAACTTTGAAACTTTTTTTTTGAAACTTTTTTTTTATTAGGAATAAAGATTTTAAACTAAATAAGTCCAATCTTCCAATCTGTCCCTTAACAAATTAAAACAGTACCTTTAACATTAACTTGGAAATCATATAAATCACACACACACACACACACACACACACACAATCACACCAATATCTTCATAATTATCTTTAAACAATTGTAGGCAACCACCCCTCACTATCACCCACCCTTATAATATTTTTTTTTTAAAATAAAATCAAGATAATAATAATAATAATAATAATAATAATAATAATAATAATAATAATAATAACAATTGCAATAAAAATAATAATAACAATTAGAATAATAATTAGTAGTACTATTTTTACTACTAACACCACCATCACCACCATTATCATCACTATTATTATTATAACAAGAATATCTTAATGATAATAATAATAATAATAATAATAATAATAATAATAATAATAATAATAATAATAATAATAATAATAATAATAACAGCAACAACAACAAGAATAAATAGATAAATAAATAAATTAATATATAATAATTAATTTTTAAAAAAATATTTACATGAAAAACTGTGTTACCATATCAAAATATATCACTTTTATAATTAATGTTCCAAATGCTTATATAGATTATTTTTGAAAGAAAATATTGTGTCGCAATGTTTACACTCCAGGGGGAGAGAGTTCCATACAGCAACTCCATTAAATGATAGGCTGTTTTTGTATAAATCAATGCGAGGGAGGGGTAGTTTATAATTATAAAGTCTATGCCCATAAACTGGCTTAGTAAATAAGATATCAAGATATGCAGGTGTTTCTCCGTGTGTGATTTTGAACTTAAGGATAGCTGTATTAAATATAAATTGTTTTTGAAGTGGTAGTATTCGGAGTTCCTTGTATTTCTCATTAGTTGTAATATCTGTATTTATATTATAAGACTTATAGAGTATCTTGAATGCTCTTTTATGAAGACTGTTTAGCTGTTTAATTTGAACGTCACATGCATTACACCAAATAGTTGATGCATAATTAAAATGAGACATACAGTGGGCATAGAAAAAAGATTTTAATGCATCAACCGTAACAAAATGTCTAAGTTTATTTAGAAGAAACAGATATTTAGATTTTTTTAACAGATATGGTTAATGTGTGTTCGCCAGCTAAAATCATCATCAATGATTATGCCTAGCACTTAATGTTCACGAACTTGATCAATATTGTAGGACACTAAGTTTAGATTAAGGCAAAAAGACCCATTTTGACGTTTTTGTCTTGTAGTGAGAAGCATACTTTTGCTTTTATTAGGATTTAATTTCATTCTATTGTTGTCACACCAGTTATCAATTTCATTTATGCGTTTTTGTAGACTTTGTTCTACCTGTTGTAGAGAGAAAGAGAGATAGAGAAAGAGAGAGAGAAGAGAGAGAGAGAGAGAGAGAGAGAGAGAGAGAGAGAGAGAGAGAGAGAGAGAGAGAGAGAGAGAGAGAGAAGCTTTTCAAATGATATTTCCTCTTACATGGCTGTTTTTCTATCTTCCTTTCTTTTCTTCTTTTCTCTCTATACCTTTTTCTGCTTGACCTTTTCTTGATTTCTTCTACTTTCTGTTTCCGTTTATTCCTTATAATTTTGCCTTTCCACTGTCCATTTTTTGGGTCCTCGTCCCTGTTCTACATTAACGACTGCTTCAGAAAATTGGCGTCATTTTTAAAAGGTTATCAGTGAATAAAGTTTGTTACCATCATTCAAATGAAGGATTTTAAAATAGTTGAAAAAGGCCGATGTTATCGATCCTGCCATTTTGCAAATAATTTCGGCTCGGAAGATTTTGACCTTTGAATTTGCAGTTGCTACTTATTTTAAGTTACAGCCTCATGAGTATTTAATTTATGACGCTTTATGTATGTGAGTGGGAGGGGGGGGGGGGGGGAGAGAAAGAGAGTGAGAGAGAGAGTGTGAAAGATTAGCTGCGCGCACGCGTATGCATCAGTTTTAATTTTCTTTCTCTCTTTCTCTGGCCCATTTCTTATATTTTCTTATTTATAACCAGTATATACTTTGGATTATAGATTATAGAATATTCCATCCTTTTCAAGAATGTAAGGAAACGAAAAAATTGCCGTCGTCATTGTGGGGGGAGAGAGAGAGAGAGAGAGAGAGAGAGAGAGAGAGAGAGAGAGAGAGAGAGAGAGAGAGAGAGAGAGAGAGAAAGAGAGAGAGAGAGAGAGGGAGAGGGAGAGGGAGAGAGGGAGAGAGAGGGAGGGAGAGTTAGTTATTCATTGCTTACAGGGTCCAGCGGACTGCAAAGAGCAGAATCAGGACTACAAAATCAAGACCACAACTTGGCTGAAAAGGACTCGCCTCTCATCCGCATAAAAGATCTGCCAAAACAACCCCAGTGGTAACACTGAAAGCACTCCACCAGCCGGTCACTTTACAATAAAGGCATCCCACGCAGGGGACGCTCAGGCTATACTCTAATTTATTGAACCCAGTTTATTAAAATAATAATAATAATAATAATAATAATAATAATAATAATAATAATAATAATAATAATAATAATAATAATAATAATAATAATAATAATACAGGATGTTATGTACGCGCCTTTCCCCAAGGCTCAAAGCGCGGCGATCTATACCAACATACACGCTCACCTGTCTCATTTACCCTCACACACACCAAATACACATACATCACTCAAACAGGTGGTGTAAAGGCAGGGAGATCGCTATTAGAAGACGGAAGAAAATCGAATTTTTATTTTTGAAATTTTTATATTGACTGCATCCTGTACCATTATTGAAGGGAGGGAGGAAACCGGAGTGCCCGGAGAAAACCCTCGGTGACCTCAATCGTCTCGTACCTAAGTCACATACGTTCGCCCCTTGCGGGAATCGAACCCGCGACCTTCGGCATAGGAAACCGGCGACTTATCCACTGCGCCACGAGGCCACCCCTAAAACAAAAAAGAAAAGAAAAAAAGAATACAAACATCATTATAAAATATCAACAAAACGCATACATATAAAATGCCTGCATTGCTAAATAATAATATCATAGGAAGCCCCAGTGACCATTTCGAAAAGCCGAAAGCGTCCAATATTCCCAAGCTGATCCAACAGATCTCACAAAATAAATAAGGAATTTTGTCCCGGAAGAATTTTCAAGAAAAAAGGTAGGCGACGGGTCTAGCGAAGAAGAAGATAGTTAGTAGATTGATAGGACAGAATAGGAATGAGAAAGAACAAATGAGAAAGACCGCGAAAGTGGGAATTTAAAGCACTAAATTTCCAGAAAGTGGGGATACTATTTATACTGAAACCCCCGGCACCCCACGGGAGAGAGAGAGAGAGAGAGAGAGAGAGAGAGAGAGAGAGAGAGAGAGAGAGAGAGAGAGAGAGAGAAAGAAAGAAACTTTAACTTTGAAACTTTTTGAAACTTTTTTATTAGGGATAAAGATTTTAGACTAATGATAGTCTAATCTTCCAATCTGTCTCTGAGAGAGAGAGAGAGAGAGAGAGAGAGAGAGAGAGAGAGAGAGAGAGAGAGAGAGAGAGAGAGAGAGAGAGCGAAGGATGTAGGTCCTACATAATCCGGATCTTTAAGCTGAAATGATGTGATGACAGCTCAAGACGACGAATACAGAAATGTCAAAAGTATCATTACTGGGACTCGTTTAGTCTCATTTCCCCCTTTTGATGTGAAAACATTGACACAAACCAATAAAAATAGTCTCGAGCCGGACTTTTCCCCACCAACTTAAATTAGACTCACGTCGAGATTGAATCACATGTTTTCTGACAGTGATCCTTCAAAGCCTTGCGCAAAACAGTTATTTCGACTTTCAGAATGTCAAACCCACGCCATTTAAACAAGAAAGAAAAATAAACTTCGCAATTTGCGATTTCCAACATCAATTTATAGCTGTTTTTCCGGAGTTATCATAAGCTTTTGTTTCTCCAAACGACAGAAGTTCTCAAGGATAATTTCTTGCGTTGTGTGAAAATAAGGGCAATTAGACTTCCTTGTTGTCGTGTTATCTTGCTATCTTTTGTAATCTTGCTCATTAATCTTGTGATCTGTGATTATTTCTTTGGCCTTCTATACATTATTTTGTTCTCTAGCTGGCCCAAAAACAAAACGGTGAACTAAACTCCTCTTTTTCCATCTTCTCTTTCTCCTTTTTCTCATTCGTCTTATAGTTTATTTCTTGCCCTGCATGGGGATCACAACGTGAGTTTATTTATTGCTTTCTTAACTTTACGTTCTATTGCTGGCTCAAAGCAAGACAATGAACTAACGCAATCTCTCTTTCCCTTTCTCCGTCCTATTCGTCTTCTCCTGGTCTTCTTTTTCTGGAGACAGCTTTTTGTATCCTTTCCTTCTGTAGGCAACTACAGCCTTAAAAAAAAATTTTTATTCTATATGTCACGTGCGTTTTCAATCTCAACTGATCATGCGAACGATTTACCCTATACCGCCATCAACCACTTTCGAAATAAACCAAGAAAAAAAGGTCGCCCTTCATGGAACGATTTTAAGCTTTCTACTATTTGCTCTGAATAACAATTGCCTTGCACTCCAGAAGAGTAGTAAGGGTACAGAGTGGAGGGTAAATGTAGATTATAGTCACACGACACCGGATAGGCGTATAGGCGACTACTGGTCACATTATTCTGACACTAGCGAACCAGCTGATGGTAAGGGGAAAATAATATGGTCACACGTCGGCCAATCCGGGATTCGAACCAGGTACCTTTCGGTTACTAGTAAGCCGCTCTACCAACTGAGCTACCCGGCCCCACAGCGTGGAGCGTGGAGTTCTAGGCTTTACTCCTGTACTCCAGTGTACGTGGTTGTCTTAAGGTCACATGAGGCAGTTACGACTGAGACGCGAACAATAGTTCCTAACATTTTGTTTTGCAAAGCGTGCAATGATAGCGTGTATTTTACCTTTAACTTGATTCTGTGCTGTTGCTAGAAAAGCTTGGCATGATGTTGTTAGTTTTCGTCAGTCAACATTGTTGTAGCAATGTTGAGATCTTTCTGGAACTACTTAAGTTATATAATCCACGAAAGATTCGAAATCTAGATAGATCGGGAATCAGTACTAAGGTCGAAATATATTTCGTCTTAAGGTCGAAAGTGCTCAGCTCGGCCTAAGGTCGAATCTACATTTCAGCCTAAAGGCCCGGCCACACATGTGTTACGCACCCGGCCACACTTGTATTTCGCTTATGAATTCTGTATGTATTTCCTTGCGTACTGGTTAACGTAAAATTCCACAAGGATAGCGCATGTTTGATTTCTTCTGCAAAAATATTAAACGGGCTTGAGGCCCGGCCACACTTGTGTTAAGCATAAATAAGGCATTGTTGCTAAAAAAGAAATTATGTTTCTATATAATGCATTATTTAGCAGATTGTGTGAAATAATGTATTATTTGGATTTTTTTTTTGTAAATAATGATTTATTTAACCAATTAAATGCATTATTTATTATTGAGAAAATGTTGCTACACAATGCAATATTTACGGACACAATTCATTATTTTCAATATTTAAGGAATTCGTAGATTGATTGATTGATTGATTTATTGTTGCTTTAAGTCCAGCGGACTCTTCCGAGCCAAATCAGGACCGGACAACCCCCGATCCGCATAAAAGATCTGCTGAAACAACCCCAGTGGGAAAATTGAATGCCCTCCACCGGCCAGTCACTTTACAATAAAGACATCCCACGCGGGGGACGGCTGAGAATTGACCTCAACTACGCGAACCCCCGGTTACAAAAACAAAAAAGAATACAAACATCATTATAAATCATCAACAAAACACATACATATAAAATGCCTATAGTGCTAAATAGTACAATCATAGGAAGCCCTAGTGACCACCCGGCAGAAAGCGTCCAACACTCCCAAGCTGATCCAACAGACCTCATACACAAACAAGGAGTCTTGTCCAGGAAGAGTTTTCAAGAAAAAAGGTAGGTCATTGATCTAGCGAAGAAGAAGATAGTATAGCAGAGTGAAGGACAGAGCAGGAATAGGAAAGAGTAAATGAGGAAGACAGCGACAGTGGGAATTTAAAGCACTAAATTTCCATAAAGTGGGGATACTATTTATACTGAAAACCCCCGGCACTCCAACGGGGGTACTGTTGCCGCAGTGAATCTGTCTTGCCTATAAAGGAAAGACAGGTTTTCAACTGTGGCTTTCACTGTTCCCTTTATAGGTTTGAACAATCTACAGTGGCAAGATTGCTCATGACCCCAAGGGGTATTCGTAGATAAAAGTCGTATTACTGTGAGGTTTTGTGTAGTGATTTTCCACCTAACACAGCCTGTTGTGCACAGTTTTTTTTTCTCCTCTGCTGCTACACGCTTTGGTCCTGATTTGACTCGTAAGAGTCCGCTGGACCTAAAGCAATAATCATGTAATGTAATGTAATGCCACACGCTCTTTTAGACGTTGTATTCAGTCTAGAAATGTACCAGGTTTTATTTCGTGATATATACGAGACACTGGAACATGGTTATTTTAATATCTGCGCTGCTCTTGAACCTCCTTAATACCTCCAGGCATTTCATCATGCAAAGAAACTGGGCGCTCAACGAGATAATTGTGCAAGATGTGGCAAAGTTTTAACAGTGTCCTTCTTCAATTACTCCGCTTGTACGTTTCATGCAACGTACTTTTGTGTTCAGATGTTCCTTTTCGTCAGAGTAATGACATAATTATGAAAGAAAATAATCCCTGTAGAACTCGGCATTTACGGTCTCCCTGCGAGCAAATTACTCGTAACAGAAACTATTGAAGTCTCCAAATGCAATTTAAAAAAAAAGAAAAACTATTGATGACGTCAAATATTGCTTCTTTTCTTTTTTTTTTCTTTTAAAAAAATTATTTTTACGATTTATAGTTAACTAGTGGTTTTTGTACCCTGGCAAGCCAGGGTACACAGGTTGCTGTTTAAAATGTAGACAGAGAGACAACTGTTGTCTGCGAGTTCATTTGGACGATGATACCTCCCCATATCACCCTTGATACCTCACCATACCCTCCCCCCCCTGATATCTCCTCGTCCCCCCCCCCATGATGCCTCGCCATACCTCCCCGAACCCACTTGATATCTCCCCATACCCCCTTGATACCTTCCGTACCCCCCTTGTAACCTACCTGTACCCTCCTTGATACTTCCCCGTTGATCGTTTCGCAGGTATGGATGAAAGGAATCGACTTTTTTTTTCTTTAATAGTAAAATTTACGTCCCCGGACACATTAAGCGTATAGGGGACGGGTGAACCACCACATTGCAAGGAATCGACCATCACCATACCCCCTTATATATACCCGTATCCCCGTTATGCCTACCCATGCCCCTTTAAACCTACCCGTAGCCCTCTTTTACCTACACGTACCACCCCATCCCAATCCTTGGTAATAATAATAACAACAACAACAACAACAACAACAATAATAATAATAATAATAATAATAATAATAATAATAATAATAATAATAATATTGAATATAGAATAATACAAATAGAAATCATAAAAAACACCAAGGTTTTAAAATAAAATTTGATATAAGATATAATAATAATAATAATAATAATAATAATAATAATAATAATAATAATTATTATTATTATTATTATTATTATTATTATTAGTTTATAAATAATAATAATAATAATAATAATAATAATAATAATAATAATAATAATAATAATAATAATAATAAAAACATAAAAAATATGGCCCGCAGGAGATTTGATCTTGGGTCTCCTGCACGGTAGGCGAATGTCTTATAAGTAAGCTACTAAGGCTTCATATAAAGATCATCAATTTTTTGGTCTATATGGGAAAACATGCTGAAACCACTATTCGATCTTTAATTAATCAAATTTAATTAGTTAAACACAACATTTTGTAAGATTGGTGACATGAGTGCAAAAGTGTTTTGAATGGAAATAAAACAAAATTTGCGGTATTACGGAACGGCAGGTTCTTGACACGGGTTGAATCGAAACCGCGCGCGGAATGAGGCTATTGCAGTTTGTGGACATTTTGTTTATTTATTTATCTCAGAAACGGTTAAACGTTCGGTAAGGAAATGTCGGCTATAACGATTTCGCGGGTTTTGAGCGCACAGCAGGCCGATCCGCAGCGCCCAGCACCTGCCCAGATCAGCGTCCATACCGGACAAACTTTACAGTAGAGGCGAAGAAGGACTTCCGGCTAAGCAATTTATATATATAGATGTTTGATTTACCGTTCTTTAACAGCACAAACAGGAACGCATTTGGCTCAGTGGTTTACGCAGTGTACTCGAATGTCAGGCGATTCAAAACCCGTTGCTTGGAATAAAACAATGAATAAATAATTACTTCGGCACACTGCGCTCTACTCCTACGGACGAGGTCTAGTCTTTGCATGCACGCATACCATCGCACGGACTTTAAAGATCCTGACGCTCATGCCCTGGACGAGTGATTCCGACAACACAAATACACCCAGCACCCACTGGGTCCCTTATCCACATCCCCTGTCGCTCAGGATTGTGCTCAGTCGTCTGGGTGTCAGACTATGCGCTCAAAGGTTGCAGGTGGGCGCCTGGAGCGGCTTGAGTTAGATCCTGTATCGACCAGCGCCTTGAGCAGCACTTGAGCAGCAAAAGCGCTATTTAAGAACTAAATAAATAAATAAATAAATAAATAAATAAATAAATAAATAAATAAATAAATAAATAACCGGTTGTCTCATACGGTCTGAAAACACCCTCGTACACACCACCAACAGCTAGTCACTTCTTGGCGGCCCGCGATCAATTTCAATAACGGTAGGCCCTACTGGAGAACATAAACCACCGCATACAGATTCCTTACAAAAAGTCGATTCCTGTACGTAACAGAAAGATCTCACCCGTCAGTGCTGAGATCCGAACCCGGTTCTAAAGCATGTCAAGCGATAATTCTGCCACTGGACCATTGTAACCGTAAAGAAAAACACGGAAAATGAAATGAACTACACACATTACATTACATGGTTATTGCTTTAGATCCAGCGGACTCTTCCGAGCCAAATCAGGACCAACAGAACTACAACCCCCCCCCCTCCCCCCTCCACACACACACTCGCACACACACAGAGCCGAGGTTACACAGTATTATCATAACTTTCCTGAAACGCCACATACGTTGTGCTGATAATGGGTCATATTTCGTCCCCCTTTTTAAGTACTTTTAAGTGTTCGAATACTAACCCTAACCCTAACCCAGCCCTATCCCTAACGGATCATTGTTCTGACGTCAAAACAAGTACACAGGCGGCGGAAGCTGCTCAGGATTGGGGGGGGGGAAGGGGGCACACACACATTTTATTAACTGACATGAGTGCCGGACCTTGGAAACGTCGAGGGGGGAGGGGGGTGGCGGGGGTTACAGCTTCAGCGAAGGCGCGAAGCGCCGAGCCTTCTAGGGGGGTCCGGGGGCATGCTACCCCGGAGTTTTTTTTTTTAAAGGATGCAAAATGGTGCAATCTGGTGCAATCTGAACCTTGAAAAAGCCATTTGTGATGGTCCGGTCCTGATTTGGCTCGGAAGAGTCCGCTGGACCTAAAGCAATAATAAATCAATCAATCAATCAATTTGTGATGGTCTGGGACATTGAGCTTTTTGAACAATTGAACTGACAAACTCTGGGGTACAAATGCCCCTCCCTTAAAAAAACAGCAACACTCACACACACAAACATTTATTTATCAGCAGAGATGTTTTGTATACTATTATTATTAACTACTTTTTGTTGATCGTTAACGGTATAAAGCTTTACCTTGTAGTTTATGAACATCATCGCCCTGCTTTCACTTAATTCTGTCTTGCTGCAATAGGTTCCTCGGCATTATTACCATTATGAATTGTATCTTCTGGCAAAACAGTTCACTGCCTCTTTGAAGTCCCTGTGCAATCCCTGTGCACTTTCAGTAAAGCAAGTTCATTAATTGAGTCTATGTTGCCCCATTGTAGAGTGCAGTTAGTTTTTCAGGTTGCGCAACTGACTGTTTGAACGCTCACACTCGGCAGTAGTGACAGGCAGGGTGCAAATGTTCTTTAACATGATGAACAGGTTGGGATAAAAATCCCTTTCACAACGTTTCAGTGCTTCTGATGCCGTGGATGGGATGATAGCTGTCGCATTCTCAGCAGTACTTCGCCATTTGCAAACCCACCGTTGGTATTCTGCATCAAGGGTAGCGTTGTCTGGTAGGTCAGACTCCCACAACATTGCCAGTGTCTTCACCCCTTCTGGAACCTGCATGAAACCATCCTGGTTGTCTATTAAAGTGCTTGGCACCAGACAGAGACCATCAACTGCTAGCCCAGCATTTTTGAACCTCGAGTCCAATTCGGTTGACAGGTTTTCCAAGAAAAGAATGGCAGTGCTAATCCTGAAATATTCTTCTGGAGTGGCCGCAGGTTGGTTGTCACGGAGAGTCTGTCGGTATGCTTGACGAGGAACAATAACACCAGTTGTCAAAGCATTTGCCATTTTGCTGACTTCACCAAACCAGGCAACGAACGCTGTGTCGACATCTCTTTTAATAGAAGACATGCAGTTACTGACCTCTTTGATTTCCTTGTAGGCATCGACATCTTTTGTCCTTTTCTGCAGCTTCACTGTCAAGGGTTTCCATTTCAACGATGTTTTTGGACGATTCAGCGATGGTCGTTTCAATGGGTGTTCGTTACAACGAATTGTCATAATTATCAACTTAGCATCTTAATTAATATTTCTAAAAAGTCGTTTTTGGTGGACTATGGCAGTATCAAGGTGAAGGTGGTGGAAGGGGCTTGTGGCCAGAACAAGAAAATATGGCTGCATTTACTAACTTAGGCTTAGGGGTTGGGTTACTTGGTCGTTTTAACGGGAAAACGCTTTGGACGTTTTAACGGAACCCTTGAAATGGATTTCCATTGAATTGACTATAAATAACTCTTTGTACTTTGGACCAAAAGTGACTAAAAACTGCAATGTTTTAAAAACATGTTTAAAAAAATTGAAACTCTTTGCATTAAAAAAAATTCAATTTTTTTAAAATTTGGAGGGGGGGGGGGGGGGTCCAGAATCCAGGTAACCCACCTGGGTCCGGCCCTGGACATTTATTCCAAATAATTTGAACAATTTTCATAGACACAATGTGAGAAAGAAAAAAAGATATATATATTTCTACAACTGTGCATATAAGAGAGAGAGAGAGTGTGTTACACTCGAATCAATGTTGGTGTTTCCTATCAGTATTTGATTCAGCCCCGATGCTTGGATCCCTGATAGGTGTGTAACTCAGATTCGTTTATCCACGCAGCCTGCTCACTCAGCAACAAGACACGGAGTCGACGTATGAAGTTTTCCACTTTTATTCAGCACACATCAACAACTGCATACAATCGCCTTTTCACTCTCAACTTTTTACTTTCCAACTCACTATCAACAACCTCTCAAAACAGTGCGGCACATAATTATATAGCCTCTCTCTCTTCCCGAACAATTTAGAACACGGTAGATTGACGCACTACCACCAATCAAATGAAATTTCGTCATCACTGACTTACGTCATACCACATTATTTTCCGTCCCAGAATGTTCTCAAATATCCTGAAACTTCGATCGATAGTAAACAAGCAGGTCTAGAGAATTCTCCAATAATATCGACTAACGAAAATTATCAACGTTATACACAGCTTCCTCTAACAACAATGCAAACTCAAATCAAAGGTAAATACACTCTATTATTGAATACTTTACAAAACGAAACGATTAGATCTATCGTGCGCGCTTCAGACATACTATCCTTCGCGTTTCAACGTAACAGAGAGAGAGAGGTGGGGGGGGGGGGGGGGCTAAAGGTAGAGAGAAAGGGAGAGAAACTGACCTGACAATGTTGATCCATCACAGTAACAAAAACAGCAGTCATGCATGTCATTTGGCATGGGAAATTACACCGTTAATTTTCCAAAGTATGCCTGACGGCGTTCATTTCTATTGATAAATTCGTAAGCAGTTTGCGCTAGGTCTAGTTGATCTACTTTGTCTTTGAACACATGCATTATAAGACAATTATTTAGACGCTCCTGCGTCATCGTTGCCCGAAGGTATGATTTTACCTGCTTTAGAGCTGAAAAACTGCGTTCAGCCGTTGCAGTTATGGTTGGGATGGTGAAGTACAGTCTGAGAAGTTTATCCACTTCACTCAGCATTCGTCGCACAGTGTCAGAAGCTTTCATTTCATCCGGCAGTGCTTGGAAGATGGTGATCCTAGAGTTAGCCGCCTTCCTGGTGTCACCCAGTGCTTGTGGGAGGAGCTCTAGCTGAGTTTTGAGTCTGTCCAAGTCGATGTCAGCGGAATATGTATCTTTGATTTCTTGAGGAATTTCTGGTCTATTCCCTGCTGCTCCATCACTTAGAAGAACTTAAATTTTCCTTGGTAAGTCGAGAGCTATTTGATCAAACCGGCTCTTTAAATGTTCTTTGATGTTGTCAATGGCCTCACAATATTGCTGTCTGTAGTAAGCAGATGGACAAGAGTAACTGTGACCCTGTGAGCCATCGTCCAGTCTTCGTGGAGGCTGCTTCTGTCAAGGAACGCAGGGCTCATCACACAAATTTGCAGCTTTCGTTGTGATGTCAGCAAAAAATGTCTCATAACAATCTTCATGCCGCATGCTTTCCAGTGTTCTCAGACAAATGTCAGCAGCGTTTACTGCGTCATCACAAGTCGTTTGTTTTCTTTGAAGAACTGTCGCCAGCTCTTCAGTAACAGCAAGGATCTCATCTTTGAATCATTTTGCAACTCCTGACACATGACCCTGAAAATTACTCGCCCCGTCGTAGGCCTGGCCCCTACAGTTTTGCACTGGCAAGTCAAGTCTGATCAAGCAGTCCTTCAGTGCTGTGAAAATGGTCTCAGCACAGGTATTGTTAACTTGCATAAGTCCAGAGAAAGGGGGAAAATATTGGTTTGAACCTCCAAATAATGTTTTTTGAGGGGCTGAATGGGGGGGGGGGCCAAATGTATAGGTTTGCCCCCCCCCAATATTTTTCTAGGGGGGGGGGCCAGTGCCCCCCTTGCCCCCCCCCTCCCCGCTTCCGCCACCTACTTAGTAGGTCTGTCAAAACAATTTATGTAGATGTTCACTGGTTTGTCCAGATAACACCGTGTAACGTACCCACACCCACACACACGCACACACATACATAAATACACGCACTATATATATTTTCACAGGAATATTTTTGTGTTTTGACTGTTGTTACACCAGTGACCATGTCTAAAACATCCGTTGTTCAACTGTTAAAAAAATGTTTGGTGATTTAGAACTTGTTTTAATTTTGTGTTGTCGCAACATTGTTGAGCTGGAAAAGCGCTATATAAGAACGATCAATATAAATACCCAAATGAGATAAACATCAAGCTTGGTCGACATTCCGTCGCACGGACTTTAATAAAGATCCTCACGCTTATGTCCTATGCGGGTGAGTGCACATAAACCCAGTAAGCACTGATACGGGAGTGTTTTTATATAGCGCACTTACAAGCTCAGAAAGCTTTTCAAGGCGCTGGCCTCTAATAGACTATCCAGCACGCAGAAAAAGAGTTTGCTGAACTCGGGACTCGAAACCTACGGCGCCCAAGACGCACTTACCCAAGGCCCGAACCCTAATCCACGGAGTTATTCCCTACCTTATATCCCCCCCCCTATCCTCTCCCCCCTCCCCCCCCCCAAACGCGGTCGCCCAGGATTGTGTTCAGCGGTCTGGGCATCAGACGTCGATGCGCCATTGGCAGCAAGCAAATGGGCGCTTTGTGCGGCTTGAGTTAGACCAGCGCCTTGAGCAGCTGTTGAGCTGGAAAAGTGCCAAAATAAGTACGTATAAATTAAATGAAAAAAGAAGCTTTAACTTTACTAACTTTTCAAGGATGAGTTTAGTTTGAGCTATTTTTCGCGACAACGAGTTTACCTGGAATTTTCATAGCTGCCACATTAAAAGATAAGATAGTGGGCACTTGTTTTGCTGAAATCGACCACTAAGTTTGCTTTCTTGGCTTTTTGTTATAATAATAATAATAATAATAATAATAATAATAATAATAATAATAATAATAATAATAATAATAATAATAATAATAATAATAATAATAATAATAATAATAATGAGCTTGAAAATTATTTCATTTAGTGAAATATGGGGATTGGAAAATATAGCTATATTAGAAAAGTTACAAATTAAGTTCCCTAAAATGTTGTTTCATTTACATCGTTGTACTATGAATAATATGATATTGGGAGAAACTGCTTTATTTCCCCTATCTGTTCATGTCAAATGTAGGATGATTCGATTTTGGACAGGTATTATTCAACCAACTTCTACTGCTAAATTTTCATGTCGAATGTGTACAAATATCCAGTTGTGTTCAGATTCAAATTTTTCATCACAATGGTTAAATTATATTAAGATTATTCTGGTTGAGACTGGTTATGACTGTGTGTGGAAGACGCAACATTTTCAGAGTTCAGATTCATTATGCAAAAATGTTGCCATCTCTTTAAAGAATAACTTTATACTGACATGGAAACAGTCTCTTGACGAAAGCAACAAATGTTTCTTCTACAAAATTGTTAAACTACAGTTTGGTCGTGAAAAGTATATATCTCAATTACCTGATATTTATATTCATACTTTGATAAAAATTTCGTTGTTCAGATCATAAGCTACAAATAGAATTAGGAAGGCGGGAAGGTGTAATAAGGAAAGAAAGATTTTGTAGGGACTGCAATATGGGTTCAATTGGGGATGAATTTCACTTTATTTTTGAGTGTCCAAAACGCAAGCATCTGCGATAAATGTTTATTTGGAGTAAATATTTATCGTGCAAGTCAATGTTTAACTTGTGTCATTTGTTTCAGGAAAGAAAACACGTGTTACTAAAATTGAGTAAATTTTTAAAAATAGGAAAGGGAGTATACTAATAATATTAACAATATTAGCAAAATGTTATTGTTGTGAATGTTAAAGTTGGAATGCTAGTAATGTTGCTGTTATTTTTTTTACAACCGCTTTATGATTGTTATGCTTATGTTTTTGTATCCTCCACACCCCAAAGGTAGCGAGTAATGGGATTAAATCTTGAATCTTGAATCTTGTTTTCTTTTCTTTTTCTTCAAATGTAAATAAATAAACAGTTGTTTTTACATATGCGGAAAGAGAAAGTTAACGAATTATGGAACGCGACAACTTGTAATTACGGATGTGGTAATGAGTGAAAGCCTAGAACTGAAAAGGTTTACACTCGCAAAAGTCTTAGACAAGAGTGATGGACAGTACAGCCATTTCATGAGTTCTTGTGCCATTTGAGATCCCACAAATGTATTGATTATAATACTTTCCATTAGTCACTTCAGACAGATCCACATTAACAGCAAACATCGTTAGACTTTTTAGGATTTAAAATATATTATATTATGGGTGGTGTTCGCTGCGAAAATCAGTGCCACCCAGAACGAGGGAGAATTTAAACTTCGCCACATCTTGCGCACAATGCTTGTGTAGCGGAAAGGGAGGCGACTGGTTGAGTCTTGGGAGAGAAATTGTCTACCTTGAGTTTTCTTGGTTAGACTGGCCTTGGGTGGCTACTGCTTTGCAGAATCCTTTGGGTATGCCACTGGGTTAGCAGTACAAGGCGACACGACATTTGTTCTCCCCGGCTGACCATTCGCCCGCTGCGTCTGGTGCCCAGCGGGACCACATTGTCGGCAGGCATTTTATGCAGGTCGGTGGCAGATGATGATGATCATTGTTGTCAGGGTGGCGACGTGGTGATCGTCCTTAACGCTGATGCAATAGGACGTTAAGCTTCGTTGTTCCTCCTCCCAACCACGCTCCACCGCCTTGCAAGGCAAATATTTTTATGTCCTTCTTTTGAGGGACTACATGAAAATGACAGCTCGGGTGGAGCAATGTTCCCAAGGGATGGTGGCCGAGAGACGGGAGTTAAAGTCTCCCCTCGGCTACACTTGTATGGGTTAATATTTTGTAGGCCTATCATCTTGCACTCATCTATTTTAAACATGGGCGTCAGTATCTTTAAAGTCCGTGCGATGGAGTATATCCGTGTACAGACTAGACCTCTGTTAATTGTTTAATCCTGAAGATTACAGTCCGCTTTAGCTCGGTGATATGCAGCGTTTGCCGGCACAGCGATGACCCAGGTTCAAATCCCGTGGTGTGCAACATAAAAGTGTCGATTTCGGTTTTATTGATTGCGCCATTCTGGAATGTTCTGTATTTGTCTACATGGTTGATATAAGTCCCGTTTGTCTGCTTGTTTGGAGAGGTGAGAGAGGATGGCTTTTGGAACGAGATTTTGTATGCAGTTGTTGGTGCTGTTTGCTGAATAAAGTTGGACAGTTTTATAACGACGACTCCTGCCTTGTTACTGAGTGAACTGGCTGCATGGATAACGAATTCGAGATACACAAAATTCAAGCATCGGGGCGGAATCGACCACTGCCGAATAATAAAATACTTCGATACACACACACATACACACACACACACACACACACACACCCACACACACACAAACACACCCACGTGTGCGCGCGTGTTACATCGCAGATGAACAAGCCAAAGCAGTTAGTTACGATGCCACAAGGCATCACAGTGCACTGGGATCACATGAGCTTGCAATTTTTCCTACAGATAATACATTACAACGTCCTAAACATTTAAGACGCACCACAACAGCAACAAAAAAAGAAGCTTGCATTAAGACGCAATAAAAAAAAATAAGTTTGCATAAGTCCTAATAAAAAATATAAAAAAGTTCAAGGAAGACACGCAAAAGAACAAACCCTATCAAACCAGAGAATAATTTTTTTTAAAAGACCAAAACAATCTGTTTCCGTGGTCAAACGAGTTACAATAAACACAATATGCAACTAGATTATTTTTCGGGTGAGTGTCGGTTTATATAAATGTATTTTTATCAAAGCTTTTGATAAGGCAGTGAACAGAAAGTAATTTTTGTGACAAACATTTTGCTTTGATTTTGTCCTTGGTAGTAGTAGTAGTAGTAGTAGTAGTAGTAGTAGTAGTAGTAGTAGTAGTAGTAGTAGTATAGTAGTAGTAGTAGTAGTAGTAGTAGTGGTGGTGGTGGTGGTAAAAGTAGCAAGTGAAGCAAGATTGATGCCCTTACCCTTATCTGTAACAAGATCTGGCAGAGTGGGGATTGGTCTACAACATGGACCCAGTCGTTTGTCATCACTCTTTCCAAAAAGGGTAACCTTCAGGAGTGTGAAAATTACCGCACCATCAGCCTCATCAGCCATCGCAGCAAGGTCCTCCTGAAAATAGGTTGAAATAGGTTCAACAGGTTGAAACCCCACAATGAACAACTCATAGCTGAAGAACAAGCAGGATTCAAGGCAGGGCAAAGTATCACTGAACAGATTTTCAACCTCAGAATAATCTGCGAGAAATACCTACAGCACCCACAACATCTGTATCATGTGTTTGTAGACTTCAAGAAAGCGTTTGACCGAGTCTGGCATGCAACTCCGTGGGTAACCATGAGAGTGTACAACATCAACCCTAACATTATTGAAGTCATCAAAACCCTGTGTGACAAGGCTACCAATGCTGTCCTCCACAACAGCGCCATCGGGAACTGGTTCAGAACAACAATCGGTGTGCGTTAAGGATGCCTACTCTCTCCAACACACTTCAAGATAATTATTCCTAGAGCGCATTATGTCAGATGCCGTTGCAGATCACGTAGGCACAGTCATCATAGGGGGTCAGAGCAATCTCCAACCTCCGTTTTGCGGATGACATTGATGGAATGGCTGGAGAGGAACAAGAACTTGAACAGTTGGTACAGAGGCTTGACTCACCTCCAGAGCCTATGGAATGGAAATAAATGCAGAGAAAAACCAAAATGATGACCAATAACACCAAAGGCATCAACACGGACGTCAAAGTCCAAGGCAAATCCCTCAACACGGTGCATAGCTTCAAATATTTGGAGCCATTGTATCAGACAATGGGTCCCGACAGGAAGTCCTCTCCAGGATCGCACAAACAACTGCTGCCCTGACAAGGTTGAAGCTCATTTGGAAAGACAGGACCATCAGTCTACATTCCAAGGTAAGGCTGCTACGCTCCCTTGTCATCTCCATCTTCCTATACTGGCTTGACGCTGAACGAAGCCATGAGGGTTGCTGATGACAAAGAAAGATGGAGTACGCTGGTTAAACGATCATTTGTAGGGCCCCAAGAACTTTCGAGATACGGGATAGGATAGGAATAGGAATAGGAATAGTAGTAGTAGTAGTAGTAGTAGTAGTAGTAGTAGTAGTAGTAGTAGTAGTAGTAGTAGTAGTAGTAGCAGCAGCAGTAGTAGTAGTAGTAGTAGTAGTAGTAGTAGTAGTAGTAGTAGTAGTAGTAGTAGTAGTAAGGAGAAATAAGCTGGAATTTTTGCATTGTATTGTTTTGCTTTAAAAAATTTTTTTGGGGAGGGGGGTGCGGGTGGGGAGGGGGAATCGCAGGTGGGGGAAGTGGGGAGGCGTACAAATTAACCTTTTTCTACTGCATTTTCCTATTTGTTTCTTATTATTATAGAAACGAAGATTTAAGCAGAATGGATCAGTGGTTTGACCGCTAGCCTAGCATGCAGGAGGGCTTGGGTTCGGATCTCGATAGGGAAAGGAGGGTAATTCAGTCACACCGAGGTGTTGACATCTGTAATGATTGTATAACGGTGATTCACATCCCCTTCATATTAAGGCTATAGGAACCTAGCTGTATATTTACATGAAGCATGAGAGTCCAGTAGTGCGATTCGGAAATTACCTTATTCGCTTATTGGAATTCCCATACGTCCCAGAATGACTTGAAATTGCAGTCAGTACTGGAGAAAGCCAGTGTAAACTTACATGCCCACTGGAATTCCATTTCATGTCAGGACGAATAGGAATCCTGTGATTAGTGCAGATGTTTTGTTTTTTTTAAAGTAATAGCGCCCTTACTCCCTCCCCCCCACCCCTCCGCCCCCACAATAGAAGTGTTTTCTACACATTTACAAGAACTAGCTGACTACCTGTGCGTTCATACCCCAACCTACCCCCCCCCCTCACACACATACATAGGAAAGCACTGTCGGTCCGGTTTGTATACCACAACAAAACATCCACCAAATTGTTTTCCAAACATCTGCGTACAGTTTATCAACGTTCTGGTACCAAAATATTTTCGACAGGTGTCTAAAATAATTATATTTACATATGTATTTGGGTGATCAGACCTAAGGCCTACATTTTGCTTCATTTTTTAATTTCCTTTAATTATTATTATTTTTTTATTTTTTTTTTTTTTTGGGGGGGGGGGGGGAGTTGAGCGCAGGGGGGGTGGGGGTGGGGTTGTTTTCGTTTGTTTGTGCAAACATTGAAAATGACGTTTCAAAACACATTACGTAAATTTCAGATCACATAATGCTTGTTGACTATAGGTGGTTTGTAGCTTCTCGACAGCTGCTAAGAGGTTGCAGCGATCCCTAGGGAACTGGCAAGGACTGTTTAGAGGTGACATCGCTCATGAAAATATCGACCGACAGCCGAGGTCGACAAAATACTTTTGGCGGTGCTCACAGAGGGAACGGAATGAGAGCGCAAGACGAGATAAAAGAAGAAAAGGAGATAAAACGCTGCAATTTAAAACTGTTTCCAATACACGCACATAGCTAAAAATGCTTCTTCATTGCTCAAAATTCCCCCAAACCCTCCCTTCGGGAAGAAAAAACCCAACACACAAGCAAAAAACAACAACAACAAAAACTAACAGTACAACCCAATGCCTTAGAGGAGGCAATCATTAGAGGAGGCAATCATTAGATGAGGCAATCATTAGAGAAGGGAGGCAATCATTAGAGGAGGCAATCATTCTGCCATTTCGTGCCAAAAGGTCGGGGTTTTATATTGGTTTTTGTTGTTGTTGTTGTTGTTTAATTTTTGCTGTCCATGGTTTATTCGATGTTTCATGATCCGATTTATTCGTTGTTTTCGCGATTCTTTAGTTCAATCATGTCCGCCGAATGTAATGTTTATCAGTTTATAGTCCCCTCTCTTCCCGTAAGCGACTGGTGGGAACGTCTCTTTATACCTCTCATTTTTCTCTCCCTTTGTTCTGTTTTGTATCTACTCCTAATTGGGATGAGGGCATACACCGAAGTATAGTCTGTGCACGCACGCATTCCATCGCACGGATTTGAAAGGTTTTGACGCTCATATCCTAGACGAGGGAGTGCAAGCCCTAGGTCATTTCTCTCCCCTGCCCGGTCGCCCAAATGTGTGCTCAGTGTGTTTTAATAGCATTTCTAGATCAAACTCTGAAATAGCGGGGAATCAGAACGAGCCCAATGGCGGCGTGTCTGTCGGTCAGTCGGTCCCTTGCACCCCATATCGCAAGAACCATTAAACGGATGTGGACCAAGCTTCATAGGAGCACAATCTATAGGTCAGTACAGTGCCAAGCCTCCAGTGCCGGTGTAGCAGGCCAGATTATACCCCGCCTCAAGTATACCCAGGGTATAAACTGGCCTAGCCCAGACTATGCCCCCGTATAAACTGGCCTAGCCCAGACTATACCCCTGGGTATTATCTGGCCTAGGCTCGTTTAACCCTCTCCTGCCCATTATAGCCCCCCACTACGGAAGACCTTATCCTTTACGTTACTCTTTAATTTATGTGTTGTAATTGTTCTGATGCACTCAGATAGATAGATAGATAGATAGATAGATAGATAGATAGATAGATAGATAGATAGATAGATAGATAGATAGATAGATAGATAGATAGATAGATAGATAGATAGATATGGTTAGGGTTAGGGTTAGTTTTTTTTTTAGTTTTTTTTTAACACGCAAGATAAAGGCTGTTAGTTGAGTTCACTCAGTTTTTTTTGTTTTTTTGTTTTGTTGTTTTTTTTAACACGCAAGCAAAAGGAGAGTTGGTCACGCAAACGGTCATGTACAACAAACCCATGAGTGAAATCTCTTTAGGTGGGGGTATATTCCGGGCGCGAGGGGTATGACCTGGCCTAGGCTGATCTATACCCAGGGGGTTAAACCCGCATAGGCTACATTATACCCAGGGTATAAAGTAGCCAGGGGTATATTCCGGCCTGTTACACCGGCACATAGTTATGTGCTTTACCGCATACGCAACAACACCGCCAACATTATTGCTGAAACCACCAAAGGAATATAAGTTTAGTGCCAGACGAAATCTATAATAATACTAAAAGAGCACTTGGACAACTTTAACAGCATCCTGTTCGATGTCATAAGCATGTTAGTGCAAAGGATCCCGCGAAGATATTGCATTATCAAGAAGGGTATTGATATTTGAAACGAAAGAAACATCGACAGAAGTGTAAAACAACTGAACATTGTCATGAAAGAAAAGGGAAACTAAACATCAATTATCATTCTATGAACGCGTATTTTCTGTCTTCAGCGAGAAGAGTCTCAGTTTAACGTCTTCACCCACCATTGGCGATATGGCAGACGGGGAAGAAGGGATAGGGGGCATAACTGAACCACCAGAGCAATCGCACTGCTAATTAAGTAGAAAGAGAAAAATGTCCACTTGTACCGTGCTCACCACGGGAGTTGAACCTGGGTCATCAGTGTGCCAGGCGAACACTCTACCACTCACTGAGCTGCGGCGGTGGATCTTCCTGTTCGATGGGTAGTAGACAAAATAAACATGTTGACAGATTTAGCGAGGATACAATGAAGAAATGTGATAAACGGCAGTTAATTTACGTCCATAGCCTGACTCGACTATTTATCCTGATATATAGGCTTAAAGATTATAATAAGCCTAGCGGGGATACACTATAGAGCATTGAATAGCCTACTATTTGCCTGTCTGATGTGTACTAGGGTTAGATTCGCTGTGTTTTTAAATTACTTCTTCCCCCCCCCCCTCTTCATCCCCCTCTCCCCCCATTCTGCCTCCTCCAACCCACTGCATGTGCAATGTGCATGTCTACCGACGTGGAGGATCGCGCAATACAAGACATCAACATCATCGGCATCATCAATATTAGATTAGCTATTGACATTTAAGAACTACGACTACTATAGCAGCAAGCTGTCCATAGGCTTAGTTATTTGAATTAGTCCGCCAATTAACTCACTTGTTATACATCGGTCGGTAGTCTATGTCAAATTTTTTTTGGGAGGGGGGGGGGGGGATTAAAAACGTAGTTGTTTGTGTGTGTATGTGGGCATGTAGAAACGACGTTCTGATGACACACACATGAAACTCCACATAGTTTCTTCTGACCTTTTTGGAAGGCCGTACTATTTTGACGTCAAAATAGTGCTCCGTTGAGTTAGAGCTGTTTTAGCATTAGGGTTACGTTAAGGGTTAGGGTTAGGGGTTAGGGTTAGGGATAGCTTCAAAAATTGGAAAATGTCAAAATAATGTCAAAGAAATGGAAAGTGTGTCAAAAAAATCCCTGTTTTTTTTTCACAACAGTCATCACAACGCCGTTTCTACAAAAATGTGTGTGTGTGTGTGTGTGCGTGTGGGTGGGTGTGTGTGTGTGTGGGTGTGGGTGTGTGTGTGTGTGTGTGTGCATGTAGCAACGACGTTCTGATGACACACACATGAAAATCCGCATGGTTTCTTCTGACTTTTTTTGGAAGGCCGTACTATTTTGACGTCAAAATAGGGCGTGTGTGTGTGTGTGTTTGCACTATCTCAACTATCACTTAACCCATGTTGATTATAAATTACTATCCACGTACTTTAACTACTTACTGCTCAGGCAGTTTGAGTTAGATTCTGTATCAGCCAGCGCCTTCAGCAGTTCTTAAGGTGGAACCGCGCTGAACACGAACGATCAAAGTTGTTTGTAGATTATAGTCACACGACACTTTCGCATACAGGTGACTACTGGACCGATTTATACTGACACCAGCGGGCCAGTTGTTGGTAAAGGGGAAAATAATATGATCACACGTTGACCAATCCGGGATTCGAACCAGCGACCTTTCGGTTACTAGCAAGACGCTCTTACCAACTGAGCTACCCGGCCCCTCGAACGATCAAATAAAATACTCTGCCTTTTATAGTATTGATAATTATTTGCTCTGCCTCAAAGGGTTCGTTCAGGTCGCGCGCCATATATGTCATCATTTTCTATAGGCGTTTGGCGCTTGATCTCAAACTTGGCGGAACCGTTTTTGATCATTGTTAAGTTGAACAATGGCCAATAGTTCCATATTTTGATTTTGGGTCTTTAGGATAAACCCAAGACGGAACAGCTCAACGAAAATTAACACTTGAGAAAAATTGTTGTTTCCAGTTATGTAGGCGAGAGTCTGGAAATACATTTGCATGGATGGCCATCTTGTTTCTTTCGTTAACATGTTGTTTTTCCTCCCCCATTTTTTTTACTGATCTTTCGCTATTTCCGCTGAACGGATTTTCTAGAAATTTGATGTTTGTGTGAACAAAATAGGTAGACTTAGCGATGGCCAACCTTAAACATGTGGCGGTGAGCTGACAATACAAAAATGAATGCCATGCTTATGTACACTGAATGAACATTTAGATCCCGATTGTAAGCTGGGGAACTATAGTTTTGGGCTTTGGGAATCCGGCGTCCGGTTGTCACTTGTGCTCATTTTTCTTTGAAACTAATGGACAGATTTCTTTGAAACTTGGTTCGTAGTTAGAACATACCAGATGGCACAAATGTATGCATATCTGGTGAAATCATTTTTAAACAAATCTTATTTTCTCCCAAACTACTGTGTTTTTTCCACCTTGTTTCCTTTTATGTTTCAGATTACCTTCCAAGGACAGTTCACAGATTAGCAACCTTGCCTGGACATTTTACACAGATAACAACCATAACAAAGGCCAAGAGCTTATCGTAATTTAACTATCTGCCCTGCTGCTGCTGCTAAAACGGGTTGACCCGTCCTGTTGACTTAGGTCTCATTGTCTATAAAACGGGTAAGCAAAACTTCATACTATTACTTTTTCCGACAACTCCGGATCCCCATAAAATGGCTACCACAGCCACCACCACGGCAGCATCCACCTACACTTCTGACATCTTAGCGATGGCTTCAACCTCAACGACTATGGCACCTACAGGAACAACGACGTCGTTGGTATCTTCGTCAGAGCCGGACTACGGAGACGAGATTCCACTGAACTTCATGGACGTGAACTATACGTACGCCATCACGCTCATGTTCTTCCAGATGCTCGCAGCGGTGGTTGGAACCTTCGGGAACCTCCTGATTCTGGTTGCTGTGGCAACGCACCGGATGTTGCGCGGCGTTGAGAGCGTGTTCGTCGTCAACCTCGCCATCTACGATCTGTGCATCACGCTGTTCATCCAACCGCTTAGCATTCTAGGTGAGTCAATGGATGGATGGATGGACGGATGGGTGGATTTGAGATGGGATAGTTAGGGGAGGATGGGTCGAGATGTTCTGGGTGTGCATTATGCAGCAAATGTGCGCCTTGCGTAGCTCTTTGAGGTGGATAAACCTTTGTATAAGAACAATTCATATTGATGTGGCTGTATGGATGAGTTATTGAACAGAGTGCTTGTTTGGATTGATGGTTGGTTGGATTGTGGATGATCGATACAACCTTGCAGACAATGAGTTTGTGTGTGTTTGTGTGTGTGTGTGTGTTAGTTAATAGTTAGTGTGTGCGTGTGAGTGAGTGTGTGTATGCGTGCGTGTAGTTGTGGGTGTATATTAAGTTGTTTTGTTCTAGTCATTGTCAATCTAGAGAAAAGGAGAGGTAAGATAGCTATATCGAGAAAGTAAATCGATACATTTTATAGGCGATTCCGTCGCCGTAAAAGTGATTTTAAGACGTTTTGTGAAGGACGATTCCACAGGCGCTTGTATCTGGACACGCGGGCGCCTATGCCTGTGACGCGTCTCCCTTTGGTTATCTGAAGATGCGTCACAGGCATAGGCGCTCGCGTGTCCAGATACAAGCGCCTGTGGACGATTCGGTGGAAGAAAATTTAGTTTGTTGAGGGGCGGGGAGAAGGGGAGGAGGGGGATGGAAAGGGTTGGGGAGGGGGTATGAGGGAGAAAGACAGAGACAGAGAGAGAGACAAAGAGAGAGAGACAAAGAGAGAGACAGACATACAGACAGAGGAAGAGAGAGAGAGAGACAGACAGACAGAGCTAGACTGTTTTGGAAATCGAAAATAAGCATGCTAACAATTATATGTGACTGATTGCGAAAATTGCTATAGGAAGACAGCGAAAGAAACAGGCACAATTAATGCTAAATTATTAGGCAGAGAACTCATGCACACTGATGAAGCATTATGTCCTACGAGCTCATTTTTTCTGTACAACCAAACAATGAGCTAGACTTACACTACCAACAATGGTAAATATTTTGTCAGACATGAAGTAATCAATTAGTACGTGGGTACAAATAGAAAAATAATGAATCTAACATTACGCTCTATTGTTGGCATGCTATTAAGCTGATTCGACAAGTACTATGTCAGACAGCAAATTGAATCGGTTTGTGTACATGTACAGTACCAACAAAACAAAAAAAAAACCGACGATTTGTTTCCCTTGTTGATGTAAGTATTTCCCCAGATATTAATTTTAGACAATAAATGTATTGTTTGTATATAGATAGAAGATTGATTGCTAGAAAAATAAGTGCGAAAATCTGACAAATATACTCACTTCTTCTTCTTCTTCTTCTTCTTCTTCACAAATAGGATCCCTTTAGTGTCATCGTGGGATTTTCAGTCTCTGAAATCTACTCAAGCATATTAGCATTAGAGAGATCTTAGCACGGAACATCGATGATTGTATCATCATATCATAATTTCATCACTGCCACAGGCAAAGAAATCGATCTGTATAGCTCAATCAGCTGCTCTGAAATCTGCTCACTATCCATTTCTTCCTTACTTTGTTTTCATGGATTCTTCTATACTTCCGTGCCCTTCATCCTCACCCCACCCACGCCCAACCTCTCTCTCTCTCTTTCTCTCTCTCTCTCTAATAATAATAATAATAATAATAATAATAATAATAATAATAATAATAATAATAATAATAATAATAATAATAATAACAATGGACGCTGTACGCGCCTTATTCCTAAATCAGACAAAGCGAGGCGATCTGTAACCAACATGTAAATTTCTAAACTTGTGACGTCTTTCTTCTTCTTCTTCTTCCTTTAGACGACCAACATCAGTATTTTGATGATTTTGTCGCTTTTGGGATGCTAAGACGCGCTTTGCATTATAGGTCGGGTGTACTTTAAGAATACTAGAGGCTATGCATTTTTACTTAGATAATAATAGGAAGAGGGAAGGGTACAGGGGTGATCGGCGGGGGGGGGGGGGGGGGGGGGGAAGTGGCTGGGGGGTTGGGGTGGGGATAGAAGGTGAGAGGGTGCATGGAGGGTGGGGAGGAGCATCATGTCACAGGCAGGAGGTCAACCTGGACTTAAAGGTGTCCAGGGACTCTGCAGTGACGACCTCGTCAGGCAGATTGTTCCAGTCAGGTATTGTCCTTGGGAAAAACGACATCTGCCTATACTGAGTTCTGCAGTGGGGGATGTCGTAACAGCAGCTGTTGTTCTTCCTGGTACTCAGCCTGTTTTCTGATGGTTTGGGCAAGTACTTGGAGTTGATGGATACTAGGCCATAGTGATATTTGTACATCATCTCTAGGCGGGCTCTGTGTCGTCGTTCTTGAAGAGAGGGCCAGTTTAGGGATGCCATGATGGTGTCTACACAAGATGAACGCCGATGTCGATTTGAGACCCATCTCGCTGCTCTGCGTTGTACTTTTTCGATGGCTAGAGTCTCGGTGACTGTATAGGGGTCCCATACTGTTGCTGTGTATTCGATGATTGGACGGACAAAGGCCTTGTACGCAGTTTCCTTTGCCTTCTTGTTGCCAATCCTGAGGTTGCGACGGAGGAAGCCTAATGTCTTATTTGCTTTGTTAGTGATGTTGTTTACATGGTTTCCCCACTTCATGTCGTCCTGGATGTTGATGCCAAGGTACCTGGTACAGCTGACATTTTCGAGTGTGTGGCCGTGCAGTTTGTATGCTGGGGTGATCTTCTTCCTCTTTCTAGTGACGCTTTAGGTGGAGCACTTTTCTGGGTGGAACTGCATGGACCACTGTTCTTCCCAGGATGCAAGGGTGTTGAAGTCTTCCTGCTGTACTCTTTGGTCAGCTTCGGTTATGGTGGTGTTGCTGCACATCGTGTCGTCGGGAATAGCCTAACTTTGGACTTGATGCCTGTCGGTAAATCATTTATATACAGGAGGAATAGGCTCGGTCCTAGGACTGAGCCTTGGGGGACCCCGGATTCCACTGGTGTGAAATCGGATCTTGCTCCCTCAACCACCACCGCTTGCTGCCGGCCGTGCAGGAAGTCCTCTATCCAATTCTTGAGGAGGCCTCCCATTCCATAGCGCTGGAGCTTGTGGATCAGCAGGGCGTGGTTTACCTTGTCGAAGGCTTTCGAGAAGTCCAGGACGATGGTGTCTTCCTGGTTTCCCCTCTCCAGCTCCGCAGTCTTCTCATCCACGTAGCCCAGCAGCTGTGTCTCGCAGGGGTGCCCGCGTCGGAAGCCATGTTGCTCTGGTGCAAGGATGTTATCTTCTAGGTGGGACATGAGATGGCTGGTGATGATGTGCTCCATTAATTTGAAGGCTATGCATGTAAGGGAGATGGGACAGTAATTTACTGCTGAGTATCTCTCCCCTTTCTTGAATACGGGTGTGATATTTGCTAGTTTCCAGTCTTGTGGTAGGATGCTTGATTTGTAGGAACAGCGAAAAAGAAGTGTGAAGGCTGGACTGATATCTTCTGCGACTATCCTTACCAGTCTGGGTGTGATTCCGTCAGGACCACAAGCCTTGTTTTGGTTGAGGTTCAGCAGCAGCTTTCTAACACCCTCCTCTGTGATGTCTATCTCTCCACAAGTTAAGAATTCGGGTAGATCCTTAGGTGGAGGGCAGCGCTGCACAAACTCTTCTTCTCAGATGGATTCTTTGGGGCTGAAGACGGAGCGGAACTGGTCGTTGAGCAGCTGGGCTTGTTCTCTTGGGTCTATGATCAATCTCCCTGCATCTTTTAGTGGCGAGATGCCCATTCCTTCAGTTCTGCGTGCTTTAATGAAGCTCCAGAACTTCTTTTGTGGTGTGGTCTCACTCTCTGGGTTGCCTAGTATTAGACCTTCTATGTATGCCCAAAATTGACGGCGGATGTTTTTCTGAACAAGTCGCTTTAGTGATTTGAACTTCTCATAGAGGGTCTTGTCACCATTCTTCTTCCAGCGCTTGTGGACTCTATCTCTCTTACGAATCAGCTTTTTGGTTTCGTGGTTTACCCACGGGTGACTTGTTTTTGATTTGGCTTGCTTATGTCGAACATGCCTTGATAGGGCCTCTAGTAGGCCTGTCTTTAGTTCTGACCAGATTTCTTCTACTGAGCTATCTTCATTGTAAGAGGTCATTATGTAGTCATTTAATAGATGTGCTGCTTGTTTTAGTGGTTCTTTGATTTCATCAGTGTATATATATTGTGAGGAACAGGTTGAGGAAGTTTTCACCTCTCGTGGGCTCCTGAACCATTTGTTCCCAGTCGAGATCGTTCAAACTATCCATGAACATACGGTGAATGTTAGGGTGTGGGGCTCCTTTCTTTAGTGTTTTTGATGGTCAGAGCCATCCCGGGAGGTTGAAATCTCCTCCTACAACGATAACTGCATTGTTGGTGTTTGAGGCGCGGTGGGCAGATTCTACAAATGCTTTCATACTTTCCTTGTTATTTGTATGGGGGTGGTAGAAACAGCTTACTAAGAGTGTTCTTCTTCCCTTTAACTTGATTTTGACCCACTGGATTTCACACTCTGTGGATAGATCTGTTTCTTCAAGGGACGTCAGATCATCCTATCCTATCCTATCCTATCCTGTCCCATAACCCGAAGGTCGTAGGGGCACCACAGATGATCGCTTAACCAGCATACTCCATCTTTCTCTGTCCTCAGCAGCCCTCATGGCTTCGCTCAGTGTCAAACCAGTCCATTCTCGAATGTTGTCCTCCCACCTCTTTTTCGGTCTCCCCCTTCATCTACCTCCTTGCACTGTGCCTTGCAGAATGGTCTTTGCAAGGCCTGATGATCTGGTGACGTGGCCATACCATCGGAGTTTCCGTTTCTTCACCACTGTGAGCAGGTCATCGTGTTGTCCAATGGCTTGTGTGATGGTCTGTCGGACTTCAACGTTGGTGATGTGTTGGGTATAGGAAATGCACAGAAGTCTTCTGTAGCACCTCATCTCCATGCTTTGTATTCTTCGTTGGAGATCTGCTGTGAGGGTCCATGCTTCGCAAGCATATAGGAAGATGGAGATGACCAGAGAGCGCAGCAGTCTTACTTTGGAATGTAGACTGATGGTTCTGTCTTTCCAAATGGGCTTCAACCTTGTCAGGGCAGCAGTTGTTTGTGCGATCCTGGAGAGGACTTCCTGTCGAGACCCATTGTCTGACACAATGGCTCCTAAATATTTGAAGCTGCGCACTGTGTTGAGGGATTGGCCTTGTACTTTGATGTCCGTGTTGATGCCATTGGTGTTGTTGGTCATCATTTTGGTCTTCTCTGCACTTATTTCCATTCCATAAGCTCTGGAGGTGGTGTCAAGCCTCTGTACAAGCTGTTCAAGTTCTTGTTCCTCTCCAGCCAATCCATCAATATCATCCGCAAAACGAAGATTGGAGATTGCTCTGCCCCCTATGCTGACTGTGCCTTCGTGATCTGCAAGAGCATCTGACATGATGCGCTCTAGGAAGATGTTGAAGAGTGTTGGAGAGAGTAGGCATCCTTGACGCACACCGATTGTTGTTCTGAACCAGTTCCCGATGACGCTGTTATGGAGGACTGCACTGGTAGCCTTGTCATACAGGCTTTTGATGACTTCTATAATTTTAGGGCTGATGTTGTACACTTTCATGGTTGCCCATAGAGCTGCATGCCAGACTCGGTCAAATGCCTTCTTGAAGTCTATGAACACATGATATAGATGTTGTTGGTGCTGTAGGTATTTCTCACAGATTATTCTGAGGTTGAAAATCTGTTCAGTGGTACTTCGCCCTGCCATGAATCCTGCTTGTTCTTCAGCTATGATTTGTTCAGCTTGTGGTTTCAACCTGTTGAGTATTATTTTCAGGAGGACCTTGCTGGGATGGCTGATGAGGCTGATGGTGCGGTAATTTTCACACTCCTGAAGGTTACCTTTTTTGGGAAGAGTGATGACAAGCGACTGGGTCCATGGTGTAGGCCATTCCCCACTCTGCCAGATCTTGTTACAGATAATGGTGAGAGCATCAGTCATCGCTTCTCCTCCTGCTTGTAGCAGTTCCGCTGGTATGTTGTCCACTCCCGCTGACTTCCCTTTCTTCAGCGATTGCACTGCTGCCTCAACTTCTTCCCGGAGAATTGGGAGGATTTCTTCTTCTTCTCTGCTCTCGGGACATGCTAGAACTGATGGGTCTCCATTTGGTGTATGGTTGTAAAGGTCAGAGCAGTACTCTGTCCATCTGTCCAAGACTTCTTGTTCTTCTGTAAGGCAAATGCCAGACTTGCTTTGGATAGTGGAGACTTTGGGCTGTTTAACACTTGTCAGCCGCTTCACAGTCTGGTAGGCCTTCTTGCTGTTGTTCTTGTTCAGATTGTTCTCTATTTCCTGGCATTGATCTTCTATCCAGTTCTCCTTTGCTGTGCGCATGCCTTTTCGGATGTCATTGTTGATTTTTCGGTAGACATCAGCTCCCTGTGAGGTGTTCTTTTTCTTTTTTAACTCTCTTCGTTTATCACACAGATCCAAAAGTTCAGGTGTGATCCACGGCTTCTTCTTTGGTCGGTGCTTGCCAAGGATCTCAGTGGCGGCATCTGTTACAGCTGAGTTGAAGGTATTGGTCATGGTGTTGACATCTACTTCGCCTGCCCCCAAAATAAGCAGTGGTGCAAATTTCCCTCCAATTGTGGCCTGAAATATTTTTGCCACCTCCGGGTCTTGCAGTTTGTCCAGGTCGAACTTCAGCCTAGTGCACTTTGCTGTATTTACTCTCTTCAAATGGAGCCGGAAAGACATCATCACGAGATCGTGGTCACTTCCAATGTCTGCTCCTGGAAAAGTGCGTGTTCTGCCAATGTTGATGCTTGATCTGAAGCGTTTCTTGACCATGATGTAGTCGATCTGGTTGTGATGTTCCCCGCCGGGACTGTGCCATGTCCATCGTCTGGATTTTTTTGTGGAGACCAAGCGTGTTTGCCAGTACCAGATTGTTGTATCTGGCAAACTCCAATAGCCTCAGACCCCTGTCATTTGTCTCGTTGTTGCAGTGGGGTCCGCATGTGTCTCCCCAGTTGTGGTGCGCATCTTGGCCAACCTTGGCATTCCAGTCGCCTTGCACTATGACTATGTCCTTCTTCGGCACTTGGTCAAGGACCGCCTGTATATTTTCATAAAAATCCTCCACTTCGCTGTCTTCATAGTCTGATGTTGGGGCATAGGCCTGGATGATGGTAATGTTGAAAGGGGTTGCTCTCAGACGGATGGTAATGAGTCTACTGGAGACTGGGCGGCAACCCATGACAGTGGCTAGAATGTTCTTGTGGACCAAGAATCCAACGCCGTGTTCGTGCCTGTCATCTCTACCGCTGAAATAGAGCTTGTGGCCTTTGTCAGTCGTTGTTTCACCTAGGCCTTTCCAGCGCAGTTCGCTGATACCTAGAACGTTCCATCGATAGTGGTCCAGCTCGTGGGCCAGTTCTTCTAATTTTCCTTCAGCAGTTAGGGTCCTGACATTCCAGGTTCCTATGACGATGTTGTTTCTCGTGCGGATCTTGCTAATTTGTCCATCAGTAGCATACTTTTCACCTCCGTCCTGGTGGCCAACGGAAGGCGCGGTCCTTGTGTAGCCGGGCGACGACCGATCCGGCATGGAATTAGTGGATAGCCTCATCATGTGTTGTGTCTTGGGCAAAAAAAGACCTGGCAGGGCCCAATCCTCTCCAGGCTGTTGGCCACAGCCGAAATCCACGAATACAGTGTGGCTCGCCTTGGCCCTGAGCACGTGGTCGTTGAACCTGTAGTAACGTGAGGTTCCTCCGCCCTGGCCGGTGACTTCTGTGTAGAAGACTTTCGCCCAGTGATGCCGTGCTAACATCACCCCTGTTAGTCGCCTCTTACGACACGCCGGGAAACGTTGGGTCTATTCTATTCGCCCGAACCCACAGAGCACCAGATCAAGGCGAGAAAGAAACGAGGGCGTGTCTTGTTTTGAATACGGGCGCCGCCATCTTTGTTTACATGGTATTCACAGTACTATCACAATGCAGTCAAAGTACTTTGGCAGATCATCAGAGACAGCAATAAATACTCCACCTCCTGTCTGCCTCCTTCTGTCTCTTCGGTAGATATTATATCCCTTGAGGAAGATTTCAACATTGGTATGAAGTGGCGTTAGCCAGGACTCTGTTCCTAGAATGACATTAGGCTTCGTACTTTGGACGAGGTTGTCAAAATTCCGCCACCTTGCCTAGAATAGACTGGCAATTCACAGTCAGGAAGCAAAGTGGCCTTATTGAGTGTTTATCTTGTTTACTTGCTCTTGAGGGGGATGATGTATGGTATGGTTGAAAAGGACTATCAGGGATAGATTTTAGGGTTGAATCAGAAAGGTTGCTTGTTTTGGTGACTATGCCATGCAGGCCGAACGCCACACTGCTGTAGTTAGCATTTGCACACACTGCACAGTGCCACGTAACATCACTCCTGCCAAGTATGTCGTAGGATCCACTGTTGATGCTTTGGCAACTTGCGTGGAACCATTGTCCGCAGCTTTCACATGCAACGCCTCTCTGTTCCCAGCCTACTGATTGATCGCGGACGTCACATGGGTAGTGACTTTCTTCTATGTTTTTATCTTGTGGATTTATTTCCTGGTTTATTTCTATTATTGACAAAAGGAAGATAATAATGAAGCAAACAGCATTCACGTCGAAACCTTGAAGAAGAGAAAAACTTAAGGCGAGAAAGAAACGAGGGCGTGTCTTGTTTTGAATACGGGCGCCGCCATCTTTGTTTACATGGTATTCACAGTACTATCACAATGCAGTCAAAGTACTTTGGCAGAAAAAAGATGAGTAACAGTTCGCATACCTTGCAATTCGCTGCGGTAAGTGGATTTGAGGGTTAGGCTGAATATGATTTGAAGGGAATTTAACAAGAGAAAGAAGGGAAAAACGAAGATTACACTCTGCTTTTAGATTGAACAAAGCAGAGAAACACCCGACCCTTACACTGTGCGCACACCTCTTTTATTCTCTCTATTGCAATTCTTTTTTTCTGTCTGCCTGCTTCTTCCATCCACCATCTGCAACGTGTTCAAAACACTTCCGCTCGCCCCATTCTCAAAAATAAAAAATCTTACCACATTACTCCACTTCTTCGTTCATTCCACTGGCTTTCCATTCTGCAAAGAATTCTTTACAAAACCTGTCTTTTCTGATATAAGTGTCTCCATGGCTCTGCTCCTTCACTACACTCTATCTTGCAATGTGCGCTCTTCATCCGACACACTTCTTCTCAGGATACCCCGCAACAAACTGTCCTCTGTGTTTTAGATCTTTTTTCTTTTTTGGGACCCACTGCCTGGAATTCATTACCACTTTCTCTCCGCAGCATACCAAATATCAACACCTTCAAAAGCAAACCTCAAAGCTCATTTCTTCACTTTTTTCGTATTGCCTAATCCATTTTGTAATAATACTACTACATAATTATAAACTGTTTCGCCACCCTGAAAGAGTAAAGATCATGTGTATCCATATCAAAGAATACCTCGTACACACAGATTTTCAACACATAATTATAGGTTATTTTTGGTCCATTTCAATCCCCTTTGGATGGGCAGTGAAGTGGATTTTAACCCACCTTTTTGGTTGATCATCTGTTTTCATGACGTCACCCAATATGGATACAATTGCGTCATCTGGTAAGGATCATTACATGTATGTTCTAACTATGTAGCAAGTTTAAAAGAACCCTGTCAGTAGTAAGGAACTCGGTCTTTCACCTGGTGTCACGTGAAAGGCCGAGTTCCTTACGCACATCACGTGATCACCCCACGTGACCATACCTCGTGACAGGCCGAGTTCCTTACTACTCCTGTCCATTCGTTTCGGAGAAAAATGTGTGAAAGTGACTGCCGGATACCCGGATGCCGGACCAACGGACGGACGAACAAAGCCACACAAAAACAAGTATCCGACAGCTTACGCTTTGGGAACCAATAAAATACTCAACCGTCAATAAGAAGGACTTATATATAGCTATGAATATAATAATACCGTGTACGGTTTATGATACGTACTACTGCGCTATCCGTCCGCTATCAGTACGTATATCATAACTATATTAATGATATGTAATACTGCGCTACTCATCCTCTTTCGGGGATCCACAGACTTTTTTTTTTGCCGAGGGTCCATTCTTCTTGGTTAATGCGCCTGTGGTTGGAGACAGCTGCCAATTTTAACAAGAGCTGGACACTTACACGGCCAGTGATATTGTACACCAAATATTATCTAATTCTGTTCACCCAATTCGGAGAGAATGCGTGCACACACACAACCACACTCGCACACCCACACGCACGCACACACACACGCCCTCATACACACACACCCACACCCACACACACCCACACACACACGCACACCCACACACACATACCCTCACAGAAGGACAGACCAGTGGAAAGCATTGTACCACCTGTATTCACAACTTTCCGGCACCTCTCATAAAAACTCGTGGGTATCGCCATTATAAATTAAAACGAGGTTATATGAAACCAAGTTCCGGTTTTGCTTGTTTTGCTTTTATCAAAGCTTGATGCGTGACTTTTAAATATGGCAAATTGCCGAAAACGACGATTGTTAGAGCCAGAAAACGAGTGGGATAAGTATAAAAACGGTGGAGGAAGTACATGCTCAGTGAAAGAATGCAAAAAACAATCGTAGAGGCCTGTATTTGTGGCGACTTCGGAGGTGCGTCGATCATCGACAGAAAGTGAAACAGGACCTGAAAACTCTTGTAGTTTTCCATAGCTTCGCCGTCGCAACCTTCACAAAACACGAAGTAACTGACTATATTAGGCTAGCGTTGTGGCCAAGTGGGCTAAGGCGGGACTAACTTGCCTTGTCCACAAGCTAGAAACCAATGGCGCCTGACAGGTGTGGGTTCGAGCCAGCATCTGGGCGTTATGTTTTTCCGAATATTTTTCAAAAATTCACAAATAATGTTAGGTAGGTAGGGTTTGGCCGGGCGCGCCACTGGCAATAGAAAGGGATAATAAACTGCAGAAAAAAAATAAAAATATGTGAGGGTACGATACAGGTGGCCAGTGACACATGTTATTATTCTTGAATATTTGGAAATAACTCACTAAAACACGCGGAGAAAAAAACCCGGAAGTATTTTTCATAGAGGGGATTCCCGTTGGTGCATAGGATAGCAGAAAAGTGTGAATACATTACATGTCTAACGGCGATACCATTATGTTGGCTGCTGTTATGACTTTGTCATGCCGTGAATTGTCCCACATCAGTTTTGAGTAAATCGTGAATTCTGGACAAAGGTGACATGAAAATCAATCGATCGTCATTGACATAGTGCAATTACCAGCACAACGGGCTGCTCAAGGCGTTGGAGAGGTTGAGTGAAAAGGTGACCATGAACTCTTGACAAACACTAAGTAATATTTTCCTGGTTGGTATTGAGGACTGGAGATGTTGAGTGAATGAATAAGAGTATACACAGAAGGCTTTGTGTGTTCCCGCATGACTTCCATCGCACGGACGTTACTTAAAGACACTGACGCTCATGTCTTTATAGATACAGTCAATATAAAAATTGTAAAAGTTTAAAGTATTTCCAGGGAATACAGAAAGAAGACGATTTCCTTTTGTCTAATAGCGATCTTCCTGCCTTTACACCACATTTTTGAGTGATAAAGATGCTTTTGCTGAAGAATGTGTATAACAATATACATGTGAGCGTTTAATTTTCTTACCAAGTAACAGCATTGTGCGGTAGCACTTCATTTTAAAGGCGTTTCTCCAGTTCTGCTGCCAAGACCCAGTTCTCGCAGCCATACAGCAGAACAGACAGCACCAAAGGCCTGAAGAGTTTTATCTTTGTACAGAAACGGATTTACCTGCTCTTCCAGACCTTGTTCAGGCCTGCCATTGTTGCCATTACCACTGCCAGCCTGGGATTGACCCTTGTAGACGACCTGCTATCTTTTGTTATAATGGAGCCCAGATATTTAAAGGGCTTGACCTCTTCCAGTTTATCTCCGTTCATGGTGATGTTAGCGCTAAATGTCACTGTGGCTATTCACCAACGCCTTCCTCTTTTCTGAGCTGAGCTCTATTCCATAGGCGCCCGCACGGTCAACATATTAAACTAGGACTAAGTGGGTTTTCGTTGCTGAAACCAACCGTTAAAGTTTGAATTTTTCATATCTGTTATGACAAAGAGTGATTTCCCCTGTTCAACTGTACAACAATACGCTCTGCTACCTACTAGATGATAAATTTAGCGCTAGAGAAGTTATTAATAATAGGCACACAAACTACGTGTTTTTTTAATTTAAAAAAGAACTATACTTTCGAAGGAGTTGCTTTTTGCTCAAGCTAATTTTTTTCAGTGAAGTAACATTTACTGTGAATGTTATACGAATCTGTCGAGGGAGCTTGGTCAAGGAGGGTCTTTTTAAACTAACTACTAGCGTCTGTGAATAAAAACTAAGAAACTGTCCGAATTACTCGTAAATCAAGTGCAATGCATGCGTGTATTGCAACAACCGCTTAGGAGACAGCATCATCCCTTGCTTCAGGAAGCCAGCAGATGGCATTTCCGCTTCGGTTGACAAGATGGATGGGAGACGCAGACAAATTACCCCCCAGATTCGATGCACGCACCACTGAACATGTTCCTGTTTATTGCGTCAAAACGCAGTATGATCGTCCTGTATACATAAATAATGCAAAGTGATTTGCTATCAATGATGCAACAGGACTATGATGAATAAACAAAACGATGTCGTGTTATTTCTATAACGCAAACAAGGCGACATTTTAACGACGCTAAATAACGTATATATTTACTACTAGGTGATTTCCTAGGAGATTTGAATTAACGTATTACCTCCCTTTTGCGGAAATCTTCTCGGAAGTAGAACCGAAAAACCAAATTAGGGTTAGTTTGTAATAGGCGATAGGTTTTAATCCATGCTCCTAAGATATAACTCTTATCATTACACTTCCAAAAGGACAGAGACCCCCCCCCCCTCCCTCCTTCCTCTACCACACAATCCATCCAAAGAAACAAATAAACAAAACTTTTGATTAGCGCCCCTTTACCGGCTCAATGCGCTGTCCACCGAAGATACGTACATTTTACTACGAGCCATCTAATATTATGACTTCCTATCCTATCCTATCCCGTAACTCGGAGGTCGTTGGGAGATGATCGCTTAACCGGCGCACTCCATCTTTCTCTGTCCTCAGCAACCCTCATGCCTTCGCTCAGTGTCTTGAATGTTGTCCTCCCACCTCTTTTTCTGTCTCCCTTTTCTTCTGCCTCCTTGCAACGTACCTTACAGGTTGGTTTTTGCAAGGTCGGATACTCTGCTGATGTGGCCATACCATCGGAGTTTTCGTTTCTTCACCTCTGTGAGCAAGTCATCGTGTTGTCCAATGGCTTGTGTGATGGTCTGTCGGATTTCGTCGTTGGTGATGTGCTGGGTACAAAAAATGCCCAGAAGTCTTCTATAGCACCTCATTTCCATGCTTTGTATTCTTCGTTGTAGGTCTGCTGTGAGGGTCCATGTTTCGCTAGAGAAGATGACAATAGAGCGCATTCTTATGACTTGAAACACACAGTTGTATTGTTCAATTGTTCATGTAAAATTGTGCGTCCTCGCCTAAAGGCAATTTTCCGTTTTTATATACGCAATGTGAAAGTTGTACAAAACCGGTGTATTGTATTCTATTGTATTACTGTCCATTGTATTGTATTGTATTGGTATGCATTGTATTGCATTGCATTGCATTGTATTGTACTGTATTGTTTAAAACTGTGACACATCCAGTTTTCCCTTGGTTTATGGAATACAGATTTGTTGACTTTGACTTGTATTGTACTGTACTGTTTCGTTACCTCTATGACGCATCAAATTTGTCCTTGGTTTGTGGAATAAAGATTTGTTGACTTTGACATGTATTGTATTGTATTGTATTGTATTGTATTGTACACTACATAACAGTAAAAAAAAGTGTAAATTATAATTGGGTCCCGCTAATGACGACATCGCGTGAACCCTACCCATTGAAGCTTTTCCTACAAACCTAATAAGCCCTCCAAGGACTTTTGAGGGCCGAAGCGTAAGAGTCCCCAATTCGAAGGCTTTGTTTACTTTTGGCGAAAACGAGTTTACCCTAGAATTCGCATTCTTCTTGAATTAAAGACAGATAGTGGACTTCTCAAACCAATCGCTACAGTTTGAATTTTCCATTTCGATTTTGAGTGGGAGTTATTTCCCTTGTTTTATGGTACAACCGCGTGGCCTTTGACCCTATTTCTGAGCGAACCACGCGGCTTGAAGTGTGCGTCTTTGATGTCTGGATTAGGGTTTATTTTATCAACCTACAACAACAACAACAACAACAACAAAACTTACGAGCAATTGTTTTTGAAGGGTTCTGTCTCTTTCCGGTTTTGATAGATGCTATGTATAGCTCATGAATGTTGGCTAGCCCTTGCTATTATAATAGCCACAGAAACTACAGAATGTATTCATTTAAAAAATAACCATCCTTTCGAAAGAGTTATTTTTTGTTGTTGTAAGCTTATTTGTTTTTAGTGGGGCCACACTCATTGTGAATGTTAAAAGGATCTGTCGAGGAGGCGTGGTCACAGTGGATAAGCTTACGTCCCTTTACACTTACATTTGCTGGAAACACTGTATGGGAACGATGTCAATAGTAATCGCGTTAAGGAGATTTCAAATGCATGCTAGCACGCTCTGGTCCCATCTTTCGTGACGCCATGCCACTCAGACATAAACGCGGAATTAAGCTGCAAAAGAAATGCTTTGGGGACAAAGGTTTTAGCCCCGGAAATTATCTCAGCTGGGGTGCGAACCGCCTCAGCCCGCGTGTTGACGCTTTTTAGCACGCAACTGATTATGACTACCTCCAATCATTTTTGATTAAACTTATGAAATGACTCGGTCATCACTTCCTACTGAGGCACCATGGCGAGCGAGGACCAACTGATATTGAAACTGTAGTGAAAGGGTCTTACAGACTAACGCGGTCTTGATAATATTTATTGAAAATATTAATGATAGAAGAAGAAGAAGAAGAAGAAGAAGAAGAAGTAGAAGAAGAAGAAGAAGAAGAAGAAGAAGAAGAAGAAGAAGAAGAAGAAGACATTTTATTACGAGAAGAAAATTATTTTAGCATTTATTTGTTAATCTTACAAACAGTCTTTCTTTCAGCCACTCTCACATTTAGTTTAATCATGCATCCGCATTCATACATAGACAAACATAAATATAGACAAACATAAATAACCAACTTTGTAACAAGGAAGCTAACAATAAATAATATAAAACCTTTAACTGGAACCCAGCACATCACCAACGACAGACCATCACAAAAGCCATTGGACAACACGATGACCTGCTCACAGTGGTGAAGAAACGAAAACTCCGATTATATGGCCACGTCACCATATCATCAGGCCTTGCAAAGACCATCCTGCAAGGCACAGTGCAAGGAGGGAGAAGAAGAGGGAAACCGATAAAGAGGTGGGAGGACAACATTCGAGAATGGACTGGCTTGACACAGAGCGAAGCTATCAGGGTTGCCGAGGACAGAGAAAGATGGAGTACGCTGATTAAACGATCATCTGTGGTGCCCCTACGACCTCCGAGTTTAATAAAGAGAGAGAGGTTTGGAACTTGGGAGAAAGAGAGTGGTGGGTGGAGATGGAGGTGGTGGTGATAGAGGAAAGTCAAGTGATGCACGTTATAATGTATGATTTTCGAAATTATTAACAAATAGGTTGTAAACCTTGTACTTGAAGCTATTTAACGATGTACATTTTTTTTTTTCCAAAAGAAAGAGTGTTCCATAACAAAGGACTTTTAAAAAAGAAGCTAGATTTGAAAATGTCAATTCGTGAATTTGGGAGGAAAAGACATTAATTGGTCACTTAGTAAGGAGGCTTTTTTTTTTTTTTTTTTTTTTTTTTTTATACTTTAATCATCTGTATGGCTAAATTATACTTGGACTGTGCTTGTAGAGGAAATATTTTAAGATCTTTAACATTTTAATTTGTAGTTAATTCTTGATTATAATTATCTGAGATTAATTTAACCCCACGTCAACGCAGCTGATTTAGTGATTTTAGTTGATTTGCCTAAGCATTAGAGCACACATCAGATGCATAGTTGTAGGCTTGGAAGAAAATTGTTCTGGCATAAGATTCAATGTAAGGGTTTAGTTTAATAAGCAGAGATAGATTTTTGGATAACTTCTTAAAAATATTGTTGATATGGGAATTCCATGTAAAATCTTGATTAATAATTATACCTAATACGTTGTGCTCTGACACTTGTTCAATTTGTGAACAATTAATATTAAGAAGAAGAAGAAGAAGAAGAAGAAGAACAAGAAGAACAAGAAGAACAAGAAGAACAAGAACAAGAACAAGAAGAAGAACAAGAAGAAATATTGAATATAATGTACTCCCCCTCACCCCATTCCCCACCAAGATCACGAATCAGGCGCGGCGATCTGTACCAACATAAGCGTTCACATGCTGCACACACTCGCATCCAGTACAAAGACACTTCTATCTCAAATTTGTGGTGTAAAGCTAGTATAGGAGAAGGACTGGAAATGTAATTTTATTGTATTTATTTTTTTATTGAAAATCCAATACTATTATTGAAGAAAGGGAGGAAACCGGATTACACGGAGACAACTTTTGGCGACCTTTTGGGGGAAAAAAACAACTATGGTACTAGGCCTAACGGATTTAGTTTTCTAACGCAATTTTATTATCTGGCTTTAAGGCTAGTCTTACACCATCGGCACCAGTCAAATGACATTTAAGAGCGTTTACTTACAGAACTTCAAAATACTCAACGTTCCTCATCATACTTTGGTATTACATTTGCAACATTTTCTTACTGAGATTATAAAGTATTATCTTACCACACCGAGTCCAAAGGACATTAAAGAAACTCTGTTTAAAGGGGCCCGCGTTAATCAAACCCCCGGGACAGTTACATCTAACATTCACAGTGAGTGTTGTCACACTGAAAAAAGCTTACAACAAAAAACAAACAAACAACCCTTTTGACCTATCCTATCCTATCCCGTTACTCGGAGGGTGTAGGGGCACCCTAGATGATCGTTTAACCAGCGTACTCCATCTTTCTCTGTCCTCAGCAACCCTGACTGTTTCGCTCAGTGTCAAACCAGTCCATTCTCGAATGTTGTCCTCCCACCTCTTTCGGTCTCCCTCTTCTTCTATCTCATTGCACTGTGCCTTGCAGGATGGTCTTTGCAAGACCTGCTGATCTGGTAACGTGGCCATACCATTGGAGTTTCCGTTTTTTTCACGACTGTGAGCAGGTCATCGTGTTGTCCAATGGTTTGTGTGATGGTCTGTCGGGCTTCGTCGTTGGTGATGTGCTGGGTATAGGAAATGCCCAGAAGTCTTCTGTAGCGACTCATCTCCATGCTTTGTATTCTTTGTTGTTCTGACTTGTTGTAATTGTCATTGTAATAGCTACAAATCTACCGCAAAAAAATATCTAGTAC
>CM072514.1:33426823-33551823 GCA_036898135.1 Oncomelania hupensis
AAATAGCGTCCTTTCCAGCTCAAGAACTGCTCAAGGGGCTGGCCGATACAGGATCTAACTCAAACAGCACGAGGCGCCCATTTGCGGACAGCTGAGCACATTCCTGGGCGACCTGGTTTTGGGGATAAGGGACCTAGTGCTTGCTGGGTGTCTTTGTGCAGCCGGCTCTCACTCGTCTGGGACATGAGCGTCAGGATCTTTAAGTCTATGCGATCTATGGAATGCGTGCGTGCACAGCCTAGACTTAACATTGAAGTGGGATCAAAGATTGTTTTGTTACTAGTATAGTATTATAGCAGTATCAATATTTCTACAGGATCTATATCATCGCCGTAGGCCTACCTACCCTACCCTCCAAATTATGGGAATGTTAGGTTCTTGATATTCATATATCTTATAAGCATTTGTTAAGAAACAAAACACAAGGTAATATATAAGCTAAATCAGGAATTTACACTAACATGCCTTCTTTAGTGTTTCTTACCGGAATCCTTTCGATGAGGATCGAATCTTGTTTCGTGGCTTTCAAGGAATTCTTTGTAGTCGTTTATGATATAAACAGTAGGCATTTTTTATTATTAAACTTTAATAAAAATGTGATGTCACTGTCACTTTTCCTTTCAACTTATCAAAGATTCGCAGATGCATTTCTCTCTCTCTCTCTCTCTCTCTCTCTCTCTCTCTCTCTCTCTCTCTCTCTCTCTCTCTCTCTCTCTTTCTCTCTCTCTCTTTCTCCACACACACACACACACGCGCGCACACGCACACAAACAAACTCACACGAAAAACATTCCTGTACCAGATTTGTTCCCACGTGCACTGATTTCCAGTGCAGAGAGACATCAGTATTGACCTCAGCTAAGAAGGTCGAGATCCAGGTAAGAGAGATCTGGATGGAACCAGTACGGCTGATGCTCTTTGATTGATTCTCAAAGAAGAAGAACAAAGCCAATAGTAATTTACTTGGACGCATTCTGCCATCCCAACCGTAATAATAGAAGCTTGTAATCCCCTTTTTTTCACTTTTTTTTTTAAAACTTTGGGTAACAGTCTTTTGATGAAAGCTAAAGAAATGCGGTGTATCTGAGACTGATGAGGAATCCTACAGGAAGGTTATCCTTAAAAGGTTCCCAATTTGAAGGCTTGGTTTACTTCTGGCAAACAACGGGTTTACCTTAAAATTCACATTGTTTTTAAATGAATTGAAAGATGATAAATTGGGCTTTCGTTGCTTAAACCAACCGCTAAAGTTTGAATTTTCTATTTCGGTTCAGACAGGGAGTTATTTCCCCTGGTTCTAACGGTGCAGCCGTGTGACCTTTTACCGTTTCTAAATGAATCAACGGCTTGAAGTGTGCGTCTTTGGTGTCTGGAGGTAGGGTAAGGTCTATTTTATCAAACTAAAACGAAAACAAAAATCCGTACGAGCAATTTTTTTTACGGCTTCTGTCTCTTACCCGTCTTGGGGAGCTGCTATATTTAGCTCCAGAATGTTATCTGGCGAGCCCACGGCTGTTACTATTAATAGGCACAAAAACTACGGAATGTATTCATTTTAAAAAAAAACAACAAAAAAAACAAAACAACAGCTATACTTTTGAAAGATGGTTTATGAGGAGAGGGTAGGTACGCTTACTTTTCAGTGGGATAACACTCACTGTGAATGTTAAAAGGATCTGTGGAAGGGGGCGTGATCAAAGCGGTTCCTTTTAAGGAGTCGGTTGAGATTGTCAGTCTCAACTAAAGTGCATGACAACACATTTCCAACGTCACAGATCACCTGTCCAAATTGAAAGCGAGTGTTGGTCCACCGGAAAATAATTAAATTAAGGCCCCTTAAAAACAACCTCTTTCCAAAACTACGGTTTTGTTATAACTCGACAAAATTCAGTTGGTTGGTGTGCCTATTAATTGCATCAAGGTTGATTCTATAAATATATGGGGTGGTCTCCGTGTTACGTTTAAGACGCGCACGATAGATCCGATCATTTGTTTTGCAAAGCATGCAATAACAGAGTGTATTTACCTTGGATTTGGTTTTGCGTTGTGGCTAGAACAAGCGTTATATAATGTTTATAATTTTCGTCGGTGGATATTGTTGAGAATTTTCTAGAATTATTTGTTTACTATCGATCGAAGCATCTAGATAAATCTAGTAATAGCTAAGAGATTCTTCTAACCTAAATGAGGTTATATGACGTAAGATAGAGCATAGTTCCATAGACGAGTTTTATTTTGATTGGGTGTTATTGCGTCATGCTGGAATGCTCGAACTTTTTCTAGATTGCAGAGAGGCTATATAAGTGATGCATGTCTGCTTGAGTAGTGAAAAAGTGATTGATTTATGGGGATTTTTGATGATGATCTTTGAAGTGATTTTCGGAAAGTGATCTTGTATGCAGTTGTTGATGTATGTTGAATAAAGTTGGAAAACTTCATACGACGACTCCTGCTTTGTTGCTCAGTCAACAGGTTGCGTGGATAAACGAGTCTGAGTTACATTTATCAAGATTCAAGCATCGGGGCTGAATCAACCATTGATAAATTAACAACCGTGTAACACTCCGGTAGCCCAGTTGACAGTAAGCTGGTTCCTATACCGAAGGTCGCGGGATCGAACCCCGCGTGGGACGAACTTACGTAACTTAGGTACGAGTCTTTTGAGTACGCCGAGGGTTTTCTCCGGGCACTTCGGTTTCCTCCCTACCTTCAATAATGATATTGGATGCAGTCAATGTATATTTGAAAAAAAAAAATCTTATCTTCGCCTTCTGTCATAACGATTTCTTCAGATCGCCGCACTTTGAGTTCGATTGAAGAAAAAAGCGCGTTGTGACGTCCTTTATTATTATTATTATTATTATTATTATTATTATTATTATTATTATTATTATTATTATTATTATTATTATTGCACCGCAGCGAAAATGCGTACTGCGTTCAGTGTGCACTGAAGTGGTTTATATGACACAAGGAAAGAGACGCCTCTAATTTTCAAGCTTAAAGATCAGTTTGAGCAACGATTGCCCATTTTATCATCTTTGAACGTGACACCAATACAGTTTCCCACAGTAACTCATTGTCAGAACAACAACAACTCAATTCAATTCAATTCAATTCAACAACAAACAACGACAACAATAACGACAAAACGTCTTGATACCTTGTCCCTTTAAAGTAAAACTAATTCTCGGACGCAGTCTTCCATCCCGAGAGTAATAAAGGGAGGCCTCTACGACAATGCGGCCTTGTTGTAATGCAAATTCATGTAGCAGTCTTCTATGAAAATCGAAGATTACAACAAAACAAAAAACAAAAACTAACTCTTGGAAGGCATGCCGCCACTCTAAAAATAGAGTGACAATTCCAATGTGGAAATACGTTGAAATAGTCGGGAATCAGAACGAGCCAAGTGTCTGTCGGTCTGCCTGTCGGGTTGTGGGACGCCATATTTCAAGCACCACTGAACGGATTTCTCTGTTTTGTTCAAAACACACTTTTTATTTGTCTTGTCTAAAAAAATAACTGAACCGTTACATTACATTACATTACATTATTGTTGCTTTAGGTCCAGCGGACTCTTCCGAGCCAAATCAGGACCGGACAACCCCTAATCCGTATAAAAGATCTGCTGAAACAACCCTAGTGGTAAAACCGAAAGCTCTCCACCAGCCAGTCACTTTACAATAAAGACATCCCACGCAGGAGACGGCTGAGGCTTCACCCCAACTTATCGAACCCCCGTTTACAAAAACAAAATAGAATACAAACATAATAAATTATCAACAAAACACATACATATAAAATGCCTACATTGCTAAATAATAACATCATAGGAAGCCCTAGTGACCACCTGGCAGAAAGCGTCCAATATTCCCAAACTGATCCAACAGACCTCATACACAAATAAGGAGTCTTGTCCAGGAAGAGTTTTCAAGAAAAAAGGTAGGTCATTGATCTAGCGAAGAAGAAGATAGTATAGCAGAGTGATAGGACAGAGCAGGAATGGGAAAGAGTAAATGAGGAAGACAGCGACAGTGGGAATTTAAAGCACTAAATTTCCAGAAAGTGGGGATACTATTTATACTGAAACCCCCGGCACTCCAACGGGGGTACTGTTGCCGCAGTGAATCGGTTATGCCTATAAAGGAAAGACAGGTTTTCAATTGGGGCTTTCACTTTTCCCTTTATAGGTTAGAACAATCTACAGTGGCAAGATTGCTCATGACCCTTAGATCGTTGGTATTTGTACTTTCTCAAAGGTCAAGGTCTTCGTTCTTCACTATTTTCTTAAACACGTTTTGCGCTGTATCTAAAAATTGGCTTAGCCTATTTATTTATTCGTTTATTTATTTATTTATTTATTTATTTATGTTGCTTGCAGATATAGTTCAGATCGTGACCTATCATTCTATGTTTTTTTATTTTGGTATCGTTAGTAAAAAACCGAGTCGCCACACCACCACGCCCCACCTCTACTCCATCCCCTCCCCCCACCCACCCCCTTACCCCCGGAAAAAAAAAACTTTTTGAACAAGCTTATTTCGGAGCTAGGCATGTGAGTGTCTGGAAACACATTTGAATGACTTGCCATCTTTTTTCAACTTGCATTTAAACAAAAAAAAATAAATCGTGTAGCATTCTTTGGTGGAACGAAATATAGCATAGCTCTTGGACGCAATAACGTCCTCATAATAACTTTATTTTTAACCCCCAACATCCATGTGACAGTTTATTTGACATGGGCTGGATGGCTGGGAACAAATCCAACAGAATCATACGCTTGGGGTTTCACGCTTCGCAACGTCAGAATATTGGGCTATAAGATTATGACCCATAATCGTTCGATAATTTGACATTCTGATTTCTTATTTTTTTCTATCATTTTCTGGTATTCATTTTTTGGGGGTGGGTGGGAGAGGGGGGATGCAGGAAGAGGGGATGGAGGGGGGGGGAGGGGTAGCTGGGACGACAAGTTATTACTATCGATCTGTTTTTGCACCGGGACCAAAGAACGAGATTCAAATGAATTGTTGAAAACGTTGGTTTATAAAACTATTAAGGAGAATTTCTGAGATCTAACAATAACAACAACTTACACCAGTATAGGCCTTCTTTTTGGTACTGTGGACAATAGATAATAATCATTAATAATAATTTATTTTTGTAGAGCAAAACCAAACGGAAAGCTTGCTCTACACACACATACGCTCGCAAGGATAAATATTTAAAAATTGTGGTAAAACATGAGATTAAACAGTTAAAAATCGTAAGAAATAATACAAACATTACATATAGCAAAGATAAATATTTGAACAATACGGTACAACATTATGAAATAAAACATGTGAAACATCGTAAGAAATGATAAGAAACATCACATCAAAGTATACAAAGGCATGTTTAAAGAGAGACACACGTACATACGCACACACACACGCAAAGTCACACACACAGAAGAAGACACCAGCATTAAAAATAAATATTGAAGCAATGGTGAAGATTTTAGGAATGATATTTAAATTAATTATTGTTGAAAGCATAATGTTTAGTTAATATTATAGAGAATTTCTGAGAAGAACTAACGAGTTTATAGCGTTGCCATTGGCCGGGTACTTCGATGTATTCCTTCTCTTCAATAACGGTCAATCTAACATTTAAAAAATAAAATTCAATTTCCTTTTCGTCATCTAATAGCGATCTCCCTGCCTTTACACCACATGTTTGAATGATAGATTCGTATGTGTGTTACCCCATCATACACTACGCTCATCCACGACAACCCCACGATTTAAGAGCGTGACTAAACGTGGCAGCAACGTAGAAAAAAAAAGGAAAACCAGCCTTCTATGTGAACGCTACTATGATGCTACTTTCTTGCGTAAATTAACGTTTCCGGACACAAGGCGTATACCCACGCTATTCATACGTCCCTAATACGATTTCTTGCGTCATAATCACGCTGTTATCACGTGTGATGGCGAATACATTACGATCTTGATACCTTCTTTCCCGACAGCATTACGATGTGTGACGACATCGCTGCGTTTGCACGGCGAGAGGTTTGATTGGTTGACCAAGCCACACCCTTGTACGCGGGCCCTTACACTTTACTACGATGACGCGTTACCTATGGCGGCTTACTAGCGCCAAAACCTGATAATTACAATTATCATGTGATAATTGCAAATATCATGGGATAATTACAATTATCAAGAGATAATTACAATTATCATTGAAAATTACAAATATGTTCGTGTGATCATGTTTAATTTTCAGTTTTGGCTCTATCAATCCGCCTGGAAATGCGCCAAAACTGAAAATTGTAATTATCACATGATAATTACAATTTTCACTTGATAATTATAATTTTCACGTGATCATGCTTAATTCTGGTAAGACGGCTTACTAGCGTCAAAACCTGCAAAACTTACATGTATCAGTGATAATTGTAATTAACACATGTTCTGTGTAATTCACAGAGATATTGGTAATTCACAGTGTTAATTACTAATTTTCAGTTTTGGCCACGCTTTACTAGGGCCAAAACCCCAGGCGTGCTGGGAACAGTGCCTCTGCCGCGCATGCGCATCGCGTATCGGGCCGAGCATGCTCATCTTGATATTTATAATTTTCAGTGATAATTGTAATTATCGCTTGATAATTGTAATTATCCCTTAATAATTGTAATTATCTCATGATATTTGTAATTATCAGGTTTTGGCGCTAGGAACGCGTGGCAAATACTGATAATTATTAATTAACACTGCGGATTACCGATATCTCTGTAAATTACACAGAACACGTGATAATTTTAATTATCTCGTGATAATGGTAACTCTCGGTTTTGGCGCTAGTAGGCCGTCATAGTTACCATCCCGATCCTATCACGCGTCCACTACGCTGTCACGACTATCTCAAAACACCGCGACCCCACCACGTAAGTTTTGAACATGTTGATCAAAATGTAGGTGGTAAGTTTTGAACATGTGGTTTACAACTTACGCGGCGAGGTCGTGAAGCATCCCGATTGTCCACGTTCGCTCACGATTGCTCACGATGTTACTACGTCGGAATCCAGATGGAATCACGACACTACCACGTTCAACCACGTTTGGGCTGATTATCAGGATAGTAGCGCAGTCTTCGGCCTGTGGGATGGGGGTAGAAACACGTGAGCGTGTGTGTTGGTACAGATGGCCGCTCTCTTATGAATCCGGAAAAAACGACGCGTATATAGCATAATAATTATATACCATTATTATTATTATTATTATTATTATTATTATTATTATTATTATTATTATTATTATTATTATTATTGTTGTTGTTGTTGTTGTTGTTGTTATGATCTAGCGCTGCTATCCGCGAAGTAACAAGAGTATATTAGTTGTTCATGCTACTGTCACTTACGACTGTGGTCGTTTCTTCAATAACCAAAAAGAACCCCAAGGGACGAAAGGAACTCTCACCAACTTCTACTAATGGATTTATAACTTAGTAATCAGATGGATGGCGCCCATGCACGAAATGGAATATGAATGGAGGTTTCCGTAGGACGCACCAAGCTCTCTCAATCAACTTATCCCTGATTACTATAGATTCTGATGGGTGCATGTTCCGATTGAGACGCGCACTATAATTTCGAATAGTTATTGTGTTCAGGCACAAGGCCTGCAATTATTTTGCATTTTGTTTCCCCCTTTTTGATCTTATTTTGCTGGAATGGTCTTCTTAAATAATGTTTGTTTATTGATCGAAGATTTGAGAGCTATTTAATAACAGATGATGCTATTCTCCAAATCTATGACGTAAGACACTTCGTAACTCCGGTGACGAGTTTTAGTTTGATTGGTTGCTGATTGCGTCGTTCCGGAATGTTCTGTATTTTTCTACATGCCTGAAAGGTTGTCCGCTTGTGTGACGTAGGACAATACGTAACTCCGGTGACGAGTTTTAGTTCGATTAATTGCTGATTGCGTCGTTCTGGAATGTTCTGTACTTTTCTACAAGGCTGAATGACTATACATATTATAGGTACCGTTATCTGCTTATTTGAGAAATGGCTTTTTGGAAATATATTTTCACAGGCGCTTGTATATGGACACGCGAGCGCCTATTCCTGTGATGCGTCTCCCTTTGGTTATAGACTATTATAGATAACCAAAGAAAGACTCGTCACAGGCATAGGCGCTCGCGTGTCCATATACAACCGCCTGTTGATATTTTGTATGCAGGTGTTGGTGCTATTTGCTGAATAACGACGACTCCTGCCTTGTTGCTGAGAGAACGGGTTGCGTGGATTACGAGTTACACAAAATTCAAGTATCGGGGCCGGAACTACCATTGCCGTGTAAAAGTGCGCATGCACGAGAGGAATGCAGAGACCCCCAGCAACCCTCGATGGAAACCACTCCCTTCCTTGCCCAAAATGCTACAGTTGTATGTTTCTGATAATGATGCTGGTAATGATGATAAAGACGATGACGACGACTGCTATCTGCCTTTACACCACGTGTTTGAGTGATAGATGTAGGCTTGCTGTGTGTGTGAGAGTGGGTGAAACCAATGAGCGTGTATGTTGGTACAGATCGCCACGCTTTGAGCCTGATTAAGTTGGGGAAATGTACGTCTCTTTCATCCAATTTTGTAGTTGTTGTTGTAATTATGATGATGATGATGATGATGATGATGATGATGATGATGATGATGATGATGATGATGATGATGAGTCCAACGACGCCTCTGCAGTTTCTGCAGCTTCTGCTCATGATGATCTCTATTTCTATGGCGCACATTCAGCAGGCTGATCGAAGCTGTAAGATGACCAGTGCTGGAAGTCATGCATGCAGTAAGATATAGGGCAAAGTCTAGGGCCTCTAACAAAGAGAAAAGTACACTTAGAAAACTCGGACAGTGAGGACAAGATGGGTCGTAAGCCAATAATCTATACATGTTATGGAAAGGAACATCTATCTGCACTACGTTTGGGGGGGAAATCACAAGGTTGAAAAGAGCACAATTGCGTGACAACGAGAAACGCGCGGAGTGGAGTGTCGCGTGAGACAGAACTCGCCAAATTGTGTTGTGGCAACAAACGGCAACACCAAAAGAGGTCATTCTACAGAAGGAAAAACAAAAGAAGAAAAAGAAAGAAAATAATACTAACATATCGAAATAATTATTAAAGCAGTATTTTGTCGTTAACTGCGAGAAGAATAAGACTAAAAGAAGGGCAAGAGGATTATGGCGAAGAGGCGGTGGTGATAGTCGTGAAGGAGGTGGTGGTGGTGGTGGTGGTGGTGATGATGATGATGATGATGCAGATGATGATGAGGATGGTAGAGGTGGTGGTGATGATGCTGATGATGAGAAGGATGGAGGTGATGGTGGGGGTGATGATGATGGTGGTGGTGGTGGTGGAGGTGGTGATGATGATGACGATGGTGGAGGTGGTGGTGGTGGCGATGGTGATGACAGCAAAGAAAGTGAGTGAGAGAGCGAGTGAGCGATATGGAGCGAGAGATGGCGCGCGCACGCTTGTGTGTGTGTGTGTGTGTGTGTGTGTGTGTGTGTGTGTGTGAGTGTGCGCGTGTTCGAGTGAGAGTACGCATGTGTGTATGAGTATACTCCTGTATGTGTGAGTGTACGCAGGTGCGCTTGTGTGTGTGTGTGTGTGTGTGTGTGTGTGTGTGTGTGTGTGTGTGTGGCTGCATTTGCGTGCTGTAGTAATCTATATGTATTATTTTCATAATTATGGTCTCTTTATTTTATGTGTATGCATAAGTGTTTCCTTCTTGTACCTGTACGTGTCGATGGCAGTATGCTTGCCTTGTATTAAACATAACATCGTTAAGAACAATGATCCTGAGCCACACAGCCGCAGGTGGCGACAGTAACGGTCAGACATCAACTTAAAACCATTTGCCGGATGGGTTACAAACAAGTCCATTTAGTATCGTCTGCCTCAGGGATGATCATGATAGGATGGCATCCAATTGAGTCTTGTTTCCTGATACATCTACACCCCCTGTCTTTATGATGATTTGATGACTATATTCGGAGACGGGGTCCTTTAGAGCCTATTTCGTGGTTTTCAATATTGTGATACACAGATAGCGTAGCCGAACTACTGCCGAATAGTAGACTTTACTCTAATAGGTATAATGTACTGCTGTTACACGGTTATTTATCAATAGTTGATTCAGCCCCGATGCCTGATTCTTGATAAGTGTTACTCGAATTCGTTTATCCACGCAGCCTGTTTACTCAGCAACAAGGCAGGAGTCATCGTATGAAGTTTTCCAACTTTATTTAGCAAACATCAGCAACTGCATACAAGATCGCACTTCCGAAAATCGCTACAAAGATCCCTCTCACAAGCAGACAGTGCATTACTATATAGCCTCTCTGAGAAAAAGTTCGAACATTCCAGCATGACGCAATAACACCCAATCAAAATAAAACTCGTCACCGGAACTATGCACTGCCTTACGTCATTTAATGTTTAGATTCGACCAACTTTTACCCGTAAGGTCTAAAAAGCTTTGATCGATAATAAACAAGTACTTCCAGAAAAATTCCCGACAATATTGACCGACCGACGAAAATTATGAACATTATACAAAGCTTCTTCTAGCAACGATGCAAAGTCAAATCAAAAGTAAATACACTCTATTATTGCATGCTTGGCAAAACAATTGATCGGATCTATCGTGCGAGTCCCAATCGTAACAACGGCGTGCCCTCCAGCTAGCTCAGACACTCTGGATGACACGTACTGTGACAGCCGTCTGATTCAAACGTCTTGGTTCCTTTGTCCTCTGAGGTAGACAGACACCTTGATTCCTTTGCTCTCTGAGCCAGACATCTTGATTCCTTTGGCTATGAGGCAGACATCTTGGTTCCGTCCTTTGAGAGGTTTTGAGTGGCAGGAAAAAGGCATGACCAGCACTACCAATGGATGAAAACAAGCATCGGGAAGAGGTAATGGATCGGAATGATTCAGGTTAGCACTGGCCACATGATGTCAGAACACGAGATGACAGTGCCCTGCTAATGGTGGCCTCATGAGTAACCCAATTATTGGTAATTAATGTTTACAGTTCTGGTCATTACTGCATGGTATTTAAAGTTTGAAGTTGTGCACAGTGCTGTTCTGTATCATGACCGTAGACCGTAGACATATACAAGCAAATTTAGCAGCATAAACAAACTTAGTGTACCTCACTAACTTTGAGATGTCGTTGGTACTTTTATATAAGACAGGCCTACAAGATTAGAAGAAGAAAAAAACATGTTCTACGTCCTTTTTGCTCGACAAAATGAAAAATGGCGTGTAGAAAAAAAATCATTCAACGTCTTTATACTTGTACATGTACACAAGCTACAAGATAAGAAAATCCCATTCGACGTTCTTTTGTACTTGTAAACAAGATTCGAAATATATCTTATTTTCCAGGCCATGGTAAACAAGATACATGATTAGAAATAGATCTTATTTTCAAGGGCTGTCCTCGGGGCTGTCTGAAAAGTTCGCTTCAAATTCCAAAAATCCCTTTCTTGTAAATCTGTTAGCATCGTCTTTCCTGCGTCACATTAGATATAAGGTGCTGAGATTAACGTGGGAGTCTTTAGGCCTAATCAACTCACTTTAAAGTGAGTCTGAAGTCTAGAGAAAAATTTGCGAGAGAAATAATAATAATAATAGATTAAATTAGTTTAGATCTATATATACTTATACATTTTTGTTTTTGTGAGTGTGTGTGAGGGTGCGGAGGTATAAGCCTTGAAATGGGTGGCTGACCTTGCTTTTTATGTGGAGAATGGGTGTGTGTATTAGCCACCCACTGTTTTCCAGCCACCCACTTTTTTCTAAGTAAACATGGGAGTGCAGTTGTAGTGCATGAGAGTGTTTTAAGTACAAGGAAGTGCCCTATCCGGGACGGAGAAAATCCAGTCAATTTTTGGGGAAAATTTTGAAGAAAGTTCGACCCATATCGTCGCCTCTAGGAGACGAACTAGGTCAACTTTTGAGACGGTAAGAGCCAATTTTGCATTAGATTCTTACATTTTTAGAAGAAGTTTGCGTTCTTTCCGTCAAAAAACCACTTTCCGATTCCTACATTCTTAGTAAAGCCAAGTTTTGGTGTTTTACATATGTGTGTGCGTGTGTGTGTGTTTCTTGCGAAATTTTAATCTAAACGTCGTGTCCGATTTAATCTACCTCTCTCATATTGCGCAAGTTATTAGACGCCGCCACAGGCGCTTGTATCTGGACACGCGAGCGCCTATGCCTCAGGCTAGCGTGTCCAGATACAAGCGCCTGTGGACGCCGCGGGTCAGACGTTTGGTATTTCTGAACACTTCCGCAACGATAGTACCAAAGCGTCATTAGTACCACAACAGAGGCTATATGCATAAGTGTAATTATATTAATGTGTGACAGTTTTATCCTCGTTGTCATTATCATTGTTGTTGATATTATTTTTGTGATGTTTATTCGATGTTGATTGTAATTGTACACCACAATGTAATTTCTTGTAAAAAGATAATAAAGTTGTCTTATCTTATCTTATATCATTCTGTCTCCAATGTCGAACAAAAACTGGCTCTATTTATGAAGTCCGTCGTTTTTACTTTTAGCTGGCAGCAACAAGGTTGAGAGGGAGAGAAAAAGAGAGAGGGGAGGGTGAAGATATTATGTAAGGAGCACAGTCTCTTTGAAAACTCCAATGAGATCTCTTTTGTCTTTGAAAATTCAGAATGGTTTGCTACCGGTGTACCGGTTTATAGTTCCGGTTGAAAGGAGACGGTCACATTGGGAATCGTCTGACAGAAGAAGTAGGCTGACAGATGAGAGAAAGAAAGAAAGAGAGAGAGAGAGAGAGAGAGAGAGAGAGAGAGAGAGAGAGAGAGAGAGAGAGAGAGAGAGAGAGAGAGAGAGAGAGAGAGAGAGAGAGAGAGAGACCCTGTCGATTCTCAGCATTAGCGTCATAAATAATAAAATCACCCATCTCTCCGGAACGCTGCCTTGATTACTGTGTCCTATTTCTGATACCACATTACCATGCATACATCACTGGACATTTTAACATAACTGCAACACAATTGTATTGTTGTCGTTGGCTTGAACACACACACACACAACACACACACACACCGAGGCACGCACACACACACACGCGCATACAGATTGTTCTTAAAAAAGACGTTAATAAAACAACCAACCAACCAACACACACAATCACCAACAAACAAACACACACACACACATGCACACACTCACACACGCCACCCTTTTGCCCCTTCCACTCCGTTGGGGTGCCGGGGTTTTCTGTATAAATAGTATCCCCTATCCTATCCTATCCCGTAACTCGAAGGCCGTAGGGGCACCACAGATGATCATTTAACCAGCGTACTCCCTGTCCTCAGCAACCCTGATTGTTTCGCTCAGCGTAAAACCAGTCCATTCTCGAATGTTGTCCCCCCACCTCTTTTTCGGTCTCCCTCTTCTTCTACCTCCTTGCACCGTGCCTTGCAGGATGGTCTTTGCAAGACCTGATGATCTGGTGACGTGGCCATACCATCGGAGTTTCTGTTTTTTCACCAACGTGAGAAGGTCATCGTGTTGTCCAATGGCTTGTGTGATGGTCTGTCGGACTTCGTCGTTGGTGATGTGCTGGGTATAGGAAATGCCCAGAAGTCTTCTGTAGTATCCCCACTTTGTGAAAATGTAGTGCTTTAAATTACCATTGTTTCTGTCATTCTCATTTGTTCTTTTTTATATTCCCAAGCTGTTCTATCAATCTACTATTTACTATCTTTTTCGTTAGACCCGTCACCTACCCTGTTTTCTTTAAAACTCTCCTAAAACTCATCGTCCTTGACGTGTGTGGAGTTTGTTGGGTCAGCTTGGGATAGTAAACTCTTTCTGCCAAATGGTCACTAGGGCTTTCTATTGTATTGTTATTTAGCAATGTAGGCATTTTATATTTATGTGTTTTGTTATTATTTTATAATTCAAGTTTATATTCTATTTTGGTTTTGTAAACGGGGATTCGATAAATAATATATTTTCTCTGTAAATAACTTATTATTTATCTAAACAATCCATTATTTACGTAAACAAATCATGATATAGATAAATAAGGCATTGTTGCTAAATAAGAAATTATTTATTGATATATAAAATGCATTATTTCGCAGATTGTGAGAAATAATGTTTTATTTAGAAATGTTTCTAAATAATGAGTTGTTTACCTTTATAATGCATTATTTAGCAGAATTTGTTAAATAATATAATATTTAGAAAATGTTCCTAAACAATGCATTTTTTTGCTAAAACATTAACGGTTTAGGGATTGCAATTTTCATTATTTAGGGGATTCCAGGATTCGATCGAAACTTGGTTTTTATAATTTGACTGCTTTCTATAATTAAATGCAAGATCTTTCCAAAGGTTGTGTATCCAAAATTTGTATTAATTATTTATTTGTTTCAAATGAATCACTCTTCAAATTCGAATATAAAACGTCTGTAACGTCCCGAAGATAAACAAAGGGTAAAGGTCAGTTTTGTACGGGAGTGTTCAGTCTTTGACCAAGTGCCGAGAAAGGACTTAGTCATAGTGCAAGGTGACTGGAATGCCAAGGTTTGTCAAGTTGCATACCACAACTGGGGAGACACATGTGGACCCCACTGCAACAACGAGACAAATGTCAGAGGTCTGGGACTCTTGGAGTTTTCCAGATATAACAGTCCAGTGATGTCCCGAGGCCTCGGACATCGGTCATGGTCCGATTCGTTTGAAAAATGACCGAATGCAAACACCTGTGTCCCGTCAAATGTCCGATTCTATTGCGAAATTAGCGGTCATTGTCCGATAGTATTATGACTAGAGCGGTCACTGCAAGAAACATTTGTACAAACTGGAGTGTCAAAGCCGTTAAAACGAGTTTGAAAAGTGGACAATGCTAGACTATTATCAATCTTTAGTACATTCCGTCGAGCAACAAAAGGGCCGCAACTCTCGACACTTTTGAAAGGGAAATAACCGACACCATACTTCCTCTGCAACGATCTTAAAGAAGCACCATTAATCGGTTCGCTTCACAATCTGAATGTCCTATTGCTTTTATGTAGTCAGGACATGATGTCCGATTAGTTTTATGATTTAGAACATTTTGTCCTATTGCCCTCTCTAATCCTAGGAACACCACTGACAGTCTAATACTGGCAAACACGTTTGGTCCCCACACAAAAAATCCAGACGATGGACCTTGCGCAGTCCCAGATGGACTACATCATGGTCAAGAAACGCTTCAGATCAAGCGTCAACATTGGCAGGACATGCACTTTTCCAGGAGCAGACATAGGAAGTGACAACGATCTTGTGATGACGTCTTTCCGGCTTCACTTGAAGAGAGTAAACAAAGCAAAGTGCATCAGGCTGAATGTTCGACCTGGAAAAACTGCAAGACCCGGAGATGGCAGAAATTTGCACCATACAATACAATACAATACAATACAATACAATACAATACAATACAATACAATACAACAAATCTTTATTATCCCATAAGGAACTTCACAGCAATGTATGTCAGGCATATAAAACATAAAGCATATAATAGAAAACAATCATGTTATAACATTTAACAGAGCTAAAAATCAATACTAAATTTATATACATTCTATAAATCTAATCACTTGCGTACTCTTACACTTCGTCTTTTCGTTCAAACACCTATCCACGCCCTCTAGTTCTATCACACGTATGTCAATGCCCTTTTTAAACAGTTAAAATATAATAAAAATACATACAGACATAATGTTTATTCTACATTTACCACTCGGGACTTATAAAAATTATTTTGTTGCAACAGTGCTAGATAAATAATCTCTGTTTAATATGAATCTCAGTAGGTCAATGTATAACTGTATCAAACTATAATCAACATAAGCAATAATACTGTTGACTGATTGTCACAGTTGTCAGGAAATACAGGTCCTTTTGAGAGCTGGTGAAGTAGATGTCAACATTATGACCACCACCTTCAACTCAGCAGTAACAGATGCCGCACTGAGATCCTTGGCAAGCACCGCTCGAAAAATAAACCGTGGATCACACCTGAACGTTTGGATCTGTGCATGTGACAAACGAAGAGAGATGAACAAGAAAAAGAACACCTCACATGGAGCTGATATCTGCCGAAAAATTAACAGTGACATCCGAATATGCATGCGCACAGCAAAGAAGAACACTGAATAGAAGATCAACGCCAGGAAATAGAAAACAATTTGAACAAGAACAACAGCAAGAAGGCCTACCAGACTGTGAAGCTTCTGACAAGGTCTTAACGATCCATAGCAAATCTGGCTTGTGCCTTACAGAAGAACAAGAGGTCTTTGATAGATGGACAGAGTACTGCTCTGTCCTTTACAAAGACACCAAACCGATACCCATCAGTTTTAGCATGTCCACAGAACAGATAAAAAGACGAAGAAGAAATCCTCCCAATTCTCCGAGAAAACGTTGAGGTTGACGCCCTCGCCATTATCTGTAACAAAATCTGGCAGAGTACACCAAGGACCCAATCGATTGTCATCACTCTTCCCAAAAAAGAGTAATCTTCAGGAGTGTCAAATCTACCGCACCATCAGCCTCATCAGCGATTCCAACAAAGTCCTCCAGAAAATAATACTTTAAAACATTTTGAAACTACAAGTTGAAAAATTCATAGCTGAAGAACAAAGAGGATTCAGGGCATGGCGAAGTACCACTGAGCAGATTTTCAACCTCAGAATAATCTGCGATAAATATCTACAGCACTAACAACATCTATTTTATGTGCTTGTAGACTTCAAGAAAGCGTTTGACCTAGTCTGGCATGCAGCTCTGTGGTCAGTCATGAGAGTGTACAATATCTGCCCTAACATTATTGAAGTCATCAAAAACCTGTATAACAAGACTACCAGTGCAGTCCTCCTCAACAGCGCCATCGGAAACTGATTCAGACCAACAATCGGTGGGCGTCAAGGATGCCTACTCTCTCCAACACTTTTGAACATCTTTCTGGAGCGCATCATTTCAGATGCCCTTGCAGATTATGAAAGAACTATCTGCATGGGGGGTGGACAATAGTCAACCTCCGTTTCGCGGATGACATTGATGGATTGGCTGGAGAGGAACAAGAACTTGAACATCTTTTACAGAGGTGAACACCACCTCCAGAGTTTTTGGAATGGAAATAAGTGCAGAGAAGACCAAAATAATGACTAACAACACCAATAACAGCAACATGGACATCAAAGTCCAAGGCCAATCTCTCAACAAGGTGCACACCTTCAAATATTGAGGAGCCATTATATCAGACAATGGGTCCCGACAGGAAGTCCTCTCCAGGATCGCACAAACAACTGCGGCCCTGACAAAGTTGAAGCCCATTTGGAAAGACAGGACCATCCAAGGTAGGGTTGATGCGCTCCCTTGTAATCTCGAACTTCCTATTCTCTGGCGAAACATGGACCCTCACAGCAGACCTCCACGAAGAATACAAAGCATGGAGATGAGGTGCTACAGAAGACTTTTGGGCATTTTATATACCCAGCACATCACCAACAACAAAGTCCGATAGACCATCACACAAGCCATTGGACAATACGATGATATGCTAACAGTGGTGAAGAACCGGAAATTCCGATAGTATGGCCACATCACCAGAGCATGAGGCCTTGCAAAGAACATCTGCAAGGCACGGTGCAAGGAGGCAGTAGAAGAGGGAGACAGAAACAGAAACAGAGGTGGGATTACAACATTCGAGAATGGGCTGGCTTGACACTGAGCGGAGCCACGAGTGTTGCTGAAGACAGAGAAAGATGGAGTACGCTGGTTCACCTGTTGTGCCACAACGACTCTCAAGTTACGGGAAAGGATAGGATAGGATAGGATATGATAGGATAGGATAGGATAGGATAGGATAGTTCAGTGTTTTCAGTAACTCCGTCAGAAAAAAAAGTATGCTTTCTTTTTTATTTATTTATCCCCAAAACGCAGAGATAGATTTAGAAGAAGCGGCAGTAGCATAAATATTGAATTGTTGAAACACTGGAATAAACGCTTCTGCCATTTTTTTTAATAAGATCGCCGTTATATTGCGAGTTCTCCATGTTTATTTATTCTGAAAGCAATCCCGCCAATGCAGAAATAATGATGAATCCATTTTTTTTTCAGAGTGTTACCGTTGCGGTTTCGTAAATTAATACTGTATATATATAGAGTGAAATAAAGCATTTGCCTCATTTTAAATTGCAAAATAGCGTAAAAACACCATTTTTCCAATTTTTTTTTATCACTACACACAACGTCACAGTGATACGACTTGTATCTGCGAATCCCCTAAATAATGAAAATTGCAGTCCCTAAACAATGAATTGTGTACGTAAATAATGCATTATTTAGCAAGATCTGCTAAATAATGAATTAGATAGGTAAACAAATCATTATTTTGAATCATTTCTAAGTAATAGACATTCTTTAAAACAATCTGCTAAAATAATGCATTTTATAGGTAAATAATTCCTTATTTAGCAACATTGCCTATATCAAGATTTATTTACGTAAACAATATATTGTTTAGGTAAATAATACGAATACGAATACGATTACTTTATTATCTCAAACAAAGAGAAATTCACACGTGGTGCCACATATAAATGTTACAAGACGATAAAGGACAGTATAACAACAATAAACAGTAAACAGTATTGATTTATTGATTGTTGCTTTAGGTCCAGCGGACTCCTCCGAGCCAAATCAGGACCGGACAACCCCCGCACCGGCCAGTCACTTTACAATAAAGACATCCCACGCAGGGGACGGCTGAGGCTTTACCCCAACTACTCGAACCCCCGGTTACAAAAACAAAATAGAATACAAACATCATTATAAATTATCAACAAAACACATACATATAAAATGCCTATAGTGCTAAATAATGACATCATAGGAAGCCCTAGTGACCACCCGGCAGAAAGCGTCCAATACTCCCAAGCTGATCCAACAGACCTCATACACAAACAAGGAGTCTTGTCCAGGAAGAGTTTTCAAGAAAAAAGGTAGGTCATTGATCTAGCGAAGAAGAAGATAGTATAGCAGAGTGATAGGACAGAGCAGGAATGGGAAAGAGCAAATGAGGAAGACAGCGACAGTGGGAATTTAAAGCACTAAATTTCCAGAAAGTGGGGATACTATTTATACTGAAACCCCCGGCACTCCAACGGGGGTACTGTTGCCGCAGTGAATCTGTCATGCCTATAAAGGAAAGACAGGTTTTCAACTGGGGCTTTCACTTTTCCCTTTATAGGTTAGAACAATCTACAGTGGCAAGATTGCTCATGACCCCAAGGGGTCAGTCAACAGTAAAACAGGATAAAAGAAGAACATTACTGAATTAACCATTTAAAACTGTAATTATAAGAAGTTAGCCTACATGGGGGAAAACAAATACCTATCACATGATTTGCGTTCAGTGTCATAATCATGATAGAAGGTATTGCAACATAACAATCACTGTTGGCAAGCAATAATCGCATCAATATACAACAACGTAAGACTTTTAGATAAATATGTTCATAAAAGAATATAAAAATCGCTAAGCACATAGGCCTACACTATTCAATTCAATTCAACACATCTTTATTACCACAGGAATGGAAATATTGTACAAGTCTCATCACATTATGTTATATAATGTCTCCACACATCAAGACAGTTATAATGAACAATAATAAGACACAGACTAATATAAGAGGTTCAGAAAGCATAGAATCCGTACGCACATCATCCGTACATAATTTAACTATGCATTGATTGAGCGAACGCCTCTTGCAGGTAAAAATATTACAGGTAAGAAGTAGGACTAAAGAATAGGCACTATTATTTCAGTCATAAAAGCCTCGCGCAGTTACAACACACTCAGGCACTACATTTGCCCACTCATCACTGCAGCCGTGCACTCATCCACACAGAACACATCATAAGCAACTATAACAACGAGATAAAAAAAATACCAAACAGTCCTTGACAAATAAGGTAATACACTCACACTTACAAACACAATAATTATCAATGGACATGTGGGTAGTAGAGTAAAACATACAAGTTTGATTGTAAAAGCAATTAATCAGATAAAAATTAATGATGGGTTAATTTGAGGGTGGTGAGGTGTCCTGAGCAGAGCCATCAGCGTTTGTTGGTTGAATTGAAAAGGGTAATTGCAGTAGGGATGAAAGTGGAACTAAAGCGAACTGTTCGGCATTGCATTGTCCTGAGTCGAACCCCGGACGGAAGACACTGGAAGAGGGGGCACAGGGGGCGGGTGGGGTCTTTAATGATGCACATGGCCTTGCTCAGGGTCCTTGTTTGGAACAAATCGCAGAGACGGGGGAGATTTCTGCCTACAATCTTGCTACATGTTCTGGAGATACTGTTAAGAGAATTTTGGTTTTTGAGATTAAGAGACTGATAGAAACAGATGAATGAGAATGTTAACACAGACTCAATGAAAGCAGTATAGCACTGCTGCAAAATTCTTTGCGACACCATCAGTGAACGCAGTTTGTACAACATATACATCCTCTATCTGCACTTCTTGAACACTGTCTCAGCGTTAGCTGTGAACTTTAACTTATCGTCAATGAGAATGCCAAGATATCTATAGGTGTCTACACTTTCTACCTCTTATCCCTTTAACAAGAGTGCCGGCAAACGGAAGTGTAAGATCACAGGGGCACATACCCACTATCTCATGCGGATTGGACATTAATTATATAAATCATGCCACGCACACTGTCATAATAGAAGCACCATACGAATAATAAACTATTTACCGACACAATATATTATTTAGAGAAATCTTACATTATTTGTAAACAAATATTATTTAGAAAATATGCTTCTAAATAAAGATTATTTAGTTAAAAGTGGTGAAAATAATTATTTTACAAATGGAATTCCATAATCTTCTCTGTGACCAAAAGGATTGGCGATGAAGAATTCAATTATAGTTAATGTTGTTGGTGTTGTCGTCATCGTTGTTGTTATTATCGCTAACCTAGTTGATGGTTTCCTTGTCAATGTAGGCATATAGTACGAACTCCTGCCAAGCTGTTAGTGACCGCCATACAGTAATCTGAAGTTGTTGTGTAAAAAAAAAAAAGTAGCCTATATATTATTATATTTTGTTGGCACAAACTGAACACCCTACTTCTAAATTGCCTTGTGCAATCAGAAATAAAGCGAGTGCCCTAAAAGTCTTGGTTAAAAGCACTCAGCAGTCAAGGATTGTTTTTCTGAAAGTTAAAATAATCCCTCCCTTAAAAGCCGACATAGGCCATACTATTGTAAAAACGTAGAGTTATCTTATACGCTCTCCCGCTCTTTTCTGCCACACTCAAAATTCCCTCGGCGCCCTGCCCCTCTTCTTCTTGGGTTGAGCAGCCACAATCAAACGTAGATTCCTTTTCTGCTGTATGTTGTTACACAGGCGCATTAACGGTTGTTACTAGCCCCTGAATGCTTTCAGAGCGAAAACGTACGGACCATAAAGAGGGTATACAGTACAACAAAACTTCCACAAAAAGTATTAAAAATAAAATAATAATCCAGTTGTTTTTTGTTTCTTTTTAAAGAAGAAGAATAATGGATGATTATCTGAAGAATACTGCCCTGCCATTACAAAAACAAACACCACACATACACGCACACACACACACACACCCACACACACACGCAAACACCCCCCCACACACACAAAACACACATACACACGCACAGTCACGCACACATAGGCACACAACAACAACAACAACAACAACAATAAAGCACACAACTGTGTCCACGTTCTTTGTTAGAAGTTATTTTAATATTTTATATTATTTTGATTGTTTTAATTTTGAGGGTTGGTTTTCATTTTGAGGGATTGTTTTAATTTTGAGGGTGTTAGTCGCCGGTTTCCAATTCCGAAAGTCGCCGGTCCGATTTCGCAGGGGACGAACTTCAGTGACTTAGATAGACTTTTCAGGCCACCGAGGGTTTTCTCCGAATACTCTAGTTTCCTTCCTCTATTTCACTGGATGCAGTCTATCTCGATTTCCTTTCCGTCTTTTAATAATGACTGCCTTGACACCACACTGCTTACCAACATGGAGGCAATTTCTATTTGCGATATATGTTGTCATTTGGCTAAATAAATTCTGTATTACACTTTCTTTTCGCGTTATTTCATCATTTTTCGACAAGGGGTAAGGGGAAGTGGGAGTGGGGGGGGAGTGGGGGGGGGGAGGTAACATGAATATACAGAGAACCAGTGGGTGTATGTATGTATGTATATCTTTAAAAAAAATTGTCACAGAGCGTTGCTTTCAAAGCATTGACATTAGTTGAGCGTAATGTATACAATACCTTGTTTCCAGAGTCAGCGAATTTAATTTGCGATTTCAGAGAGAGACAGGGACATTTGGGGAGACAGACGGACAGACAAAGTAAAGGGTCAGGTAGAGAAGGTGAGTAACGGACAGGAAATTACGGGGATGAAATGGGTATGCCCACGGGAAATACCGAGAATAGGGACTGTCACTCTTCATTTGCGGTGCAATAGATTCAGCCTTTCGTGACTGGGATTTGGGGAATTAACTGCTGGGAATTTGCAATACATGCGGACCTAGCGAGGGAACGCGCAGGAGAACATGTTTGTAAGCCAACAGTGATTTTGGATGGCTTTAAGCGCAACAGCTATAAGAGCTTTGTCCTTTTCAAAGACACCTTTGTGCATGCTCAGTTGTCTGAGAGCCAGACAATGGGCCCACAGACGGCAAATGGACGCCTGGGGCGGTTTAAGTGGGATCCAGTAATGGTCAGCGCCATTGAGCTGCTCCTGAGCTGGAAAAGCGCTTTACAGGAACGATAAAATAAATTAAAAAAATACAAAATCTTCTCAAATAATTGCTTTTAAGACGAAACTGGGAGGTTGCATTCTATTATTCCTTGTTTGGCTTTTAACTCCCTTAGAAGCATTTTTAGGGAAATATATGTATCGAGAAAGCTTTTTTTTTTGTCTGCTTTTTCTCATTTTCTACCTTTTATTCTCGTCTTTGTCCTTGTTTTTGGTTCCCTTCCACAAATAAATACTATGCAAGACAAAAAAAAGACACTCTGTCCAAGAGCTTTTTAACTTAAAATATAGATGCATTTATAAAGACTGAAAGTTTAACAATTATACAGGATCCCAATGAGGTTATTCTCTATCCAAGAAAATGTGCGACGATCTAAGTACCAGATATCGGAAGCCATGCTGGTAGGCACACGCCAGAAACTCCCTCAGCTCCCCTCCTCTCTCCATCTTCAGCTTGACGGTACCTCTATCCCTCTCTCCGACTCTGCCAAGAACCTTGGCGTTATCCTTGACTCTTCTCTCTCAATGACTAGCTTTGTCTCTGCAACCGCCCGGGCCTGCTACTTCCACCTCCGTCGAATCAGTCAGATCAGAAAATACCTCACCACTGAAGCTGCCACCAAACTTGCTGTCTCCCTCATCCTGTCTCGCATCGACTATTGCAACTCCCTTCTTTCCGGCCTTCCCCGCTCCACCACTCTCCCTCTCCAACGCGTTCAAAACAATACTGCCCGCCTCGTCCTCAGAAAGAAGAAATCTGACCACGTCACTCCCTTGCTCAAAGCCCTACACTGGCTTCCCATCTCCCAACGCATTCAATACAAGACCTTGTCTCTCTGCTACAAGTCCCTCAACAACTCCGCTCCTCTCTATCTCTCTGACTTACTTCACCCATACATTCCCTCTCGCTCTCTTCGCTCTGCCTCCGACCCTCTCCGCCTCCGCATTCCTCGCTCCAAACTCAGCACGTTCGGGTCCCGCTCCTTCTCTGTCTACGGCCCATCCATCTGGAATACTCTTCCACTCTCTCTCCGTCAGAAACCCTCTCCCACCTCCTTCCAGTCTGCCCTCAAAACTTACCTTTTCAAGCAGTTCTAACACTATGACCTCACTACGCACCCCATCGCCAGCTGTCTCTTGCATATAGTGTCTGGTCTGTTTGTGGTATGAGTATATTTGAGTGAATGTATTTTTTGCGTAATTGTTACATGTGTCATTGTCTAAAGCGTGCACATGCGTGCGTGAGTTGTGAGTGCGCGCTTAGAGTTATAATTATTATAAGATAAGCGCATTATAAATACAGTAATTATTATTATTATATCGATGTTATAGAAAACTAAAACGATCCATTATCAAATAGAGAGAGACAGGAAGGTGACAGAGATAGAAGAGGGGAGAAGAAGAAAAGAAGAAGAAGGAGAGAGAGAGAGAAAGTGAGAGAGAAAGAGACAGAAAGAGAGAGACAAAGAAGAAGAAGAAGAAGAAGAAGAAGAAGAAGAAGAAGAAGAGAGAGAGAGAGAGAGAGAGAGAGAGAGAGAGAGAAGAGAGAGAGAGAAGAAGAAGAAGAAGAAAAAGGACGAAAAAGAAGAAGAAGCAGTTGTTGATAATGATAGTAATGATGATGATGATAATAACGATGATGATGATGATGATGATGATGATGATGATGATGATGATGATGATGATGATGATGATGATGATGATGATGATGAAGAGGTAAAAGAAGAAGAAGGATATGGACGACAAAGTGGAGAGAGAGAAGAAGAAGAAGAAGAAGAAGAAGAAGAAGAAGAAGTAGTAGTAGTAGTAGTAGTAGTAGTAGTAGTAGTAGTAGTAGTAGTAGTAGTAGTAGTAGTAGTAGTAGTAGAAGAAGAAGCCTGTTGAGTAGGAGGCGAAGAAAGGATAGAAATAAAAAAATAAAAAGAGAGAGAGAGAGAGAGAGAAAGAGAGAGAGAGAGAGAAAGAGAAAGAGAGAGAATATTCAAAATTCCCATTTGCACTGATGAGGCATTGTGGGAGTAGCAGCTGGTCTAATGCATCATTACGCTAATTTAAGTTCTAATCAAGTTCGTGCATAGTTAGCCTTCCCCTGAGAAAGGTTTTCATTGGTCCGAAATGTTGTTAACCTCTAATTAAATTTCTATTTTTTGAATTTTTAACTATTAACAGGTCTATTGTGTTTTAATTTAGTTCATTATTGTGTGCGTGTCTTTAAATTAATTCCCGAATCAAATGTGCATACGGTTGACAAAGTTATATCGGATTTTTTTAAATCTTTTTTTTTGTCCTACACCTCGAGTTTAAATGTGTGCTATTCAAGTGGACGTTGGTTGGTATTTTGTTTTATTATATTTTTCTTTAACTTTATTTTATTGGTATGAATTTTTTTCCCAATCATATCATTAATTTAGTTTTGCCTTTATTTAAATCTGAGTCAGATGTAGTGTTGACAAATCATGTCTTTCATCGAAATAATGTTGTGCGTATTATGTAATGTTTGCTGGTTTTTTTGTTATTGTTATTATTATTATTATTATTATTATTATTATTATTATTATTATTATTATTATTATTATTATTATTATTATTATTATTATTATTATTTTGTTTAATTATTATGTTCGTCCTTGGAAATAAATTTGACCCGTTCGACGGGAGGTGGTTTTACTTTTTAAAAATTATTTCTTTCATTTGATATAATATAAATGCTGAGTTTACCTGGGAATTAGTATTGTTGTTATAACTTCAAAAAAAGATGTTATAGTGGTCACTCGCTATTCAATTCCGCCGCTAAGCTTTTAACTTTCTACGTTCTATTGCGTGATAGATGTTACATTACATGATTATTGCTTTAGGGGCGTGATATATGTTAACTAAACACAAAAGATGCACAATCACAACACTAAATAGTACAATGGATAATTATGTTTTAAACCAACAAACATCAAACAAACAAAAGCCATACGTATATTAAAACACAAGAATACGACTGTGCCGCGAGGAAATAAGATGGCAGTATCGCACGCAATACCAACTGCCCCCGACTGGTTAATTAAGTCACGGCGAACGCCTTTGAGCGTGTGCGTCACGCACCGCTGCGTTAATCTTTTGGGCGCCTGTGCCTCTATTCTAAGGAGAACTACGCCATTGTTTGCTAGAGCGCACTGACCTTTTGAACAGTCGGACACGAAGTAGTTTATATTCAATTTTGGCCAAATAGTCTATTAGGCACACCAAAAATGTAGGCCCATTCGTAATTATAATTGTACGCAAATTTCCCGATAAAAGGGGACATTAAAGTTTCAAAATCAATTGAAAAGAAAATTTAAATCGAATAGTAATTTTTTAAAGGAATTAAATATGTGTTACGTTTGGCGCAAATTTGATCTCGCCTTTAGGCGAACTTTAACTTAATAATAATAATAATAATAATAATCCTATCCTATCCTGTCCCATAACCCGAAGGTCGTAGGGGCACCACAGATGATCGCTTAACCAGCATACTCCATCTTTCTCTGTCCTCAGCAGCCCTCATGGCTTCGCTCAGTGTCAAACCAGTCCATTCTCGAATGTTGTCCTCCCACCTCTTTTTCGGTCTCCCCCTTCTTCTACCTCCTTGCACTGTGCCTTGCAGAATGGTCTTTGCAAGGCCTGATGATCTGGTGACGTGGCCATACCATCGGAGTTTCCGTTTCTTCACCACTGTGAGCAGGTCATCGTGTTGTCCAATGGCTTGTGTGATGGTCTGTCGGACTTCAACGTTGGTGATGTGTTGGGTATAGGAAATGCACAGAAGTCTTCTGTAGCACCTCATCTCCATGCTTTGTATTCTTCGTTGGAGATCTGCTGTGAGGGTCCATGCTTCGCAAGCATATAGGAAGATGGAGATGACCAGAGATCGCAGCAGTCTTACTTTGGAATGTAGACTGATGGTTCTGTCTTTCCAAATGGGCTTCAACCTTGTCAGGGCAGCAGTTGTTTGTGCGATCCTGGAGAGGACTTCCTGTCGAGACCCATTGTCTGACACAATGGCTCCTAAATATTTGAAGCTGTGCACTGTGTTGAGGGATTGGCCTTGTACTTTGATGTCCGTGTTGATGCCATTGGTGTTGTTGGTCATCATTTTGGTCTTCTCTGCACTTATTTCCATTCCATAAGCTCTGGAGGTGGTGTCAAGCCTCTGTACAAGCTGTTCAAGTTCTTGTTCCTCTCCAGCCAATCCATCAATATCATCCGCAAAACGAAGATTGGAGATTGCTCTGCCCCCTATGCTGACTGTGCCTTCGTGATCTGCAAGAGCATCTGACATGATGCGCTCTAGGAAGATGTTGAAGAGTGTTGGAGAGAGTAGGCATCCTTGACGCACACCGATTGTTGTTCTGAACCAGTTCCCGATGACGCTGTTATGGAGGACTGCACTGGTAGCCTTGTCATACAGGCTTTTGATGACTTCTATGATTTTAGGGCTGATGTTGTACACTTTCATGGTTGCCCATAGAGCTGCATGCCAGACTCGGTCAAATGCCTTCTTGAAGTCTATGAACACATGATATAGATGTTGTTGGTGCTGTAGGTATTTCTCACAGATTATTCTGAGGTTGAAAATCTGTTCAGTGGTACTTCGCCCTGCCATGAATCCTGCTTGTTCTTCAGCTATGATTTGTTCAGCTTGTGGTTTCAACCTGTTGAGTATTATTTTCAGGAGGACCTTGCTGGGATGGCTGATGAGGCTGATGGTGCGGTAATTTTCACACTCCTGAAGGTTACCTTTTTTAGGAAGAGTGATGACAAGCGACTGGGTCCATGGTGTAGGCCATTCCCCATTCTGCCAGATCTTGTTACAGATAGTGGTGAGAGCATCAGTCATCGCTTCTCCTCCTGCTTGTAGCAGTTCCGCTGGTATGTTGTCCACTCCCGCTGACTTCCCTTTCTTCAGCGATTGCACTGCTGCCTCAACTTCTTCCCGGAGAATTGGGAGGATTTCTTCTTCTTCTCTGCTCTCGGGACATGCTAGAACTGATGGGTCTCCATTTGGTGTATGGTTGTAAAGGTCAGAGCAGTACTCTGTCCATCTGTCCAAGACTTCTTGTTCTTCGGTAAGGCAAATGCCAGACTTGCTTTGGATAGTGGAGACTTTGGGCTGTTTAACACTTGTCAGCCGCTTCACAGTCTGGTAGGCCTTCTTGCTGTTGTTCTTGTTCAGATTGTTCTCTATTTCCTGGCATTGATCTTCTATCCAGTTCTCCTTTGCTGTGCGCATGCCTTTTCGGATGTCATTGTTGATTTTTCGGTAGACATCAGCTCCCTGTGAGGTGTTCTTTTTCTTTTTTAACTCTCTTCGTTTGTCACACAGATCCAAAAGTTCAGGTGTGATCCACGGCTTCTTCTTTGGTCGGTGCTTGCCAAGGATCTCAGTGGCGGCATCTGTTACAGCTGAGTTGAAGGTATTGGTCATGGTGTTGACATCTACTTCGCCTGCCCCCAAAATAAGCAGTGGTGCAAATTTCCCTCCAATTGTGGCCTGAAATATTTTTGCCACCTCCGGGTCTTGCAGTTTGTCCAGGTCGAACTTCAGCCTAGTGCACTTTGCTGTATTTACTCTCTTCAAATGGAGCCGGAAAGACATCATCACGAGATCGTGGTCACTTCCAATGTCTGCTCCTGGAAAAGTGCGTGTCCTGCCAATGTTGATGCTTGATCTGAAGCGTTTCTTGACCATGATGTAGTCGATCTGGTTGTGATGTTCCCCGCCGGGACTGTGCCATGTCCATCGTCTGGATTTTTTGTGGAGACCAAGCGTGTTTGCCAGTACCAGATTGTTGTATCTGGCAAACTCCAATAGCCTCAGATAATAATAATAATAATAATAATAATAATAATAATAATAATAAGAAGAAGAAGAAGAAGAAGAAGAAGAAGAAGAAGAAGAAGAATGGATGCTATATATGCGCGTTTTTTATCAAATCACCAATCAGGCTTCAGAAGACTTCTGGGCATTTCCTATACCCAGCACATCACAACGACGAAGTCCGACAGACCATCATACAAGCCATTGGACAACACGATGACCTGCTCACAGTGGTGAAGAAACGGAAACTCCGATGGTATGGCCACGTCACCAGATTATCAGGTTTCGCAAAGACCATCCTGCAAAATACAGTGCAAGGAGGTAGAAGAAGAGGGAGACCGAAAAAGAGGTGGGAGGACAACATTCGAAAATGGACTGATTTGACACTGAGCGAAGCCATCAGGGTTGCTGAGGACAGAGAAAGATGGAGTACACTGGTTAAACGATCATCTGTGGTTGCCCTACGACCTCCGAGTTACGGGATAGGATAGGATATGATAGGATAGGACCAATCAGGCTCAAAGCGCGTCGATGTGTACCAACGTACACACGCTCCCATGTTTTAGCCACTCTCAAACAAATAACAGAAACACACATATATCACTCAAACATGTGACGAAATGGTAAAGGGATCGCTATTAACTTACCTTAGTGTGATCAGCCCCTGAAATCACTTTACAGTGGATGCCTCTCTCCGCAGAACATTGCTGAAACTTACTGATGCTTGGCGTTCGCCTCTCCTCAGGCTAGTCTCAGCCACGCAATGTGGGATCAAACCATCCCACTTATCAGTGGGGCCCATATACCTGTTGTACTGTACATGTACGCTATTAAGCTTACTGACAATACTCATGCCTGTTGTTGTTGTTTTTTTCTTTCAGCCAAGATAGTAGGATGGAGACACTTCGAGGGCATCAAATGGGCGTGCCGGTCCATCGGCTACCTCTGCACGGTCAGCTGCGTGGGATCCTGCCTGACCTTGACCGTCATGAGCCTCAACCGCCATGTCCTCATCTGCCACCACACTCTCTACCCGTCGCTGTTCAGCATGAAGAAGTGCCTGTGCTACGCTCTGGGCATCTTCCTCTTTGGCGTCTGCCTCTTTCTGCTCAACTTCGCCCACGTCGGGGACCACGACTTCGATTACAAGAGCTACGAGTGTGTGTGGGACCGAATGGCCGACCACGACTACACCATCTTTTTCTCCATCGTTCTCGTCTGGGGCCCTATGCTCATCACAGGTGAGAATGAGAGAGAGAGACAGAGACAGAGAGACAGAGTGAGAGACAGAGTGAGAGACAGAGTGAGACAAGAGAGAGAAAAGAAAAGACAGAGGGAGACAGAGAAGGGAAAGATATAATTCCATTAACAATTAATCGAGCAAATAGAGAAAGAGGAAGAATGTAAGATGTTTTATACCATCGTACACTTATTGAAAAACAATCACTTACATCATCATCCCTACTAACACAAGATACTTTAAAAAAAAAAATTAGGTATATAAATGTTTGTGTGCATGTGTCTATTTGTGTATATATCTGTCAGTGTTAGAAATTAACTTTTTTACAAAGGTGCCCTTTGGGTGCCTTACTTGAAACTTTTGAGTGCCCAAAGGCAAATAACTTGAAATACACGAGTGACCTTCTAGGAGATTCTTTCCAGGTAAAGCTAACAAAACAGTTACAAAGTGACAACAATTTTAAAAAATTCATGTGTTTGTGGTTGTTCTAAAAAAACTTTATTATTTTTGACACTTGTAACACAAAAAAGTGTGTAAAAATATCAGCGTAACAATGGAAACAATAACAAAAGTTCAATGCGTTGAAAGATGTAAAACACTTTAATCGACATGCTTGTTGCAGAGTAACTTCATGTTTTGTTTAGCACGCGCGAGATAGCAACTGACTTCCTGATTGGTCATTGAATAAATAACTGGCCAATCAAAAAAGCTCATCTTTCATGATCTTGCATTTTTTCAGTTGAGGTTCAGGTACAAAATGTTTCCCCTCCCCCCACCTTCTCCCGCCCCTCCCCCCACCCCTTCTCCCCGTTAAGTACCGTCCGTGTTCTCATCCAAGACTGCGTAGCCTATTCTACGTACTCCGCACAATGATGTAAAAATAAAAAAAAGGTTTTAAAATGCATGTTGTCAACTAACCTCTCGTGTCATCAAATTGTACATCTTGTTTTGTAGCACCTCTACCTTGTAAAGCATGCTGTGACGTTGCACTTTACCATGATTTGTACTGTGTTGTCGGTGTGCAGGCATCGCTTACGGCAAGATGTACTGGTTTGTGCACAAGACACGCAAAAGCGTGGGCAAGGGACTGGTGATCAAACCTAGCAAGCGCAACAAGATCAACGTCGCCTCCAAAGACACGGGCGCCATCCTGGCAACTGAGAAAACGGAAGAGGAAGACCTAGACGAGGAGGACGACGACGACGACGAGGAGGACGGCAGACCTAACAACGACAGCGTTAGCGACCACAACCGCCTCAAAGTTCCTTCCATTTCAAACCGCGTCAATACCAACGGCAAAGGCAACAGCAGCAGCCACACCGACGGAAGCAAGGACAATGGCATGTACATGACCGATCTCACTAAACTCCCCGCCACGCTGAACTCCGCGCCATCGGAAACGTCCATGGCTGGGTCGTCAGAGTCCAGCAGGAACGGAGGAGGCAGCAGCAGGTCAACAAGAGCCGCCAACTATTCGGGATTGAAGCTGGCCAGACCGCTGTTCATCATCTACGTGGTGTTCGCCACCAGTTGGCTGCCTTACTCATTAGGGGTGGCGGCTGACAAGTACGACAAGTTCCCTCACGAGTTTCACGCCTTCATCACGGCCTTCGCCCACGCCAACTCCTCCGTCAACTGGGTGGTGTATTACATCACCCACAACAAAATGCGGTTGGCTTTCCAGGCGCTGCTGGGCTGCCGCAGGTCCAAAGTGTCCAATGCCCGCGCCGCCAACGGCACCATGGCCCTCAAGTCCAGCAAGACCAGCCACCGCTCCTGAATCAACAACTCTGCGCAGGCCTGAAATACAATGCTAACACCATGAATGAATGACGTGGTTCCGATGTAGCCTACGTCAGACTCAATCTGCACACCAGCAGAGATTTGTGCGTTTGGCTTTGAGTGATCGTGATGAAACAACTACCGTTTGTTCACCGATTAAAAAAAAAAAAAAAAAATCTACGTTGTAACTCTAGTTTCTACAAATGTTGTAAACTTAAATCGTAACATATCAAGACATAAAAATGGAGACACAACATATCTCAAAACAACGTGAGTTACATATATCACAGTAACATGAATATTGGAACAAAACATATGGAGACTGAACACTCAGGCAGTTCAATGAATCATCTCAGCCTAATTTTCTGCATCTAATTACATATCAAGATGATGAACCTAGAGAGAGAGAGAGAGAGAGAGAGAGAGAGAGAGAGAGAGAGAGAGAGAGAGAGAGAGAGAGAGAGAGAGTGTACACAACAGTGTACGTCTCAAAGACGGGTTCCTAATAGAATCGAAGTGATGCAGTCAAACTCGGCTGTTCACGATTACAGATTGGACTTGTAACTATTCTATTGTTTATAAAGATGGCTGCTGAATGTTTACAGACTGAACTTCACTCTAGAAGGTATCTCATTCAGTCTATTGTTGTATACAGAGCAGCAAACATGTTTGTGACCTTGCATTCAGAGAAAAAAAAGACTTCATTTCGTGATTTAGTACAATCTTTGACGCGAAATATAACATGGTGGAAACTTCGAGTAAGACCTTTCTCAACCGTTGAAAAGTCACCATTAAAGGGTTGACCCGTTTCGCAGATGGTTTTAAGAGCGCTATAGTGTCCAATGCCCAAGGTTGTCAGGGGTTCGATCCCAACCATTGACGCAAAGTATAACAAAAATGCACCATTAAACTGAATTTAACTCACCTCTTTCCAGTTAACTCTCTTGACCAGAATGGCAGTTGAGGGAGCAAGAGAGAACGTGAAACAGAGACTCGGAAAAAAAACTTTCGGTCAGGTTTTTGGATTTATATTGCCCTCGGCCACGGGTTTTCTACAGAAGTGTGAAGGAGTCGGAGGAGGAGGAGAAGAAGAAGAAGAAGACGAAGAAGTCTAGCAAGCCCATAATAATCCATTCTTCATTAGTTTTTTTCCCCCTGTCGAACAAGGAGAAAAATGGAACCTCATAGTAGAATAGATCTAAGCTTTGCCTTGGGATGTTGCATTATTTGCCATTCGTATCTTTGTTTTCTTGATCCACGACGAGTCCCCCCTTTAAAATACACTGCATGATGATTTTTGGTGAATAAAGATTCCTTGACTTGACTTGATTTGGACACTGGGATTCAGCTGAAATGCATTCGCCGGCAAACATTTAATCTGTCTGCATCGTATCCCACTGAAGGAGTTTTATCCGAAGGCCAAGTTTTATCTGATTTCTTCAAACCTTTTTATCACATCAGAACGTTAAAAAGGTACGAGTTTCATTGCTGTCGCCTACAATGTGGCTAGAATCACGCCATCTTTCGCCACTTCACTGCTGCCAAGAGAAGAAGTAAGAAGTACAATCTGTCTAGTACTATAGTGTCTTCAAACTCATCAAAGAGGTGAATACAACCATGGCAAGTCAAAATGTTTCGTGTTGAACTCACTTCTTTTGAGCCATACTTATCCGTTCGATACGGAATGACACCCGCCCTCCCGCCTGTTAGTTTCAAGTCAACGCTTGTCATCCATCTGTTGAAATTTTGGGTGGCGGTTTTTCCAACGAACGTACGGCAGCTACAGAGCAACTGTACGCAGAACAACGGAAAATAAGACTTCACACCATCCCTTGGTTAATTCGAGTTCAACCTGATCTCACTCCAAATATATTGATTTTTTATTCATGCCGGCTTTTCGCGCCATTTTTGTAAGTATCCTTGAGAGAAGGACGCAGAATTGATTTTAATTTTCTTAAAAGTTTATAAGCACAGGGGTATTAACCTTGCAGAAAGGATCCGCGATAGCAAAGCGGTAATGTGGTTCCTCGATAGTATAGCTGAATAATGCCCCTGTGGTATTAGTACGTAAAGATCAGACTCATATTTTAGTGTGAAATCAGCTCCTATGAGATGATTCTATTATGAAGATTCTAGAATCCTCAAATCTAGAAGTCAAACGAACTATTGTGGACTGTTGGAATATCAGTTCTGTGTTTCGATAGCTGGATGTTGTGCGTGTATTCCTTCTTGTAATCATCTTTACTTTCATTTTTCTATTGTTGCTTTCTCTTCAAAGGAAAGGCTAAAAACATTATTATTACTTGATTTGAAAGAAGAAAAAACCATTTAAATTAATAGTTAATGTACATTACCATTCAATGAATCATGCTATTTATTAGGTGTATTTAACTCGGAAGAGTCCGCTGGACCTAAAGCAACAATTATGTTGTATTTAAGATGAAGAGTTTTTAAAAATATTTATTTATTTATTTATTTACCTGTTTATCTTTTTGTTTTCCACGTCTGCTATCGTGTAATGCTATGAACTACAACTTCCGATAAAACAACAATCTCTCTGCTCGAAAAACAATCTCTGCTATAAAAAAAAACAACTAAAAAAAACAACAACACGAAAACAAATATTTGTTAACATGTTACAATAAACATGCTCTGATACCTTGCTAATTAATGTACATTTACACTGAACCAGTTCCACATCGTGTATTTACTTTAACAGTGCATGTTGAAATATAAAGTCTGTAATTAATTCCTCGGTTATCCTTTGAAGTTTCAGTATGACTTTCCCAAAGTATTGATACATAGATTTATTTTGTGTCCTTTGCAGACAAACAGGCAATTCAAATGAGATAAGATGAGGTAAAAAAAACAACAACAACAACAAAAAAAACACACACTAACAAAAGGCCAAGGAAAATGCAATTATAGGCTAACGTGTTTGCATTTTTGACCCGCCCGCATAGCAATTTAAGTTTATGTTCTCCCACCCACAAGCCCCCGAACAAAAATCCAGATTTTTGCAAATCTGTTCGAGACGAGTCCTAAATAGTCCAAAAATGACAGTGAAAAAAAGTAACTTAAAAAAAAATAGATTATTAATATTGACCTTATTATTCTTTGATGCATGATAGGTATCAAAAAGACACACCTACTAAACAAATTTGGTCAACCTCACTCTAAGGTCAAGGACCATAAACTATGATAGATATGAGATAGAAAGTCCAAACTTTTTGTATTTAGAGATGATAGATTGATCCTTCATATTTGTTACGTTTTTGCGTTGAGCTTGAAGGTCAAGGTCATTTTAAGCCATTCAAAAACATACCAAAATTAGGTCATCGTACTGTGGAATGGCTGTTTATTTAATCCATACTATGCAACACCATTGAGTAATTTGATCAGTTATGCATAAAAATCACGTGAGGGTGAAGGTCATCCCAAGGGCAAGGTCACCGAAGTTCAAGGTCATCCAAAGCACACCGATTTTGTTTTGGCATAATACAACTTTTGCTGTAGTTTATTTCACAGTATATAAAAAATATAAGTCTCCTCTCTGAAAATCCTTATCGGGAAGAGAGGGGACTATAAACTGATACACACGTATTTCACAGTACAAGAGTGTATGTGGAGCCGGAGGTCAAGTTCATCTCAAGGTCAAGAGTATGGAAATATTACTTTGCATTTTAATGCTATCTGTCCATTTTTTTTTTTTTTGAGCTCATTTTCATGTTGAATATTGGGAGTCCCACGAGGTGCATGTGAGTCATATGGGCTTTGCCCTTCTAGTTTGTGTAAACGAAGGAGAGGGCATAACTTTACGATACTTCAATAAAAATAATGTTTTTGAATAATGAAAAAAATATGGCCTACCATTTTCCGTTTAAATAGCATCCCCTATGATGAACGTTGGTCGGAAATGAACACATTAACATTATTATGGTCTTTTCTTGTCCATCAGATATCTCTCAAAAAGGCAGTGACTGTGCACACAGCTACATTTGTGTGCTTCATTTTTACAAGAAGAAGAAGGCGATGATGATGATGAAGGAGAAGGAGACGGAGGAGGAAGTCGCACAGCGGGAGAGAAGAGTCGTTTAAATGAGAATAAAGCTGAGAAGAAGAAAAAGGAGAAGGAGGAGAAGAAGGAGGAAGTCACAAAGCGGGAGATGAATAAACGACAGGCAGTAAAGAAATCATACAAACTATGAAACCCATCGTGTAACTCCCAGATTTGTTTTATGTCCGGCTTCAATTTTAGTTCAAAATATTGTAACAAGTTTGAAGTACATTTTGGGACGAACTCTACCCCAAAAAATTATTATTTGAATGTATTTACGGTCATACACTTTTTGCCATCCGAAGAAAATACGATAACCTTAGTTAAAAACACTAACAAGTGATTAAAGTGTAGGATTGCCAAAGGCAAATTCTCCAGTTGCTCGGTTTATTCAACTGACATTGTTACATCCGTTTTGGTGTGGTTATAAATTGTGTGTGTGTGTGTGTGTGTGTGCGCGTGTGCGTGCGTGTGTGTGTTGAGGGGAGGGGACAGCGATGTCAAAATATTCCAAGCATAAATGATGAAACCCGCAAAAGCAAAACATGATGAGGAAGAAGAAGAATGATGAGGTGGAAAAGGAGGAGAAGGAGGAGGAGGAGGAGGAGGAAAAAAGAAGAAGAATGATGAGGTGGAGGAGGAAGAAGAAGACGAAGGAAAAGAAGAAGGAATATGGGGGTGGGGGTGAGAGGGGAGGACAAATGGAGGCGGTATCGATATTGCTGGTCCGAAGTTTTCACTGGAAATAAGTTGAGGAATAAAATACACAGTACAATCGGCAACACACAGCGGGAAAAAAAGGTACAGATCAGATTGATGAAATAGAAAAAAGCGCACCGTGTCGAGCACTGTTCTCTTAACATCATTATGATGATACATGTGTGTAGGTACGTGTGTGTACATGTGTGTGTGTGTTTACATGTATTTGCGTATATGTGTATGTGTGTGTGTCTTCCAACGAGGATGCCCTTGGGGTACAGCCCTAATTGTGTTCTCGTAAGTGCAATGTCGAAGGAAAGGCCCTCTTAGTTCTTGAACAATCAACAAATTCATTCAGTATTTATAATATTATAAAGAGGAAAGGAATAGAATGAGAGACAGAAAGACAAACAGACAGAGACAGAGGGACAGTTGACGTGTTGATCTTTTGGTGAACTTTCAGCTATTGTCCCACGTGTGCATACGCAAGAGCAAGCAAGCGTGAACAATCGCGCACAGGCTCGCATCGATTCAGGTAAGGGGTAAATATTAATATTGGTTGTAAGTTCTTTTTTAATGACGTTGATTAACACTAATACTCTTTTAATACATATTCAACGTTATTATATAAGATGGATAATAATGCAATACAAGTACACGTTGAGATCTCTTAGTTTCTGACACTATTATCCACATTGACTACTACGCCATAGGCTTTATAGGGTTGAGAGAGGGAGGAAGAAAGGGATGAGGAGGATGGAGAGAAAGATAGAGAGAGATTATTACCCTCCCTGATTCTCTCGCAATCTCCTCATCTCCTTCTTTCTTTCTTTCTTTCTTTCTTTTTTTTTTTTCGTTCATCATCATCATCATCATCATCATCATCATCTTCTTCTTCTACTTCTTCTTCTTCTTCTTCTTCTTCTTCTTCTTCTTCTTCTTCTTCTTCTTCTTCTTCTTCTTCTTCTTTTGTCTCTGTCTGTCTGTCTCTGTCTGTCTGTCTCTCTCTGTCTCTCTCTCTATCTCTCTCTCTCTTATTTTTAAAATTCCCAAGGCTAGGTACGTAGTCATCCTCATTGATGATAACAATACCCCTTCATTTCCCGAATTAAGGTCGCATTGCAGCAAAGCTGACAATAATTATCAAAGGAAAATTATTTGAAACTCTTTTAGCTTCTGGGCCATACTTTTTAATTAACTTTGAACTGTGCTTTTCAGATAAGTTCTGCGACTATTCTACACTTAAAAAAAAACTAATGTTACGGTTTTATGAACGCCCAGGATGGGAAATTCGGCAAATACAATTTAATGTAATAGTTTGTAGTATAGATTGGAAACGGTTCCGCCAATATGTAAACTCTTCGCAAATCAAATTTCATGGTTATGTAAAAATCTCAGATTGAAAAGTCAGGAAGCAAAGTTTATTCTGTAGATTATGCATAATTAGTTTTGCACTTTGGGATCACGTTTTATTCTTTCAACGGACTTACATGCTCGGCAAGCAAACACAACCTTAATAAACAAGTAGATGTATGAAAAAGAATTTTATACAAAAGAAATAAATGGAAAAAAAGGAACTAAGAAGTAAAGAAGAAAGAAACAAAGAAAGAAAGAAAGGAAGAAGAAGCGGATGCTACTGTAATTAATTTGTTTCGAAACAGTATGACATTAATTTACCAACATCGTGTTTTGAAAAAAAGTAAGCGCGTTCACGTTCTTGGATTTAAGATGATACCCCACGGATTTCATGTTCTAAGGCATTAGCTTTCTTATTTGTTTTTGTTGTTATTTGTTCAAATTCCGTTTACCTGGTTCCGCGTCTTTTTGGGAGTCTGCTTTAGCCAAATACTGGAACAGACTGCAATAGCAGACACTCATTTTTCACACGTTCTCCTATCCTATAAAGTGACTTTGTACCCAAATCAAAACTTTACAAAATTACATAAAACAACTACTACTTGTACGGTGTTTCTTTCTTATATTAACAATTTGTGCATCAGTTGTTTTATTTCATTTTGTAAAGTGCTGGTTTGGGTACAAAGTCACTATAAGACAGGAAAAATAAATTTCGTATTCTGTTCAAAGTTCATCTTACACGTACAAATCACAATATGTTCACTTAATATGTGTCGAATATTTTACGAGCTTGGCTAGTAATATAATAAGAAGTTGATATGCATGGACTTCCCTTTTGTAAATTATTTATGTGTGATTTTTATCGGTATTTTTAAAAATTACTTTCAGCTAAATAATCTTTATAAAAAAGCATATTTTCGAAATAATAATTTGTTTACAAATAATATAAGATTTGTCTAAATAATATATTTTCTCCGTAAATAACTTGTTATTTACTTAAACAATACATTGTTTAGGTAAATAAATCATGATATATGTAAATAAGGCATTGTTGCTAAATAAACAATTATTTATCTTTATAATGCATTCTTTAGCAGACTGTGAAATAATGTATTATTTAGAAATGTTTTTGTAAATAAATCATGATATAGGTAAATAAAGCATTGTTGTTAAATAAGGAAGTATTTAAAAAAAAATAAGGCATTGTTTAGCATAATTTACTAAGTAATGTGTTATTTAGAAGATTTTGCTAAACAGTGCATTATTTGCGTAAATAATTCGTTGTTTAGAAACATCTTCTAAATAATACATTATTCAGCAAATTCTGCTAAATAATGCATTTTAAAAGTAAACAAATGATTATTTAGAAACATTTCTAAATAACACATTATTTCACCCAAACTGCTCAATAATGCTTTATATAGGTAAATAATTTCTTTTTTTGCCACAATGCCGTATTTACTTATATCATGATTTTTTGCCTAAACAATATATTGTTTAGGTTAATAATAAGCTATATACCGCCAAAATATATTATTTAGAGAAATCTTACATTGTTTGTAAAGAAATGATTATTTAGAAAAATATGCTTCTAAATAAAAATTATTTAGCTGAAAGTGGGTAAAATAAATATTTTACAAAGGGAATTCCATAGATATGAAGTTAAGTTTGAGAAGACTTATAGGAAGTGGGTTTCACTTAGTTTATCGAATGACAATGTACCCAAAACAGGACTAATAATTAAAAGACATCTAAATTTCGGCAATTTGGACAAAGAAACGTCATCACTCGTGATTTTGAAAAGAACCGATTACGATACAATACAATACAACTTTATTCATCTCAATGTGAGCAATTACAGTGGCAGCAACCAGCACATTACAAAAACGCCTGACAAACACTCCGCGAGCAATCGCAGCTAACATCATGTACAATTAAAACATACAGTAGAATAAAGTAAGCGGTAGGTTATAATAACAAATGCACCCACCAGGCATATCACAGGCAACAAACTTTAAGCATCTCTCTCTCTCTCTCTCTCTCTCTCACGCACACATACACACAAAAGTATGTAAAACACCAAGACTGGGTTTTACTAAGAATGTAGGAATCGGAAAGTTATTTTTGACAGAAAAGGGTTAGGGCAAGGGTTAGTTGTAGCGCTGCAACTAGCCCTTACCCTAACCCTTTTCTAGAAAGTTGACCTAGTTCGTCTCCTATAGGCGACGAAATAGGTCGAATTTTGTTCAAAATTTCTTCGGAAATTCACTGTATTTTCTCCGTCCCGGATAGAGCACTCCTGTGTACTAAAAACACTCTCATGCACTACAACTGCACTCCCATGCACTAAAAGAGCACTCCTGCGTACTTAGAAAAAAGTGGGTGGCTGGAAAACTCTGGGTGACTAATACACTCACCCATTTCCTGCATAAAAAGCAAGGTTAGTCACCCATTTTAAGGCTTATACCTCCGCACACACACACACACACCCCACCCACCCACCCCCTCACACACATGCCACAATGAAATGCTTTTTACATTAGCAAATAAATCTCTTTTTCTTCGTTTTTGCCATTTGTGGAACTTAGTAATGAGTTCCTGTCAAACGATTCATTGCATCGAAAACATTAATTTCGACGGTGCTTTTCATGTCACGCCCCGTGCTGTTTTTTTCGGAATCATTGAATTGAAAATTGCAATTTGCGTTCTGTTTCTACATTGAGAAAAGAAAAAAAGAAAATTATTTGTTTACTTTTGTGCAAAACGACGTAAACCAATTCATAGTATGGTCCGCTTGACTCTCACAATATGCTTTCGATTTGATTTTAATTTGAATTTGATTTGGTTTTGGCTGGACTGGGGTTTGACTGAAGTTAGATTTGATTATACTGTGAAGCTCGCGATTTCTCTTGAATAATGATGAAATTAAATTGTTATCCCCTTTAAGATTCCCTTTCCGGTTTTCGAGGTATTCTTCGTAACTGCAGTAGGCTAAAAACTAGATGCTTCTCTTTTCCACCCTCAAGTCTCGTTTTAAAAGGTTTTTTGTTGTTCAGGTTCTTATGTAATATCATGAACTGGAATCAGAACGAGCCAAAATGTTGGTTGGTCGGTCTTTTGGAGGTCATATCTCAGGAACCACTAAACAGCCTTTGACCAAACTTCATAGGAACACTACCTCGGTCATTGGTCTGCCTCCCACGCTATCACATGTGCTCTACCGCAAAGCCCAAGGTCACTAGAGTCGTTTTTTTTTTTTTTTTTTTTTTTAAACAAGTTTTGGTCAATATCTCCAAAAATGACTGAAGCGATGTGTCGAGTTTTGGCATATAGGTGCTTCAAATCACGGGCCATCCTTCAAAAGCAGCCCGGTTGTGGGACAATGGGTCAGTCGATCGGTCCGTCGATCCGAATGTCACTGTTTTTTTACCAAAACACGCTTTTTGCCTGAACTCAAGAACGACAACCGAAGTTCATCTTTTTTTTTTCTTTGCGTATACTTTACTCCTAAGAGTGTTTGGTCAGTCTGATTTGTAGTACTACATTCTCACAAGGCAAGGCCATTGTGCTTCCCCATTTTCTAAACACGTTCAGCGCTGTATCTAAACAACGGACTTAGCCGATTTTTTAAATTTCTTGCGCGCAAGTAGTTCAGTGAGTGGACCATGATTCCATGTTGTTGTTTTTCCTTTTGCTTCGTTAGGTGTTAAGCCGAATCGCTACACCGCCAAGAAACTTAATACTTTTGAAAATGCTTATTTTGGGGCTGTGTGCGAATGTCTGGAAATACATTTGAATGGCCGGTTTGCCAACGTGTTGCAAATACAATTCATTTGATGGCATTTAAACTGAATTTAAATCGAATTGAATTAAAGTCTCTAGTGAAATGATGCAGTTAGTCTTGCTTCAAGGTTCTTGGAGTTGGGATATGGGAAGGAAACACGGTTGGGAAGGTTGGTATGAACTTATTAGTAGTCTACTTATTATTATTATTATTATTATTATTATTATTATTATTATTATTATTATTATTATTATTGTGACGGTGGGTCTATTGTTGCTGGGCTCTGCACAATGGAATGCTATTACCCACTCGTCTTTAGTCGATGGGGATCGCTAGTAAATCTCCCTGTGACTCTACTTAATACATTTATAAGTTTAGCTCGGTCTGTAGTTAGGCTGGGTTTATAGAGATAGAAAGAAAAATGGTAAAAGATCACTGTCACATTAGCTCTCACACGGCTATGAAACATAGGTAGTCCAGCCACGTGCTAACAGTAAATATCACACATTTATTTCCTCTACTCTATACACGATCTGCTTAGTACGATACTAACTTAAAAGTTCAAATGTCTCTTTGAATGGTTTGCCCCTTGATAGTTCTATGCAGCTACTGTATCATCATCGGGCACTTGATGCGTTCTGCCCAAAGGGTCAGAGTTCTGGAAGAGTGGACTATTGTTGTCCTTAGCTAACAGTTTTCGTGCACTGAGCAATTTGGACTTAGCTCAAAATTAGAAGAGCTGTGTTGTGGTTGATTCTTTGATGAGCTGCGTTGTTGTGGATTCTTCTCCTTGTTCCTTGACTGGTGGGCTCTTGTCGCGCAGTGCTTGAGAAGCTGATGCAGGCCGACTTTCAGTGAAGACTTTTTCTTGTCTTTCGTCTGGTCGGGCCCACGATGCCTGCTCGTCTGTAACATATGAGACGAAATTCTGCACCACCGTGTATACTAGGTGTGTGCAGAGCGTCTCACTGAAGGCTGAAGTAGCCCTCAGTGATTAGCTCCACATCTCTATGTTACACTCGATGTTTTTTTTTTTATCAGTTGATTCAGCCCCGATGCTTGAAACCTGATAAAGTGTAACTCAGATTCGTTTATCCACGCAGCCTGCTCACTCAGCAACAAGGCAAAGTCGTCGTATGTAGTTTTCCAACTTTATTCATCGAACATCAACCACTGCATACAATCGTTTTTCCACTCACAACTTTTCACAACTTTCCACTTTACAATCCTCTACTTTCAACTCACCACTTTTGAAACAGTGCGGCACTTATATAGTCTCTCTAACTCCAGAGAAATAAAGAACGTTCGGGTAAGACATAATTATAACCAATCAAAACACATTTCGTCATCACTGTCTCACGTCATACAACCTTATTTGGGATGGAAGCTTCATTAGTTACCACTAGAATTATCCATACGCTTCGATCGATAGTAAACAACCAACTCTAGAAAATTCTCAAATAATATCCATCAACTAAATTTATCAACGTTATACAAAGCTTCTTCTAACAACAACGCAAAATCAAATCAAATGTAAATGCACTCTATTATTGCATGCCTTGCAAAATAAAACGATCTGATCTATCGCGAGCGTCCCATTCGCACCGCCGCGCAAGTCTCAACGTAACACTCTATATATAAGCGACGAACATTCTGCTAAGTCCGTGGTCCACTGGAATCTCCACTCTAATTTCCTATACATAGATAAATATAAATCATGGCTAACTATACACATAGAGAAATAATTAATATTATACACATTCTCTGGTACAGCCACTGGTCTGCAAGAATACATATAGAGAAATAATTAATATTATACACATTCTCTGGTACAGCCACTGGTCTGCAAGAATACATATAAGCTAAACGACAGTGGGTCCGTAGGGTCTACAACATGGCGTCGGACCGGTCGGGTTCTCCACGTGGTCACGCAACGTTGGACTAACAATTTAATTCTAAGCATGGCAAATTTCATAAACATAATTCAACAATAATATCAATACATCATGATGAAACAAAAGCTAGTTCATTTACCTCCTTGACAATGTCAGGCCGTGGCTAACTTGGTTGAATCGAATTTCAACAGTTCCTGCTTTAGTCTTCAGTGGAGAGATCTCGTAGAGCGTAGCTCTATCTTCCTTGCAGTTTACAACAGGAATGAATCTCCCCCCTGTCTGCCTAAACCGGGTAGAACTGGTAAACCTAAGCGTCCTCTGTCCGGATTGGCTGTACTTCTGCTCTACGTAAGCTGAATGAGGTCATTACCTACTGCGCGAGCGTCAGTATAGAAAAGTGTGTAGCCCACAACAGACTTCTGTCGTCTGTTGCAGAGTAATATTACTGATCTAAGGTTACAGCTGACTAAACAAGGCAAAAGCTTAGAGTGCTGGGTAAATCTAGCCTCTTGTTACAATTATTATTATTATTATTATTATTATTATTATTATTATTATTATTATTATTATTATTTTTATTATTATTATTATTATTATTATTATTATTATTATTATTATTAATTTTTTTTAATTTTATTAATAGTATTCCTTGAGCACTTGGGCTGAAAGAGCGCTATAAAACAATAATTCTGTGTATAATCATTTAAAACAAATATTGACTGTTTGACTGGTGCACTAGAAAAATAAATTGTCCTGATTTGTCCTAGTAGTGTGGTGGTGGTGGTGGTGGTGGTGATAAAATAGATTCCTGAATTATTTATCCTTTAAAACGATGAGCCAAAAGTCTGAGGTGTTTTTTTTACATTGTGACTGGATGTTCCAGAGCTTTCAGATTTTTGTTGCGATACGATCGATTAACACTTTGACAGGTCTTTATTGCGATTAAAAATAAGCTGAATGGCCGCTTATATTTCTTAAAATAACCAAAAGGATTTGAATTAATAATGGTTGGATAAAGTTTCTTTTAATCGTTCGTCTATAGCGCTTTTCCAGCTCAAGAGCTGCTCAAGGCGCTGGCCAATATAGGATCTAACTCATTCCTTAATGCATTTGTTCACAAAATATTAGTCGAGTCAAAGGCAGAGTCAAAACAGAGATTACATAATCACTTAGAAATCGCAACGGGTCTTCTTGCCTCTTTTAGAGATTAGAGTATTACCCCACTTTACCTGAATGTGGGACGGGGGGTGGGAGGGGAGGGGAGGGGGGGGGTGGCGGAGGGGAAGGAAGGAGATGGGAAAGGAAATGGAGTTTAGGTAGATATAGTAACTGATTTGAAAGTTTTTTTTTTTAAAAACAAGATGAACAGAAAGTTTGATGCATTATTGTCAATGGGAAGATGGATTTGACATTCATTATTGATACTAAACTTGATGCAGAATATTTATGTTACAATATTGCTCGGTCGTGATTTTGGTGTTGATTAGATCTTGAATTGTTGAAACACTGTAAAGTGCATGAAAGGACGGATATTTGATGTTGTATTGTGACAGGGGTGAATTATTAATGTTGTGATGTAGTGCTTTTTTTCTCCATCCTCACAATACTACTATGAGATCGTGAATTTGTGATGCTTAGAATTTGAAATTGCTAAGGCCTGGCGTCGAGGATAAACGGATGATTATAATTATGATGTTTATAAGGAGGGCAAAGAAGATTGATTTAATGTTGTGATAAAGTGCGTTTTTCCCCTGAAAAGGATGTATCGATTTTTGTGTTTGTTGTTGTTGTGTGCATGTACTGATTGGATATTGAAGGCTTTTTTGTTCAAAACAAGAACAGCGGACTAGCTGTTACCTATATATAACTAGATGCTGTTGGTTTTGCATAAATTATAGCGTGGTGATGAAAAAAAATAAAAACATTTAACGATAATATTGCCCCGATTGCTTGGTTTTGTATTGGTGGGACATAAAGAAGGTTCTCCGTTGATTCAAGATTTTTAAATGTAGTCTGTAAGGGTGATAGCATTGTAAAGCGCTGTTGTTGTTGAAGACACGCGCTATATTAAATTGCCACAAATCAATAAATCCAATCAAATAAACGGACTGTTACATTTGTCTAAAATTGTCGAGGTGGATTTGAATCAAGATTTGCTCTTAGCGCCTGGAGTAGTTCTTTGAGCTGGTAAGCGCTAAGCGAAAAAAAAACGTAACCAGTTTATGTAGAAAAGGTTTAGTTCTCCGAACACCGGATGATCATGTGAGTACTCAGTATTCCCTATGATTTCCCGTCTCAACCAAAAGTGGTCCTCCGATACAGAGTGGAGGATTTGTATTCCAGAAAGACAATCGCCTTACCTTCAAAGTACAAGGCGGTGTCTTACTGTCATCTTTTGACGAGAAATCTACGTGGGGAGCACTGAGAGAACGGAAGCTTTATCTCCTAAATATATAAGTTACGGACACAATATTGATAGTCATAAGACTATCTTAAAATAGTTGAGTTATAACCAATTCATGTTTGTACACAATTGATTTCATGTTTTTCACTAATTATTGTTGTTGTGGCCTTTCTAGCTTTTGATTTCATCAACAGTGGAAACCTGTTATGAAGGTCTGCGTTATATCAAATACCGCTTATAGTATATCTCTATTATAATTATGATCACGACTTTTGTTCAAAGATCGGAAGCATTCACGAGGAGATTGGCTGTATTCAATGATTATCGGTAATATATAAATCGTAGACCTTTCTAATTCTGCTGAAACTGTTTAAATATTATATTTACTATATGTGTTTATATTGTGATTTCAAATTTATTTATCTGATTAGTAAAAGTCTTGTTACTTAAACATTGCATGAATTGTTTGTGATTTGAAATTTCAATCACTGGTGAACCGGTTGGCCCCCAAATTGTTAAATAATGTTGTTGTTGTTGGTATTGTTGTTTTGGCGAATATTATCGTTATTTAAAAAATGTGCATGTTCTACAGACTAACTTGACACCAGTCTTGTTGTTTAGTTTTGTGAAGGTCGTCGTGATTGAAAAAAAATTATAGAACTTGGCACGAATCTTGTTGCTTCATGTTTCATGATTATTATTTTAATTTGGATGAGCCTTTGTTGATATTCAAGTGTTATCATTGCACATTGATTGCAGTGAGTTAATAATATTAATTTATTTGTGGTATTTTTGTTTTGTTTTTTCCATTTATTGTCCATTTTCATCAGGAAATTTTGGGACGTCTCCCCTGGAGAAGGGGAGATAAATCTGTCCTATCATTCCCTCGTTGCACGGAGGGTAGCATCTAATAAAGGTTATATTAAAGATGTTATCAGTAAAGGAAGACCACACCTTTATCAATTGTATTCCACACAAACCTGTCGTCTCCCTGTCTTGGCCTACGTTAGCAATCGGATTCTTGCTAAAAATCCTCCGGGCACTGACGTAGATGGCCTCCCTCCCATCAGCAAAACACTGTATGGTGAGCCTTATAAGGTGTAATCTTCCCCGACTAGTCAAACGAGTCAGGAAGGCTCTAATTGGAACATTCTTTGCATTGCGCCAATGCAGTGTGTAAAGTTCAAGGCTTGCCAAGGAGAAATTATAGTGATAATGCTAGTTTTCTCCTAGAGAGCAAGAACAGTAGATGCATGAGCAGATCAAACATCCTTCTTGTTATAATATCCGTCAACCCCTTTAAGTTGTAGGATCGGGCCAGTTGTTTCACACCATACCTATTTAAATTCTGTTTCAATATTGAATATATATATAATATATATATAATACAAATACCACTGTTGAAAACCTTGAAAGATTTTTTATACAGATAATTATGATAAAAACCTTTGCAACATATAACATGAGATGCTCAGAAACTCCGTGTAGTCCTAAATTGTACATACACTTGTAATTACCTCTTACATATCGACTGGCAAAGACGGGTTTTTGTCTACTGTTCGTTGTTATAATATTATAATAATGTCATGTCTGTTGTTAAGTGTGTTCATTACAGTGTAATTTCCATAGTTCTCAGATTTAAATGAAATGTAATGTCCCCAGTTCTTAAAATCTAGCTAAGTGTTCAATGTCGGTAGTCGGTAATCGGTATTAAGCCTTTCCAAAAAAAAGGTTTTCTGTTTTGCTGCAGCCGTTAGAAGCAAAATGTCATTAAATATTGATGGAATTATTCTATAAAAAGGAGTGAAGTGTTTATATTATGTACTATAAAAACTCTGAATTATCATCATCATCATCATCATCATCATCATCATCATCATCATCATCATCATCATCATCATCATCATCATCATCATCATCAGTGTCACGTGGGGTTTATGGGTTACTGGGCTCTGCACAATGGAATGCTGTAACCCTCACGCTTTATTCGATGGGAACTGCTAGTTAGTCACCCGCTGAATTACTTTAATAAATTTATTTGTTTAGCTCGGTCTGTGTTAAGGCTGGGGTTCAGAGATAGATAGAAAAAATGGTAAAAGATCACTGTCACACTAGCTTTCACACGGCTATGAATCATATGTAGTCCAGCCACTTGATAACAGTTAAAAATCATGCATTTATTTCTTCTACTCTATACAAGATCTTCGATGTGCTAATCTACCTTAAACTGTCCTAAGTCAATGCAAATAATTCGATCGCTGATAGTCTATGCAGCTGTTATGTCTTCATCGGGCACTGGCTATTAGATTTCATGAAGATTGGACTACTGTGGTCCGTTTTACTACAGTTCTGAAGAGTGGACTACTGTGGTCCTTTTGCTATCAGTTTGGGTGCACTTCTTCCGTGTCACTTAACTGCAGTGTGGTGTGTTTGAAGTCCTTCGTTGAGGTAGCTTCTGGTACACGATGTGTCGTCGTGTAGTTTGGTCCCTTGCCACGCTGTGGGGTCTTGCAGGGGGTTTTCCAGGGTTGCTCCCTCAGTCTTGTGCTGTAGGGGCTAAACAGCCAACTTGGTTTTCCCCTTGAGTTGGGCGCACGGGATAGCTCGCCTGCTCGTCTGTAATATAAGAGACGAAATTCTGCACAACCCTGAATAATCGGTTTGTGCAGAGCGTCTCACTGAAAGCCAAAGTAGCCCTCAGTGATAGCTCCACATCTCTATACATAAGCGACGAACATTCTGCTACGTCCGTGGTCCACTGGAATCTCAACTCTACTTTCCTATACATACATAAATATCAATCGTGGCTAACTACACACATACAGAATTAATAATAATATTAACATTCACTGGTACAGCCACTGGTCTGCAAACATACATATAGGTTCAATAACAGTGGTTCCGTCAAATATACAACATGGCGGCGCAACCGGTCGTGTTTCGCCACGTGGTCACGCAAATTCGGAGGAACAATTCACATCTATGCAAGGCAAATTCTACAAACATAATTTCAACAATAATATAAATATATCACGATGAAACAGAAGTATGTTCATTTACCTGTTTGACAAAGTCAGGCCTCGTTGCTACTTGATAGAATTCTAAGATTCTAAAGTCCTGTTTCCTGGTCTATGAGTGAAGATAGTTCTCTGCTCCGGTCTAGCTGTGTGTAGACTTCGGTGTCTTTCGTAGCACTGACTTAAGCTATGCTAGGTTTTGACCCAGTCAGAACCGGCTCTAACCGCTCTGCCTGCGTCTCATTGGTTAAAACTTTCAGATTCAAGGCACACAGTGCTGACGTCACTAACTGCCTGCGTCAAGCTCGCAGTGTGTGTACCTCCTATACTGTAATCGGCTGCTGTGTAATACCCTAACTTTCTAAGGTTACAATGACTAAACAAGGCTAAATAGTAAATAGGCAGCAGGGTAAAACTAGTCATTCGTGACAATCATCATCATTGAGAAGCTCATCGAGTTATAGAAAACGTAGTGTATGTGTTTTTGTGTCGTCATTTTGCCCTTCATTTTCAACTCATCAGGAGATACTTTCGTTTAGTTGGGGATCAGAACGATCTGCCGAATGTTGGGTGTCTGGAAATACATTTGAATCGCTTGCCATCTAGTTTTCCATTATTTTCACCTGTCATGAACCACCTCCACCCACTCACAATCATCATTACCACCATGGCCACCGTTATTATCATCATCATCATCATCATCATCATCATCATCATCATCATCATCAATATCATCATCACCATCATTTTGGCATTTAGAATGCCATCCTCCTCGATGTAATAAATATTGAATGTATTTTGGATGTGATTTTCTTGTCATTTAGCTGTGTTGTAAATTTTACTGGAATTCATTATTTTAGCGAATTCGTCAAATATGGCGTTGTGATTACGTGATTAATAAACCAGAAATGTCATCTGAGATGGGTTTCTTTTTGCCATTGTTGTTGTTGTTGTTGTTGTTGTTATTGTTGGTCTTCTTCTTCTTCAATTTCTTCTTCTACTTCTTCTTCTACTTCTGTCCACCCGATACACATTGGTCGAACGCTACCAGAAGCATGCGTTTTTAGTCGCCTCAACAGGCGATAAAGCATGCTCCCATGCTTCAGAGCACTGCTTTCTATACGCTTCAAGCTCTATAGTCACGGAAAAAGCGTAATTTCACTGCAGTGAACTCATGAAAATATCACACTTTTCTGCTATCCTATGCACCAACGGGAATCCCCTCAATGAAACATACTTCCGGTTTTTTTTCTCCGCGTGTTTTAGTGAATTATTTTCAAATATTCAAGAATAATAACATGTGTCACTGGCCACCTGTATCGTACCCTAACATTTTTTTTTGCTGCAGTTTATTATCCCTTTCTATCGCCAGTGGCGCGCCTAAACCCTACCTACCTAACATTATTTGTGAATTTTTGAAAAATATTCGGAAAAACATAACGCCCAGATGCTGGCTCGAACCCACACCTGTCAGGCGCCATTGGTTTCTGGCTTGTGAACAAGGCAAGTTAGTCCCGCCTTAGCCCACTTAGCCACAACGCTCGCCTACCATAGTCGACTACTTCGTGTTTTGTGAAGGTTGCGACGGCGAAGCTAGTTTCACTTTCTGTCGTCGACGCACCTCCGAAGTCGCCACAAATACAGGCCTCCACGATTGTTTTTTGCATCCTTTCACTGAGCATGTACTTCCTCCACCGTTTTTATACTTATCCCACTCGTTTTCTGGCTCTAACAATCGTCGTTTTCGGCAATTTGCCATATTTAAAAGTCACGCATCAAGCTTTGATAAAAGCAAAACAAGCTAGACCGGAACTTGGTTTCATGCTAACCTAGTTTTAATTTATAATGGCGATACCCACGAGTTTTTATGAGAGGTGCCGGAAAGTTGTGAGAGGTCAAACTGTATTAGTTTCTAGATCAACTGTCTTTTACGAACCGTTTGACAATGTTTTTGAACCGTTTGTTGACGCCGGATAGTGTCCTCACTTGGTTTCATGCAATGTAAGAATCCAACAAGGCAATTGGGTTTTTGAGACGGAAAGAGCGGAATGTTGTAGAGCAACATTCTATATATATTTACAGTGAAATTGCGCTTTTTCCGTCACTATAGCGCTTGAAGCGTGTAGGAAGCAGTGCTCTGAAGCATGAGAGCATGCTTTATCGCCTGTTGAGGTGACAAGTAAAACATGCTTCTGGCAGCCTTCGACCAATGTGTACCGGGTGTTCTGTCTGTGTGTCTTTCCCTCTCTCTTTCTCGCTTTCCTGTCCTCGCAATCTCAGCATTTCAATCGACCCACCTTCTGTCCGTCTTTCGCTCTCTCTCAACTCGTCCTCCCCTTCCTTTCTCCTTCCACTCCCCACTCCCCATTCTCTCTCTCTCTCTCTCTCTCTCTCTCTCTCTCTCTCTCTCTCTCTCTCTCTCTCTCTCTCTCTGTCAACACTAAAGGACGATAAACTCTTCCATCACACGAGCGTGACCAAACGTGTCCCACTCTGCTCAATTGTGTTAAATTAAAACTTCATTTTTCTTTGTTTTTAAATTTTAACTCGCATAAAAAAAAGTGGGGCTGTGAACGGAAAATCCCTGTGATTAAATAAAAAGATTTTTTTTTAAATTTTTTAACTTCATTATTGAAACCTTCAATCAAAATCAGAACGCAAGATACGGTTCACTGCATCCCTTTGCATAACACGTTTTTTTGCTTTGTGTTTTAAATTAATTAAACGATTTCTCTGCCCGAAGCCTATTTGTCTTTTCATAAATTATAATACAGTTAAATAAACCGACGAATAATTGCAGAAATATCATTATAAAATATAATAAGGTGAAGAAGCCATTGCTGTTACATAAATAGAACCAGAAACTTTATAGAACCCGATGTTTATATTCTAGCCGGGTGGGTGCCAGATACACCGACACCCCGGGCAAGCACTTTTTTATATTCCCTCCATTCTCCCCTCCCCCCCCCCCAAACACACACGCCCATCTCCTCCATCCACCACCCTCGTCTAGGGTAGCGCTGCTCTACGACCGCCGTGCTTTCGCTGAGAAGGCAACCGGAAATGTAGCCACATTGGTGACGACATTACATTACATGATTATTGCTTTAGGTCCAGCGGACTCTTCCGAGCCAAATCAGGACCAGACTTCGCCGAAAGAGGACCCACCCCCGATCCGCACAAAAGATCTGCCGAAATAACCCTAGTGGCAACACTTAGGGCAATCCACCAGCCGGTCACTTTACAATAAAGACATCCCACGCAGGGGACGCTGAGGCTATACTCTAATTTATCGAACTCCCTTTTACAAAAACAAAATAGAATACAAACATCATTATAAAATATCAACAAAACACATACATATAAAATGCCTACATTGCCAAATAATAACATCATAGGAAGCCCTAGTGACCACCTGGCACAAAGCGTCCAATATTTCCAAGGTGATCCAACAGACCTCACACGCAAATGAGGATTTTTTTCCCAGAAGAGTTTTCAAGAAAAAAGGTAGGTGACTGGTCTAACGAAGAAGAAGATAGTATAAGTAGATTGATAGAACAGAGTAGGAATGAGAAAGAACAAATGAGAAAGACAGCGACAGTGGGAATTTAAAGCACTAAATTTCCAGAAAGTGGGGATACTATTTATACTGAAACCCCCGGCACCCCCACGGTTGGTGGGTTGGGTGAAGACAAAAATTATACGTAATGAAATTCTAAAAAAGAACTACATTAATACAATTTTTAAAATACCATTATAAAGTATAATAATGCTCAGAAATGATTACTCGGTTACAGCAATGGAAGTTTGAGACGCATAATAACGACATTTATCATTTTCTTGTCCTTGAAACAAAATTGGATATCCCACCCATCTTTTCGCCCCTCTGAGTTACAAGAAGACAATTATTTCTAACTTTAGCACTTTATGCGGAGATATATTGCCCTTCGGATAAGAGAATAAATCGAGATCTAGTCGGGGCACGCATGTATTGTATGAATGAATTAACGAAAACCTAGTAAGCGCATACATATTTTCCACACAAAATGCATGATCCCAGCGCTGAGGAAGAACATTTCAACCCAAAATGGAACACTTACTTAAAACAAGGTAGGGTTAGGATTACACATCACAAATGCTACATTATACGAACGACGTGAAAATTTATATCTATGGGATATGGAACAGCTCCCAGGCCTGATGCAGCGCGTAGCAAAGTTCTTTGATAAACTGAAACTACGAAGTATTCCGCTGGCATTATGAAGTCGAAGACAGCTGTGCCTGTCGTAGTCCCCAATAGCGTCACCGTCGCCACCGTCTGATGTTTTAGTATGTTTTTGGAACCTAAATAAATGAATAAAGTAAGGAAATTAATTGCAAGGGACGGAGGAAGGAAGAGAGAGAAGGGTTGGGAGGGACGGGAGGGTAGGAGGAAAGGAGATAGGCTAGGAGTAATGGATTGGAGGAGGGAAGGCACAACAGAAGAACATTACATTACATGATTATTAGGTCCAGCGGACTCTTCCGAGCCAAATCAGGACCAGTATAGCCGAATCAGGACAACAAAATCAAGACCACAACTTCGCTGAAAGAGGACTCGCCCCTGATCTGCACAAAAGATCTGCCGAAACAACCCTAGTGGTAACACTGAAGGCAATCTACCAGCCGGTCAATTTACAATAAAGACATCCCACGCAGGGGACGCTGAGGCTAAACTAATCTAGATCATACTATAGCCTATCTAATGTTTAAAGTTTGAAGGTAAAAACCACCAACAACAACGCCAACACACAGACCAAAACCAACAACCCTAGCCTCAAACTCACTGTAAGCAATTCTTGTTTTAGTATATCAATCTCAGAACGAATCCAACATAATGGTTCATGCGATACATCTCCAAGTGCAGAAGAAACTTTTTTTTTAACAAGGCAACAATTTTGAACTCGTAAATGGACTAAAATGAGAAAATCCCCATTTTTCAGCATTTCTATCGCCGAAATTAGTTAATTATTAGTTTTCTCTATAAATATGTGTCCATAGAGCTTATTATTATGTAGTGGGTTCTATATGTCTAACAAAATCTGGACAATGCGGCTGCTATGGCATGCGCAGGCGGGTACAGGAACAACTAACATTGAGGCCAAGAACTTTGCCCATTAGTCTTAAAACTTTGTCCATCATTAGAACCCCAGAAACTTGTCCTTGCATCTTGCACACAAGTCGCCAAGTCCTAGCCGTATACGTAGGCCTTTTTTTTCCTCTCCAGAAACAAACGTCTTCGCTAAGCCTCTGATAATCAGAATTAAATTTATCGTGTTTAGTTTAGTGTAGCTTAACAGTTTCTTCTTCTTCTGCTGCTGCTTCTTCTTCTTCTTCTTTGGTGTGGGCAGCCAACTTCAGTTTGTTCAAGAAACTTGCACTGATTGAGGGCTGCTAAACCGGGGGTGGAGCTATTGAGAGGATAAATAAAATTAATAACTGTCAGGAATTCAGAGTATGGGGAACGGTGGGGTGGGTGGGAGAGGAGTAAGAGGGGGTAGATGGGAGGGTAGTCAGGAGTTTTTGGAGGGTTTCACGGAAGGAACTGCACCCTATCTGGAATGCGGTCAGGGTAGCTGCAGGGACTATGTCGTCAGGCAGGGTGTTCCACTCTAGGAAGGTTGGCGGACAAAAATGACTTCTGCTGGATGGTTGGTTGGTTGGTAAGATCAATGTCCCCGGACACTGACGCATATAGGGGACGGGAATATGAAGACTAGTTGATTTAAGAAGTCGTGATGAGAGGACATACGGCTGGTGTTCGTGTTCATTCGTTGCAATGATGAATGGTCCTTGCTAGGAATGAAGAAGAAAACAAGCTGCAGAGGCAAGCGCGCAGGGAGGAAAGGTCGCCAAATCGCCTGACGTAGGCGCGAAGAGATGTGGCCGCGATGCAGTGACCCACAAGGAGGGGAAGGCAGCAGGTAGGGAACCATAGCGACGCAAGCAACTGCTGTCCGGAGGACGCCACTCTCAACAGGAAACCCCACGTCGCCCAATCGCAGTGAAAGAAGAAACAGGCCCGCCAGGGAATGGAGCGACGGCAGCAGAGCGACCAGACGTCTATTGCTCGCTCACTGACAGCTGCGCATTCTGGGACTGCTCAGGTGCTTGCATTCCTTCTGCTGGTAATCAGTTTCTCTTTAAATAATTTACCTTTGGATTCATAAAACGTGGTTCAAAGTCAGCTAATAATTAATTGGACTTTTCTTTTTCATTGAAGTGGACATCGACCTTTCCTATCATTCTAATATTCCCTGGAGGAAAGAATCTCACACGGATTATTAAGCTATATCCAAGATCCTATCCTATTCTATCTCATCCCGTAACTCGAAAGTCGTTGGGGCACAACAGACGATCGTTTTACCAGCGTAATCTTTATGTTTCTCTGTACTCAGCAGTCCTCATGGCTTCACTCAGTGTCAAGCCAGTCCTTTGTCAAATGTTGTCTTCCCACCTTTTTTTTTTGGTCTCCCTCTTCTTCTGCTTCCTTTGCACCGTGCCTTGATGGTCTTTGCGAGGCCTGATGCTCTGGCGGTTTGGCCATACCACCGGAGTTGCCGTTTCTTCACCACCGATGCTTTCATTTAAACCCAACCCCACTTCTTTGATCAAGAAATGTTCCCCGGATGGGGATTATTATTAATAAGGATTATTATATCCAAGGTATGTTGTCACTATCAATCTCACTTCTTTTTACTTGAGACAACCACAACCTGTTGTTTGCACAAACCTTTTGTCTTCCTTTGCTTTCGAGAAAAATAGGCCTACTTCTTCAAACCTTCACCCGTAAGTTACGTAATTACCAAGCAGTCAACAAGCCAAATGTTTGTCGGCCTGCAAGTATCTGTCTGATTTTCTTCGTATGATAATAATAATGAGGGTTTAATATACCTGCTAATAGCCATGTGGTCACATCGTGCGGAATATTGTATGTTCAGTGAGGCTAAGCATGTTTATTGAGGTAGCCTATGTGTTTTTATGATTCCGCGATAATGCATCTTGGAAGATTGTTGCGATAATGCGTGCCTTCATAAAATAATACGAACATTGTCGCGGTTTAGTCTCCTATCATTATCACTGTGGGGAGGGGGTGAGATGGTGGGTAGAGGGGGAAACAACGTCTATCCGGCTTTTTGGGTAGTGTAATAGTCACGGCAGTTTGCTGGTGCTAAATATCGTTGTAGCCTATATATAGTCTATAACACCCTATGGTTGAGTATTCATACTAACAGAAAAATCACACGCGCACAGCGGCAACAAATAGAAGCAGCACCGTTAAGGTACGAATAATACAATCCAATACAATACAATACAATACAACTTTATTGTCCGATAAAACCCTGGAATTTAGCTTTGTCCATGCATGTAACACCTTAAATAAAGAAAAAAACACTGGCAAGGAGAATTGTGTGCAGTGTCCATTTAGCTCCCTATATACAAATCACAGATGTGTTAAAAAATACAAACCAATTAAAATGAGCTGCAATCATTAAAATACATCACTATAATACCAAAACGTTAGGAGAGGAAAAAAAAAGATGCTAATACAATGTTTTATACAATTTGTCTACAATGACATTCGCATCTATAGTGGAAAAATAAAATTACACAAACACAAGCACACACACGCAAACACACATGCATACAAATACACAAACAAACTCACACCTATGCCTACTCACACCCAAACAAACACACACACACACGCCTACCAACCCAATACAACACATTGGAGCGAGAAATGATAGTAACCGAGGTTTATGTTTCACTAGTGTAGAGTCGAACCAGCAAAAAAAAGTGGATCCTCGATAGCATAGCGGTAGCAGTACTAGCGTGCAGCCCCTGTATCATAGATTTGTTGTTTTTTTGTTTAGAAAGTGACTGCTGGCGAGTAGGTTAAACGAAGGAGACATCTTTATCACTCGTTGTTCTACACACACTTTTGGTCTCTTCCCTGTCATAGATTTATTTATAGTACAAATGGCTGTGTGTTATATACCGTTGCGCGATCGAGAATCTGAAGGTCCCGGGTTCGAGCCCTGGCCGGGCCATTGTGTTGTGTCCCTGGGAAAGACACTTTACTCCTGTTTTCCTACTCTTTCGGATGAGAGTATAAACCGAGGTCTAGTCTGTGTCGCATACATTCCATCATAACGGACTTTAAAGATCATGACGCTCATGTCCTAGACGGGTGAGTGCCGGTGACAAGAACACAACACAGCATGCACCTAGCTCCTTCTCCCCCATCCCTGGCTGCCCAGGATTGTGCTCAGTTGTCCGGGCGTCAGACCATGCGCCCAAAGGCTGCGGGTGTGCGTCTCGGGCGGCTTGAGTTAGATCCTGTATCGGCCAGCGCCTTGAGCAGCTCTTGAGCTGGAAAAGCTCTATATAAGAACGATTAAATAAATAAATAATAAATAAATCCACTTTGTTTGCTATCGCGGATCCATTCTACTTGGTTCATGCTCCTTGTGGGCGAATTAAACCTCGGCTAAGTCTGAGCTACGCAGTGTGGTACGAAGTCTTCTTAGGGAATCAGAACGAGACATATAATTATGACTGTTTGTCGGTCAGTTGCTCGCCGTGCCTCAAATATCACTGGACACATTTTTTTGTTCAAACTTCATAGGAACATTATCTGCCTCAAAGTTCAAGGTGGCTGTAGTAAAGTATTCGTTCAGCAAGTTTTGTTCTATATCTCAAAAACGGTTCAAACGATTTTGATGAAATTTTGTGTGTTTGTTGTGTTTGTATACAGATTCTTCAACAATTCAGTGTCAATCTGTTGGTTGCACTGATCGGTTATTTTATATTTGTTTGTCAAAACACTTTTGTGTATTTTATATAAAAAAAATTACTTCACCCATTTTTTTTATATTTACTAAGCAGATACTTTCCCTACTTCTCAGCCATTTGTAGTAGGCATTCGTCGGTCTCGGTATACCATGGAGTTGCGCAACTAGGTGTTGGTCCTGGTACAGAGTCTAGCGTGGCTGTAAAGGCCAATGCGAGAGTGGCAGTCCCTCTCACATCTCATTGCATTACATTACATGATTATGGCTTTAGGTCCAGCGGACTCTTCCGAGCCAAATCAGGACCAGTATAGCCGGACCATAAAATCAAGACAACAACTTCGCTGAAAGAGGACTCGCCCCTGATCCGCATAAAAATTACATTACATTACATGGTTATTGCTTTAGGTCCAGCGGACTCTTCCGAGCCAAATCAGGACCAGCTAGAGAAGTGAAAGAGGACTCACATAAAAGATCTGCCGAAACAACCCTAGGGGTAACACTGAAGGCAATCTTCCACCCTGTCACTTTACAATAAAGACACACCTCGCAGGGGACGCTGTGGCTTACTCTAATTTATCGAACCCCCGTTTACAAAAACCAAATAGAATACAAACATCATTAAACAATATGAAAAAAACCACATACATATAAAATGCCTACATTGCCAAATAATAACATCATAGGAAGCCCCAGGGACCATTTGGCAGAAAGCGTCTAATATTCCCAAGCTGATCCAACAGACCTCACACACAAATGAGAAGTTTTGTCCCGAAAGAGTTTTCAAAAAAAAAAGATAGGTGACTGGTCTAGCGAAGAAGAAGATAGTACAGTAGATTGATAGAACAGAATAGGAATGAGAGAGAACAAAGGAGAAAGACAGTGACAGTGGGAATTTAAAGCACTAAATTTCCAGAAAGTGGGGATACTATTTATACTGAAACCCCCGGCACCCCAACGGGGGGTCGCTTAAAAGATCTGTCGAAACAAACCCTAGTGGCCACATTGAAGGCACTCCACCAGCCGATCACGTATTTACAATAAAGACATCCCAAACAGGGGACACTGAGGCTATATAATTTATCGAACCCCCGTTTACAAAAAACAAAATAGAATATAAACATCATTATACAATATCAACAAAACACATACATATAAAATGCCTACATTGCCAAATAATAACATCATAGGAAGCCCTAGTGACCACCTGGCAGAAAGCGTCCAATATTTCCAAGCTGATCCAACAGACCTCACTCACAAATGAGGAGTTTTGTCCCGGAAGAGTTTTCAAGAAAAAAGGTAGGTGACTGGTCTTGCGAAGAAGATAGTATAGTAGATTGATAGAACAGAGTAGGAATGAGAAAGAACAAAGGAGAAAGACAGCGACAAAGGAGAAAGACAGCGACAGTGGGAATTTAAAGCACTAAATTTCCTGTAGATTGTACATTATAGTCACATGACACCGAAGCGTATAGCCGACTACTGGTCACATTATTCTGACACCAGCGAACCAGTTGAAGGCAAGGGGAAAATAGTATGGTCACACATTGGCCAATCCGGGATTCGAACCAGGTACCTTTCGGTTACTAGTAAGACGCTCTAACAACTGAGCTACCCGGCCCCACACTAAATTTCCAGAAAGTGGGGATACTATTTATACTGAGACCCCCGGCACCACCACGGGGGAACACACCTCGAGCAGGTGAAGGCTGACTCAGGTCTGACAATGAATCTTACTCTGAAGCCTGTTTGCCTCCGACTGCCGAGCAAGCGCCTTCTCGAAGTGGGAAAGGACCTTCTGCACCACCTGTCAGTGAAGAAGATCCGTTGGATCTCATTTTTGATATGATGATGGTGGTCATTGTTGTCAGGGTGGCGACGTGGTGATCGTCCTTAGCGCTCATGCAATAGGACGTTAAGCATCATTTTTCGTTCGTCTGATGCAACAGCTTCACAAGTCTTGATGTCATCCTCTCAGCCATTTATATTATTCACATTTGCACTTTCTCAAAGGTCCAGATCGCCGAGGTGCAAAAACAAGATTTGAGCAGTATCTCCAAATAGATTAAAACAGGTTTTGATAGTTTAGCTTGCAGATGGTTTGAAATGTAGCCGGTCATTTCACCGTCTCATTTTGCTTTTTTAAAGATAAAATCGAGACGGATTAACTCTACGAAAATATTCATAAAATCGAGATGGATTAACTATACGAAACTATTAACACTTTTAAAAAGGCTGGATTTTAGTGGGGGGTGGGTGGGGGGTGGGTGTGTGTGTGTGGCTAGGTAGAAACGACGTTACTCTGACATACACTTGAAACTCTACGTACTTTGTTTTGACGGCCCCGTTATTTTGACGTCAAACTAGTGTTCCGTTAGGGTTAGGGTTAGGGCTGTATTAGGCTTAGGGTTAAGTTAAGGGTTAGGGTTAGGGATAGTTTCAAAAAGTGGCAAAATGTCAAAATAATGGTAAGTGTGTCAAAATGATGTATGTAGAGTTTCACGACAGTCATCACAACGTCGTTTCTACAAAAATGTGTGGCTAGGTAGAAACGACGTTACTCTGACATACACTTGAATTTGTGTGTGTGTGTGCGTGTGTGGGTGTCTGGAAATACATTTGAATGCCTTACCATCTTGTTCTTTTTATACAGATATATATAGAAACCACATAATTATAACTCCGAACTTTTATTAACGAATGCATGTTTTATTCATCACCCAAAGCCTTTCACGTCATCCTGTCACAAGTAATTTCAACAAACAACAACAAATGAGGGTAAGAATGGAATGGGGTGGAAGGAAATGACCAACTTACAAATAACAGTTTAACTTTTACAAAATTCACAACGGATTTCACTTCAAACTGCAATAGAAAACAGAACGGAGTAGAAAAGAAGAAAAAGCAAGACAAAGCAAGAAACAAGACAAAACCAGAAAAAATACAAAAAGTAGTAAACATACTATTACTAAGCAAGAATAATATGAAGTGGGGGTGTGATTTTTTTTTTTTATTGGGACCATATAGTGTGGACAGGTCCACTGACGAACACTGGCAAGTAATAAATGTGAAAAAAAAATCCAAAAAAAAACCAACAACAAAAGTGAGAGAGAACAAAATAGATAACAAAAAAATGAAGGTTTTTATAAAATTGTGTATGCAAATTATCACATAAATAAAATGTCAAAATAATGTCTTCCTTGCCTTCAAGTCACATCTTTCAGCAAACAACAAAATACTACATGCAGCTGTGACTGGACTACCCACAAACTGGTTTGTATGTACAATAATTATATACTGGACATGTCACCTTTCAGCTTCCAGATCTGCTCAAACCAAAAGGCTTCGGGCTCTATGCACAAAGGCTTGGCGGTCACATGCTGCGGGAATAATACAGCATGCTCGAGTTTGAAAATGGTGAAGTACTGTGCTGCGTTTGGATGCTCTAACTCCGACGTAAAACCTTTATGCAAAGAAAAGAACATTTCCTTTCATCGATTTCCACTGAAAGATGAAATATTGATGAACACTAAACTGAATGTCAGTGACAAATCGCTCTTTAAAAAAAGCCTGTCCCCTGATAATAATTTGTCTGTAATCATTATTGCACGAATGTGCTATGTTCAAAACATCACAATATTCCAAAATGTCGGTAAAGTTAAAATTTTTAAGCAGCATTGGAGTACACGCGAACGAGCTAAAAGAAGCCATGACCACTTTGTTATTCCCGCGCCACGTGACCATGCCGCTTTCGCGCGCCGACTTGTGCATAGAGCCCATTGTTCTTCCCCTCTCCCCACTACACGTGTACACAAGCGGGACTGAAGTTTTGTAATTACATCACAGCAACTGGGACAGCGTGCTTATTAGATGATAACAAAGCTTTCGGCTGCAGCCAGATGTACTTGCTTACGGTACCACCGAATGGAGGGTTGAACAAACACGATACAGGTGGCTCGCTCAAAGAGATGGACTGGATTTCATTGATAGCATCTTGGGTAAAATCCTTTTTAGTTGCTGTCCTCCATGGAATGAAAGAATGATAGAAAAGGGCTATCTCCCTTTCTCTGCTGCCAAAGGTTTGCATGTGTGGATGTGTGCCATAGATACAGATGGCCATTTCCCTGTGTTCTCAGCTCGTCAGTGTGTCAGCAGGGCTTGGGGGAAAATCAAGGGACTGATTTTCCAAAGCATGAGAAGACGCCTGAAACGCACTCTTGTAACCCTGACTTATCTAAGTTAGTTATTCATTGCTTACAGGGTCCAGCGGACTGCAGAGAGCCGAATCAGGACCACAAAATCAAGACCACCACTTCGCTGAAATTGCAAGAGGACTCACATTTGATCCGCATAAAAGATCTGCCGAAACAACCCCAGTGGTAACACTGAAGGCGCTCCACCAGCCGTTCACTTTACAATATATAAAGACGTACCACGCAGGGGACGCTGAGGCTATACTCTAATTTATCGAACCCCCGTTGACAAAAACAAAATAGAATACAAACATCATGATAAAATATCAACAAAACACATACATATAAAATGCCTACATTGCCAAATAATAACGTCATAGGAAGCCCCAGTGACCATTTGGCAGAAAGCGTCTAATATTCCCAAGCTGATCCCACAGACCTCATACACAAATGAGGAGTTTTGTACCGGAAGAGTTTTCAAGAAAAACGGTAGGTGACTGGTCTAGCGAAGAAGAAGATAGTATAGTACATTGATAGAACAGAGTAGAAATGAGAAAGAACAAAGGAGAAAGACAGCGACAGTGGGAATTTAAAGCACTAAATTTCCAGAAAGTGGGGATACTATTTATACTGAAACCCCCAGCACCCCCATGGGGGAGACTTGCATAAGTAAACCAGTGGATTGTATAGAATTTTAATTGAGAAGAGCCATAAAATCAAGCATGATGTAACGAACATGGACATTAATGTTAACATCATTATCATGAGATCGCATCTAAAACTGTACAACTGCTTTGATTTTTTTTTCAAACATGGTGGCTATACAATATAAACTGCGTTAAAAAAAAAAAAAAGCGTGCAGCAACCACATACCAAAAATCACACATGAACTTTTAAAAAGTCAGCAAGCTGTATGTATTACGTGCACTCAAAACCCTTCGATAAGTCCAGTAAACCTTGTTGGTGGAGGCAGGGGGAGGGGGGGGGGAGAGAGCGAGGTAGTCAAAGCTACAGGGATAGGAGGGGGAAGAGGCAAGGGAGGAGAGGGAAAGGATGGGAAGGAAACAACATGGGTCCGAAATGAGCAAAGAAGTTTCAAAGTTGTTCTGATGATTCATGAACCAAGGAACTTTCAGTCAAAAACAAAAAAGAAGAAAAAAAAAGTAAGCTATGGTTTACTCACGATGAGTACAAACTCTGATTACTTATATTAAAACAGCTGATATGAACACCTCGAAACACTTTGCAGGTGAAAGATGTGCACGTCATCATCATTGTCAACATCATCATCAAAGACATTATTAAACAGCATCAGCAGGAAATAGCTAAATAACTCTCCACATTTACAAATTCTTTATTACACAAACAAATACAAAACCGCAAGAAGTGCTACTCGGGCAATGTGCCAAACTGATCAATAATTGAAACAATAAAAGCAGCTGCACCTGCTACCAGCGAATGGTGAGAGCAGTTTTTCATTGATCATTGTCTTTAAAGTCAATATTCCTGTGTTGTTCTGAAGAAGTACCAGTACTTCAAGATTTCTGTTTTATTTTATTTTTTTATTTTTTGTTTAAAAAGAATACTATGACCCATCAGTGGATCAATACTATACAACAGCTGGGTCTATGGTAGTTATGATTCCCCTGTGGGGGTGCCGGGGGTTTCAGTATAAATAGTATCCCCACTTTCTGGAAATTTAGTGCTTTAAATTCCCACTGTCGCTGTCTTTCTCATTTGCTCTTTCTCATTCCTGCTCTGTTCTATCAATCTGCTATATTAACTTCTTCTTCGCTAGACCAGTCACCTACCTTTTTTCTTGAAAACTCTTCCGGGACAAGACTCCTTATTTGTGTGTGAGGTCTGTTGGATCAGCTCGGGAATATTGGACACTTTCTGCCAGGTGGTCACTAGGGCTTCCTATATTATTATTTAGCAATGTAGGCATTTTATATGTAAGTGTTTTGTTGATAATTTATAATGACGTTTGTATTCTATTTTGTTTTTGTAAACGGGGGTTCGATAAATTAGAGATAGCCTCAGGGTCCCCTAAGACAAAAGACAATTTATTTCGCTTCAACTTTTACATCGAAGAAATCTTGGTGCGCATGGGGTACTCAGATGTGTATAATTATATGTAATTCGCTTATGTTTAAATACAGAAGAAAAGCACACAATAAATTTTTTAAAAAGCAATACTGAATGACAAACGCAATCATACATACACATTCTACCTGCATACAGCCTTTGACACTAGGGTGGTTAAATCAATTATAGATTAACACAATGTTCATCAGGAATGACTAGAATTGACAAATTTGTGTATATTAAAAATTAGGCCTACATTGCTCATGTTTGCACACTTTATCGCGCGCACTCACGCTTACACGAAAAATAACATTATATATAACATAAATATTATATGTATTATTTGTCACTAAACTGACTGTCTCTTTTTCTTTTTCTCTCACTCTCTCTCTCACACACACACACGGCACATATTACACATCATTGTCCGACTCAGAAAGCGGTACATTACTAACACTGCTACCGATATTTAAGAGGGGAGCCAAAATACTACGAGGCTGCTAAGTCAGCAGTAAAAGGGGAGGGGGGGCGATAAAGCGTAGCTGGCCTGGGATGATTACGCAACGCTTCGTTAAGATACTTGGGAGGCCCGGCAAGCAAAGAAGGTTGGAGAGGGGGGTAACGTAGTAGTGAAGGGCGGAAAGTGAGAGGGAGAATTAGGTGGTGATGGGAGGTATAGGGCTTTTGTGCAGAAAGGGAGGGGTGGTTGGGGAAGTTAGTGCGTTTAGGGTTGGGGGTTGCTAGTGGAGTGCAGCTATGGTCGCAGTGTATGTGTGTGGGGTGGGGATGTCTATATTGTAAAGTGACTGGCTGGTGGAGAGCTTTCAGTTTTACTACTAGGGTTGTTTCAGCAGACTTTTTGTGCGGATCAGGGTTTGTCCAGTCCTGATTTGGCTCGGAAGAGTCCGCTGGACCTAAAGCAATAATCATGTAATGTAATGTAATGGTTGTTAGGATGAACAGGTAGCAGTTGGATTAAAGTCTTTTGTATGGCTGCGTAACCCAAGGATGGATCAATCTTATACAAAAGTCTGGTTCTGTGATAGCTACAAGGTTGCAATCTGTCAAACATGAATTACAATTTGACCTGCACCAAAAAAAAATAACAACAACAGTAACAACTACCTCAGTATATTAACAGACCTGTCACAGCCCCATAAATGGCTCTGTGAAGGAATTGTGAACTGTCAATAATCTATTACTAATAAGAGTAGTGCATCAACCACTGAGTCAGTCAGTCCTATTTTGCACATGAATGAAGTAAAAACTGTTCATCTGATCATGATGCTAGTCGGTACAATAGGTTCCAATTCCTAAACCGTTTGGATGTCAGGGGGTTCAAATCCGAAATAGTAAGAAAACCGTTAGGGGAAAAACTCGGCAGCCTAAGCTAAGAACGGTAACCTACTCTTGAGCTTACCACAGACTGCATGCACAACCGAGAGAGAGAGAGAGAGAGAGAGAGGTGGGGAAAGGGTGGAGAAGGTGGGGGGAGGGGGGGGGGCAAGTGAGGGCATTTGGCTAGTTAATTTACAAAGCCTAAAAAAAAGAAACCTCCTCAAAAAATTATAGTTATTTAACACCTCGCCTAGCTGCCTACCAGCCTTCAGTCACAAACCTGTTAAAGTGAAAGGTTAACAATTATGGCAAATTGCTCTTTTGGTAATGTCGGGTAGCACAGAAAGAGCTGGTTTCTCCTAATAATTATGCTCACTAAACGGTATAGTTCTCAGGCATGTTTTTTTTCTCTAACAATTTTTTGCATCATGTATGTTTCCTAACTTTAACTTAGTTTAAGCTAACAGTCCAAGTTTGTGGTAAATAACATAAATTATGACCCCACCCAAAACTGAAAAAGGGTGTCCTGCTGAATTTCTGAAGGAGTTTAAACTTGGTACTTGGCGTCATAAAATACATTATTTTACCACACTGAAAAATGTTTTCACAAAACATAACTTAAGAGTCTATGTATGAAGGGAAGTCAAAGTTATAATTATTACTCTCAGTTGCATTGCACATGACAACATACATGTATATTCCTTCAATTTGAAGTATTTCAACCTGAATTTTATTCCAGTGTTTAAACAATTACACAACCATTGACTGACTTTAAAAAAAAAAGTTTAATGTATAATGATTTACAGGCAGAAATTCTTGTGAAGAATTTAAATGTACAATAAAATAAGCATACATCGATACCTAGACGGTGCTTACTGTTGCGGCAATTATTCGCACACAACCAAAACAAACTCGTAATTTATTTATTTAATCCTTCTTGTATAGCCCAATTCAAGTGCAAAAGCTGCTCAAGGCGCTGGCCAATACAGGAACTAACTCAAGATGCCCGGGGTGCCTATTTGCAGCCTTTGGGCGCAAGGTCTGATACCCAGACAGCGTAGCCCAATCCTGGGCACAATCCTGAGTGACTGATCTCCAATAAATCTCTTCATCACACTAAAGACTATGAATTCATTGCCATCGATGCCCGTTAGAATTTTGATTAAGAATCAATGTTTAACACTATAACAGAGATCAACTAGTAAGCTTACTATGGACATGAAAGGCAAACACAAAGGAACAACCAGTATCACTCTTCTAGTTCTATCCTTTACAAATTCAAATGTCAATCACTCAATGAAGTTCGGTGACAGTAATAAAAATGATTTCAGTTTCACATGTTCAAACCATCCATTTTCTTGCAAAACATAATCCATACATTTGATTTTAGTCTCCACGACCGACTCCCTCATCAATAAATAAATAACCACAAATGTACTTTCCTATTAAAAATGCTTGCGCCTGTGGCATACATTTTCCATACAGCTTTCATTCATTTTGATAGTTGAGGTTTATGTAATCATTCTTATAAGTTATATAGTGCATTTTCAGCTCAAGAGCTGCTTCGGTCACTGGCCTGATAAGGGATCTAACTCAAGCTGCCCAAGGTGTCCACTCGCAGCCTTTGGGCGCATCCTCTGACACCCAGACAACTAAGCAGACAACGTCTGACATACTTCTTGGGAATGAACATAATTATAACAATAACAACAACAACAACGCACATAAACCATTTTTTTTTTTAAATATCATATTATAAAGAGAAGCAAATCCTGTCTCCTCAAAACAATTCATTTCATTTCCTCTTTTTTTCCAAAACTAACATTTCATGGAGGTATTGTCTGATTGTGAACAACAACAATACAATTATTCTATTTTGTTGTCCTGGAGATGGTGTTACATTCTACCATTGGATTATAATGGCCAATTCCTTCAATATGTATGCATAATTATGAAAATGTGTGGCAATTCTTTTACTAGAGAGGCAAGTGACAAAGTCATTGACATACATGTACATAATTCAAGGAAAAACAGTTGTTATAGAAACGAGTCTTTTTGCATCTCCTTTTACAAAGGCAAACACATGTCCAATGCAAGGAAGAAATCTTACTGTACCCTGTTTATTGGACTATGCTTCAATTACAGTACCTCATATTAATACATTCTCAGATTTTTGGTTTGATTTAGCCTTTTTGTTTTATTTTGATATAATTTATGTAATAAAACTCATGCTGCTTATGAGAACAGTGTATTGAAAGAGGTTGAAAAAAAAAACTGCAGCTAATTGAAAGGGTACAGAGAACAAATCTGAGACACTGCATTTGGCGAATGTTATAAGTCATCTCTCTACAATCTCTCTTTCACAGCTCAGTCATGTACCTTTAGTATTTTGATTTAAATTAAAACAGTCACAGAAGTTCAACTGATTCTATCTTCAAAAATACTTAAAAAATCTCTTTGAGCTTTCCTTCTGTTTCTCCATCTCTTCCCCTCTCTTGCACACCCCCACACACACAAACAATAGGTCAAATCATCTAAAGATGAATTAGGTAACCAAATATAATAGGTGTGCCTACTATTCTAAGAGTAGTCTTGTCTGGTATTTCTCCATCTGGCATTAAATGCAAGTAATCATGTATGCAAGCAGACATGCACACACCACCTAGCAAACCTAGTAGGTTCAACACTATTTACCAAAGGCAAGCGTGTAAACTCGTACGATTATGGGAAACCCCTGCCATCATTATTCTCGTTATAATAATAATATCAAACAGAGTAAGCAAGCACAAACACTGTCCACTCAATAACTGTCTATAGTTACCACAATCACAAACACTTGTCTGTAAGCACAAACACTGTCCATTCAATGAGTCAATAGTTCCCGCAATCACAAACACTTGTCTGTACGACAAATGGCATTGAATAGAGTATGACAAACCACAGCAATAAAAATCACACAACAATAAGTTAACATTGAAAGTACAATGATTGCAGCATCAGGTCAAGCCATCACAGTCTGCATAACCTGTAAGTTCTGTTTTGTTTTCTTCTGGAATACTCGATACTCATTTTCGCTTCAAAAGAAGTAAAACCATGGTGCCGTGCAGCAAAAATTACTCATTCGAACTCTCCCCAGCCTTTTCTTCATAGCGTGCTTTTACTTCACTGTTGATTGCTATTATTTTACTGGCTAAAGCACTCATCAGTTGCCATAGTCTTCTAACTGAAATTTCAATGATGATTGCTAGCACGTTACGGAGCAAAATAATATCAACGCTCCAACATCTTTGTGTACATTCACAGCACTGAGAATGGGGTAGATTGGATATTGGCGGTATAGTACAAGGACCCAAATCAATCATTCAAACTAATTCCATCACTGTTTTCCATCACTACATCCCACCTTTCAAAACAAGCAATCAATAATCCATCCTCTCTTTTACATCCTTTCAGTTTCATCTCTACATAATAATAACTTACCATTTTTACGTCATTTTCAACCTGCATTGCAATTTATCACAATCTTTATTTTCACGTCTGACTGTTTTTTCTTCTTTTCTTCATTGTTTCTTTCCCCATGCAGAACGGCTTGTTTTAAGGTTCTTCCTCTCAAGCTTTTGGTGACGTATGTCACCTGTTGTAAGACTTGGACGTCGGCAACGTGGATGGTACTTCATACATGATCACTGGGAGGTCACCGTTCAAGCGTGGAATAGGTAGATCCACCTCTCCCTGTTTCAACAATAGATTGGATAAATCATAAATTAATGTAATAAATTAAATAACAACAGCATTAACTGAAATCTTAATCAGGGAAGAGAGAGAGAGAGAGAGAGAGAGAAAGAGAGAGAGAGAGAGAGAGAGAGAGAGAGAGAGAGAGAGAGAGAGAGAGAGAGAGAGAGAGAGAGAGAGAGAGAGAGGGGAATTTTCTGTACAACAAGGATGGAGATTGTAGACTAATAGTCTAATCTTTAAATTTGTCATCCTGTTAGGTCCCCTGTTATGCAGAGTCCCCCAAGGTTCTGTGCTCGGTCCTGTTTTGTTTTTGTTTTACTCCCAACCACTATCTAATGTAATCACAGCCTGCAACTGCGTGTTCCACAAATACGCAGATGATACAGAACTGTCAAAGAGTGGTCAGGCAGATGACTTCCCTTCTGTTGTGTCTGAAGTAGAAACATGTATTGACAGTGTCCCGGCTTGGATGAATAGCAACAGGTTGATGCTTAACCCTGACAAGACCAAGGTTATATCTGTAGGCTCATCTTCCAGTCTTAAACTGGTCGGCAGCGATTCTGCAAACATCGGCGGCAGCACCATCTCATTTAGTAATATTGTTCGTTATTTGGGTGTCAAGCTAGATAGTTCTTTGTCCATGCATGACCACATCAGTACCATCTGTCGTGTGTCCTTTCTTGAGCTTCGGCGTATTGAGGCAGTTTCTTTCGAGGGATGCATGCACACAGTTGGTCAGCGCTTTTGTGACATCCAGACTTTATTATTGTAATTCAGTTCTAGCTGGTCTCCCCATTGATGAAGTTAGCTGACTGCAGCGTGTACAGAACTGTGCTGCTCGGCTTGTGCTTAAAAAACGGAAACGTGATCATGTCACGCCTCTCTTAATGCAGCTCCACTGGCTCTCTGTCAGTTTCTGCATTGAATACAAAATTGCTGTCCTAGCTTTCTGTCACATCCACCAGTCACTTCCACCATATCTGTCTGAGGTACTCACTACAACCCGTTCTTTGAGCTCATCAGATAAAAAACTGTTGAAAACGCCCAAGCGAAGCGTCTGCTTAAGACAGTTGGCGACCGGTCTTTTAGTTTTCAAGCACCCAAGGTTTGGAATGCGCTGCCTGCCTGCTTAAGAAATTGTACAGACCTTGTTTCCTATAAGAGCTGCTTAAAAACGCACTTGTTCAGCAAGGCATTTTCTGTGTAAATAGAATGAACAGTAATAATACTTTCTCAATGATGCTGTACATGATGTAGTGCGAATGTTGTGATGATGCGTACGAATGATGTGTGTAAGCGCATTGAGTTGTTATTCTAATGAAAAATGCGTTGTATAAATGCAATTTATTATTATTATTATTTATTATTATCCTCTCTCACACACACACAGATACACATTATTATAAATATCACTGTATACACATTGGAGAGGGGTGAGTAGGGTGACAGTTAATCATACATTTATCCAGGCAATAACATGGCGTTAATAGATAGAAAATGTTAAATTTAGATAGCAATAACATAAATATGTAATTGGTAAAAAAAAACAAAAAACACACAGAATAACCAAATAACTTTTTAAGTCTAAAACAGTAAAATGGAGAGAGAGTGAGGGAGGGAGAGAGTCACACTGAAAGAATTTATTATTCTGGCAATAAAAAAATATAAATAAAAATTAATAATACTTCCCAGCAAACCAGCCCGATCTGGGCCCCACTCGGGCCGAGTAGGGCATCCCGACTTTTGTCTGGCTATAGTAGGGACCCACAGAGCCCTACAAAAACCCGATGCGTAGCGGAGTCGCGAAATGTGGATGCGTAACGAATCGCCCTCCCGTGTGCCGCCCGATTCTGCCCCACCACAAAGCCACGCTGCGCACACGCTAACATAGGCCTACTCTCGCTTCTCATTGGCTAAACCGTCTGGAATGTTTCGTCTGCTTCACATTTGCTGCGGCGTACGTATGTGAGAAATATTTATACAAAATCAATTCAGCAAGATATCATTATTTAATTGTGCTTATAATTCTTAATTTTTATCATACAATATGTAAAATATACTTTAAAGTGTTTCTTTTAACTATTGTATTTATTTATACATTATAAGCCAAGGGTAAATTTCCGTGCCAATTACTGCTGGTCTTTTCCGGTTGTCCTTAGGCACCAATTTTCTACAGTTTTCTTCTACAGTTGCATGTGCTCGGATATTGTTAATATTGTGTTTGCCTGCTATTGCTAAAACCTATTCCGCTGTGGTTGTTTTTTGGGGCTTTGCCTTTCGTTTATGTATTTACACACGATTTCGATAGCGACAAAGATCACGTTAATAGAATATATATCGTTATGGAAATGGTGTGTAAATACTTAAGTGGGGACACACCAAGGACTTCCGAAAACAAAAACGCCTGTGCCGACAGTCCCTATTAACACCAGACATCTCAATTCTTTCTTCATGCAATCACATATATCATAAACAATATGTGGGATATGATTTTAGGGTAAATCAGCATTGGCCAGGGATGGGGCATTATCGGGGTTGTTTCTGGTTTAAGTTGGGTTACAATAGGGTTGGTGTTGGGTATCCTGACGTATGCCCGATCTTTGCCGGAATCGGGTTACCGTTCGGCAAAGGTTGGGTTACGGTCGGGTAAGTTTTGGGTACCCCGACGATCGCCCAATCTTTATCGGAAGTCGGGCTACTGTGTGGCGAACGTGGGGTTACGATCGGGTAAGTTTCGGGTAGCCCGACAATCGCCCGATCTTTGCCCGAATCGGGCCCGAGTCGGTTCCAATTTCCATTTGCCCGATCGGGCCCCATCGGGCCCCGAAATTGTGGTTAGCTGGGTTATTCATACCCAGAGGTTATTGCTAGAGTTAGCCAAAAACATTAAATAATTGATATTAACTGACAGGACAGCAAAACTATTGCAGTACAGAGAGAAACTACCAATCAATGTATTAACACACACCTGTGGTCTGAGATTGTCAACACAGCGTTCCATGGTGAGACGGTTGCCACGTACAACTTGCTTGTAGAATTCATGAGCTAGGTCACCATCTTCATCAAAGAACATTGACCTGAAAAAAGACAAATGCAGCTAATCCACATAGAAATGTACAAAATAGTTTATGTATTTATCCATTAAATTCAATATTAATGAGGAAAAATATAAATAAATTAAAATAATTTGTCAGTACATGATGTAAAGATGAAAAGAAGCATTTTTTCTGAAATGCAGCATCCATTATATGGCAAAGACTTACAAATTTATTATTCAGCATCTGACCTGACTTCAAGCAACAACTGGTTTTAAATTAAAGCTTTTTTATGCACCTTGCAGGCATGGGCTCGAGATGACAATGGATATGGCACTATACTACAAAAGTACAATTCACCAACAAAAGTTGTAGTTCTATGCCAACTGCGTTAGACTCTAGTATAACGCATAATTTGGAATAGAACTACAACTTTTGTTAACTTAGAGCTTTGCTAACGAGCTCTTTAAAGACACTTACTCATACTGACTTACTCACTTAGATACTTCCGACGAGTGTAAGTTTGGTCCAGCTCCATGCTCCTTGTATAGCAGTTTATTATGACATCCATCATGTCTTTAACTTTAACTTTAACAGTTTAAGTGTATGTTTTAGGAAACGATCCAACGATCCCTAGGATTATCTCACATTTACTGGGTAGATACCTAGGTCTAGGAAAACTTATCAAAGGATCAACTACAGGCCACCTGGCCTAATCGACGGCTGATATCTTATCTTATTCAAGTTGGCTCGGGAGAGTCCGCTGGACCTAAAGCAATAATCATGTAATGTAATGTAATGAGTTATTCATCTTACCCTCGTCTTTTGTGAACGAACAAAGTTCCTCCATAAGGAGCCAACCCTCTGCAATGAGTGTTGATTTCGTTATCGCTGCCGGATCGCCCAAACAACCAAGAAACAGGCTTTGTTGCCGTGCGGGCAAGTGATGTCGCCGTCTGGCCCATCTTTTTCCAGTCATAAGAGTCCTTAACAACACTACATGAAAGAAAACTACAGAGAAATCCCGAAAAATTACGAAGCACTTTCGTCAGCCATCTTGTTTCCGCTATGCCAAGGGACACAAATGTTTGTAACCTTTTTCCAGAGAAAAAGTTAAAAATAATGTCCCTTGAACAGTTTTAATCTCTCTCTCTCTCTCTCTCTCTCTCTCTCTCTCTCTCTCTCTCTCTCTCTCTCTCTCTCACTCACACACACACACACACCTACACACACACACACACACACACACACACACACACACACACACACACACACACACATTTTTATATAGATCTCTGACTCTCTTTAAAGTACTTGTTCACATAAATACACATTAATTGTTAATGTTGTTGATTAATAATAATAATAATAATAATAATAATAATAATAATAATAATAATAATAATAATAATAATAATAATAATAATAATAATAATATTTATGTTGATTTCAGTTGTTTGAAAATAATTTTATCTAATAATAACTTTGTTTGTTTGTCATTGTTCTATGATGTGAATGTTATAACCTTGAGTTGTATTTAATAGTTATTGTTAAAGCCCCAAGGGCAAGATGTAAAAAAGCGCATCCAGCTCTTACTCTTTTACCCTTGCAAAATAAAATTGTTATCTTATCTTATCTTGTTCCAGATATTCCCACTGACTCACGTGATCACAAATTGTCACAGGGCAGACTGTGATGAACCGGGTAGAAAGTGTGGGTGGAGAGTTAATGAGAGGGGGTAGTTACTGCGCGCTATCGTATGCATGGGTATGCGTGCGAATCGTGACTAAACAGCATAAGGGCGGTCAGCCAGTGAAGAAGTTTACTCACTGTAGTCAGAACACGTTTGGCAGAGCGACAAACAAGGTGTGCGGTCTTGTTTTCTCTGAGGTGGTAATGTTCTAGAAGTAAGGCGGGGACAGGTATTAACGTAAATAATATCTGGTTCCAAATAGGAAACTTAGGTGGAGGTGTTACATTGTGGTAGCGAGCTCGAGGAAAAGTTGAGCAAATATCTAAGTTGTGAGTTTGTGGTAAGTTAGTGTCAGGTATAATTCACTAACGGGAACTACTACACACTGGATACCTTACTTGGAGTACTGTGTAGGCAAGCGGTGTGAAAGTGGCTAGCTACAGGTACTATTACAATCGAGCCGTTGGGTAAGTGTGATGGTGATCTTCCTTTACTGTGCTTATGACCAAAGGCCGGCTGTTTGGGGTGTTGAACGATAGCTGTGCGTGAGGCTGGGAGAAGTATGGTTGCACTGAGGAGAGGAAGGGTGCGACTGAAGGAGGGAGAATGGGGGTGAAGTGTGATGAAGGTAGGATGGAAGTGGTTGCTGTTGTTGAGGTTGCGGTTGCTCAAGATGGATAGTGTGTTGATGATTTCATGTATTCATTTGCAGCATTGTTCATTTCATGCATTCATAATGTCATTTAGTTTTGAATTATGTGTTTGATTACAAGTGACAGTAATAGTAGTCAAGGGAAGTGAAGTGGACAGCAGTAGCGCTTCCTCAAGGTACCGGAATTAGTTAGTTAGTAGGGGGGGAGAGTGTGAGGAGGGAGGGGGACAGAATCGGGTGGACTTGACATTAACAATACGGCAAGCATGTTGCAGGTTCGAAAGTCTTTGTTCGTCGCTCGGAAGTTCGTCAAATTCTTCAGCGCGACGACGACGACGACATCCGGTCGTTGGACCCACATCATCATCATCACCCATTCGTCCACGTCCACGTTTGTGACATCCTCATTGGTCCACCACCCATCTTTTCCGCGTGATCGTGACGTCTGTTGCGGGACCTAGCCTCGGCGTTACAAGGTAGCCGACAGGAGGAGTCAGGCTGAGAGGCGTCGACGGCGGCAGGGCCGCCGCAACTACAGCGTCATCATCATCATCATCGTCATCGTCAGCGGCGGAGGGAGTGGCGACACCACAGCGCCTGGATTAAACAGCGACAGTCCAGCGTCAACCACTACGGGGAGGCAGCTACTTTTCGGAGGCATCAACGGGGACACCCTACTATCAGGTCGGCTCGTTCTTTATTTGTCCCCCTCTTGACACTTGCCCCCTCTGTGCCCGGACATTGGCGTTGCACAGTCGTTAGTTAGACGTGGTTGATCAGCAACCCCCGTTCATCTGACATTTCCATTTCATTGTTCATCGACCCATTGATTGTTCCATCACCATTTTTCTCGTTTCATGTGTAAATGTTGTATGTGTATGAGTGTGTGGTATGAATGAATAAATAGCTTGAAAGTTGTATATCTATTCGTTGTGTTTTCATCCACTTCCGTCTGCGGGAAATCGCCATTCTTTCTGGGTTGTCTGCGTGTGGAAGTTGTCTGTTTGTGGCGTCTACCCAGGGAGAGTCGTGGAGGTGACATTTGGTGGAGATGCAGGGTATGGTGTGAGTGTGCCCAGACGTGAAGTTGTCTCGTAATTGTCCTGTGGTGTCCGAGTGTGTGAGGCGTGAGTCGGTGTGAGTGTGCACCCCAGCGGGTGGTTGGAGGGAGTCAGGTCGCTGTTTAGCGGAGGCTCACAGCCGGCCTAAGTTCGACCACACGTGAGGGAGGGGGCCATTGCACTCTCCAACCGGTTCGCTACCTTGCAGGCCAGTTTCCACTGTTTGAGTGGGAGGAGGTGGGTGATAGGTAGGGAGATAGCTTAGATAGGTAAGTTAGTATCTTAGGGCTAGGCTAGGTTAGGTAAGGTTACGTAGGGTTGTTGACTTGTTGTTTTGGTGTTGTTGTTGCTTTTCTTAAGCAGGATGGCATCGATCGAGGAGGCGGAAGGAGTGTCACCGATCGCGGCTCGTACGCGTTCTCGCGTGGGTGTCACGATGGACGAGCGCACGGCGGCAGCAGCCGATACAGGAGTCATCGATCTACCTTCTGCGACCGAGCGACGGAGATCACCGGTCAGGTCATCGCGTCGTGGGTCAGCAGACGAGGAGTTGACGACGTTCGAAGCCAGAGACACAGTGAGTGACCCTTTTGTGACGGGATTTGGCGCGACTGGCGGGATGTCAGCAGGCACCGACTTCTATGGAGACCAGGATCGCCTGAGCGATGCAACGAGGCCGAAGAGGTTTGAGACCAACCCTTACCGTTCGGTCTACAAGGTCGAGGCGGCACCGACGCCGAGGACAGGACCGTTCGCGGACGAGACACCGGTCGAAAGGATCCTGAGGCTCGCCAAGCGCGAAGGATTGAAAGGTCAGGCAGCGTTAGACTACGCGATGGACCAAGCAGAGAGGGAGAAGGACTCAGACCGACGAGAGAGAGAGAGGGAAAGAGAGCACGAACTAGCGATGGCGCAGCTGAGGTTGCAAGCAGGCGACGGGAACCGCAGGAATCGTCAACCCGAGTTTGAGACAGTTAAGCTCCGGTTGCCATTCTTTGAGGATAAGGACGACCTAGAGACCTACTTGTGTCAGTTTGAGCGGTTCGCCAAGGCTCAAGACTGGAACAAGGACACGTGGGCTATTCGCTTGGGGACCTTGCTGAAGGGGAAGGCGAGGGAAGTTTACGTTGGTTTGAATGAGGACGACTCTGCCGACTACGAGATCCTGAAGGCAGCGTTGTTGGTACGGTTCAACCTAACGGCCGAGACGTATCGGAAGAAGTTTCGCCAGCTAAGAAGGGAGCCACCAGAGACTTTCAAACAGTATCTGCGGAAGTCAGAGTTGTTCCTGGAGCGCTGGATGGGACTAGCGAACAAGAAGGCCACGTATGCGGACTTACTGGACCTAGTGCTGATGGAGCAGATGGTCAACGGTTTGACACCAGAACTGGTCACGTTCGTGCGCGAGCGCAACCCAGCAACGGTGGAGGAGGCCGCGACATTAGCACAGCAGTACGTCGACGCCAGGGCGGGAACCAACCTACGTTTCCCACCACGTCAACCCTTTACACCCAGAGACAAGAGCGAGGGTCGCAAGCCAGCAGGACCGCGACCCAACTCGCCGGACAAGCGGGAGTGCTACAGCTGCGGGCAGAAAGGGCATCTGAAGCGGAATTGCCCGAAACGCAGCGAGAGGGCTGGAGCAGCGTTGCGCGTCTTGGAGGAGGAGAAGGAGGCAGGCAAGAAGGGAGACTCGCGTTTCCAGAGCCAGGTGATAGTGGAAGGTGTTCCGCTGACGGCCATGAGGGACACGGGAGCCGACCTGATATGCTTGCGGGAAGGGGAGGTTGCCAACCTCAAGTACACGGGACGCACGCGGCGTGTCGGATTCGCCATTCGTCAGTTGTCCAAGTCGCTACCGACAGCGTGGGTGCAACTGGAATCACCATTCTACACCGGGAGAGTGGAGGTAGTAGTGGTACCGGACTTAACCTACCCAGTGGTGATTGGCAACTGGGCGAGGACGGAACAGCAAGGAGACACAGCACTGCCTGTATTCGTCGAGGGAACCGCGGAGTGTTGTGCGGTGCAGACCAGAGCGCAAGCGGCCAAGGACCAAGTCGCTAAGGAACCAGTGGAGGTCGGACCGAGTAAGAACATCGTCGCGACGCCAAAGGAGATGCGCCAACTGCAGTTGGAAGACGGCGAACTTGCAAAGGTGCGACAGCTAGCGGACCGGAAGGCAGGAAAGGAGCAACGAGGCAAGGGGCAAGTGGCATTTGTCTGGAGGCGGGGCCTGTTGTACCGCGAATACACGGGACAGGACAAGGTGGATCGCAGTCAGTTGGTGGTGCCAACCAAGCTCCAGTCGGAGGTACTACGCATGGGGCATGAGACGCCTATGGCTGAACACCGAGGAGCCAAGGGGACCCTAGATCGCGTGTGGGCCGAGCACTACTGGCCTGGGATGTGCCGTGACGTGAGGAAGTACTGTGCTTCATGCGACGCATGCCAGCGAACGACGCCGAAGGGGAGTGTCAGGGAGGTGCCACGAGGACGGAGGGCAGTCAGGGGAGTACCGTTTCAGGGAGCCGGCAAGAACAGGAAGCTGAAGCGTTACATAGTACGCGGTGTAGAACCAGAACCGACGGTGGCCGTCGTGTTGGACCAAGCGGAGACAGAGGGGACGACAGAGATCAGCTACCAGGGCACTGTACCGCTGATACCACTACGTGCAAGCGAGGGACCGGGAGACGTACAGATAGACCCGACACTGTCTGCACTTCACCGGAGTCAACTACGGGAAGTGTGTCAACAGTATGCCAGTCAGCTGACGGATCTACCCCAGCGCACCAACCTGGACGAGTGTGAGGTGGCATTGACCGACAACAGCCCCGTGCGTATACAGCAGCATCCGCTACCGTTTTCACAGATGGAAGTTGTCAAGGGTGAGGTGGAATCGATGCTAGAGTTAGGGGTTATCGAACCCTGTACATCACCGTATAGCGCACCAATCGTGCTGGTGAAGAAGAAGAGTGGAGAGGTACGATTCTGCATCGACTACCGGGGGTTGAACAAGGTGGTCAAGTTCGATGCTGAACCACTACCGGACATCGAGTACTTGTTCGCCAAGCTAGGGAAGGCCAAGTACCTAAGCAAGCTGGACCTCACAAAGGGATATTGGCAGATACCTGTCAAGCAGGAAGACCGGGACAAGACGGCGTTTACGACGCCGCAGGGCCAATTCAGATGGACCACGATGCCGTTCGGTCTGAAGACTGCAGGGGCGACTTTCTCACGCATGATGCGGAAACTGCTACGACCACTGCACCGAGCTGACGTCGACAATTTCATGGACGACGTCATGATCGCGACCGAAACGTGGGAGCAGCATCTGCAAGCGTTGAGAGCCGTGTTTCAGAGGCTGCAGGAAGTGTATCTCGCCGCTAGACCCAGCAAGTGCTTCCTGGGATACAAGGAACTGAGTTACCTGGGCCATCAGGTGGGAGATGGAGCGATGAAGCCAGAAAGGGACAAGTTGGACAAGGTACGACAGACGTGTCCACCGACCACCAAGAAGCAAGTCCGAGCGTTCTTGGGGTTGTGCGGATACTACAGACGATTCGTGCCACATTTCGCTGAGAGAGCGTTGCCACTGACCAACTTGACAAGAGGAGGGAAGAAGGGAGAGGTCAACTGGACGGATGACTGCCAGAAAGCTTTCGAAGACTTGAAGAGAGCGCTGACCAGTGAGCCAGTGGTCAAGTTACCGAACCTGGACAAGGAGTTCATCCTGAGGACAGATGCATCTGAGCAAGGGCTAGGAGCTGCACTGATGCAAGAAACCGGTGAGGGTGTGCAACCAGTGGGGTTTGCCAGCAAGAAGCTGTTGCCAGCAGAGCGGAATTACTCCACCATCGAGAAGGAGTGTTTGGCAGTCGTGTGGGCGGTACAACGGTTTGAACCGTACTTGTTTGGACGGCACTTTTGGCTGGAGACAGACCATCGACCGCTGCAGTACTTGCAGAGAACGCACCTCAACAGTGCCAGACTCACCCGATGGGCTATGCAGTTGCAGGCCTATGTCTTCACAGTTCGACCGATTCCAGGAAGAGACAACATCGAAGCGGATTTCCTCAGCAGATCTGACCCTGTGGAAGATTAAGTTTTGAACTCTCCGTAGTTTCGTCTTGGGAGGGGGGTGTGTCACAGGGCAGACTGTGATGAACCGGGTAGAAAGTGTGGGTGGAGAGTTAATGAGAGGGGGTAGTTACTGCGCGCTATCGTATGCATGGGTATGCGTGCGAATCGTGACTAAACAGCATAAGGGCGGTCAGCCAGTGAAGAAGTTTACTCACTGTAGTCAGAACACGTTTGGCAGAGCGACAAACAAGGTGTGCGGTCTTGTTTTCTCTGAGGTGGTAATGTTCTAGAAGTAAGGCGGGGACAGGTATTAACGTAAATAATATCTGGTTCCAAATAGGAAACTTAGGTGGAGGTGTTACATTGTGGTAGCGAGCTCGAGGAAAAGTTGAGCAAATATCTAAGTTGTGAGTTTGTGGTAAGTTAGTGTCAGGTATAATTCACTAACGGGAACTACTACACACTGGATACCTTACTTGGAGTACTGTGTAGGCAAGCGGTGTGAAAGTGGCTAGCTACAGGTACTATTACAATCGAGCCGTTGGGTAAGTGTGATGGTGATCTTCCTTTACTGTGCTTATGACCAAAGGCCGGCTGTTTGGGGTGTTGAACGATAGCTGTGCGTGAGGCTGGGAGAAGTATGGTTGCACTGAGGAGAGGAAGGGTGCGACTGAAGGAGGGAGAATGAGGGAGGATGTCACGCTACGCAGTTTGCAGTCGCGCGCCTATGTATATAGTTTAATCATCAGCCTGTACATAGAGGTTAAAAGTTACGGTAGTCAAGGGGAGAGAATCAGAATAAATTAATTTGGTTTATAATTAATAAAAGTAGCGAATGTTTTGCGCCCGTGCGGAACGCACTATGTTAGAAAACAGCATAGTTGGCTATTTTGTTATTGAGAAGATTAATTGCTGCCATGCGATATTCTATGTGTGAAATGCGTGCTCTAATCGCGAACGGTGTAGGGAATGAATTATAATTAGAACGAGTATATTCTAGAAGATTCTTAGCTAATCGTATAAAACCCCTTGCACTGTATATTTTGAGGGAGCAGTAACATTTTCATATCGCTTTTGTAGCCAGAATCAACAGATCCGAGTTGGGTCAAGGTGCCAGTTAGTGACTTTGTCTGTGGGTCGTACAGATCAGACCGTCAACGAAAAAGAGCCTATTATCGGAAGAGGAGGATTGTTTTGGGAACACTTTGGAAGTGTTTGTTTAACTAAAACTGTTCTAAGCTGTTTAGAATACCTACTGTGTATTCTCGGTGAAATCTGAGTTATCTACGTATAACGTCGGGTGACCTGTGACTCCGTCTAGGACTTCTTGTGCCTGTATATCACCTTGCCTAACTTCTGTGCCTGTGTGTTTGTCCAGTCATTGTGTGTCTTTGTCAACAGGCCGGAGAATCCACTGGTAGCCGTAAGTTGTTTACCTCAATTTCTCAGTTGGCCATAGCGTTCGGGGGGTTTGGGTTATGCATGCAGTGTGAATGAATAGTTAATTATGTTTTCTAAATTCTATTTTACGTTTCATATTGTTTGCTGCATAAATACCTAGAGAGAGAGAGAATTTTCTAAAATGTATTATAAATTAAATAATTATAAATTGATATAAAAGAATTCGCTGTTATGTAGCGAAGAGATGACAGAAAGGAGGTGATTGTGAATGTATATGCGCGATGACAGGGAGGATGAGTAAGGATGTTGAAAGGGAGACAACCATTCCGGTAGCGGGATGCTTGTGCAGTATATTGTAATATAATTATTAATGGTTGCGTATTTTTGTATGAATTGTTGTAGATGTACCACAAAAACCAAAACCCTTGAGCAGATCATTGATGGTGTGCTGAAACCTTGCTGGTGTGGAGCTTGTGTGCCTCGGCCATTTACGCCGTGTTTTCCGTGTGTCAACCTCGGTTGCGAAGGTTGTGGTATTCGCCCAGGGAACTTTATTTCGTTTATAAAGCACACGCACACACACTCCACCATACACAACAAATAACTATAACCATTGATAAACAAAGGTGATGAACGATAATTGTTTTACATGTGATAACTTATAAATTACAGCACATTGAGATATATTTAATCTGAATTGACTGATAAACGTTGTTGTGTAATATTACCTACTAGATTAAGTAACCCTGTGATTGTATAGTTTTGTCTGGGGGAATTATTTCGCCAGATATTAATTAATTGATAATTTAGATTAATTTCTTACAAATTCTATTTTGCATAAAGAATAAATTTTCTTAATCATTTTATATAATATAAAAGACTTGTATCTATTTGAAGTTTAAGTGGAACAAAGTTTGAACATTTATAAAGATTTAAAGCAGTTGCTTACTGTTATTTACCTTGTTGGCAGTAAGCTGTTTCAGCCATAATTATTATAAATCTCTTGTACATTTTGTAGTTAGTCATTTTCCATTTTGATTTAATTATCATTGTTATTTTGAGCGAATTGTTTATGTATTAGTTTGGGGTTATATTGGTGGGATTGAGGGTTGGTTGGTTGGGAAGTGGGATAAAGGGAGTTAATTTCGAGTATGAATGTGTGTGTGAAATAAAGAAATTGTCTTGTTACTTCTGGTTTTGTCTTGGGGGAATAGTTGGGTAGATTTATTGTTATTTGTTTAGATACCAGAAGTCAGTGTTTGTTTCTTTGTCGTCTTGTGTGTCGGATGAGTGGCCAGTGGGTGGTTGGTCGGGAGTGAGGTTGCGCTGCGCAAAAGGGTTCACACCCCGAGCGTGTGTGCACAAACGGGGGGTTGAGGTAAACAACTTTGTCGTCGAGGCCTAGACGATAAGGGACTTCTCCGGCTCCTGTTACTGTTTACTTGTCATTTGTTCGACTGTTTGTATATGTGTTAATCGTTATTTGTTTCATTTGTTATTCACCCATTTTTTCCCATTTTTCATTCTTAGTCCGCGACTGTATGCTGACGAGGGCTGCGACTCGGAGAGCAGCTGAGCAGGCTCGAGCGATGGACCAGTACACCGAGGCCGACGCAGCCGCTGCGCGTCGGGGACCCATGGACGAGGGAACCACAGTGAGTACGCCTTTTGCTCATAGTACTCGCATGGCAGCTGATCTTACTCCCACCTCAGTTAAGACCGTGGCAGGGGAAGGTAGCAATAGCATGGATATATGGGCTAAATACAGAGAGCTGGGCACTAGCATGGGGCTGAAGGACGCAGTTCTAGCCAGTTTTGTAATAGACGGGGTGACCAGGGAACAAGAGTCTGCTAGATTGGCGAGAGAGATGGAGTTAGAGCGGAGAGATAGAGCTAAAGAAACAGCTAGGCTCGAGAGGAAGATGGAACGCGAAGAGAGGAGAAGAGCAGAAGATAGAGAACAAGAGCGCAAAGATAAAGCAAGAGAACTGAAGCTATTAGAAAAGAAAATAGAAGCCGAACGGGAAAATGTCGAGTTGCGTCTGCAAGAAGAGCGTGCAGCTAGAGAGCAGGCCCGGGAAGATGACAGAGAAAGGTTTAGGCTACAGTTGGAGCAAGAGAAGGAACTAGAAGCCCAACGTAGGAGGGATAGAGTCCAGTCTGATAGCTACAAGATCAAGGTCCAACCATTTGATGGTAAAGAGGATATTGAGAGCTATCTTCAGCACTTTGAGCAAATAGCTAGAACGCAGAAATGGAAGGAAGAGACGTGGTCGGCTAGGTTGTCACCGTTGTCAGGGGAGGCAAGAGAGACTTATCTGAAGTTAACTCCAGAGCAGATAGTCGATTTCGGAGTGGTCAGGGGGGCTCTTCTGAAACGATTTAGGAGAGATGCCGACTACTACCGCAAGCAGTTCAGGGGTAGTAGGAAAGAAGGCACAGAGACTTTTCCGCAGTACTTGAGTAGAGTACAAGTCTTAGTGAAGAGATGGTTTTCTTTGGCTAAGAAAGATATAGATGATGCGGGCGTAGTGCTTGATGTCTTTCTGACTGAACAGTTGTTGTCAGTAATGAACCCCGAGTTAGAGCTGTTTGTGAGGGAGAGGCAGCCTGAGAACGGTGAGCAAGCAGCTGAGATTGCCCAGTTACATGTAGATGTGAAACGGACAGTGAGTAACAGGCCAGTGTTCGGTAGCGTGCCATACAAGGGGGGTAATCGTGCTGTCAGTCAACCTGTAGGGGCAGCGAGGAGTGGTCCTAGTGGCAACAAGGGTGAAGAGGATAAGAGGAGGGAACCTAGTGGGGAGAAACGTCCTGTCAAGTGTTTCAGGTGCGGGAAGCTAGGTCACGTAGCGAAGGAGTGCCGTAGTCCGAAACAGTTGCTACGTATCACTGTCAGTCCGGATTCAGGACCGATTCACTCGGAAACGACTAAAACTAGCTTTAGTACCATTCAGCCGTACAACCCGTGGAGCATGGGAACAGTCAGGGGTCAGCCTGTGAAGATTCTGAGAGATACTGGTGCCGAGGTGGGGGCAGTAGCAGCCAAGTGGGTGCGTTCCGAGGATATGACTGGTAGAGAGATCGAGGTCATGTTCGCTGATCAGGTCAAGTCAGGGAAGTATCCTACAGCGTACGTAGAAGTAGACTCAGCTTTTGTGAAGGGTACAGTAGAATTGATCGTCATCGAGCAAGTTGTACCTGATGTCATTCTTGGCAACTGGGTTACCTTCAAGGGAGGCTATCGAAGCCCCGTAGCTGTAGATGGGTTAGAGTGTGCGATAGCCGCCGTTCAGACCAGGGCACAGGCCAAGGCAGAAGGGAAGCAGGAGAAAGCACTGCCGATTCCGAAGCCATTCCAACTCGATGTGACGCCCGATCAGTTGGCCAAGTTGCAGGAAGAAGATCCCACTTTAGCTAGAGCTAGAGAGTGCGAGAAGCAAGGGACGAAACTCAAGTCAGGCAAAGCGATGGTTAGCTTCTGCAAAAAGAAGGGCATTTTGTACAGAGTACACCACCAGGGAGAGGAGGAGCTAACACAGCTAGTCGTGCCTAGCAAGCTCAGAGGAGAGGTGATGCGCCTGGCGCACGACCCTCCGATGGCCGGACACTTAGGTGGAAAGAGGACACGTGAGAGGATATGGGGGGTGTTCTATTGGCCAGGAGTGTGCGGGGATGTCAGGCGTTTCTGCGAATCGTGTCCCGAATGCCAGAAAACAGTTCCCAGGGGTAGGGTAGCAAAAGTTCCGCTGCAGAAACTACCTCTAGTCGACGAACCGTTTCAGCGAGTTGCAGTTGATATCGTAGGACCTATAAAACCTATGTCAGACAGGGGCAACCAGTACATTTTGGTCATGGTAGACTACGCGACACGGTATCCCGAGGCCGTAGCACTGAAAGGCATAGAGGCTGAGAGAGTTGCCGAAGCTTTGTGGGAGATCTGGACAAGAGTGGGAATTCCCAAAGAGATATTAACAGATCAAGGGACACAATTTATGTCAAATGTGATGACCGAAGTAAACAGACTTTTGGCAATCCATGGGAAAGCAACAACACCATACCATCCAATGTGCGACGGGCTCGTGGAGCGTTTCAATGGTACACTCGTGTCGATGCTCAAAAAGCTGACGAAGGAGCAACCGAAAGCATGGGACAGGTACATACCAGCGCTGCTCTTCGCGTATAGGGAGGTACCTCAAGAGAGCACAGGTTTTTCACCTTTTGAGCTACTGTACGGCAAGACAGTGAGGGGTCCCATGTCGGTACTGAGAGATTTGTGGACGAAGGACAGTCAAGGAGAAGAAGTGAAGGTGGCTAGTCAGTATGTTGTGGACCTGCGAAATAGAATCGAGGAAACGTGCGCACTAGCGAAGGAAAGTCTGAAGAAAGCAGGCGAGAGGCAGAAAAGACACTTCGACAAGAAAACGAACCAAGAACGTTTCAAGCAGGGGACAAAGTGTTGCTTTTGTTGCCAACCAAGCACAACAAACTAGAAATGAGCTGGAGGGGGCCATACGAAGTCGTAAGTCGTCGAAACGAATGCGATTATCAGATTCGCATTGGGAACAAGGTGAAACTGTTTCACGCCAACCTACTGAAACTGTACCATCAGAGAGTTCAAATCGCCACAGCTGTAGTAGTTGATGAAGCAGACGAATGGGAAGAGGTACCAACAGTCGAGGGCATACCCACCGTAGTGTTGAAACAGTCAGAGACGTTAGATGACGTGCATCTTGATGCAGATAGCCCGGAGATCCATGCAGGAATTAGGAGGCTATTAGTTCGTTACCCTGACATCCTGACTGACTTGCCCTTGCGCACCACGTTGGATGAGTGCGAAATACGACTGGATGACGACCGTCCAGTAAGGACAAAACAGTACCCGTTACCTCATTCAAAGATGGAGACGGTCAAGGCAGAGGTTGAGACGATGCTAGCTATGGGGGTGATCGAGCGAGCAGCTTCACCGTTCAGTTCACCGATCGTTCTGGTAAAGAAGAAAGACGGAGCAGTCAGATTCTGCGTCGATTTCAGGAAACTCAATAGGCAGGTAATTTTCGACGCTGAGCCGATGCCAGACATAGATTATCTATTCAACAAACTCTCAAAGGCCAAGTACTTGAGCAAGATCGATTTGTCTAAGGGGTATTGGCAAATACCTATGAAGAGTGAAGATAAGTGCAAGACAGCTTTCACTACCAACGAGGGTCAATTCCAATGGTGCGTCATGCCCTTCGGACTGAAAACCGCAGGGGCAGTTTTTTCACGCATGATGCGCAAGATGTTGATGCCATTGAAGATGAAAGAAGTCGACAACTTCATGGACGATCTCATGGTAGCCACAGAAACTCTAGAGAGACATTTAGAGTGTTTAGACATCTTGTTTAAACGTCTGAGGGAAGTACAGTTAGCGGCGCGTCCGTCCAAATGCTACCTGGGATTCCGCAAGCTGGAGTATTTGGGACACATAGTGGGGGGAAGGCAAAGTGCAGCCGGAACAAGGAAAGATGGACAAGATCCAGAATGCACCACGTCCCACTACCAAGAAACAGGTCAGGTCATTCCTTGGATTAGCAGGGTACTATCGGAAGTTTGTGCCGAATTTTGCTGCGATAGCGGTGCCGCTGACCGACTTAACCAAGGGAGGCAAATCAGGTTCCCGTACAGTGGTCCGACGCTTGCGAAGTAGCGTTCCAGACGCTCAAAAACCGTATATGCTCCAAACCTGTATGCTGTATGCCAGACATGGAAAAACCATTAGTGCTACAGACTGACGCATCAGAGATTGGAATAGGGGCGATTCTGTGCCAGGACCAAGGTTTGGGTTTACAGCCAATCACATGTGCCAGCAAGAAGCTAAACCAAGCAGAGAGGAACTATTCCACCATAGAGAAGGAATGTCTAGCATTGGTGTGGGGCGTACAAAAGTTCAAGCAGTACCTGTATGATCGGACAGTCATTGTGCAGACCGACCACAGACCTTTGCAATACCTGCAGCAAGCAAAGACTACGAATTGTAGACTCATGAGGTGGGCACTTCAACTCCAACCTTTCGATCTGATAGTGGAGAGTATTCCAGGGAAGGAAAATGTACCAGCTGATTTCTTGAGCAGAACTGAGTAGCGTGGTTGTTAAGAACTAAAACTGTTAGTTTTCGTCTTGGTGGGGTGCTGTGTCACGCTACGCAGTTTGCAGTCGCGCGCCTATGTATATAGTTTAATCATCAGCCTGTACATAGAGGTTAAAAGTTACGGTAGTCAAGGGGAGAGAATCAGAATAAATTAATTTGGTTTATAATTAATAAAAGTAGCGAATGTTTTGCGCCCGTGCGGAACGCACTATGTTAGAAAACAGCATAGTTGGCTATTTTGTTATTGAGAAGATTAATTGCTGCCATGCGATATTCTATGTGTGAAATGCGTGCTCTAATCGCGAACGGTGTAGGGAATGAATTATAATTAGAACGAGTATATTCTAGAAGATTCTTAGCTAATCGTATAAAACCCCTTGCACTGTATATTTTGAGGGAGCAGTAACATTTTCATATCGCTTTTGTAGCCAGAATCAACAGATCCGAGTTGGGTCAAGGTGCCAGTTAGTGACTTTGTCTGTGGGTCGTACAGATCAGACCGTCAACGAAAAAGAGCCTATTATCGGAAGAGGAGGATTGTTTTGGGAACACTTTGGAAGTGTTTGTTTAACTAAAACTGTTCTAAGCTGTTTAGAATACCTACTGTGTATTCTCGGTGAAATCTGAGTTATCTACGTATAACGTCGGGTGACCTGTGACTCCGTCTAGGACTTCTTGTGCCTGTATATCACCTTGCCTAACTTCTGTGCCTGTGTGTTTGTCCAGTCATTGTGTGTCTTTGTCAACAGGCCGGAGAATCCACTGGTAGCCGTAAGTTGTTTACCTCAATTTCTCAGTTGGCCATAGCGTTCGGGGGGTTTGGGTTATGCATGCAGTGTGAATGAATAGTTAATTATGTTTTCTAAATTCTATTTTACGTTTCATATTGTTTGCTGCATAAATACCTAGAGAGAGAGAGAATTTTCTAAAATGTATTATAAATTAAATAATTATAAATTGATATAAAAGAATTCGCTGTTATGTAGCGAAGAGATGACAGAAAGGAGGTGATTGTGAATGTATATGCGCGATGACAGGGAGGATGAGTAAGGATGTGGAAAGGGAGACAACCATTCCGATAGCGGGATGCTTGTGCAGTATATTGTAATATAATTATTAATGGTTGCGTATTTTTGTATGTATTGTTGTAGATGTACCACAAAAACCAAACCATTTTTTTTTTTTTTTTTTTTTTTTTTTTTTTTCTTTTTTTTTTTTTTTTTTTTTTTTTTTTTTTTTGTTTTTTTTTTTTTAGTTTCCTTGAGCAGACCATTGATGGTGTGCTGAAACCTTGCTGGTGTGAAGCTTGTGTGCCTCGGCCTATTACGCCGTGTTTTCCGTGTGTCAACCTCGGTTGCGAAGGTTGTGGTATTCGCCCAGGGAACTTTATTTCGTTTATAAAGCACACGCACACACACTCCACCATACACAACAAATAACTATAACCATTGATAAACAAAGTTGTGAGGAACGATAATTGTTTTACATGTGATAAATTATAAATTACAGCACATTGAGATATATTTAATCTGAATTGATTGATAAACGTTGTTGTGTAATATTACCTACTAGATTAAGTAACCCTGTGATTGTATAGTTTTGTCTGGGGGAATTATTTCGCCAGATATTATTAATTAATAATTTAGATTAATTTCTTACAAATTCTATTTTGCATAAAGAATAAATTTTCTTATCATTTTATATAATATAAAAGACTTGTTGTATCTATTTGAAGTTTAAGTGGAACAAAGTTTGAATATTTATAAAGATTTAAAGCAGTTGCTTACTGTTATTTACCTTGTTGTCAGTAAGCTGTTTCAGCCATAATTATTATAAATCTCTTGTACATTTTGTAGTTAGTCATTTTCCATTTTGATTTAATTATCATTATTATTTTGAGCGAATTGTTTATGTATTAGTTTGGGGTTATATTGGTGGGATTGAGGGTTGGTTGGTTGGGAAGTGGGATAAAGGGAGTTAATTTTGAGTATGAATGTGTGTGTGAAATAAAGAAATTGTCTTGTTACTTCTGGTTTTGTCTTTTAGAGTTTATTTAGGTGTTGGGTTTTTTTTCTCGTGTGAAGAGCACACATGTCGAACCACTGTTGAGGCAGTTGGGACGTGACAAGGAGAATTGAAGTGTGATGAAGGTAGGATGGAAGTGGTTGCTGTTGTTGAGGTTGCGGTTGCTCAAGATGGATAGTGTGTTGATGATTTCATGTATTCATTTGCAGCATTGTTCATTTCATGCATTCATAATGTCATTTAGTTTTGAATTATGTGTTTGATTACAAGTGACAGTAATAGTAGTCAAGAAAAGACAGCAGTAGCGCTTCCTCAAGGTACCGGAATTAGTTAGTTAGTAGGGGGGAGAGTGAGGAGGGAGGGGGACAGAATCGGGTGGACTTGACATTAACAATACGGCAAGCATGTTGCAGGTTCGAAAGTCTTTTTTTCGTCGCTCGGAAGTTCGTCAATTCTTCAGCGCGACGACGACGACGACATCCGGTCGTTGGACCCACATCATCATCATCACCCATTCGTCCACGTCCACGTTTGTGACATCCTCATTGGTCCACCACCCATCTTTTCCGCGTGATCGTGACGTCTGTTGCGGGACCTAGCCTCGGCGTTACAAGGTAGCCGACAGGAGGAGTCAGGCTGAGAGGCGTCGACGGCGGCAGGGCCGCCGCAACTACAGCGTCATCATCATCATCATCGTCATCGTCAGCGGCGGAGGGAGTGGCGACACCACAGCGCCTGGATTAAACAGCGACAGTCCAGCGTCAACCACTACGGGGAGGCAGCTACTTTTCGGAGGCATCACGGGGACACCCTACTATCAGGTCGGCTCGTTCTTTATTTGTCCCCCTCTTGACACTTGCCCCCTCTGTGCCCGGACATTGGCGTTGCACAGTCGTTAGTTAGACGTGGTTGATCAGCAACCCCCGTTCATCTGACATTTCCATTTCATTGTTCATCGACCCATTGATTGTTCCATCACCATTTTTCTCGTTTCATGTGTAAATGTTGTATGTGTATGAGTGTGTGGTATGAATGAATAAATAGCTTGAAAGTTGTATATCTATTCGTTGTGTTTTCATCCACTTCCGTCTGCGGGAAATCGCCATTCTTTCTGGGTTGTCTGCGTGTGGAAGTTGTCTGTTTGTGGCGTCTACCCAGGGAGAGTCGTGGAGGTGACACAAATCAATGATCTTCAGACTCAATTTAAAGGTGCAGAAATGCTGTTGTGTGACAGAAATGGGCTAATTGCTAGTCTCACAGTTAAAGCTGTGCCAAACATAAAATGGGTTCAGACAACCTCAGGAGGTATTTAATTAATTTTTTTTTTTAAACCTGGCAACTACAGTTGTTGGTGCTGTTGGGGGTTGTTCTTTTTCTTAATAAATATATTATTACCGTAATCAACTTCTGCGATGATCTACTTGTGATATTTAGTAGTAGTAGTGGTAGTAGTAGTAGTAGTAGTAGTAGTAGTAGTAGTAGTAGTAGTAGTAGTAGTAGTAGTAGTAGTAGTAGTAGTAGTAGTTCGTTTGTAATGTATGATGGCATAGTTCAGTTTATTGTTTTATTGAATATGTTGAGTCCTGCATTGTTATTGCATACATATTCTTAAATACTATGTTATCTTGTCTCACAGACACATTGAAAGATGCCTGGGAAATTATTAGTTGCTACCAGCTTATAAATTTCATGTTCGATCTTTCTAGGCTTTGATCAGATTTTCAAAAATGGAATTTCAAGAAGGTGAGTTCGAATAAATAGTATAGTTAATGAATGTGTTTGATTGAGGTTTTTTTCTTCTATTTTTGATTTTTTTTTAAAAATACGTACATGTAAATACTGTATGTACGCAGCCGGAGATATTTTTTCTGCTGTTGTTAACCAAACCCAACCTTCATCAAGGATGCACAAAGGTATAGCTGGGCTTCACTGTCGTAGTATTTTGTGTTATCCCTTTTTTCTTTGTGTTTGTTTGCTTTCATTAGGTTGTTTTTGTTGTTGTGATTCATGGAGGATTTTCTGACTAACTTTTGTCGGCTTATGATTAGAAGTTTACCTAATAAAAATGTCAATTTTATTTTATATTTGCAGCTTAAAATTACTTATAAGTATAATTAAAGCCAGTATAGTTATTTTAAACTTCTTGTTGTCTTTTTTCATTCATCCTTTACAGAACTTTCTGCTGACAAGGACAGGGCAAGCGTATATGATGAGATCATGGCGAAATTCGTCGTTGATGGCCACATTATTGCCATGGAGAAGGACTTTGCAGGCCAGAACTACCAGCAGGAGTTAGTACCACAAGAACATTGAGCAAGTATATGCTGTTTGCTTCTGGATTCATTACCCCTTCCTACATTTTACTCCTCCATCCCCTCCACAACCAGGCCACGCTCACCCCCTCTCCCTTACTGCTGTCTCCCCACGTTCTCACGTTATGATATGTTTGATAATGTTTGTAACCCTTTATTGTCCCCTTTTATCTGGAAATTCTGGGCCGCCTCCGCTGGGGAAGGCGCAGTCGCAGTCTGTGGTGCGCCCAAAGCCAACCCACCTAATATCAATTGTGTTTTTGTAAAATTTTTGTACAAAACTCATTTCCAAGCAACTAGCAAGGCGTGCAAGGAGGCAGAAGAAGAGGTTGACAGAAAGAGAGGTGGGAATACAACATTCGAGAATGGACTGGTTTGACACTGAGTGAAGCCATGAGGGCTGCTGAGGACAGAGAAAGATGGAGTACGCTGGTCATCTTTGGTGCCCCAATGACTTTCGAGTTACAGGATAGGATATGAGCAAATAGTCGGCTCAAAGTGCCTCACTCATCACTGTAAGAGTGCAATAGACTGGTTACCAATCAATAAATGGTGGTAGGAGGGCCAGCTTTACAACAGCTTACTCGTTGGGATGAGAGTGTAAACCGCACGGACCCTTTCTCAAGAAGAGAATTCTGATTAACAGTGGGAGAAAAACAATAATCAGTGAAAGCAGGTTGGTTCAGGCTTTCAGGTACACTCTCTCTCTCTCTCTCTCTCTCTCTCTCTCTCTCTCTCTCTCTCTCTCTCTCTCTCTCTCTAGCATAGAATATCTTTATAACAATAATACTATACAATAGTTTTGGAAACAAGTGTTCCACAAATTAGAGTAAAACCTTTGCGTCCCCTGCATGGGATGCCCTTATTGTAAAAGGACCGGCTGGTGGAGTACCTTCAGTATTACCGTTAGGGTAAAAGGGTAATTGTAGATTATAGTCACACGACACCGGAGCGTATAGGCGACTACTGGTCACATTATTCTGACACCAGTGAACCAGTTGATGGTAAGGGGAAAATAATATGGTCACACATTGGCCAATCCGGGATTCGAAACAGGTACCTTTCGGTTACTAGCAAGCCGCTCTACCAACTGAGCTACCCGGCCCCACCGTTAGGGTTGTTTCAGCAGATCTTTTATACGGATCAAGGGTGATCCCTCTTTCAATCAAGTTGTGGTCCTGATTCGGCTCTTTACAGTCCGCTGGACCCTATAAATAATGACTAACTAACTAAATAGTCTTACACTAAGTATTCAGGATTATGCAAACTAATGATTGTTAAGACGGAATGTTAACTTATGATTAAGTAAACAAAAGATTAGATTATGAAATGTAAACTCGTCAATTATGTAAATATATCAATCTGATTGATTAGACTTATTCATCAATCAAAATGTTTATGTACATTTAGCAAATAATCCACACACAAAAATGCGACATTAAAATGTGTGACACAAAGATCAAGTGATATTCTATGTGACGAGCTGACTAGTTTTACCCTGCCTATTTACTATTTAGCCTTGTTTAGTCATTGTAACTTTAGAAAGTTAGAGTATTACACAGCAGCTGATTACAGTATAGGAGGTACACACACTGCGAGCTTGACGCAGGCAGTTAGTGACGTCAGCACTGTGGGCCTTGAATCTGAAAGTTTTAACGAATGGGACGCAGGCAGAGCGGTTAGAGCCGGTTCTGACTGGGTCAAAACCTAGCATAGCTTAAGTCAGTGCTACGAAAGATACCGAAGTCTACACAGCTAGACTGGAGCAGAGAACTATCTTCACTCATAGACCAGGAAACAGGACTTGTGAATTTTAGAATTCACTCAAGTAGCCACGAGGCCTGACTTTGTCAAACAGGTAAATGAACATACTTATGTTTCATCGTGATATATTTATATTATTGTTGAAATTATGTTTGTAGAATTTGCTATGCATAGATGTGAATTGTTAATCTGAATTTGCGTGACCACGTGGCGAAACACGACCGGTTGCGCCGCCATGTTGTATACCTGACGGAACCACTGTTGTTGAACCTATATGTATGTTTGCAGACCAGTGGCTGTACCAGTGAATGTTTATATTATTATTAATTCTGTATGTGTGTAGTTAGCCACAATTTATATTTATGTATGTATAGGAAATTAGAGTTGAGATTCCAGTGGACCACAGACGTAGCAGAATGTTCGTCGCTTATGTATAGAGATGTGGAGCTATCACTGAGGGCTACTTTGGCTTTCAGTGAGACGCTCTGCACAAATCGATTATTCAGGGTTGTGCAGAATTTCGTCTCTTATATTACAGACGAGCAGGCGAGCTATCCCATGCGCCCAACTCCACAGGAAAACCAAGTTGGCTGTTTAGCCCCTACAGCACAAGACTGAGGGAGCAACCCTGAAAACACCCTGCAAGACCCCACAGCGTGGCAAGGGACCAAACTACACGACGACACATCGTGTACCAGAAGCTACCTCAACGAAGGACTTCAAACACACCATACTGCAGTTAAGTGTCACGGAAGAAGTGCACCCAAATTGATAGCAAAAGGACCACAGTAGTCCACTCTTCAGAACTGTAGTAAAACGGACCACAGTAGTCCATTCTTCATGAAATCTAGAAGCCATTGCCCGATGAAGACATAACAGCTGCCTAGACTATCAGCGATCGAATTATTTGCATTGACTTATGACATTTTAAGGTAGATTAGTACATCGAAAATCTTGTATAGAGTAGAAGAAATAAATGTGTGATTTTAACTGTTATCAAGTGGCTGGACTACATATGATTCATAGCCATGTGAAAGCTATTGTGACAGTGATCGTTTACCATTTTCTATCTATCTCTGTATCCCAGCCTTAACACAGACCGAGCTAAACAAATAGACATAGACATAAGACATAAGATTCTTTATTCGCTTCAAATGTAACACACAGAAGAATTTGCTTTGCGCGTCTGGGAATGGCATAGATCATTGAAAGTAACAATTAAAAACACAATTGGTCCCGACATCTGTGAATATCTCGGGACCTAAAAACAATTTCTTCATTCACTCACATCCACAAAGCATCAGCGAACCGCACACAAATTTTGTCAGGAAACAAAACAAAAAAAGCAGACTACCAAAATAAGAAAAGAAAACAACAAAAAAAGCATGCGCTCACACATACACACACACGCACACACACACACACACCCACGCACCCACACACACACACAGAGGGTGCATCCAGCTGCACAACCCCTCACGCATGCCACGTTCATAACTAAATAATATAGGCCTATTGTATGGTGTAGTTATGACATATAATTATAAAGGAGAGACAGATCCAAGAAATAGAGTTAGTGATTTTAGCAGTCTAAGGGGAATCGGAATCACGCTGTGTCGCTGCCAGGAGAGAAACCTATAAAAAAAAACACGACAAAATAAAGCTGTGAAAAGTGAAGTTACACACTGGATTACTTGGAATACTATTACTGGATGTACACGTACCAGGAGGGATGAGAATGCTGAAATTCCACAAAGGGAAGATATGTCATTGTTTGTTTTCCTACTAAGGAAAATTATTCTACATTGATGGCTCTTACCTGTGACCGTGATATTTTTATGGCTTGCGCGACTTATAAACGCAGGTCATGAAGAAAGGTAATGTTAGGGTGGGAAGATTGTTTTGTAGACAAATAGGCCTGAAAGGCTCGCCGAGGGGATAAGGTTGGGGGTAGGAGAATGATTCAATTAAAATAACTCAGGTTTAATACACATTATACATTTCTCTACAAATGCCCCCATTCGCGCGCGCACGCACACATACACATGCGCTCTCTATCTCCCTCTCTCGCTCTCTATCTCTTTCCTAAAAGAAATTCTTTTAAAACAAAATGCATAGAACATTATCAATAAATAAGAATTGTCATTTTAAAATTAATAATAAGAATAATACATCGAACATTATCAGTAGATATTTATGCATTAGATTATATTAAATATATAATATGTTAGTGCATGTATGCACACCCACATCACACGTCTAGATACCACCGTATGAAGAATTGTTTTAAAATTAATAATAAGAATAATGACTTTGATTTATCTGTAAAAACAGTAGAGCAAAGACTCTGTACATGGTCTACGAGTCCAGTAAATGCCCTCACATTAAATTTAAGAATAAAAAGCTAGTTCAAAGAATAAAAAAAACATTCTGCATTCTTACTTCTTATTAAATTCTAATATCAACACAGCAGACCCTTAACTGAATAAAAAGTTTGGCAATAGTTAATGTCCATTAATAACACATCAATAATCATTAGAATAATTATCCCACATTCCTGTATTAATCTATTTAACTGCTTCTGCAACCGCCAATAATGATGATGATGATGATGATAACAATAATAATAATAATAACACCAACAATGGCAATAATAATAATAATAATAATAATAATAATAATGATGATGATGATGATGATGATGATGATGATGATGATGATGATGACGATGATAACAACAACAAAAATAATAATAATAATAATAATAATAATAATAATAATAATAATAATAATAATAATAATAATAATAATAATAATAAACACATCTAATAACACATCATCTTTATTCTAAACTAAAATTAATCATTGTCAGTAGAGATTATTATCGAGGACTGGAGATTCTCATTTCTTAAGTGCATCATTTAAGGTTGTAATGGCTATCGGCACAAATGATCTCCTCATTCTCTCAGTTCTGCACCTCGCTGCACGGTACCGGCGCCGGGAAGGTAGCAGGCAGAACTGACTGTTTAGAGGGTGGGTATCATCTGCCACAATACCACGTGCCTTTTTCAGGGTTCTGGTGGTTATCAGCTCTTCCAGGCCTGGTAGATCGGTGCCAATTACCTTTTCTGCCTGCCTAATAACTCTCTCAAGTCTGTGCCAGTCTTCATAACTGCAAGCATGGAGCCAGACAGTGAAGTTGAATGTCAGGATACTTTCAATGCTGGCCCTATAGAACATAGCGAGGATCTCAGCACTTACTTTGAATTGTCTTAATTTCCTAAGGAAATACAACCTGCTGTGACATTTATTTACCACCTTGTCAATATGCTGTGACCAGGTGAGATCTGCATTGATGATAGTACCCAGGTACTTATATTCATGAACTCGTTCTATTTCCTTGCCATCAATGACTATGGGTGTTGGGACATCTGTCTTTCTTCTAAAATCATGCAGTACTTCTCTGGTTTTGTCAACATTGAGATCGAGGCTATTATTCTGGCACCACCGCACCATGTGTTCTACATCTTCTCTGTAACCTGCGTCATCATCTTTGTCTATCAAACCAACAAGTGCAGAGTCGTCGGCAAATTTTACCAGTTTATTGTTATGATTGAGAGCAGTGCAGTCATTGGTGTACAGGGTAAAGATTGTCGGTGAGAGACAACATCCTTGTGGTGCCCCTGTGTTTATTGTTACTGTGCTAGAGCAGACACCATCAACAGCTACAAACTGAGACCTACCTACCAGGAAATCTATCACCCATTTGATGATCTGAGCATTGACAGACATGTTTTTCAGCTTCTCATATATAATAAACTTATTAAAGTAATTCAGCGGGTGACTCACTAGCGGTTCCCATCGAATAAAGCGTGAGGGTTACGCATCCATTGTGCAGAGCCCAATAACAACCATAAACCCCACGTGACATTCTATAACTATACATTATCACGAACATTATGTCATGAAGATTGTTATGTTATGCCAATTGTTTGACACAGATTGATTGATTGTTGCTTTAGGTCCAGCGGACTCTTCCGAGCCAAATCAGGACCGGACAACCCCCGATCCGTATAAAAGATCTGCCGAAACAACCCTAGTGGGAAAATTGAATGCCCTCCACCGGCCAGTCACTTTACAATAAAGACATCCCACGCAGGGGACGGCTGAGGCTTTACCCCAATTACTCGAACCCCCGGTTACAAAAACAAAATAAAATACAAACATCATTATAAATTATCAACAAAACACATACATATAAAATGCCTATATTGCTAAATAATAACATCATAGGAAGCCCTAGTGACCACCCGGCAGAAAGCGTCCAACACTCCCAAGCTGATCCAACAGACCTCATACACAAACAAGGAGTCTTGTCCAGCAAGAGTTTTCAAGAAAAAAGGTAGGTCATTGATCTAGCGAAGAAGAAGATAATATAGCAGAGTGATAGGACAGAGCAGGAATGGGAAAGAGTAAATGAGGAAGACAGCGACAGTGGGAATTTAAAGCACTAAATTTCCAGACAGCACTATTTATACTGAAACCCCCGGCACTCCAACGGGGGTACTGTTGCCGCAGTGAATCGGTCATTCCTATAAAGGAAAGACAGGTTTTCAACTGGGGCTTTCACTTTTCCCTTTATAGGTTAGAACAATCTACAGTGGCAAGATTGCTCATGACCCCAAGGGGTATTTTTTGACACAAATGATCAAGCGAAATTAATCACTTTATTATGAACGTTATGTTATGAACAATGTTATGTTATGGCAATTGTGTGACACAAATGGTCACAAGAAATTCAAAACTTTATCATGAACATTATGTCATGAACATTGTTATGTTATGGCAATTGTGTGACACAAAATTGTCAAGAGAATTTCAACCCTTTATCATGAACATTCAACTATACTTTATTATGAACATTATATAATGAAAATTATGTCAAGCTAATTGTTTTGACACAAACTTGACAAGAGAAATGCAACACTTTATCATGAACAGTCTTACGTTTTTGTGTCAATTGTGTGACACAAAATAATGATCATCGCTTTATTGTGTGCCTTGTTATGATCATATTGCTTGGTTCTTCTGCTAGAAGACACGCAAACTGAAAGGAATTTTCCGCGTTGTTTCTAAATCAATGTGCAGTTGAAATGAATAAATAAGCTTATATCCATAAATAAGAATGATTGAATAAACGATAGATCTATGTAGACAAAAGCAATACTCCCGGATTTGTGTTATTCTGTATTTTTTGACTAAAATGAATATGTTCACATGACGGGAGAAAAAAAGACGAAACAGATATTATGTTGTTTGCTGCAATAAGTGTATGCATTATGATCATTGACAATTTCATGATAATGTTGAATACTTGCAACATTGAACTGTGGGAAAACATATTTCAAAGGAGCATTGTCATACTGGCAATCCTGACATTGGGATAAAGGGATAACGATTGTCTTGTATTTGACAATTTTATGATGCACAGGACTGCAAGATAACCTTTTCATCTTCTTATACTAATAGGAGCAGTACATCAGTCAGCACCTCAGTCAGTGGATCCGTCCCACTTTGCCCACGAAAAAATCGCGAACCGTTCAACCTTACCTTACATTATTATTGCTTTAGGTCCACCGGACTCTTCCGAGCCAAATCAGGACCGGACAACCCCCGATCCGCATAAAAGATCTGCTGAAATAACCCTAGTGGTAAAACCGAAAGCTCTCCACTAGCCAGTCACTTTACAATAAAGACATCCCACGCAGTGGACGGCTGAGGCTTCACCCCAACTTATCGAACCCCCGTTTACAAAAACAAAATAGAATACAAACATCATTATAAATTATCAACAAAACACATACATATAAAATGCCTACATTGCTAAATAATAACATCATAGGAAGCCCTACTGACCACCTGGCAGAAAGCGTCCAATATTCCCAAGCTGATCCAACAGACCCCATACACAAACAAGGAGTCTTGTCCCGGAAGAGTTTTCTAGAAAAAAGGTAGGTGACTGGTCAAGCGAAGAAAACGATAGTATAGCAGATTGATAGAAAAGAGCAGGAATGAGAAAGAGCAAATGAGAAAGACAGCGACAGTGGGAATTTAAAGCACTAAATTTCCATAAAGTGGGGATACTGAAACCCCCGGCACCCCAACGGGGGTACCGTTCAACCGATCTCGATGCTATATGGTAGGTGCATATATAGCCCTTATGTTGCCAATTATCTGTAAAATGACGGGTTCCGATTTCAAACCGTTCACCTACCGCAGGTGCAATTTTAAAATGGTGTGGAAACTGTTGGGGGGGGGAGACGGGGAGAGGGGGGGGGTGGAATACAACACAAGAGAGAGAGAGAGAGAGAGAGAGAGAGAGAGAGAGAGAGAGAGAGAGAAGCAAGGAGGCGCGGGCGTTCTCTAGTAATGATGATTCTAATAATAACTGATACCATTGACAATAGCATGAAACAGCGAATACAAGCTAATAAGCTGAGCAATGAACAAACAGCTAGCATATACAACGGGTAATGCTACACAAAACAATCTGTACACAATCAACTATTTTCGTTTTAGTCAATGACGTCGTTCTGCTTCCGTATGCCCTAGGTAGCGCTGCACAAAGGTTGTCATGCTTTCTCTGAGAAAGGCTCTAGATTTTCAACCACATGGGCGAGTATAATTTAAAATCAAATCTTTTAAGTTGAACTTTGGTTCTTTTCCTTTATCTTACCCCCAAAAAGAAATGTTTATGACGTCTTAATGTTTATGACGTCTTACCCCCAAAAAGAAATTTTTATGACGTCACAAATCATAATAAATATGAATTTACTTACGTAACCCTAACCCTAACCCTAAGCTTGTAAACTTTAGATAAATACTTGTTTTTAAATACTGGGGGTAAGATAAAGTGTTTTTTTTTTTTAAAAAGGTAATGACTGTAGTTTGAGACTGTCTCATTTTAAAGACCGTATTAATATTGACAATTATTATGATTGTATTTTTTTTAATGGTTAATCAATGGCTTTAGATTGTACTCAGGTGTAGGGGAAAGGGGATATTACAGCGTTCGTTGACAAGTGTGCAAAGGAGCGCATTGAATTAGATATTTATACTGAACTAACGGCACTTGGAAGGAAGGTAATGATGGAGAGGGTGGGTATAGAGGCTAAGGAGGAGGGGATGTGCGTGGCATGAAACCGATTTTCTTGCCAATTCTTATAAAGAAAGAACTTGACGCCATGATTAACATTTTTGTATACCTGTTTACACTGAACAAACAGTGGTCGCAATGAAATAACATTTCGAAGTCAACGAACGTGATAATCCTAACCTATGTAGCCTATGCAGCCTGAAAGAACAATACAAATGTGAGGCAAAGAATAATGTAATACATAGTATTGGAACACATTGACGGATTTTTGGTTTGGTTTTTACATGATCGAGGTCATAATGACCATTAGAGAAACAAAGAAAGTTTGACATTGTCTTCAGCGACCGCCACTTGGATTATTTCGATGCCTTAGAATTTCCATTTGCCTTTTTAAAAGTCCTAAGTAACAATTGCACTTGCTACATTGTACATGTTACAGTATACAGTAGATGTTATTCGTTTGAGGGAAAGCAACCGTACACTATAATACAATACAATACAATGCAATACAATACAATACGACTTTGTCTCACACGGAGCAATTGCAATGGCGGCAGAACATAATTATTCAAAAAATTTAACATGTGCACGGAACAAAAACGCATTTTATAACCTAAAATGAACAGTAACAATACAGTAGTAAAAGTAGGAGTAAAACACTATCACTAGATAACCCTAGGTGACCCAATCACACCACATCTGATTTGCCTGGGTCAATAATAAGGTACAGGGAGCTCAGTGGTCAGAGCGCACGACTTGTGTGAGTGCGTCTTGGGCGACGTGGGTTCGAATCCTGACTTCAGCAAACTATGTTGTGATTGCTGGATATTACGGGCCAGCGCCTTGAGAAGCCCTCTGAGCTTGTAAGTGCGCTATATAAGAGAAATCTCTTTCTCTTTCTTTCTTTACATGCTTGCGCTAAAACAGAAAGCATTTTGTAAGGATCCTGACGCTCATGTTTTATTTATTTTTTTAGTATTTATTTCATCGATCTTATATAGCGCTTTTCTAGCTCAAGAGCTGCTTAAGGCGCTTGCAGATACAGGATCTAACTCAAACCGTTCGAGGCGCTCATTTGCAGCCTTTGGGCGCATAGTCTGACGCCCAGACGACTGAGCACTGGAATGAGGAAAATAGACCTAGTGCGAATTGGACGTATTTTGTGTAGCCAGCACCATCTAGGACATGAGTTTCAGGATCTTTAAAGCCCAGGCGATGAAATACGTGCGCGCGTGCACAGACCAAATCTCGGTTCAAAGGAATAAGGACGCAATGTCTCAGTGTAATTTTATTATTAATATTTTTTTAACTTTTTTTAAAAACTCCAGCTTGCCAAAGGAAATTTTAACCACTGTCTCACTGCCGTAGCTCAAAAGTAGAGCGTTCGCCTGGCACACCGATGACCCAGGTTCGAATCCCGTGGTGGGCGAAATAAACAGTGGCCATTTTTCACTGTCCATTTTAGCAGTATGATTGCTCTGGTGGTTCAGTGTTGATTTAAGTCCCTAACCCTTGTTCCCTGGGATGGTTATCCCCGTCTGCCATATCGCCAATGGTAGGTGTAGACGCTAAACCTTGATGTTCATTCATTCATTCCGTACCGGCAGCAATGTTATCGTCTGACATTCGAGCACGCTGCGTACACCTCTGAGCTAACTGCGCTCTTCACGCGCCTCTTGTCTTAGGCTGGTGAGTGTCAGCAACACAAATAGCCTATATTAAACCAGTAACCGCTAGGTCCATTCTTTCCCATGACTGGTCGCCCACGACTGTGCTCAGTCGTCTGGGCGTCAGACGATGGGCACAAGGCAGCAGCTAGGTGAGCGTCTCGGGCGGCTTGAGTTAGATCCTGTCTCGGGCGGCTTGAGTTAGAGCCTGTATCGGCCAGCGCCTGAAGTTGCAGCTCTCGAGAGGCGAACGTAAGCCTCCGCCATGCAGTCTCAGCTAAGCAGTATGCGCGGGGTGGTAGGTTGGCGCGTCTCACAGCCCTGACTTCTTGGAGACGGTGGAGATGCCGCGTCCGCCGCTGCCGTGAGAGGGCCACAGGCGCCGGAAGCAGAAGAGTTTAGCCAGCTGGCGCTGGAAGGCGCGCCTCATCTTGTGATGCGTTTGGTAGTACACGAGCCAGTTGATGCTAGAGTTGAAGTGGGCGAACGCAGTGATGAAAGCGTGTACCTGCACATGTAAATGAAAGAAGGGTGTTACTGTATTGAGACGCTCTCTTTGATTTCAAGTGGCTATTGTATTCTGGCACGAGGCGTGCCAAAATGGTGTTTACTTATCTTTGATCTATGCCGTTGCAGGAGGAGCCTTATGTAATGTCTATTTTGTTTCCGTCGGTCAAAACATTGTGATTATTTGATCGAATCTTTGAGATGATTACAGAAAGTACTATGTCGTCGGCGAGGAGTTTTATTTTGATTGGATGATAATGTCATTCTGGAACGTTCCGCGATTTTTCTAGTTGGTTTAGAGGCTCTATATAAGTAGCTTCTCTGTGTCTCTCTATTCTTAAAGCGATCAGCAATAACACACGACATTTTTAACACTCGGACACGAACTTAGTATTAAATTTTCGCACATATTTGACTCAACAATACATGATTATTGGTAAAATAGCATGAACATGAGACATTACAATCTTATAAGTTTTAGCTCAATTTTGATCTCGATCTTTAAATGACCTTTTAAGATAACTGACTGATCTTACTTTATAGGGGAACCGCGCATGCACAAAAATCATCATCATCATCATCATCATCATCATCATCATCATTATCATCATCATCATCATCATCATCATCATCATCATCATCATCATCATCATCTTCATCAATATCCGTCATCATTATCATTATAGATTTATCAGGCTTATTGGGAGTTTTTAACCTGTGGACACTACTCACCTCGTGCGGAAACTGATCATGGCGGTCTATGATGACTCCAAGAGAGTAGGGCATCCAGCACGTGGTGAAGACGACGTAGATGATGAAGAGAGGCTTGGCTAGCCTTATGCCTGGGTTCCCTGGCTGCTGGGTCGCGCCGATCTTCTTGCTAATTTGGTTCTTCGACCCTGGCGCTGTTGTGAAATGAGGAAGCATTTACTAATAAGCTTAGGTAGACGAAGGAACCGATAACTCCCTGAGAAAATTTGGGTAACAAGCCTATTTGAGGTCCGATGCTAGTGGAATCGTATACTCTGTTTCAAGAAATTAGTTACAACCCTATTTCCTACGGTAGCAGTTAGTCTACAGCGGAAATCGATAATTATATTCAGATTTTAGAATACACTTTATATATACAAATCTTATTATGTGAACATATTTTAAAATACATTTTTGAATTGCATGGGGAAAGGAAGAAAGAGAGAGAAACAAGTCAATCTGTAACTCACCTCCATCAGGTTTATCGTCGTAGTCGTCTTCGTCGTCGTCATCGTCCCCGACCTCTGCTTCGAACGCCACCGCTCTCGGCGAGGGTTGCGAACATTGGGTTTTCGCCGCCGGTTGGGGTTTGTTCCTGGTGGTTGTGCCTTTGCTGGGAACCTAAAGAATCAAAAAATAGAATCAAGGATGACGTGAGTTTTGCACCATGGCTAAATACAATTCATACGAGGTGAGGAAAGGTGCTGAAGAGATGATTGGGTGGGGCGGAGCGAGGTGGGGGCGGGAAAGGTGGGAGAGCGGAAGGGAGGGGGTGCCTTTAAAAAAAATTATAGCCATTCTGAGCAGCGTCTGTTAACTTTTTGTACTTCAAAGACTTACACTTACCTGGATATTCTTTTTAAATAGTCCGAGAACCAGAACGAGTCAATTGACGATTGTGCTGTCTGTCGGTCGGTCTGTGGATCCGACTGAGCATGCTCTTTAGCAGCATGGATGTTAGAACTTAAACTATCTGTTACTTAAACAGACCCCTTCATTTATGACCCATTTCATACGATAAAATCTACACCACCTGCAGCAGGTTGCTGGTACTGCCAATGGATAATTGGTCGCCGTTGCCGCTGTTGGCATAGTCGTTGACGTCGTTGGTGCTGATGGTGGTGCCTTCAACTTCACGTCCACTATTCACTGAAACAAGCACCAGACTGATTGAATTAGGAAGATGGCCGGTGCTCGGGGTCAGTTTAATCAAATCACCCCATTCTGTTTCACCGCCTGTGTTTTGTTGAATTAAATAAATAATAAATAAATAATATATATGGTTGTTGGTTTTAATGTTGGAGGTAATCTCTAGATTCCAGCAATACTGGGTACCGTGGTACAGTGAAACCTGCGGACAACGCGAAATGGCCATGTGCAGCCTACCTATGGCATAATTTCTCCAAATGAAACCACTGGCAGCTGAAGAGGGTTGATGCCTATGCTGCTGTTACGGCTGCTGCTGATGATGATGATGATGGGATTGATACTTCTACTGCTGCTGATGTTGCTTTGATTGATTGATTGATTTATTGTTGCTTTAGGTCCAGCGGACTCTTCCGAGCCAAATCAGGACCGGACAACCCCCGATCCGCATAAAAGATCTGCTGAAACAACCCCAGTGGGAAAATTGAATGCCCTCCACCGGCCAGTCACTTTACAATAAAGACATCCCACGCGGGGGACGGCTGAGGGTTGACCTCAACTACGCGAACCCCCGGTTACAAAAACAAAATAGAATACAAACATCATTATAAATCATCAACAAAACACATACATATAAATGCCTATAGTGCTAAATAGTACAATCATAGGAAGCCCTAGTGACCACCCGGCAGAAAGCGTCCAACACTCCCAAGCTGATCCAACAGACCTCATACACAAACAAGGAGTCTTGTCCAGGAAGAATTTTCAAGAAAAAAGGTAGGTCATTGATCTAGCGAAGAAGAAGATAGTATAGCAGAGTGAAGGACAGAGCAGGAATAGGAAAGAGTAAATGAGGAAGACAGCGACAGTGGGAATTTAAAGCACTAAATTTCCATAAAGTGGGGATACTATTTATACTGAAAACCCACGGCACTCCAACGGGGGTACTGTTGCCGCAGTGAATCTGTCTTGCCTATAAAGGAAAGACAGGTTTTCAACTGTGGCTTTCACTTTTCCCTTTATAGGTTTGAACAATCTACAGTGGCAAGATTGCTCATGACCCCAAGGGGTATGCTGATGTTGCTGGCAATTATGATATTGAAGATGATGATGATGATGATGATGATGGCGATGATGGTGATGAGGAGGAGGTGGCCTTGTATAGTGCTGCCTTTTGGATGCAGCTGCTGCTGCTGATGATGATGATGAAGATGATGCTGGCGATGATGATGAGGTGGATGGATGCGGCCTTGTATAACGCTATCTTTTGGATGCTGATGCTACTGCTGCTGCTGCTGATGATGATGTGGCCTTTTATAGAGTAGCCTTTGCGTCATGATGATGATGACGGAGATGAGGATGATGCTGATCAGATTAAAATGACAGTGATAATAGCGCTGCTGCTGGTGATGATGATGATGATGATAATAACGATGATTATGATGATGATAAATAATAATCATGAAGATGATATTGCTGCTGCTGCTAATGACTATGACGAAGACGACGACGGCCAAGATGATGATGATGATGATGATGACGACGATGATGGACTCTTATCCGTGGCATTGCGCTGCTTCCAAGTCATCTGATAATGCTCAATTGGCTGCCTGATAGTGCACTGCAGGACGTGCTTTATTGTAACTAGCAGTTATTACCCGTGCAAATATATTTTTGATGACCCAATTGCTGGGCCTGATGTTATATGCCCGTTTCAAACATTTTCCTGGAAGTGACGTTTTTTGTGCATTCTGCAGCATTTAGTCATTTTATGTTTGTTTTTAATCTGAAGAAGAGCAAAGCACGAAAATTCATTTGTCTTGTATTGTTGTATAATTAAAAGTATCTATTATATTTCTTTGTTGTGTTTCTGATCTTGTGCCCGTTATAGGTTATCTTTGGGTGTCCAATCTGTCAGCCACTGAGTGAAGCCAAATTTATTTGAGACTATAATGTTCCATTGTAGCCTACATAGTGTATAGTTTATGTTGTGGTGTTGGTACAATAACTACCTTTAGGAAATATATCAATTGCCTGAAAGTGGAAGAAATTGTAAACACAACAGGAACTGCTAAGTATTTTGAAAGTAAAATCATGAATACAACTAAGATATATATCAAAGATACTTTTAATTAACATTAGCTCGAAAATTAATTCACATTGTATAAAAGTATCTTTGATATAATAATCTTTGTTGTGTTTATGATTCTGGAAGTGGAAGGCTGAAGTGCACTGTCAGTGGTGAATCACCAAAAAGTGACATAGATTAAAGATAAACTTATAATTGTAATAAAACACAATAACCATTTATTTGAGGAGAACAGCATTACTGATTTATTGCACATGCATGTGATTAAAACAATAAGGCAATGTTATCACTGCATGCACAGAATTTTTTTTAAATTATAATACATACCAATGAAATACCAAATTGAGCACCAAGCCATGTAAATATGGACCTTTAGTCCCTACAGATATTTATTTTGGAAAAATTCAGTTTTAATTTATATTCTAAATATTTATTTTTAATGTAAAGTTTGCTTTTATTTTTATTGTTTTTTCTGATGAATCGAATGACAATTCATTATGCTATGAAATTTACAATAAAACTATAATGTTATTTTCTAAATGCTTTCTTTTTTTTTTTTTTATTACAGACCTACCTATACCTAATTAAAGAAAAAGAAAAGCATAAGATGTTAAGTGTTCTAAGAAGTACATGCATCATGGATAAATGGAAAAAATTTTTAATATGAAGCAGTTCTTAATACGCGTGCTATGATTGTATTTTTATTTATATATTTATTTTATTATTATTTTATTTTTTTTTTGCATTTAACTTGCACCCTTTTTTGTTTTTCTTTTGCCTCTCCTCCTGTTTTTCTTTATTATCTATACCTCCCTCTCTCTCTTTTATCTCTCTCCCTCCGTATTATTAAATTTTTTTTTAAAATAATTTAAAAAAAATCAGCAATATTCGAACCCGGGTCGCCTTAATGGACGTCAAACGCCTTATCCATTGATCCACGGGCTGCTATAATTCTTAAGCCTTATTTTAGGTCCTATATCATAAAACATGGTGAACCCTCGTTTTTATTAGTGTTACAAACTTTAAACTGCATTAAACAACAATATAACGCCGATTTAAAAGCGAGATCAAAACCAAACTTATGAAATGAAGGCTACGGAGATAAATCACTAAATGCAAACCGGAAATGAAGGCGGGGCCTGCCGTAGGCAACGTCCAGAGTGATTGGTTGGACTCGCACATGGTTCCCACGTGTTTGCAGTACATTTTCAAGGCAGTAAAATGCAAAATAGAGCCGTTTTGCGATCGAAAAATGATGTTAAGTTTCGTTGTATCGGCAGCGCGTGATCGAGCGGCGAATGGCAAAACTCGCGTGGAAGCAATTATACGGATAGTTCAGCTGTAATCTGCACAAATTCGAGCAAAGTGAAGCTCAAATCGAGCTTCACAACAAAGCCGCTGGTTGGCTAAAACGGCTCCACGTGATCTAAAACGGCTTGTCGATTAATATATAGATGTGTTCACTCAGCTGTCCGGGGTCCCGACAAGAAGTTCTTTCCAGGATTGCACAAACAACCGCTGCCAGGTCAAGGTTGAAGCCCATTTCGAAAGACAGGACGATCTGTCTACACTCCAAGGTAAGGCTGCTGCGCTCCCTTGTCATCTCCATCTTCCTAAAGGCTTGCGAAACATGGACCCTCACAGCAGATCTACAACGAAGAATACAAGTATGGAGATGAGGTGCTACAGAAGACTTCTGGGCATTTCCTATACCCAGCACATCATCAACGACGAAGTCCGACAGACCATCACACAAGCCATTGGACAACACGATGACATGCTCACAGTGGTGAAGAAACGGAAACTCCGATGGTATGGCCACGTCACCAGAGCATCAGGCCTTGCAAAGACCATCCAGCAAGGCATGGAGCAAGGTGGCAGAAGAAGAGGGAGACAGAAAAGGAGGTTGGAGGACAACATTCGAGAATGGACTGGCTTGCCACTCAGCGAAGCCATGATGGTTGCTAAGGACAGAAAAAGATGGGGTACGCTGGTTAAACGATCATCTGTTGTGCCCCAAAGACCATCGAGTTATGGGATAGGATAGGATAGGATAGGATAGGCTAGGCTAGGCTAAAAAATGCATTATACAAGTAAGCTTAAACAAATCATTATTGAGAATCATTTTTATATATGGCAGTATTTAACACAATCTGCTAATAATGCAGTATATAGGTAAATCATTTATTTATTTAGCAACAATGCCTTATTTACATATATCATGATTTTTTAACTATGTTTTTTTAAACTTAGTTATTTGCGGAGAAAATAGAAAAGAAAGATTACACTGCGGTAAACAAATGTTTATTTAGAAAATATGCTCCTAAATGAAGATTATTTAGTTGAAAGTGGTAAAAATAAATATTTTACAAATGGAACTCCATAACACTGCGTAGACGAGATAATATAAGCCGAGGCCACAGGCGCTTGTACCCGAACACGCGAGCACCTATTCTTTTGACGCGTCTCACTTCTGTTTGTTATCTACGTCTTATAGATAGTTAGTTATAAACCACAGGCGCTTGTATCAGGACACAAGCGCCTGTGTTATAAACAATGAAGAAGAGAAGAGAGACGCGTCATAGGCATAGGCGCTCGCGTGTCCTGATACAAGCGTCTGTGGCCGAAGCTTACTTTCGCCACCTGATGCAAACGTAAAGAAGAAACTTAGTGAGATTCGGATTTTGTTGTCACAAATTACCTATTGACTCTCAAAGATACAATAATGTACATAGACAAGAACAATTGTGTATTATGTTTGACTTAGATGAAATTGGTGACGAGTTCAATTTTTTTGTTTGCATGTAAACATTCTGTGCTAATAGAAAACAGGACATCTTTGTTACCTAAATACTTCTAGACTCATCCAAATGTTTTTAAATGTAACCAGCTGATGAATACTAAATCAAAGAACAGGCTGCTAAAATGTATGCCACTTTGTGGCAGTTGTGAGGTCACTCAAATAATGTGCATTTCCTTTACTCTTCTTCTGGAACTTGGAACTTTGTCCTTTGTGCTTTTATTCTGTGAACCCACTTATTATTTCAAAACTGTGATGCATACATGTTTGTGTAATATTTGCACTTGTTATATTTGATGTGATGGTTAATACACACATTTCGTTCGATACTGAGCCAATGTAAACTTCAAAGCGGGTGTTTGACATTTCAGAGATTTGTCTTGTGATGCCTGTGGAGAAGTCTTTGTGGGTGTGCGTGTGTGTGTGTGTGTGGGTGTGTGTGTGTGTGTGTGTGTGTGTGTGTGTGTGGGTGGGTGTGAGTGTGTTGTGTGTGTGTGTGTGTGTGTGTGTGTCCTTGTTTACACAGTATTATCTGGACAAATCAGGGAACATCTACATAACATGTTTTGACATGCCTACTTGTTTTGACGTCAGAACAACGATCCGTTAGGGTTAGGGCTGGGTTAGAGTTAGGGGTAGGTGTAGGGGTAGGGTTAGGGGTAAGGTTCGAACACTGCAAAGTTCTTTAAAATGGGGACGAAATATGACCCATTGTCAGCACAGCGTATGTGGCGTTTCGGGAAAGTCATGATAATACTGCGTAACCTCGGCTGTGCGTGTCGGTGTGTGTGCGGGTGTGAGTGTGTGTGTGTGTGTGTGTGTGTGTGTGTGTGTGTGTGTGTGTGTGTGGCTAGGTAGAAACGCCTTTATTCTGACATATACTTGAACCTCTACGTACTTTCTTTTGAAAGACCCCGTTATTTTGAGTCAAAGCAGTGTTCCGTTAGGGTTAGGGCTGTGTTAGGCTTAGGGTTAGGTTAAGGGTTAGGGTTAGGGTTTGGGTTAGGGTTAGAGTTAGGGATAGCTTCATTAAAAAGGACAAATGTGTAAAAATGTCAATATAACGTATGTAGAGTTTCATGAAAGTCATCAGAACGGCGTTTCTACACGGTTGTGGGTGTGGGTGTGTGTGGGTGTGTGTTTTAATGCACGGCGTATGTCTCCGCAGGCTCAGACGCGCTACGTATCATAAGGCCTCACCTTTGCTGAAATCGTCAGTCGTGTCTTGTTTGTCAAATGCTCGGTTGGTTTTGCCGCCGTCCGCTGCTTCCTCCCCCCTCTCTCCTCCTCCTCCACTGAAAGTGCTGATGACCGTGCTGTTGCCTCTGCTTCGCTCCTTCATTCCCACCGCGCTGCTCGTTTCCATGGTAGCCGCCCCGGCCCTGACCTTAGTTGTGACAGCGGCCCTGACCTTGAGCACGTGTCGATAAACCCTACAACAACCAACATTTAAACCTGTAAATCGACATCTTTAAAAACATAAATAAAACCAAACAAAAAACATTTTAAGACCTAAAGGGCAAATCAAATTGTGGTCTGCTTTGTGGGTGGTTTCCGTGGAAACCGCTCCTGTCTTGACCTTATTTTTGACGGCGGCCTTGACCCTGTGCACGTGCCGATATACCCTAACACACACACCCTCCCCCACTCCTTTCACTCGCCCCTCCATCTCCTGCCACCCTCCACCCCACACACAAAAAGATACAAGAAAATGACTTTTTTGTTGTTGTTTTTAACTATTTTCTAGACCTACAGGGCAATCACATTTGTCGTCTGCTTTGTGAGTGGATGACAAATCTGTTGACCTAATACCTAACTTGAAGAAATCAGACAGTACTCCACTCTACCTTGGACTTGTGAGATCAGTTGTATGCTTACTTCATCAAAGATCTGGACTAACTGAAAATAATGTTGAATGCATGGATAGGGAAAGGCTGTTGTTTTTCTTAAGAAAAAAAGTAGTTGCCTTAATAGAACAAAATTTTCATTAAATACTATCATTTTTGGTATACAATAGATTCTGATTTGTTGATGCGTAAACAATCACACACACACACACACTCATGATTATTGCTTTAGGTCCAGCGGACTCTTCCGAGCCTAATCAGGACCAGACAACCCTTGATCCGCATAAACGATCTGCTGAAACAACCCTAGTGGTAACACTGAAGGCACTTAACCAGCAAGTCACTTTTCAATAAAGACAAAGACAGGGGACGCTGAGGCTATACTCTAAATTATCGAACCCCCGTTTACAAAAACAAAACAGAATACAAATATCAACAAAACACATACATATAAAATGCCTACATTGCTAAATAATAACATCATAGGAAGCCCTAGTGACCACCTGGAAGAAAGCGTCCATTATTCCCAAGCTGATCCAACAGACCTCACACACAAATAAGGAGTCTTGTCCCGGAAGAGTTTTCAAGAAAAAAAGGTAGATGACTGGTCTAGCGAAGAAGAAGATAGTATAGCAGATTGATAGAACAGAGAATGAATGAGAAAGAACAAATGAGAAAGACAGCGACAGTGGGAATTTAAAGCACTAAATTTCCAGAAAGTGGGGATACTATTTATACTGAAACCCCCGGCACCCCAACGGGGGGAGCGTAAACAATCACTGATGAATTTCATGTTCTGAGGCCTTTTTCTTGCACGGCTATTTAGTGCAATACTGTTCAAAAGACTGTCGCTATGCTCGAAAAAATGATTATGACGTTTGCGATTTGATGTAAGAGTAGTTCTTCGAAAGACATTTTCTTCATATCACCAATTCAAAAGCGACATATTTAAATTTGTGATAAATGTTCAACGTTAACAGGTTGTGAACTCTTTCACAAATAACCTACATTTCTTTTGTTTGTTTGTTTGTTTGTTTGTTTGTTTGTTTGTTTTAAGAAAAAAGGAAAGGGTTTTGAAAATGAATGATTCTGTTGCGGAATCGGAAATACTTTCCTTCAAAATGGGAAAAAAGTTTGCGAATTTCAAAGGAAAGTTTCTGCAACTTCAACTGTAGAGCATGAACTTCAAACGAAAAGAAGAAGGAGAAGGAAAAAGAAGATGAAGAAAAAGAAGAAGGAACGGGAGAAGCAGGAAGACGAGGAGGGAGGAGGAAAAGAAGAACAAAAACAAGGAAGCAGAAGAAAGAAGGAAGCAGCAGGATGAGGAGGAGGAGAAGAAGAAGAAGAAGAAGAAGAAGAAGAAGAAGAAGAAGAAGAAGAAGAAGAAGAAGAAGAAATGAATTGTAGCCCTCTCGTGGAGGTTGGGTAGAAAGAAGAGGATGAGGAGGAGGAGGAGGAGGAGAAGAAGAAGAAGAAGAAGAAGAAGAAGAAGAAGAAGAAGAAGAAGAAGAAGAAGAAGAAGAAGAAGAAGAAGAAGAAGAAGAAGAAGAAGAAGAACAAGAACAAGAACAAGAAGAACAAGAACAAGAAGAACAAGAACAAGAAGAACAAGAACAAGAACAAGAACAAGAACAAGAAGAACAAGAAGAACAAGAAGAAGAAGAAAGGATTTGTATCCCTCCCTTGGAGGTTGGGTAGAAAGAAGGGGAGGAGAAGAAGAGGAAGAAGAAGAGTTAGGAGGAGGAATTATTTAGCCCTTCCCGATTTTTACAAGCCTCTTTCCTAATGAGTTTTATTATACAGCTCCTATACCTATATACAAGTAATGCATTTAGTTTCAAGGTTTCCGTTTACGTCGTTGTGTTTGTTGCTCATGGTGAATATGAGCGCAAAGAGCGCTGTGGTCTCTTTCTAATGAGTTTTATTTTACCTCCGCTGCGCATTTCAAGTATATACATTTCTATTTACTTGGCTGTGTTCGTTGTGCATGATGACGATTTTCAAATACGGGCAATGCGAGCGTCAAAATCAGTGCAATAAAAAAGAATTGGACATAATAAGGGTATTGGATGCAGAAGAGTCTGTCTAAACATTTCCTAAATATAAGTCAAGTTCATTTCTGTCTTCTCATAGCAACTTGCCTTTACACCGTAATGTTGGAGTGATGAATGTGAGTTTACCGTGTATGTAGGAGTGTCTGTAACATGTGAGTGCGTATGTTGATTACAGCTCGCCGCGCTTTGAGTCTGATTTATGAATAATATAGCATCCATTATTATTATTATTATTATTATTATTATTATTATTATTATTATTATTATTATTATTATTATTATTATTATTATTATTATTATTATTATAACACTCTAATGTCACCACCATCATCACTGAGACATTGAGTAAACGTCAGCACCACCACTAACCAGCAACAACATCAACTCGCCCCCCCATTCCCACCCCACCCTTCCCCTTTCCAAACAGGAACAATATCAAAATCACCACCACGACTGCTGCCACAACCACTACCCCCCATTATCTCCACCACAACTGTCACCCACACGTACTTTAACACACTTTCGATAGATCTACTGTCCACCATCAGTGCACCACTAACCACCACCAACCCCAACGTAGCACCTCTACCAGACCTTAATCCCTTCTTTCACCTGTATCACTATAACTACGACCTTTCATCACCCCAACAACCGCCACTACGTTTTATTTAATTTATCAGTTTTATACAGCGCTTTTCCAGCTCAAGAGCTGCTCAAGGTGCTGGCCGATACAAGAGCTAACTCAAGCCGCCCGAGGCGTCCACTTGTGTCATGGGCGCACTGTCTGAAGCTCAGACGACTGAGCACAATCCTAGGCAAACGGGGATGGGAGAGAAATGAAAACTATACACTATGTATAAACTAGATAGATAGATAGATAGATAGATAGATAGATAGATAGATAGATAGATAGATAGATAGATAGATAGATAGATAGATAGATAGATAGATAGATAGATAGATAGATAGATAGATAGATAGATAGATAGATAGATAGATAGATAGATAGATAGATAGATAGATAGATAGATAGATAGATAGATAGATAGATAGATAGATAGATAGATAGATAGATAGATAGATAGATAGATAGATAGATAGATAGATAGATAGATAGATAGATAGATAGATAGATAGATAGATAGATAGATAGATAGATAGATAGATAGATAGATAGATAGATAGATAGATAGATAGATAGATAGATAGATAGATAGATAGATAGATAGATAGATAGATAGATAGATAGATAGATAGATAGATAGATAGATAGATAGATAGATAGATACTATACACGGAAACAACCATCAGACCAATAGCAACAGTAAGATGACCAGTGCTCACAGCCAATGTTTATGTTAGGGCCACCGGGAATCGAACCCGCAAACTTTGTAAAACGAACTCGCCGCTCTACCAACTGAGCTGTCCCGTTGTCCCACTACCATCAACAATTCCATCACCATCACCACCATCACCATCACCTCCATCACCATCACCACCATCAATCGCAACTAACACCAACATCAACATCAACCACCACCAGTTCTTTTATACTGTAGTTGAATGAAATCGCTCTTTATATCGCGATTTTCCAGCTGAAAGGTGCTGGTCGAGACAGGATCTATCTCAAGCCACCCGAGGAGGCGCCCACTTGCGACCTTTGGGCCGCACCCTCTGACTCCCGGACAACTGAACACAGTGTTACTACCCATTGATAGCACCACCGGCACCGACAACATCAACACGCCAAAAGAACTAACTTGGCATAGGCTATGCCGATGACGGCGATGGGGACCCAGACGAGGACGATGGAGAAGAAGATGGTGTAGTCGTGAGTGGCCATGCGGTCCCACACACATTCGTAGCTTTTGTAGTCGAACCCGTGGTCGCCGATACCGTAAAAGTTGAAGCTGATCAAGAAGAAGCCGATCAGGTAGACGGAGCAGGCATAGAGCAGACTCTTCCTGATGTATAGGTAGAAAGGAGAAACGGAAACAGAAAAAAAAAGATAAATAATGAAGGAATATGAAATAAGTGCATCCCCATTATAAAACGTATAACAGTCTATGCATTCCTGTTAAAAGTATGTTTATGTACTGATGCTATTTCGTGTCTTATTGGGGGTTTTTCGTCGCCGATAGGGCCACACTTTCTTTCTGTCTTCCTTCCTCAATTTCCCTTTTCTTTTTTTCTATCCGTCTTTCATTTATTTGTGTTTATTTCTTTTTATCTTTCAATTCTTTTCTTTTTCTTTCTTTTTTTCTTCTCCTCATTTTTTTGCCATTCTGTCCTTTCTGTCTTTCTTCTCCTTCCTTTCTTTCTCTTTCTTGCTTTCTTTCCTTCTTTCTTCCTTTTTTAACTTTCTTTTTTTTTCGGCATGTAAGTTTAAAAAAGGTAAAGGTAGTCCCATAGCCTTGTGGCCGTAGGGGAGCGTGATGTTGGAGATCACACTTATCTTGGGCCAGCGTAATGAGGGTGATGCCCATCTCTCTCCCTCGCTGCTTTACCTTCCCCACCCTTAAGAGAGTAGGTACTCAGTCACAATTGAGTCAACTGGGGGCGTTGTTATTTGTCGCTTCCCGTATCGCGGTCACCCATTCAAGTGTATACCCCCGTTGGGCTGCCGGGGGTTTCAGTATAAATAGTATCCCCACTTTCTGGAAATTTAGTGCTTTAAATTCCCACTGTCGCTGTCTTTCTCATTTGCTCTTTCTCATTCCTGCTCTTTTCTATCAATCTGCTATACTATCGTCTTCTTCGCTAGACCAGTCTCCTACCTTTTTTCTTGAAAACTCTTCCGGGACATGACTCCTTGTTTGTGTATGAGGTCTGTTGGATCAGCTTGGGAATATTGGACGCTTTCTGCCCGGTGGTCACTAGGGCTTCCTATGATGTTATTATTTAGCAATGTAGGCATTTTATATGTATGTGTTTTGTTGATAATGTATAATGATGTTTGTATTCCATTTTGTTTTTGTAAACGGGGGTTCGATAAGTTGGGGCGAAGCCTCAGCCGTCCCCTGCGTGGGATGTCTTTATTGTAAAGTGACTGGCTGGTGGAGAGCTTTCGGTTTTACCACTAGGGTTGTTTCAGCAGATCTTTTATGCGGATCGGGGGTTGTCCGGTCCTGATTTGGCTCGGAAGAGTCCGCTGGACCTAAAGCAATAATAATGTAATGTAATTCAAGTGTATCCTTGTCGTGAATAAAATATCTGAGTCTGAAATCAGAGTCTGAGTCTTTCTTTTAGTTGTATTTAGACAATGCGTGACCCAGTCTCTACCTGTAGGTGAAGATCTTGCGGTAGTAGGTGTGGTGACAGATGAGAGTGTAGCGGTTCAGGCTCATGAGGGACAACGTCATCAGGGACCCCACACAAGAGAACGTGCAGAAGTAGCCGATCACCTGACACACGTGGGGAATGGCCTCGAACGATCTCCACCCTAGTACTTTAGCTGGAAACAGAAAAGCACACAACGTAACTAACTAATAACTAACTAACTAACAAAATGAAGTGTTTAAAATAATAATACTGGATACTATGTAAGCGCTTTTCTCCAAATTATTAATGAATGAATGAATTAATTAATTAATTAATAATTTAAAAAGCGCATAAATATCTCCACGCCGACTGGCATGATCGCAGCGCTGGTGGGAGGGAGGTGGATAAACACACACACACGCACACACGCACACACAGTGGCAGGAAGGGTGCATAGATCATAACTTAACATTTTAACTTCTTCACTATCGCTCAGCACATTCTAGCAGGCAGACCAGACAATTAACATTTATGCAATACTTTCACGCAGTGACTTACGAAATTGTGATGAGATCAGATAGTTATACATCCAGCTTAGCAGGAAGAGAAGAAATGTGTTTTCAAGTTTCTGCGAAATGCATCGACAGAGGCTGCTCTCTTTATGCCTTCTGGAAGAGCATTCCACCAGACCGGTGCAGTGTATCTGAAAGACCTCTGGCCATAGCTTCTTTGTCCTACATTGCTTGTGACCAGGAACAAGGAATAGAGACATGGAAGCTGAACGGAGGCTGCGAGATGGTTCGTACACATTCAGAAGTTCGAACAGGTATTCAGGAGTGTGCTCTTTAACTGCGCGATAAGCACCTGAAAGCAGTTTGTGTTTAATGCGTTTGTGGACAGGAAGCCAATGGAGTTGCTCAAGAATGGGGGTGATGTCGACTGATTTACGACTTTTTGTGACCAACCGAGCTGCAGAAGTCTGCTGATGAGGCTCAAAGGCGGGCGATTTGTACCAATATACACTCTCACATGTTTCACCAACTCACACATACACTAAACACACATCTGTCACTCAAACATGTGGTGTACAGGTAAGAAGATCGGTATTAGAAGAGGAAAAGAGAAATCGAAATTTTATTTTTTGAAATTTAAGGCTAACTGCTTCCGATACCATTATTGAAGGGAGGTAGGAAACCGGAGTACCCGGCGAAAACCCTCGGTGCTCGGAATAGTCTCGTTCCTAAGTCACATAAGTTCGCCCCTTGCGGAAATCGAACCTGCGACCTTCTGCATAGTAGACCAGTTCACTACCAACTGAGCCACCAGGCACCCCAATTAGGATAATGATGTTGAAAACCTTCAGTTTGTCTGGAACATGGATTCCGGGGTCTGGACTGATATCTTCAAACATCACTGGGGAGAGAGTTTAAACCGGGGCCTAGACTTTGCATGCACGTATTCCGTCGCGCGGACTTCCAAAGATCCTGACGCTCATGTCCTATACGGGTGGGTGCCAAGGCAACACAAAATATACCCAGGTCACTTCTCCCCATATCCAGTCGCCCAGGATTGTGCTCAGTCGTCAGAGCGTCAGACGATGCGCCCAAAGGCTGCAAGTGGGCGGTTTAAGTGGCACCCTGTATCGGATAGCGCCTTGAGCAACTCTTGAGCTGGTAAAGCGCCATATAAGTACGATTAAATAAATTGAATGAATAACAAAAAATAGAAGCGCAAGCAGAAGTATTGGCATCTGGTATCCCGACAGTTTATGGGGTCAATAGTCGCCTAATATAAAATCGTTTTGTGCTTTTTCTCAAAATTGGATTCAGGCAAGTTTTTGTTCCTTATTTCTTTATTTATTATTTTATTTTATTTGTTTTGTTTTGCTTTGAGGTAAGACTGCTGCGCTCCCTTGTCATCTCCATCTTCCTATATGCTTGCCAAACATGGACCCTTACAGCAGATCTACAACGAAGAATAGTCTACAAAGCATGGAGATGAGGTGCTACAGAAGACCTCTGGGCATTTGCTATACCCAGCACATCACCAACGACGAAGTCCGACAGACCATCACACAAGCCATTGGACATGGACAACACGATGACCTGCTCACAGTGGTGAAGAAAACGGAAACTCCGATGGTGTGACCACCTCACCCGATCAAGGTAAGGCACAGTGCAAGGAGTTAGAAGAAGAGGGAGACCGAAAAGGAGGTGGGAGGACAACATTCGAGAATGGACGGGTTTGACACTCAGCGAAACCATCAGGGTTGCTAAGGACAGGGAAAGATGCAGTACGCTGGTTAAACGATCATCTGTGGTGCCCCCCTACGACCTTCGAGTTACGGGATAGAATAGGATAGGTTTTGTTTTGTTTCGTTTTTGTTGTTTTATTTCCAGACTTACCTGGAAATATCTTGAAACAGTCGTGAGTCAGAACGAGCCAAATGTCGGTCGGTCGGTTTGTCGGTCGGTCCATCTGTTTCTCGGGCCGTTGGAAGCGATATATCAAGAACCACTAGACGGGTTTTGACCAAATTTCGTAGGAACATTACCTATAATAGGTATCCTATTTGGTCTACCGCGAAGGTCATGGTCACTGGAATCATTTTGTTGTTAAACACGTTTTGCTCCATATCTCAAAATTGGCTAAAACGATTTGATTGACTTTTGTTATATATGTAAGCTTCCATCGAAGCATGGGTCATCCTTCAGTGACAGTCCGGTTGTTGGGCAGTTGGTCCGTCTCTCTGAATTTCATTTTTTGGGGGTTCACAACACACTTTTGGACTTATCTCAAGAATAACTTAACCTAAATTCATCATTTATATTTTGTGGGCACTTGAACTACTGCTAGGCATATTAGATCATAAGTTGCAAATAGAATTAGGAAGGCGGGAAGGTGTAATAAGGAAAGAAAGATTTTGTAGGGACTGCAATATGGGTTCAACTGGGGATGAATTTCACTTTATTATTGAGATTCCAAAACATAAGCATCTGCGACAACTGTTTATTTGTAGTAAATATTTATCGTGCAAGTCAATGTTTAACTTGTGTCATTTGTTTCGGGAAAGAAAACACGTGTTACTAAAATTGAGTAAATTTATGCAATTAGGAAAGGGCGTATACGAACGATATTAACAATAATAGCAAAATGTTATTGTTGTGAATGTTAAAGTTGGAATGTGAGTAATGTTGCTGTTACAACCGCAATATGGTTGTTATGCTTATGTTTTTGTATCCTCCACACCCCAACAGAGGCGAGTAATGGGATTAAATCTTGAAACTTGATTGTTCGTATTTGTACTTTCTCAGATCATCAGGTCTTGCAAAGACGATCCTGCAAGGCACAGTGCAAGGAGGTAGAAGAAGAGGGAGGCCGAAAAAGAGGTGGGAGGACAACATTCGAGAATGGACTGGTTTGACACTGAGCGAAACAATCAGGGTTGCTGAGGACAGGGAAAGATGGAGTACGCTGGTTTAACGATAATCTGTGGTGCCCCTACGACCTCCGAGTTATGGGATAGGATAGGATAGGATAGGTTAGGATAGGTACTTTCTCAAATATTAAGGTAATTGTGTTTCACCAGTTTTAAACACGTTTTTGCGCTGTATCTAAAACATTTTAGTGTAAATAGGCGCAAGCCTCATGCACTTTAAATGGAATAAAACAACAAACTAAAAATTTCTGAGCCGATTTGGATAATTTTTTCTTTGCTGATAATTCAGGTCATGGTCTATCATTCCATATTTTGCTTTGGCTTCGTTAGAATAAAGCCCAGTCACAACCTCGCGAAGAATATCAACGCTTTTGATAATGCTTATTTTATCAGTTATGTAGTACGTGAGTGTCTGGAAATACATCTGAATGGCTTGACATCTTGTTATTTATTTGTTTATTGTTTGTTTTTGTTTTTCTAGCGAAATGGTACGACAAAATTATTTCAGAGCAAAAAACAAAACGTAAACGAAACAAATAAAAATTTGTTTTAAAAATTGGAATAACGATACAAATTTATTGGAATGGAACGTCACGCACATGTATTGTGCACACCGGTAGCATTGAGCGCACTCGCTCGCACGCACACGCACACACACACACACAAACACACAATCGCGCAATGCAGTTGCATGTAGTGGCATTTCAATTAAATTGAAAGTGACTTTCGTTTGCCCTGCTGCCCTAGATAAGATGGCGTGATTACCTAGTTTGAAATGTCTGTTTGATTGAGAAAAACAGACTGTCCATGAGGGGTTTTGATACAATTCTAATATTCATATTAATACAGCATGCTCAACGTTAAAACAAGATGGCAAGCCATCCAAATGAATGTCCAAACACCTAGCCGAAAAATAATGTTTGTTTGTTTGTTTGTTTATTTCATTTAACGTCTATTCACCGAAGTGATTTTAGACAAGAAAATAAAATGAAGGTGGGGGAAAAGGATATGCGCTACATGGATGGGGGAAAGGAAATAACATTTAAACAAAATGGTAAAGTAACATAACATGAAATAAAATTAAATAAACATTAAGTATTCAAACAATATTTTAAAACTCTTTAAAAACATTAAATAAAATAAAATAAACTTACTATGGAACATGTCAAACTTGCGAAATGTGCATTGACAGAAAAGTCAATTTTGTGAGATTGTCATATACGAAGTAATCAGAATAAACTTGCAATTTTTATAACAAATGTCCTACAGGACTATAAATTATAGATTTAGCGATGGTTATCCAATATTTACTATTTTTATTTTGAACATTATGAATGTTCTGTGGAATATATTGTTTTATTACACTGCAGTCATGAATGATATGATTTATAGTTAAATTTTCATTGCAAATGCAAACAATATCCTTGCAATATTTTGTCCTCCAAGAATTTAAAGCAAGACGATGTGCTAAAGAGGTTATTGTTCGAGGATACTGTGAATTATCACTATATATTATTTTTAAAGGAAATTTATTTTTTATTTTCTTTTCAATTATACTATAAATTTCTTTTGTTGATAAGGGGATGTCAATATGGCTAACTTTGTGTTGATTTTTCGCCCCTTCTTTTGCTTTCCTGTCAGCCCAATCATTATTATCTAAACCACAATGAGATGGTATCCAACAAAATTGAACATTTGTGCCATTGATAATTAAGCAATGTATAAGATATTTTATTTCATATATAATATCACCTCTGCTTTTATAAATATTAGAGTCCAGACTCTGAAGAACAGATTTGGAGTCTACACATAATAAGATATTAAAAAAGGTCTTTTGTTGACTCAAGATTTTATGTAATGCCATAAGAATTGCGGTAAGTTCTGCAGTATAAATTGAGCGATCTTTACCTAAATACAAGGATTCACTAATTTTTAAAGCAGGTATAACATAACCAGCCCCGGTTTGGCCTGTATCTAAAACAGAACCATCAGTATAAATTTGCAAATAAGAATAATATTTTTTATCTATATGTTCATAAGCTTCTGTTGCTAACAATAATCCATTTTCTTTTTTCCGTAGAGCAGTATATTCAAAATCAAAGTTTGCTCGCTTAAATTCCCAGATTGGTATAGGCATTTGTGGTATTTTTTTAGAGATTGATTTAGGAAATAAATTTGACCCCTGTAAAAGTTCATTTGTATAAGATGCTATTGTTTGTAAATAACTGATACCCTGTGCTCTTTTTGGATAATCTAAATCTGAAAAATAGACCTATTCAAAAGTGTTCATTTTTCTTGGCGGAGTTGTGACTTATGGGCTTTATCCTAAAGAAGCAAAATGAAAACATGGAATGACGGACCACTATCTGAACTAGCTGCAAGCAAAAACCTATTATAACAATCCGTTCTAAACCCATTCGGAGATACGTACAGCGCGAGACGCGTTTAGAAAGTGGTGAAGCGCAGCGACGTGGATCTTTGAGAAAGAGCACCTACGAATGATCTCAAACGCTTAGCAGTAGTTAAAGTGTCTGCATAGTAAAAGAAAAAAAAAATCTAAATCGGTTCACACCAGCTCAATTCCTATGTGAGCAGCACTTTTCAGTGCCTCCGCGTTGTTGTTGTTGTTGTTGTTGTTTGTAGATTATAGTCACACGACACTTTCGCATATAGGTGACTACTGGACCGATTTATACTGACACCAGCGGGCCAGTTGTTGGTAAAGGGGAAAATAATATTATCACACGTTGACCTATCCGGGATTCGAACCAGCGACCTTTCGGTTACTAGCAAGACGCTCTTACCAACTGAGCTACCCGGCCCCACTCCTCCGCGTTTCGCATGCTGCGGGCTATTTATAGCCTGCCTGCACCCACTCCCCTCCACCCTTTTAATGAAAGGAAGCATCGGCGAAGCTATTTATAGCTAGCCTGGCTGACCTAACCTCAAAATCTGAAAAGCTTTGGTTAAGCCGCTGTGGGTTCAGTAATTCTTGAGATATGGCAAAAATGTGTTTTGAATTACAAAAAAAAATTACATTCGGAGCAACGTACTGACAATTGGATTGCTACTGTATCACAGGCCAATAATTGAAGACCCTGTATAACCACCCACTCCACACACATTCAACCACCCCCACCCCCCAAAAAAATCAAAAATAAAATAAAATAAATATATAAATTAAGAAATTAAAAATAAACTAAAATATCAATGACAATAAATAAATAAAAAATAAAATAAAATAAAATGAAACCGGTTCAGTTGTTTGTGAAATAAAGATCTATACGTGTTTAGCAACAATGTGACTCCAACTACCTTGCCCTTTCCGGTAAAGTAAACACGATGGCAAGAGAAGATGGCCACTAACCTAGGTAATGTTCGTAGGCTGTTTGGTCAAAATCCGTTAAATGGGTTGTAGAAATAAAATCGACAGTCCGACATTTAGCTAGTTCTATTTCAAAGTATTATCTGGATTACATATATATTAGTTATTACGTCGGAGATTGCAAACCTTGACTTGCAGTAATTGAAAACCGGAATCAAATACGAGTAAGTCTAGCCCGCAGACACCAAATGAAAATTTACGTTTAGCTTACATTAATATAAATCAGATTCTTATATTATTGGCAGAGGATTTTCTAATTCGATTTTACTGTGTCATGAGGTGCAGTCAATCCTGAGGTAACTTCCCGGTGGTGATTTGAAGTGAATTGTGACGAAATAGGTTTATGATTAGATTGCATTTAAACTGATTTTGCTAGCTGTGAGCACTGGTAGGATGCAAGGGTAGACCTAGCTCCATTCTCTGCATTCCATCGCATGGTCTTTTAAAAGATCCTGACGCTCAGGTCCTAAAGAGACATGACCTTGTGGGAGCGCCAGTTACATAAATATAAACCAGCTAGCTAGCATTAGGTCCTATTGCCTCACTCAATCGTTCCAGGGTCGTTCCATAGTTTGGGGCGTTAGTCGCCGACCATCGCCTTGAGAAGCTCTTAGTACTGTTATAGCGCTATAGAGGAACAATTTAATAATAATAATAATAATAATAATAATAATAATAATAATAACAACAACAACAACAACAACAACAACAACAACAACAACAACAACAACAACAACAACAACAATAATAATAATAATAATAATAATAATAATAATAATAATAATAATAATAATAATAATAATAATAATAATAATAATAATAATAATACGGAAGTACAGACAATGGCAGACAGCAATCTTGTTCAAGGGTCGGCTGAGATCTCTTTTACTAACATGATGGGCAGCTTACGTTAGGTCATGTATACGCCAGCGCCTTGAGCAATTCTTGAGCTGGAAAAGTGCTAATATAAGAATGACTAAATTAATTTAGTAGTAGTAGTAGTAGTAGTAGTAGTAGTAGTAGTAGTAGTAGTAGTAGTAGCATACCTGTCAAGTGCTACGGATTTTTGCGTAGCGCTACGCATTTTAAACATTTTCCCATTGCTACGGCGTATCACAAAGCTGCTACGCAATTTTTCAAAAGTGACGATAATATTTTTTAACCAAGGGGGTTTTCGCGCGAAAGTAGTCTGTTCCGGTCGAGTCCGGTTTAAAGACACTTAGTAAAAGCACCGCACGTCCGCAACACGTGTTCGTTCAGGTATAGGATCGGGATATTCAAAAGTAGGTCCTTTACCGCCGATAAAATGTTTTGTACAGATGTAGGTGTGCTTTTTAACGTTTTGCACCGTTTTGCTCCTGTAGTCGGCTGACCGCACGCTTTCACCCATTCTTTTCACTTTTCCAAGTTGACATTCGGTTGTGGAAAGTAAATAAAGTCAACACCTTGCATGTGAGGTTTATGTTTTCGCCGTGAATAGCTTTTGCAAATACCATAACAACAATTTTTGTTCACCAT